>CM066162.1:31732820-32932820 GCA_033629205.1 Lithocarpus polystachyus
GTTCATTTCACTAAACGTTGAACAAAAACTTAGACGTACATGTTCACTCGGATCACATACCTTGTACCAATGGGTATTTCAGTTCCATTTTAATGGTTCAGAGAATTAACTTCACTTATTACTACAATTACTTTAACTTATTTTATCCAGTGGGTTTAGACTTCCTATAGGTTTAAAAAAAAAAAACTATAGAACAAAAAAATAAAATGGAAAAATGAATGAATGAAACTGAACGTAATTAAGGATAAATTCAAATATATTCATTGATTGAAACAAAAATTACATGATGTTAGAATACAGAATGTCACTATAAAATAAGTGAAACATAAAGCCTTAGCACTAAATCTTGGTCATCTGAGGAGTAGGGTTGTCTTGTGTGCTCGGCTCAGCCTCTTTAGGTCCGGCTTCAGTCTCTGTGGTGGCAGCTTCCTTGGCCTTGGCATCATCTGCGGACTTGGAAGAGGTAGCCGTCTCTGTATCCTTGTTCCCCTTTTGTGCCACTTCTTCCTCCTGACCCTTGTGTTCAGCTTCGGGAGGAATAAGTGTCTGTTTGGATGACCCAGGGACTTGAGATGATGGAGGCGCAAGAACAACTAGGATTTCGCGTATGTGTGAATGGAAGTAAATCTTCCCAGGCTGCCTTAATTCCAAGCTGGTAGGGACTCCTACAAGGTTCAAGGCTTCCTCTCAGGTGAATTTGCAGTAATCCCTGCACACCTCGGAGACCTTTTCAGCCAGCCTTATTTCTGTCTCCTTAATCCTACGGATGTAGGCAGCATTCTTCTCGCCCTCGGCTGCCACCTCAGCATTCTGAGCTACTTTCTCAGCCTTGTCCAATTTGGCTTTAAGCTCCAAGACCAACTGTTTCTTAGTCGCCAGCTCTATCTCTGTCATATGCAGCTTCTTCCACTAGACCTTAGCTTGGTCCTGGGCGCTCTTCAACCCGGCCTCGGCGTTCCTCCTGTCCCTTTCCTCGATGACCAGCTTCTTGGCCAGTTTTTGCTTCTCATGCTTGGTTATCCCCAAGCTCTTCTCAACGTCTGCATGAGATTGAGCCTTAGCCCTGGCTTGGCTGCGGGCTTCCTTGACCCAGTCCTCGGCCACATAAACCTGCTGGGTCACCTGCATGAGAAAAATGAGTGAAACGAATTAACACGGATCAAAGTAAAACAAAATTTTGGGGGAATTAACTTCAGTTTTGAAGCTCACCATTGCCAAGTCTCTTTTAAGAGACATGAATAGGTCCGACTGCCTCCAAGACTTAATGGTTTCCATATCCCGGGGCAGAAGCAGAGGCTACTCTATAGCCTCGGCAATGTAGGTCGAGTGTCCCTTTTAGAACTCCCTGATGGAAGTGTTCCAGAGGATCAGAGTGCCGTTTATGTCCAATCGTGGAGCCCATGTGGGTGGTTGGCGAACGTCTGAGGTGTTGACATCCCCCCTGCTCTCGGGTGGGGAGATCCTTCTATCCTTCACATTTTTATGTTGCTTAACTCCTTTTAGTAGAGGCACCTCACCCTCCTCCAAATCCAAATCTACTATCTTCCTCTTCTTCTTCAGGTCAGGATTTGGGTGAAGGCCAACCACGGTTGTGGGAGGAGGGGGAGGAGGAAGATTGTCAGGAATTTGGGGCTTGGGCGCATCCTTAGGAAGTACACCCTTGCTCCTTTGAGCTAGAAGGTCTTTTAACCCTTTTCTCAGATTTAGAGACATCTCCTCTTCCTCTTCAGTGCTTTCAGACTCTGGGATATTAGCCGGTTTGTCTTGTACTTCTTCTTCTTCTTCAAAATGAAACTGGTCTATCTCAGCTTCAAGTGACAGTTGAGAAGAGGCAGTTTCCTCTCTTTGGATCACTGGTGGATGAAGAATTTGCTAAGGTGGCCACTTGACCGAGGGAAGATCTTTTTTTAGCTAGAAACCCCAGCCGAGACACGTCAATCCTTCGAAGTCTTGGGTCTCCCGCTTGGATTGCGTTTTCGACTTCTTAGAAACTGTCTGACAAGGGTGCAAAGTCCAAGACCAGGTGCATGACACGGAGTTGACTGTTTGCGCTTACGAAGATCTCGACTCTGAGCAGCTTGTTCAAACCCGCTACGTTCACGTGACTGATCTTGGGAGCAACAAGCTTTCTATCTGTAATGGCAGTTGAGAAACACAAAGGCAATTAGATTTTCGAATCATGTCAAAAGGAGAGAATTAAGCGAAAAAGCAAAGTGAAACCTAGAATCTAAATTCTATGTTAACTCAACCTAGTCCTAATGCATCCCACTTGGCTCCCCGTCCTTGGTCGGACAGTGACGACCGTCATGCCACGCCTTGGAGATGATGACGTAGTCATCCTTTATGCCTTTGTTGGACTTTGGAAGACACGACACCATTTTGACAATAAGGGACCTAGATTTTAAGTAGTATCCCCTGTTGCCTAGAGAGTGACATTCGTACATATGTACGATGTCGTGCCAGGTAAGTTGCAAGCCCATTATTTGATTGAGGGCGTCGACGCAACCCAAAACCCTAAATAGGTTGGGAGCGCATTGGTGCGGGAATAACCTATGATTTCAAAGGTACTCTCGAGTTACTGTGCCCATGGGAATGGTCATTCCTCCCTCTAAAAAAGCGATCACAAGAATGACCACTTCACCGGTTTTCCTATCGGTCAAGATATTTTCTGGTGGGTAGTACCGGGGGCTTACTCCTTCGGGTATATTGTACTTTGCTTTAAAAAGCTCTATGGCGACAGTCGAATTCACAAGATTCTTAAATCTACCCATCTAGATATGTGAAAGAATGCAAGGAAGACTTCCTAATTGGAGGTAAGACAGAAACTAATAGGCTGAGATGCTCAGCCGAGAAGAAAAGAGCTTAGAAATCAAACACTAACAAGAGTGAATAGGGTTTTTGTCTCAGTAACTTCTTAGAAATCTAGAGTTTGTAGTAAAGAAAAAGCTTTAGAGACTGTTAGAGTAAGGAAGCTTCTGAAGGTTGGAACGTTTGAGGTCTCTGGATAGCTTAAGTGTATGCGAAATGGGAAAAATAACTCCTTCACAGCGTTTTATATAGGGAGTAAAAGTGAGTGGGAGTTATCCTGCTCAAAATTTCAGGGGAAAATATCAGCCGCACGATTAACATTTCATCGTTGATAAGGGGGACAAGACGCCGCTTAAAGCAATAAATGGCGTGTTATGATTTCCAAAGCGTCAGCAATAATTGTGAGACACGCGGGATGGCGTCTCCACATGAGTAAATTAAAATATCTTGTGGACTTAGCTCTTAAGAAAATCAAAATCCCACCTTTCTCCTCGGATAAAGGAGAAAACTGAAATTTTGAGGGGCTATTGTAGGGGTCAAAGGCCCAATTCTAGATGATGGGCCGTGGGCTTGTCCGAGAAGGCACATTTGTCCGCGGATAGTAAATTACAATGAAAATGCACGGCTACAAACCTTGCAAGAATTTGGCCGGCATGTGGACGAGGAAGAGTTGTCCGAGGAGGATTACTTCTTCGGATGATTCAAGAGAAAGTCAGGATGAGTGCTCCAGCATTTATACTGACATTTCAAGGGATTCTTCTAATATATGAACGTCCAGTAAGCAAATAGGACATGTGGAAGCAATAAGATATTATGTAAAAAAGTTGCTACCACCACATTTATTACCCTGCAGCTAACCCTATGGCCGCATTAATGAGAAAAGTATGTCTGAACAGTAACTCTCAACCTTTACAGTTGCCGTGTAAAGACTTTAAGGGAAGGTTGATGGGACAAGTATCAAAGAAAGGTCATCTGATTGGCACGTGAGGAAAAATGGAGTATAAAGAGAACTAGAGGCAAGGAAAGAGGGGACTGGAAGTGAAGAAAGTGGAAGAGAGAGAAATACAAAGTTGTAAACGTTGAAGTATCATATTGTTATCCTACTCGGACATAGCCGAGGACAATCTTATATAATATCATTGCTCTACTTTTATCTGCCTGGACTTGAAATATATCCACGTAATACTTCGTCTCATCTAAAAGCCCAGTTTTTCTAACCCACTCTCTATAAATTCATTGCAATGATTCTTTGGGCCTAAGTTCATCTAGCTTGTGGGCCAATTTGCTTAAACTGTGTTCTTACAGCACAAAATTGGACTTTAATTTAAAAGTCTAATGTGACTTTCTCTAAGTTTTGTCAATTAATATATATATATATATATATATATATATATAGATATAGATATATAGATTGCCTATGGATCTTCAGTATTGCCTTAATTATTACTGGACCAAAACAATATATCTACATCTATAAAAGTATGTGTCTTGTGGTACTAATTTAAGGTACTAAACAATATATCTATCTCCATTAATTGTCAGATAATTTCTCCACGCGCTTCTTCCCACGCTAGGCAATTGATTGAACTAATAGCAAGTGTTTGTAATTTCTCTTAACTATTTAAAACTTATTGGGTTAACACCGCTTGTCTTCATCGCCAATGTTACTTTTGGTTATAAAAATTGTCACAAGGATTGCTAAATTAGTTCCATTTCACAACTATATGGCCTTTGTTACGTTAATTGTTTGAATAAAATATCTGGAGTTCTATCTCCGTTTACACTAAAAATTGTATAGGTTACATAATGATTACCTGAGGCTCCCCCAATTCTTTCGAGGACTGCCTGCCACTCCAATTCGCCACCGGTTAGTCATGTGGCCTTCTTTGAAATCCCTGTGTTAAGCAAACAACCATATTAGAAGGTGTCTTGGTCTAATGGTAAAGTCAATTATTAGAAGCAAACGTTATAGGTTAAAACTCTCATTCTAACAAAAAGGGGGAGAAATCACACTTTAAACTATACTCTATGTTACACTTTACACCTTAAACTTTTTGAATGCACGTTTTGTATCCTAAACAATTACTTTTGTTACACTTTTCACGCCAATATTAAGTTTGGTGTTAACTTGGATGGAAATTTAAAGTTTAAGGTGCAAAGTGTAATAAGAAATATAATTTAGGGTAGTAAAATATTATTTTTTATTTGTTTTCAATGGATTGAGAAGAGGGGGCAATTAGGTTTTTTCACATATTGTCATATTTTTCCATTTAAGTTAATAACAAACTTAACATCGGGGTGCAAAGTGTAACAAAAGTCAGAATTTAGGGTGCAAAACGTGCATTCAAAAATTTTAGGGTGTAAAGTGTAACATAGAGTATAGTTTAAGGTGGTAAAGTGTAATATCCAAAAAAAAAAAATTCAAAAATAACTTAAATACAACACTTTATGTATTACTCTTTAGGTACCTCTCTTAACAATCAGCCAATTGTCTAATTACTATTTTTTTTTTTTTTTTTTGACAAAGCACGATAAAAGTATATTGATAAAATAGGAAAATACAAGATAAAGCCTAGTGGCCCACCAAAGGAAAAGCCAAACGCAGTGGCCAGTGGATCCAAAGCAAACTTAATAAAAGAAAAAGGAAAACAGCTAGTAAGGTGATAAACACTCATGCAGTGTTCATTGATTAGGTAGGCTCACAGGTAGTTGCTGGTATTCATCCAGCAAGGATGTGGCCCCTCTAAGAATTGCAGCAGGGTGTGTTTGAATGTTTTCAAAGTGAAAGTGGTTCCGCTCATTCCACAAAGACCAAGATGTCATCTCCCACTTCTCAAGGTCTTGTCGGTTGAGCCTCTCAGTCAAGGATTGAGCAAAGTAGGTAGAAGCTTGGAGCTCCAGAGTTACTCCTGTAATTTACCACGGACAAGAGCCCAGACGTTTCGCGCTAGAGGGCACTCCCAGAGTATGTGGATTGCCGTTTCATCCTGGTGGCCACAAATGGTGCACTTTGGGTCGATCGGGATTTTGCGACGGTGAAGATTAACTCTGGTGGGGAGGATATCAGAGCAAGCCCTCCAAATGAAGTTCCGAATTTTAGGGGGAGTGTTTAGGGACCAAAGTTTTCCACAGCTTTCGGTCTTGGCTTGCCAGCGAATGTTCACCCTCAGGTGGTCGATGAAGCCTTGCGGCAACTCGATAATGTAGGTTTGGAACTTTGGATTGCTAGCGAAGAAAATATAGAGTATATTTTTTTTCCCTAATTTTTGTGCCGTTAGTAAAACAATTCTGAAACGTTATATATAACCCAATGCCATATTGATATTGTAAATTAATTAGCTTTGTTTTTTAGAAACAATTAATTAGATTTGTTGATTAGCAGCATTGATCTCGTTTAAAAAAGTATGGTATTGACTTGCGGTTGAATCTTCATACTTATAAATAAGGGGTTTGACTTACCTTTAGTACTTTAATTTTTTTAACTGGACATGTTCTTTTGTTTTAATCCTTACATTATACTATTTAGTTAATGAATAATGTGATAATATCTTATTAAAACAAAAGGAGATTCTTTTTTAAAAAGGATTGAAGGTAAGTCAATCCCATAAACAAGTACATACGGATAGAGAAAAAAAAAAAAGAGAACTAATTAAAGATGGATCATGCTAACGAGTGTCCTTAAAATAATGGTTAACAAAAGTTTTGATAACACTATCGTGGGAAATGGAAAAAACTATCAAAACATTAATTACTTTTTTTTTTCTTTTTCCCATAAAAACTTTCTTTAAATGAATTATTAACCATTGTCTTAAGGGTATCTATTAGCGTTTCTTTTAAATTAGTGAAACTTACTATATATTCATGTGAGATGAATGAGCATCATATTCTAGTATTTTTGAAGGTGTTAAGTAACTACTTTTCTAATATTCCATCAAGAATGTGTTTGTATTATCAAAAATCTTGTAATTCAATCAGTATCTTCTAAAATTTCTAACGAAAACATCTAGAAGTCAAATTCCCGCACTCCAACTAAAAAAAAAAAAAAAAAGAATGAAGAAGTGTCCACAAGAAGTAAATTTATTGCTTACATAAAACTTAATCAAATAAAAAATGTTTCCTCATCATTACAAATTCTTGGACAATGCCATTAGCGCGCCTGTTCTCAACTTGTATAATAGTCAGCCAAATAATGAGACTACGCAGCTTTTATAAAAATCAAGAGTCTCCCCTTATAGCTTCCTTTATTGCTGGAGTTCGTGATGTAAAGCATTCTCAAACATTTACTTAAAAAAAAAAAAAGTACAAAAGAAACGCAGATATATGAGAAATCTTAAACAATTGTTCCGCAGGCTGGGCTGTTCGCTAGGGTGTACAAAACACCAAGAACATGATTCTCCTTCAAGTTCAACTCATGTATCAAGTATCAACATAAATCTTTATCATGTAATTTTTTCCCGTTCTTTATAATAAAAGGAAAATTATACTTTATCACTTTAAACTATACTGCATGTTACATTTTGTATCATAAACTTTTCAAATGCACATTTTGCACCTTAAACTATGACACTAATTACACTTTACACCTTGCTGTTAAATTTGCTATTAACTTGGATGAAAATTCAAAGTTTAGGGTGCAAAGTGTAATATAGAGTATAATTTAGGGTGGTAAAATATAATTTATATTTTGTTTTTAAAGCATTGAGAAGAGGGACAATTAGGTCTTTTCACGTGGTTTCATATTCTTCCATCCAAGTTAACAGCAAACTTAACATCGGGCTGCAAAGTGTAACAGGGGTCATAGTTTAGAGGAGCAAAAAGTGCATTCAAAAAGTTTAAGGTGTAAAGTGTAACATGAGGTATAGTTTAGGATGATAAAGTATAATTTCCTCTAAAATAAAAAAGAAGAGTTCATATCATGCTGTTAGGTTCTAAAGCTTTAGGAACTAATGTATTAAAATTTCAATTTGTATATGTAGGCAAACCACGATCAAAACATTAGTCTTGGTTTCGATGTGCTCAAAGTTTGGTTTGATGTAAGTTTGGAATCGAGTAATTGCAGGAAATTACTATTCAATTTCTACAAGGCTCGATCGATCGAAAATTAGACTTAATCAATCGAGAATCGTGGATCAGCAATTTTCTGTAGAATTCTCAAACCAGCCCAAGTCCATATGATGTGTAGGGTTAAGTGTTTCACTCAAAGTATAAAAGGAAAAACCCTAGCTACATTTTAGAAGTCTTTTTTGAGTTGTGTGTTGAATCTTTTGTGAGATTTGAGAAGTGTTTACCTTCAAACACACACATAGAGCTATCAAGATCAGGATTCACATCAAGAACTTGATGATTGCTTCAGTTGTTGCATAAAGAACTTTCAAGAAGATCTGAAACCTTTGAGAGGTGTCTCAAAGTCACAAGGAGGAGAACTTGTGGTTGCTGTAGATCAAGGAAAGAAGTAATCCGTGGACTCGGAGCTGTCATGGGGTCGTGGTAGTAAGTTTTCTACACGAAGTATCAATAAGATGTTAGTGGTCTAAGTCTTATTGTACAAACTTCAATTCTTTCATAGTGGATCTGTTTTTACCTTGAGGATAGCTAAGTTAAATCATCCCCAGGTTTTTTATCAGTTTGGTTTTCCTAGGTCATCAAATCTGTGTGTTCTTTACTTTTCGCATTATATTTGTTTTACACATTTTTGTTTAACCTAGATTTAATTAACAAACTTGTTAATCAACTTGGCTTAACATTAGGTTAAACATATTGCGTTAAGGGGTCTAAAAACTAGCAAGTGGTATCAGAGCAGGTTAGCTTTTGTGTTAGATATTTTGATCTGAGAGTTGATCCTTGACCCCTGTTGTCATGGATTCTTTAAAGTTCTTTTTGTTGAAAATTCAACTTGTCTATTTTTGGATCATATGGCTTGTTGCATGTGTTAAGTCTTTCCTTGAGTATCTTGGTATAATTACTTGTGATGATAATTATGTGTGTTATACTGCTTTAACTGCCTTAAAAGCATGCGATTCTTGTCTTTGGTATTTGGATAGTGGTTGTTCCAGGCATATGACAAGAAATAAAGCATATTTCAAGACACTCTTTGAAGGAAAGATTGGGACAGTCACATTTGGAGATGGGAACAAATTTGTGATTTGAGGCATTGGAACAGTAGACATTCCAGGGTTGCTTGTATTTGAAAATGTTTGGTATATTGATGGGCTGAACGCTAATTTACTTAGCATCAGTCAGATTTGCGACAATGGATTGAATGTTCTCTTCACTAAATATGAATGTGAGATACTTGATGGAGGAGGTGACTGCATGTGCATTGGTGTTAGGACTGCTAAGAATTGCTATGGTATAACACCGAGTATAAGCAACAAGTGTTATAGCGTAAAGATCAATCAAGTAGACTTATGGCATCAACGGTTGGGACATGCAAGTCACAAGCAATTAGAGAAAATCTCCAAGTGTGAAGCAGTTATAGGTTTGCCCAAATTTGAAAAGATAGAGAAGAGCATATGTGGACCATGTCAGATGGGTCAACAAGTGAAGTCCAAGCATCCGTCTGTAATTGAAGTTCAAACCTCAAGACCTTTGGAATTGCTGCACATTGATCTCATAGGTCTTGCCATAGTTCAAAGTTTAGGTGGAAAGAAGTATATTCTAGTAGTTGTGGATGATTTCACTGGATATACTTGGGTTGTGCTTTTGAGAGATAAAGCTGAAGCTCCTGATAAGATGATACACTTGTGCAAGAAATTGCAAGTTGAGAAAGGCGTCACAATAGCCAGAATTAGAAGTGATCATGGGAGAGAATTTGAGAACACCAAGCTTGCTACCTTCTGCAATGATCAAGGCACACAACAAGAGTTCTCTTCACCCAAGACACCACAACAAAATGGAATAGTGGAAAGGAAGAATAAGGTTATCCAAGAAATGGCTCATGTCATGTTGAATAACAAGAACATGCCCAAATCTTTCTAGGGAGAAGCAGTTAACACTGCATGTCATATACTCAACCGAGTGTATTTCAGACCAAATTCCAAGAAAACTCCATATGAACTTTGGAGAGGAAAGAAGCCTGTTGTTAAATACTTCAGGATATTTGGGAGTGACTATTACATTCTATGTGATAGGGAGAACTTGGAAAAGTTTGATGCTAAAAGTAACAAAGGATACTTTCTAGGCTATTCTACCACTAGTAGAGCATATAGGGTATATAACCTCAGAACTAAAACAGTCATGGAATTTGCAAATGTTGGTGATCAATGATGAACTATGCCTAGAATCTCATTTAGAAGACACTCCTCTTGTTCAAGAGAAGACTGTGGAGGTTAAAGATACTCTCCTAGAAGAGTATGTTGGGAAATATAGTGATGAAGATCTACAACTGCTGAATGACACTATTTCAGAACCATCCATTCCTGTTCGTGAAACTCAACAAGAACAAAGTAAATTAAGCTCTTCATCTAAACAAAAGAGCACCTCAACTACTCTGGTCAAAGGTCCATCTACTAGAGTTAAATTAAATCATCCTGCCACAAATATATTAGGTAGTCTAATGATAACATGAGATTGAGGTCCAAAGCCTTGAAATGTAATTACTCATTCATGCTATCTTTCCTAATTCAAATCAAAGAAAGTTGATGAAGTGCTTCAAGATGCTGATTGGATCAATTCTATGCATGAAGAACTTTATCAATTCATTCGGAATGATGTGTGGGAGTTAGTTCCTAGACTGGAAGGAGTGAATGTGATAGGAACTAAGTAAATTTTTAAGAACAAGTCAGATGAACATGAAACTATTATAAGAAATAAATCAAGACTTGTTGCTTAAGGATACACACAAGTTGAAGGGATTGACTTTGATGCGACTTTTGCACCAGTAGCAAGACTGGAATCCATTAGGATACTCTTGGCAATAGCAAGTCACTTAAATTTCAAGTTATATCAAATGGATGTTAAGAGTGCATTCTTGAATGGGACGTTGCAAGAAGAGGTTTATGTTGAACAACCAAAAGGTTTTGTTGATCCACATAGACCGAATGATGTATACAAGTTGAAGAGAGCACACTACAGTTTGAAACAAGCTCCTAGGGCATGGTATGATAGGTTAACTACCTATCTCACTAAGCATGGATTCAAAATAGGATTTGCAGATACTACTCTCTTCATACGAAAGGATAAGAATAATTTTGAAGTAACTCAAATTTATGTTGATGATATTGTTTTTGGTGCTACTAATAACTCTCTTGCTAAATCTTTTGCAGATGATATGAAGGAGATGTTTGAAATGAGTATGGTTGGTGAACTTACTTATTTCTTAGGATTGCAGGTGAAGCAAATGGATTTTGGAATTTACATCAACCAAGCAAAGTATGCTAGAAACCTTGTTAAAAGATTTAGACTCGAGAAGGCTGTGCTAGAACACCAATGGCTGCAAATGCGAAGCTAACCAATGATCCTTCAGGTGAGTTTGTTAATGTTACATTATACAGAAGTATAATTGGTTGTCTTTTGTATTTGACTGCTAGTCGTTCAGACATTGCTTTTAGTGTTGGTGTATGCTATAGGTTTCAAACTAATCCTAAAGTTTCACATTTGAATGATGTTAAAAGAATAATAAAATATGTTAGTGAAACTTGTGACTATGGATTATTCTATAGCATATAGTTAAATATTTCTCTGGCTGGGTACTCAGATGCAGATTGGGCCAGCAATGCTGATGATAGAAAAAGCACCACTGGTGGATGTTTTTATGTTAGTACCAATCTAGTTGTTTGGATGAGTAAAAAGTAAAATTTTGTCTCTTTGTCAACTACAGAAGCAGAATATATTGCTGCTGGAAGTTGTTGTTCACAACTCCTTTAGATGAAAAAGCTTATAGGTGATTATGAGATATCACAGGACACCATGGTTGTCTATTGTGATAATTTAAGTGTTATTGATATCTCTAAGAATCCTGTCCAACATTCTAAGACTAAGCACATAGAGATCAAATATCACTTCATTAGGGATCTTGTAGAAAGAAAGATTGTGGTTCTAGAATATATCCTTACTGAACGCCAGAATGCTGACATCTTCACCAAACCCCTTGATAGAAGTAAGTTTGAGACACTTTGTCAAGTGATTGGTGTTATTCATTGTCCCTAGTCATCTTTGCTTCCATGGTCCTTGTGCTTCATCTCAAAATCCTTTGTGACCATTTTCTTGATTTTCTGTGTTCTTTTGTTTCTAGGATTTGCATTGCATTACATTCATCCATTTCATATTAAGTTGTTTTTTTTTTTTTTTTTCAAAAATAAATAAAAAAAACGGAAAGGGGAATGTAGAAGGATTTTTTTTGTATTACATATCATGGATGTGTAGTTAAGGTTGGCCATATTATCTTTGCATAACATGTTTGTGTACCTTGATTAGCTTGGATGAGCTTATTTTTCTGCACTTTGCTAGTTTGAGCTATGTAGTACATGTTGTATGTGAGTTGCTTATAGTTTTTGATCACATGATTTTGATTTTGAAGTCACATGCTTTTGATTGTAAGGACTAAAAAATCTTAAGAGAAAGGCATAAATAACTATCTCACTATTGTTTATTAGCCAATCATGAACACCTTAGTGCATATCGTAAGATTTTGTATTCGAGCAAGTGTAGCACATGCACAAAAAGAAAATAAGATGTAGCCTTAAAAAAAATTAAAAAAAAAAGAAGGAAAAAGAAATAAAAAAAGGCATATATACAATAAGGCTAAATAAAAAAAAATGCATGATTGCAAGCTTGTTTTCTAGGAGATGTGAAAGTTATATAATGTAATTCTTTAGGTGATAGTTACTTTCAAATTTATATGATGAATAATGTAGAAATTGTGATTGATTACTATCTATATATTGTGAGAGACCACGCCCCCAACCCCTGTGTAATATATAAAGTTTAATAGTAAATATGCAACCACAAAGGGTTTTTCATTAAAGTTATAAACATTTTTTTTACTACATGTGTGAGTGAGTGGTCTCACAGCATGCTGAGACTCACACATGTTGTGTGTGAGATTCCTCCTCCACTTAGAGGGAGCATTTTAAGCAAATCATAGTACTAGAATTACTATAGGATGGTTAGAAATGAATTGAACAAATATTAAAGAAATCTATACTTTACTATCTCAAATTATACTCTAAATTACACTTTACACCGTAAACTATAATAATGCACGGTTAACACCCTAAACTATAACTCATGTTACACTTTATACCCCACCGCTAATTGAGTTGTTAACTTGGACAATGTCAGTTTGGCACTGCGTGAAAAACACAATTGCCCCTCTTCCTTAATAATGAAGGAGATAAAATGCTTTATCACCCTAAAAGAAGAACTGTGTTAGTGATTACACTCTGCACCCTGAAGTTTGGTTTTCTAACCGGGTGCAAAGTGTAACACAAGTTATAGTTTAGGGTTCTAACTTCAAACCATGCTGTTTGAAAATTTAGAGTGCAAAATGTAATTTAGGATGATAAAGTTTAATTATCCCAAAATGTTAAAGTGTTGTACATTTTAGGAAAAATAAGAGAGAGAAGAGGTGGATAATATTTGAAGAAAATAATTTTACTGGAGTAATTAACTCGGCGCCATGTAATTTCTTCTTCTCACATAAACATTAAAGGGTAAATTGCAAATTACACCCTAAAGTTTGGGGGTATTTGGATTTTACATCCTGAAGTTTTAGAATTTGGATTTTACCCCCTGAAATTTGGGGTTGTTTAGATTTTATATTCTAATGTTTCAGAATTTAGATTTTACCCTCTAAATTTTAGGGGTGTTTGGATTTTACCCTCCAAATTTTCTTAAAACCTCTTTAAGTATAGGTAAAACTAGGGTAGAATCATTTCGAGTTAAGAGTTGGCCCCCACAAGATTAAAAGATTGGCGCCCCCTCCAACACGTCACTCATAAAATTCTTCCCACCCCAAATCCCAACTGTGCAATCATACAACCATGATAGCCTTTTTTCTTTGCCATTCTTCTCTAAAGCATGATAGTCACCTTCATAGATTTTTAGTTTTTAGCTATCCAATTTTTGTGTAGTACATCAGATTACCTGATTAAAATCATATGTATTGAATTTAATTGTCCTTAAAAACTAATATATAGTAATGTATGTATTATATTGTTCATGTTAAACATGTGCTTGAATTTAATGTTTGAACCTAATGTATTATACTTAGAATATTATACTTATGTTATGGAGATTTTTTTTACAGCGGATTCCAAGGGAGTTTATAAGCGAATATGGAGTTGATCTATCAGATATGGCCTTTCTTACGATTCCAAATGGTACAAAATGGAAACTCAAGTTGACAAAACGTGATGGGGAGGTTTGGTTTCAAAATGGTTGGTGCGAATTTGCAAGCTGTCATGCTCTAACCCTTGGGCACTTGCTAGTTTTCAAATATGAAGGAAATTCACACTTTCATATACTCATATTTGATGCTACTGCAACAGAAATAGACTATCCTTTACATGACCAACTCCAAGTTTGTAGAATGGAAGACAATGAGAGTGATGATAACTCTGTTGAAATCATGGATGGCTTTACTAGGGGAGAGGGTTCAGGTTTGAATCTTACACTGTTGTCAGGAACTAGTTGATTTTGTAAGCCTGTTTGCTATTAATTTCATGTGCATGACTTCATATTTTCATGTCATTTCAGGATCAGGTCATGGGGTTGGACCGGAATCTGCTTGCAATAGGGATGTTATGCCTTTCTCACATGACCAATGTCCTAAGAAAGATGGTGGTGTAGCTGAAAATCTTGTGAGAGCCAGTGCTTTTAAATTGGAAAATCCCCTTTTCACGGTTATCATTCATCCGTCATACATTAATGGCAAGGATCGTGCGGTAAGCTTTCAGCTAAATGTATTGTTGGGTTTTAGAGATGCATGATAACTTTCATTTTTCATAGATCAATTAGGAAGCATGTAGTAGATAGTTGTTGGGTTCCATTTTGTTGGTAATGATTTGGTTCTTCGTGTTTTTAGGAGAATTGAAGTTTCATTTATATTTAACAGTATCGCCTAGATATGAAATAGTATCATCTTAGGTGGTAGAAGGAAATCACATGCTTCATGTAAAGTCATTATGAATAACATGATCAAATCACTGGCATCCACATAACTGCCCTTCAACCATCAGCATAACAAATAATAGTATTGCGTCAAAACTGCTTTTCATTCAAATGGGTTCAACTATTTTTAAAATATATGTTATTATTTTTTGTATAGAGTTTACCTCATGCCATTATCAACTACTTACCGACAAAAGGCCTTACCAAGGACTACACCAAAGGAAGTATACACATTGTGAAGCTCCAGGTTGTGGACCAATTATGGCCTGTGAAGTTATACATTTATGAACGAAGCATGGGTTAATCATGTGTCATATCTGCTGGTTGGTCTGCATTTGCGAGGGGAAATAGTTTGCAAGTAGGAGATGTTTGCGTATTTGAGCTGATTATGGGGGACGATGTTGTGTTAAAAGTCCACATTTTCAGATGTTAAATGGTTACAAACTCTATTGCGGTTGTAAATAATGTAGATTGTATGGGAGCTTATTATTTTCCAAGGACTCTATTCAGACCTTTTTATCCCTTTTTGTTTTTGGATTGGATTGAATCAAGGTTGATGTTTTGTTATATCTAGTGCTCCTCCTATCATTTGTTATATCTTCCATAGACTTGCTGTGTAATTGGAGTAATGTATTTCTTGCTATATATTTATGTCTGTGTGATTTTCTCATAACAAAGGAAAGTTGTTGTCTTTTACTTGACATAGTAAGACTATGGACAGTGATTAATGAGTTTAAATGTGCTTGGGGTCAGAATGATTGATGGGGGGTTTCAATGATGTCTCTAGGTTTGTGTACAATGTGTCTTACTCAATTGCAGGCATGATTCAGTTATAGTTGTTGTAAATGGTGTCGAACTAATTACGTTTGAGTCTAAATAGTTGTTGTAAATGGTGTAAAAGTTCATCTCATGCCTGTAGCACCAACTGTTAGCTCTAAAGCAGAACCTATCTCATAAAGATTGGTTGTATTGGGTACCCAGTAAGAGTGATGAAATAGTAGCATTTAGTACAGCAACAAACGCTACTATTAAGTTGAAATGTAGAATAATTCCTATACGTTTCTAGAAATTAAGCTGAGAACTCGAGACCAAACGAGTTAGTGACCACTTGTGCAAGACAAGCTGGACTCATCTTGGATACATAACTCGACTCTAACATAATCGAGTTATGTAGAGAACCCCTCTGGACACTTGGATTCCTCTTGGACTGCATATGGATCAGTCCAAATATCTGGGCTGGGTGTGGGAGCCCAGTGAACATAACTCGACTTCCTCATAATCGAATTCTGCTTAAGACCAACTTTCCTATCCAAGTAATCGACACTACACATAACTCGAGTGTTTAGATATTAAGATATGGGTAGGACCCCTCTGGACACTTGGATTGCTCTTGGACTGCATGTGGATCAGTCCACATATCTGGGCTGGGTGTGGAGGCCCGGTGAACATAACTCGACTTCCAGGTAATCGAGTTCTGCGCAATAAGTTGACTATTTAGATATTGAGTTATGTGTAGGACCCCTCTGGACACTTGGATTGCTCTTGGACTTCATGTGGATCAGTCCACATATCTGGCCTGGGTGTGGAGGCCCGGTGAACGTAACTCGAGTTTTGGGTAAACGAGATCAGTTGCAACAACATTACTCGGTTTTATAATAATCGAGTTAAGTGGACTGCCCCTCTAGACAACATAGGTCCCTCTTGGACTGCATGGGTATCAGTCCAAATATCTGTGCTGGGTCGGTGACTAGACTGCACATAACTCGATTTATGGATTATCGAGTATTGTAATAACTCAATTACTTAGAAATCGAGATATGTGAGTACCCACCATTATAAGCTCTCCCCCAGTTCTGCAGCATTTGCAGCTGTCCGAAATTGCATCCTCGATTGCTCTCTCTGCATCCGACTAGAATCGACAAATTTTCGCCCAAATTCTTCGAAGGCTTGATATAGTAAGACTCTTTTAACCGTTTTTGTCTTTAAAATTACACATTGGTGGTGCGATGTTAAGCATCATGTGTCCTGATTAATGCTTCAAACTTCATTGTCTATGTAGATTGTGATGAAATTGGGTGTTTGGCTAGTCAAATGCTTTGTTATCAGTAAGGTTACTTGCTTATCTCATAGGTTGGCTTTGACTAGTCTCCTTCCACAAAATGAGCTTGCCAATGACTTCATATGTGTGTGGTAACCCTTATGCTGTTTGTATGTCTGAACTATACATTGTGCAATTTAATATTTTTTGGGGCAAAATTGGTGAAACTTACTACATGTAGCTAGGAATTTCGAAAATGTCTCAGGTTTTACGTCCACTTGTATGTTTCCTGTATAATATTATTGCTGTTAGAATGCTTGCTATCGATGCGTGACATTATTGAACATTTTGACAAAATTCAATATGTTAACAAATTGCATGTTGGCTCTTTGAGTTCAACTAAAGCTTATATATTCTATGGCTCTATCTTCAAATTATTGACTCGGACCAAAATGCATTACAATTATTCCACCAACTAAACAACCTGTGAATTTCTCATGAAGTTTTTTCATTGTGTTGTTGTAAACTGTATATCAAGTACATTGTATGGATGATTTTCCAAATTTTGTTCTCTGCTTCAAACTTCATTGTCTATGTAGATTGTGATGAGATGATCTGTTTGGATATGAAAATATCAATGGGTTAGGTAGTATGAATGTTCTATTTATCTCGATTTCGTAATGCGGCATTTGGTTCTATTTTTTTGTGAGCTGATCGTGATTCCTCTACTGACCATCAGTTAGTTATAGCTCGAAAGAGGGCTAAGAGGGCAAAATCCAAAGCTGCATCCGAACTTGAAGTGGTGTTTGATCAATTAAGGTTCCCCACGCCCGAAAATGAGCAAACCTTTGAAACCTTGATTAAGCGTAGGCGTATTTGGGGAGAAAGGCAAATCAATCTACATGAATTGCATCCTTCTGTCCGTGAGAATCTACAGTGTAGGCATTGGCTGTCCCTGTGTACAAACATACAACCCCCTCTAGCTGACTTAATTAGAGAATTCTATTCGAATCTTTGGGTGCATGAGGATCTCGGTGGTCACAGAGTGGCATCGTCCATACGTGGTGTGCCGTTTACAATAACTAGGGAGCGTGTATCTAAAGCTCTTGATGTACCTATAATTGGTACACCTACTTATCCATACTCTAAGTCTCCTCGTATTGATGATGTTATGGATGTTCTTTGTGGACAATCAGTCACGCGGGCTTCAGACCGAAGTATTAGCTCGAGTGAGTTGACTGAGCTTAATTATATATTCTTTAGGATAGCTTGTCACAACATTTTCCCTATCTCTCATATCCATACAATCCCTATAGACAGGGGTTTCTTTCTTTACGCCCTCGTCACCAATAGTTCCATTTGTTTTCCTTCCCTTTTCATTGAAACTATTGTGGAGGTGCATAGGAGCAAGTACAAGAGGCATGGTTTGTTTTTTCCGGTTCTCATCCATAGGGTCCTCAAATATTTAGGATTAAATAACTTTTCTTCCCAAGAGTTGGTTCACATCCAAGCCCCCATAGGAGCCAAATTTTTGAAACAGCAAATTGCCCAAATGAAGTTTGTCGAACCCAGTGTTGGTTCATCCAAGAGACCACGAGTACGGTCTACTACTAGAGATGTTCCAAATGAGGACATGCATGGGGATCCCACAACTACTGCTACCGAGGATGGCGATGATGAGGTAAAGGTTGACACTACTGCTGCAGCACATACAAGCTCTCCTCCTCCCTCTCTTCGTTCAATGATAGAGACCATTATGACGACTCAGGTAGCCCATGGGCAGCTTCTAGATGGTCTTCTTGCCGAGGTTGCAGCTCTACGAGCGGACTTAGCTGACTATAGACATCCTGTGCCACTTTCTCTACCATCTGACTCTTGATGATTGCCATTGGCCATTGTACCAAAGGGGGGGACAAATTTTTTGTTGTTGCTGTAGCATATTTGGAGAATTGTATTTCATTCGCTATGAAGTGGCTTTCAGGCAATTGTATATTTTGTTGTTTTAGTGGCAGTTTGAAAAACATGGCATCTGTGGAAAGTAATTTGATATATTAATATAATGGTTAGTTTCATGCCCATCGTTACTATTATTAGTATTATTGAAATGGTCTAACTGTAAGAACCAATGTTTCAGACCCAATGTTGCAAATACTGCCCACCTTTGATGTGACATTGGGAATATTTGAAATCCTGTTCATATAGTGTTTTTCCAGCCTGTATTGACTTAACAAACCCTAATAACTAAAATTTTAATGCTTGGACCATGAAATGAGGTTATAAATGCACCACAATAATGACATTCTTTCTACCCTACTAACTTCGTAGATTGATTAAGCTATGAGTCGCAACGCCTTAACATCAAATCGTACAATGCGAAACAAGTTTGGATCTACTTCAACAAATGAATCATCACAAGTTCCAACAGATCAACAACTACATACATACACAGAACACTATGGAGGGAAATGGGTTGGGAAGAAGAGAGATTTTGTTAATATGCCAATATACATGTACGACAATCTTGGAAGCGTCGGGCACATCATGGTCAGCAAACCTACAAAACTAAGTACAGATACCACCGCAATAGAGTTCACCGTAGCAAAACCATCATGATCAACCCTATACGAGAAGCGGTGTGAGTTAGAGGTGTATTGTCAATGGCACGAGTTACGAGTTCCTAAAGCACGCTCAGCCGAGTTACCTAGAGATCAACCTGCCAACATACTTGCTCGTCTTGAACAAGAGAACAATCAAATGCAAAGGCGACTAGACCGTTTTCACTCAATCCAAAAAGCTAGGAAGCATCTAAAGGGGAAGGCGCAAGAGCGAGCCATCAAGTCTATTAATGAAATTACTGCGTTAGATGATGAAAGAAATATTTCAGACTTCTCAAATTCAAGCAATGATGATTTTCAAAAATTTATACCTACGAACATTAGACGTTGTTGTTAATGTCTACGCATTCTGTGCAATACAGAACGTTGTTGTTAATGTCTGGCAAATGATGATTATGTATGTTCAACTTTTGTAGCTCTAAAGATTAACTATTCATTAGTTTTGGCTAAGTTTATATGAAATCAGTTTCTCATTTTTTCTCTGCTGTTCTTTATTGCTACAGATGATTCTTGTGCTTTAGTTGGACAATGTCCTTTGCTTTGTAATGTAGGAAAAATCTTAGGAAGTGAAATGCCTCCAACTTAGATTTATTGCACATTACTTGTAGGAAAATTTAATAGATTCAATACATACAGACTCATCCAAACCACACAGACCAACCACACATATGATTCAATAATACGAATAATTCATTTATATGAGTTGTTTTAGTCGCGGAATCATATACACGTATTCGTGTATCTTAGTTCTGATAGTGTACTACTTTATATAGATACATTACATAAAGACTCATCTAAACCAGACTAACCACTCACTCACTTAATAATCCATATGGCTCACACAACACACTGTCACAACGATATTTGGTTTGCTTAGAAATAGGGTAAATGCCTAAAAGCCTAATCAACCTTTAAAATGTTTCATTCAAGTTATTGGTTTGTTGTAGCATTGATCCAAAACTCCCTAACGTTGTGATTGTGATGATCGGAAGCCATTGATGTCAACTTTGGAAGCATAATTCTCTTCATGTAATTTTATATTGATGTTGAGAAGTATGTAACTACAGCACATATCCGCAAAGACTCCCTAAAAAGTTTGTAAGGGAATATTTGGATAAAACTCTCCAATGCTGCTACATTCATTGCTCGTAATAGTAGCATTTGGCAAGTGAGGTTGGAGAAGTCTGACACAGCTCGGCACTATTTAGCCAAGTCATGTTCACAGTTCTGCATGTTCTGCTCAACAGCTTGGCATTGTTGAACCTTGTTTAGTCATATCATCCATGCTCACGTGAATACATAGATATGCAACCTTTTGCAATGCAGTGTTTTCAAGGATGCAGAGGATCCCTCAAAAGTGTAAGCAAAATTTTGGGGGTGAGCTGTCCACCATTGCTACACTGATGTTCACAGTTCTGCATGTGATGCTCAACAGCTCAGCACTGTTGAATCTTGACCACAAGTACCCATCCTCACTCATGTGAATACACAGATGTGCCACCCTTTCCAATGCACCATTTTCGAGGAGGCAGAGCATCCCTGAATTAGTTATGCATCAATTTTGGGGGATGAGTTGTTCACTGTTGCTACAATGATGTTCGCAGTGCTGCATATGCTACTCAACAACTTCGCATTGTTGAATCCTGTCCAGTCATTTCACCTGCACGCACGTCAATACACAGATATGCATCCTTTTGCAATCCACCATTTTCAAAGATCCAGAGCATCCCTAAAAAGTTTATGATACATTTAACACAGCTCGACACTGTCTCATCAAGTTATGTCAGATGAAGCACAGGAATGCTGAATAGTCTTCAATAAGACATTCCAAACTAGTCAGAGGAAAGTCTTAAAACCACGTCCATCAAATATAAATCATACCATTGATCAAAGTCCCTAATTAAATATAAGCATAAACATCACTAGTTTAAAATTTAAATAGGTTATCCTAGTCCGAACTCTGATGGTCAACCACGTGAAATATTGAGACACTAAGCACAACAGGCTTCCTCTTGATCACCTCAAAGACATAGACATCTCCCTCTTCTAAATTATTGTCTTTCGAAAATGCAACCCATCCCTTCCCGAATCTTATTGCTGAACATAACCCGGTTTTGATGGGCGGTAATAGCACAAGACATTGAAGTGTAACAAATTGCTTCCCAATAATATACTTGGTAGAAAATTCAGCAGGTACATACTGCACAAGAAGGAGAAACAACTAAAGCATTAAAGCATATATGTTTCAAGTGGATACTTAAGAGAACATCATAATCACATTATGTTTAAAGGCTCACCATATTAGACGGCCGTGAGATACCCATGAAAGAAGGATTTTTAGGCTTGAACTTTTCGGCTGCTTGGATTGCTCTCTCTCTTTACTCAAACATTATATGCTATTCCATTTTTTCGTAACAAACTTTTCTCTGACTTCATGCTTTGTGGGTTTGTACATTGAGGGAGATATGTTTGTATCATCTTTATATATGTCTATTATTCCTACCTGATGATCTTCCAATTTATAGTTCTTGTTGGGTGGATATTGAATCTCCGTGCCAGTCTTATCAAATATAAAAACATGGAAGCTTGAATTTCCTTCATATCTGAAGACTACAAAATAACCATAACAGATAGAATGGTATTCAACGAAATTCTGCCGACCATTACAAAACCAAATGTTGTTATTAGCTTTCTTCAATCCCACTTGCCAAATACCACCATAAGGAGCAATGAGTGTAGCTACGGTGGATAGCTCAGCACTGTTGAACCTTGACCACAAGTACCCATCCACACTCACGTGAATACACAAAGCATCCCTGAAAAATTTATGCATCAATTTTAGGGGTAAGCTGTCCACCATTGCTACACTGATGTTCGCAGTGCTACATGTGCTGCTCAACAGCTTCGCACTGTTGAACCATGTCTAGTCATATCACCTACATGCACGTCAATACACAGATATGCATCCTTTTGTAATGCACCGTTTTCAAGGATGCAGAGCATCCCTGAAAAGTTTATGATATATTTAACACAGCTCGGCATGTCTTGTCAAGTCATGTCAGATAAAGCACATGAATGCTGAATAGTCTTCACGGGAATAAATACGCAACCTCTTTTGCTGTACACATCACCAACCCGCTGCTATAGCACAAGCTATAGCCATATCAAATAGCTACCTCAGCGAACCACATGCACCAACGGACACCACTGTACAACCAAGTCATGTTCGCAATTTTGCATGTGCTCCTTAACACCTCGCCACTGAACAATACACTGTCGAGTCATATCATCTTTATTCATGTGAATATTTACCCTTACATATAGTCACATCCATGTGAATACTTGCCCTTGCAAAACCCCTATATAAAGTCCCACTTACATCTACACTTGCAAAACATCTATATAAAGTCCCACTTACATCTACACTTGTAAAACATCTACACATACTGAAGTCTCATTTACATCTACCCTTGGAAAACATCTACACATACCAATCCAAAGTCACATTTTCCAATGTCAATGCACAATTGGATGCTACCTCGTTTTCCAGATAACTATAGAAGGGAAAGAGATTCCGACGAGAGGGAATACTATGCCAGACTGCAGCGGAAGTGGGACTTTCACGTGAACAAATCCAATGCTCTATACGATGATCTCGTGCGACTCGGAGCGCCTCTTGTCGACCGTAGCTCGCTCACACTACCACGGCGAAACATGCACCAATATGAGCGTACAGTAACTAAAATAAAAAAAGAGAACAATCCTATGATACTCCGTAGGTCTAGGTATCACATGCTACAACTGGCGAAGGAGCTGGCCGCCGCAACAAACAGGCAACTCACTCCAGCAGAACGTAACAATGTCCTCAACTACGAGGACTACCTGTCAGAATGAATGCCTATATGTTGTGTGTCTTATGTCTACGGGTTAAGTTAATAATGTTAGTATCGTTAGTGTTCGATATGCAATGCATACATATTAGTGGCATCGTGTAAGAATATTTAAGTTTTCTGTGTTATGTCGTAGGTGTAGCCGCCACAGCCAACAGGCAATTCACTCCGGTGGAACCAAACAATGTCCTCAATTACGAGGGTTACCTGTCTGAGTGAATGCCTATATGGTGTGTGTGTTATGTCTAGGGTTAAGTTAATAATGTTAGTAGCGTTAGTGTTTAATATGCAATGTATGCATATTGGTGGCATCGTGTAAGTTATTTTAAGTTTTCTGTATTATGTCGTACGTGCTTATTGAAAAACAACATGTGTGGGAATATTTATCTTTTATGCGTTATGTGAGAATAATCTAGATTACAAATAACGTGCATGCTCCTCACAATCAATAATAAGATTTACGTAGTACAAATGCAATAACAATGACACACATACATATAAAACGTAGTTAAGCAAAATAGTTCTCCAACAAAGTCTAATTACACCACGGCACAATTACTCTTCATCTGACATCTCCACGTCTGACTGATAAATGGGATCAGCAAGAAGTGATTGCATGAACTAAGCGTGCTCGTACCACCCTCTCTCCACTGACTCTCGAATCTTGACTTGGGTCCGATATCATTAAGACGTATCTTCATTCGATTATTTTCTTCTCTTATGCGATTTAATGCTTTATGAAGTTCATCGATCGTGTCTCTCGGCATCTGTGATGCGAGTCGCCGAGGCACTAGCAACTTAAAACCAACCAACTCATCATAAAACATTTGCTGTTCACGAAATAACCAAGCCCACTCCTATCTCATGGTATTGTAAACGTAAGCACTATTTCGCAGATTCGGATTGATTGGATAGCTGAACTCATCTTCCAATACCCAACAACGACCCATAGCAGTGAACACATCATGAGGCCTATAGAGTTGTGGGTTGCCAGAACCAGACATTGACGCTAAATACAATAACATCAAATGATCAAGTTAACAGTGTGCATCAACTGTTGGTAAATAATGTAATTCTGCATAAAATAGTACACGACAAAGACATTCATAAATTTGTGTACTATTACATGCTAAAAATGAAATACTAATACTAACATTTTACCATAAACATTAGACGTTGTTGTTAATGTCTACACATTGTGTGCAATATAAAATGTTGTTGTTAATGTCTGACCAATGAATAATGATAATTATGTACACACCTTTATATGATTATGACTAATGCTGATTATGTGCAATACAAAATGTTGCTATAGTAAAGATTTCGTTGTCTTGTGACCAACATTTACTACAACAAACAACCAAAATGTTTACTACAACAAACCAAAACCACACCAATGTACTTACTTCACACTCATTCAACCAAAAAAAAAAAGTACAATATCAAAGGAACATACCATTGCCCTAAAATTCTTGTGACCAATGTTTACTACAACAAACAACCAAAACCACACCAATGTACTTACTTCACACTCATTCAACCAAAAAAAAAAAAGTACAATATCAAATGAGCATACCATTGCCCAAAAATTCTTGTGACTAATGTTTACTACAACAAACAACTAAAACCACACCAATATACTTACTTTACACTCATTCAACCAAAAAAAAAAAAATTCAGTACAATATCAAATGAACATATCATTGCCCTAAAATTCTGGTGTGAGTTTTTTACCTGAGGTGATACAAATTTCAATTGAGTACGGAAGCAGCTGTGGATTTGTGGAGCAGATTGGAAATCAGTTCAGACGGAAAGCAAGACACACTGAAAGGGAGGATATGTTAAGTTGTTATACAACAATAACTCGATTTTACGAAAGTCGATTATGCTCTATAACTCAATTATAATAATATCGAGTTATATTAAGAGAAAGAACCCGTACACCTAACAGCAAGATAGTGTTTAACAATATCATAACTTGATATCAGAATACTCGGTTATATAACTCAATTTTCAAATAATCGAGTTATTTAGGGATTCAAAAAAGAAAATGCCACGCTGGAGGTCCAGCGTGGAACAAAGCTTTAGTTAACTCAATTATGTTATAATCGAGTTCTTCATATAACTCGATTCACCTATTATCGAGTTACAAAAGAGGGGCATTTCCCTGATTATTTTGGAAAATGGGGCAAATCGCTGCTTAGTTTCTGCTAAAAGGGTATTTGCCCATTTTGCCCTGATACATTGTCAATCACACTTCATAATGTTGTTCAAGCAGATTTTCTTCTAGTATTGGAATTATAACCTATGCAGTTATACAAGTAATTAATTCTCATATAGTTTGCTAACTCCCTACAATATATAATTACTCTTTCTTATATAAACATATTCATATGATTCGCTTTTGCAAGTTATGAGTACTGGTATTGGAGCGGCATTCATAGATAAAGATAGTAGAAAGCCCCTATTATTGGTGGTATAAAACATCATCACCTGAAAGTTTTAATAATTTAAAAGCTTCTCTATGAGTTTTATTAATTTTCACATGTAAATAAATATTGTTCCAAGAATCAGGTTAAGGAATGTTGAGTTTTGTTTTTTGTTTTTTGTTTTTGTTTTTTTTTTTTTTTTTTTAATAGCTAAGAGTTTTGTGCCTTGATAAAATCATATTCACAACCCTTTCCCACAATTCCTCCTAACGATGTTTAAAACCCAAGCTTCAAATCAATGGAGCTTGCTGCTACGATTGAAAGCGCAACTTAAAAGTATGAAGACAAAAAATAAACTAATATGCTGAATACGAACAGATACAAATGCATGGACAAGAAAAACACAATTATATTAATGCAATCTTTCACCTTTGTTGCACTAAGGGAGTTGGCTTTACGAACCCAATTGAGGAAGAAAACAAAAAACCTTCTCAAATGACAATGTTACAAAGGGGAAGAGAAACAAGGAAAAAAGAGAGAGAAGAGAGACAAACTGAGAGTGAAATCGATGACCAAAGAGAGTGACAGTGAGGGCCTAAGAAGAGATAAAAAGCAAAAGGAATTGAAGAAGTGAAAGAGATTACCATGAGAAAGACTTTGAAGGCGCGAAAGAAAATATTATTTCCCGTGGCCAAAAAAAGATAATATTTTTGGGAGTGGTTATGCGTTGCACGAGAGAGAGTTTGTTTTCCAACTTTTTCTTTTTTTAAAAACAGCCAATATAAAATAAGTCTTATTTTTTTAGGGTTTTCTGTTAACTAAAGATAGTTTCCTATTGACCAATTTTTTTATGTTACCAAATACTAAAAAATGTAGAAAACTATCTTTATAGAAGATTTTTGAACTAGCGAAACAAACAGAGCAAGATCTAACTTGTCAAATTATTGTAAGCTAAAAGATTTGCCAAATTATGAAAACATTGTTGGAGAATAAAGAGGTAAACAATGAAATAAATAAGGAAATTTAAATGGCTTGGAGGCTCAATTGAATAGCTTTCCTTAGATAATATTTGCCCTCACAAAGAAATTTTAGTTTCAATTAGTTTGGGCTTTTGAAAGAATTTCAATTCAGGCAAACATTTGGGCCAACTAGACTTCACAGTGAGTAGGCCTGCTATCGTTAAAAGAAAAATGACAACCTTTCATAATTCCCTCCTTTTTGTCACTAGAATAAACCAAAGTCGCGGGCTGAATTAAGTATTTTCTTTTGAGAAAGTTTCAATCTATGACGCACGCTCATGATGATTTATCATCAAATTAAGGCATTAATTGGTTTTTGAAGTAGACAGAGATTGAATTCCATATCTCTTATTCAACTATTAGATATTTTACCAATTCCAGACTTACTTAAGTTTAATTAAACCCAACCCAATAACTTTTCTTGGAGTGGTCTGACTTCTTTTATAATATAGTTTAATATTTTAGCATCAATTCAAACTAAAATAAATTTAAATTTTATTTTTCGAGTAATAATTTTGACAAGTTAACTTTTTGATATGTTTTACAAAATAAAATTATTACCCGCACTTGTTAATTTTATCATTTTCATTTTTACTGTGCTCATTTTGTCATTTAATTTAGTTTTAGTCCATCATATCATGAAACTAAGAAAACTCATTACTGGCTTAAGTTGTTGCAATAAATTTGAATAACAATTTTAAATAATTGATTAAACATTAAATTATCTTTACTCACTCAATAGAGATCGGTAAATATTCACACAAAGACCGTGATTGGTTCATGAAATGAAAACCTAAAATAGTAAAAATACTTTTAGGCAAAGCCCAACTCAACAAGTCCACTAATGAAGGTTGTTGAAGTACATATAATACTCATACGACTTCTGTCACATAGTAAGATTAAGTACCCAAGTTTTCCACTCTTGTTAGCAACTATAAGCCTTGTCTTGTGCATATAATGTTACTTATTTCCATCGGTTAATTTCTCGGCCACTTTCAGGCTTCTTGAAGATTTGATGTCATCTTTGGAGTTTCAAAAAACAATCCTAATACTACTATCGTGATCTTTGTGTTTGAAAGTATAAAACTCTTAAAAGTGAATCAATGGGAGATGTTAGAAGAACTAGAAAGATTTCTTAGGTTTTTATGGGCTTAATGTTTGTCTTCCTCCTTTTTTTTCAATCAGGGTTGAATTGTAGTTTAAATATGTGTAGGTTTGTAGGTATAATTGGCTACAAAAAAGCCGCAAAAGCCCAGGTCGATGGCTTTCCAAACTAAGCTCGATCGATCAAATGTTGAAACAGCCCACAGCAGCATGGTCCTCTTAACTCAGTATTCTCAGTGCATTGATTGAAGTCCAGCTCATTGGAGCTTAGAGTCCCATTATTTATTTTCTCTTTAGGGGGAATCTTTCACTACCTTGTTAATTCCTCAAGACTTCCCCATAAATCCCTTCTTAACACCATCATTAGACCCATATATGAAGGACAAAACCAGCTACATTTCTCAAATTCACATTTGATCTTGCAATGCATAACTTGAGATCTTATAATACTTTCTTATAAATAGTGTATGCTTTATCAAATATAAATCTGAGTTGTGTAAGTCAAAGTTGATTTAAAGAAAGACAAGCCAATTTTTTTTATTATTTGTAAAGAACAAAAAAACAAACAAAAAAAAAATAAGGAAGATGATGATGATTGTAAAATTGTTTACAATCTTTACTCATGCTTAGCCCCATTTGGAGGAGGTTGTGCTCAATATTTCTTAACGTACTTGATGCCAATTCCAAATTAATTTAGGTGCAGGAGTATTGCAATCTTGAATCTATTCTAACACTGATAAATTCACGGATATACATCAATTTTATACGAGTATAAAACTAATAAATTTTATAGTCGAAAATAGTATCGGAAGACCTTATCTGATGCTCGGAAACATGAAGCAAACACATAATCTATAGTTTTAAACCAGTGGTTACAAATGATGTGCATGAGTTAAAGCTTAACTTTTTGTACCAACATGCAGAGGCATGCATATAAATAATAAAAATGAGACAGTATATCTCACCTACTACGGATTTTTTCTCGGAAGATTTCATATAAAATATACAGCAAATCTGCAATTATCTTGGCAAGTTCAATTGCGTTGTCCTTTTTTCTGTAGATCCTTTAATTAAGTTCCAACATATATACTGGCAGGAAGGGTTGCGTGTTATTGTTGCGTAGGGTTTGTGTGTGTGTAGAAATTCCTATAGTTAAGAAGCTTGAGATAACAAAAGAAATTATTCTGTGCATATGACAGGAAGGGGTGCAGTGTTATTTGTTAGAAAACAAGTACTTTTTTTTTAAGTGTCCCAATTTTTATTTTTCTAAGCTCTAATCTTTTGTGGAATGTCATGCATAAATGACCACTTTTTGTTGTATATAAACTTTAATATGTGACTGAAAAAAGTTTCCAAAAAGAGTTTCCTATTTTATTAAAAATATAGCAATCTTATGAATATATTCAATTATAATGTACCCGCAAAACTTTTGTAATGTACGGTTTACCCTTCTAATATTTCACCCCGATTACAATATGCTATCAATAGTTTGTATTGGTATTGGAGTAATGAAGGGACACATAATTTGACACAATCTTATGCCACAACTTGTCACATGACATATTATGATTGGTAAAAGTATATCTCCACATGATCCACCATCACACCTTAACCAATCATAACTCGCCGCATTGTGAGTTGTGGCACAAAATTGTACCAAATTTTTCCTTACTCCTTAGCATTACTCATCGGTATTGGGATTGATGAAAACTGTAAGAATGTTAAAGATAGAGATCATCAGAATTAATTAAACAAATAATTTTGAGCGTAGTATCCATTACCGATGTTGTATTCATTACCATTGAGCGTTGTATTCATATATATGAGCAAAATGTGTTAGGTTTTAAAAATTTAGGTTTAAATGTTTAGAATCATGTTTTTATTGTGTTGGCAAATCGAGAACACATTTCTAGTTCATGTACTAGGCAATGCTTAAAAGTGTTAGTTTCAAGTTTCAAGTTTAGCTTACTGCAGAAAAAGGAAGAAAATTTCTGTCAAGCTCGACCGATTGAGAATTAGGCTTAACCGATCAAAAATCGCAAGCATAAATTTTCTGTAGAATTTTTGAACAGGTCCAAGCCCGCAAAAACATTTAAGGTTTCATTCAAACTTCTCCACATATAAAAGGGAAACTCTAGTTACGTTTTTCAAACTTTTGAGAAGACTTGTGTGTTACTCTTTGTGAAATCTGAGAGGTTTTGTACCTTCTAACTACATAAAAATCTATCGGAGCAAGAACTACAATCAAGTGTTGATAGAACATAGTTGATGCATCAAGATCATTATTGATAGTGATCCGAAACCTTTGAGTGAGATCTCAAAGTCACAAGCAAGGCGACTTGTGTTAGTGTAAATCCAAGGAGAGAAGGAGTCTATGGATTTAAAGCTTACACGTGGTCGTGTCAGTAAGTTACTACATGGATTTAAAGCTTACTCTTTGTGAAATCTGAGAGGTTTTGTACCTTCTAACTACATAAAAATCTATCGGAGCAAGAACTACAATCAAGCGTTGATAGAACATAGTTGATGCATCAAGATCATTATTGATAGTGATCCGAAACCTTTGAGTGAGATCTCAAAGTCACAAGCAAGGCGACTTGTGTTAGTGTAAATCCAAGGAGAGAAGGAGTCTATGGATTTAAAGCTTACACGTGGTCGTGTCAGTAAGTTACTACATGAGATAGCAATAGATTTAGGGTTAAATCTGATTGTAAAAATTTCAATTCTCTTATAGTGGATTTATTTACCTTGAGGATAGCTAGGTCAAATCCTCTCCAAATTTTTACCTTAAAACGGTTTGTTTCATCGGTTTTCCTAGATCATCATATCGTAGTGTTATTTACTTTTCCACTACTTTGCATGATATGATTTATTTGTGTTGAACCTAAATTTGAATAATTAATCTAAGTAATCACTTAGTTAATATAATAGATTAAACAATCTAATTTTAAGGGTCTAAACGAACAAATAAAATGAGTGGTAGAGATCATGAAAATTGGACAACTAATTTTGATTGTATCCATTGTCAAACTTTTAGTTTAAAAACCAAATTCATACTTGGTTTTTTTATTTATATTGACTACATTAGTTGATTTACAATATACACATGTTATACATATTTTAAATTGTACAAGAAATTTTATAAAAAATAATTGTGCATGTCAAACACTAGAAAATGTTATCAAGCTCATTTTCAATGTCATTATTAAATACAGGAAAATGAGATAGTTTCCAGAAAATGCTCTCTAAAAATTATCCATTTTCCAAAAAATGTTAATGCTAAAACAAACCAAGCGTAACTCAATTTTGCACCTCTAACAACACTTATATGGATACAAATACTGTGTAAGGAAAGAAATTCTATTGTGCCTCCAAGCCATTAAAATCTCCATATTGTTCATTAAATTTCCTTCTTTCTTTCATTTGTGACCCTTTATTCTCCAGCAATTTTACGTAATTTGACAACTTTGGTTTACAATAATTCAACAAATTAGTAATTCAATTCAGCACTCCTAACAACACTTATATGGAGACAAATATTGTCTAAGGAAAGAAATTCAATTGTGCTTCCAATTCATTAAAATTTTCATAAGTAATAGAACCACAAACTATTTTACAACATTTGTACAAAATGTTGATGTAGTCAATCTCTTATTGATTTTCATTTAAGCCCATCATTAATAACACTTTTGCATTTACCAATAATCACTCACCATATAGCAGTTTGTAAAAAAATTTGTAAAATAATTTGTATCTCTAGCATTATTCAATTTTCATATTCGTCATTAAATTTTCTTTTTTCTTTCATTGTTTATACATTTATTCTCCAACAATGTTTCATAATTTGACAACTTTTTGGCTAACAATAATTTGTCAGGTTATTAACTCCATTATACACCTCGATTAGAGATTAGTTTCATTAAATCAACAAGATTAAATAAATTGATATCTATCAAGATTATGCACCTCATGGGGAGATTAATTTTCTTTAATTAACAATATTTTTTTTATATATACAAGATAGAATTTCTAGTCTAGCCTAATCTAAGTGTGTATATGTGTCAAGCTCCCTCTTGGAGACTTGAAAATGGCCATAAATTAAATGTTCCACTTTTATATATACTAAAGCTAGTTTATAGGATAATGTAAACCACACGAAAAAATGAAAATCTTACTACCACCTTTCTCCATCATCATATTCATTCATATTTTATTTATTAGTACCACCACAAGCAAATCCTTAACCTTGCCAAAATTCCAAGCCATTATAATCTTTGGTGATTCAACCGTGGATACTGGGAATAACAACTACATTCATACTGTTTTGAAAGCCAATCATGCCCCATATGGTAAAGATAGTCAAGTCCCTACAGGAAGGTTTTCTAATGGGAAACTGATTCCTGACCTAGTAGCAAACTTGCTAGGAATCAAAGATAATGTCCCTCCTTTTCTTGATCCAAACATAACAAATGATGAACTCCGCACTGGTGTTTGTTTTGCATCAGCTGGATCAGGTTATGATAATTGGACAGTTGATATATCAAAGGTCATCCCAGTGATGAAGCAAATTGACTACTTCAAAAATTATATGGAAAGGCTAAAAGGGTTTGTCGGGAATGACGAGGCTATGAAGATAATCAATGGTTCTTTGGTCCTTATTAGTGCGGGAACTAATGACTTTATCTTTAATTTCTATGATATACCCTCAAGGAGGCTAGAGTTCACAATTGATGAATACCAAGATTTTTTGCTGGAAGGGATGAAAAACTTTGTTAAGGTAAAACATGCATCTGTCCTTCTTCCTTGAATGTTGTACCTAAATAACATTTGTTTGCCGAATAAGTTTAGAGACAACATTTTTCACAATTTTATTTCAAAACTACTGATACGGTATGTTGCGATCACAACAGGTCATGATGCTATGTGCCTAGCATTAGGGTTATTTTTTCCCCCATGATTATTATGCTGCTATTAAAGCATTACTCTTTTCTTTGTTTTGTATATCTATAGGAGCTATACAACCTGGGATTGCGTACTGTGATTATCGCAGGGCTTCCTCCGATAGGTTGTCTGCCCATTCAAATAACTACGAGATTTAAACTACTTCCGAATGATAGAAGATGTTTGGAGAGCGAAAATTTACATTCTCGAACTTATAATCAAAAGTTGGTGAAACTGTTGCCCAAATTGCAAGAATCTCTTCCGGGGACATTATTTGCATATGCAGATGTGTATGAGCCCCTAAATGACATGATCAACAATCCACAAAAATATGGTACGTAAGGCACCCTCTCAAAGTTCTTTTAATATGTACAATTCTGTAACTTAGGACTAATTTTTTTGTGGTCCAACAGGCTTTGTGCAAACTAATAGAGGCTGCTGCGGAACTGGGTTTGTGGAAACAGGTCCATTATGTAATGAATATAGTAAATTATGTGCAAATGCTTCCCAGTACTTGTTTTGGGATTGCATACATCCAAGCCAAGCAGGGTACCAGTACCTTAGTAATGACCTGGTTAAGAAAATCCTTTCACATCTGGTTAAAACACCTTCCCTTCCTATCAAACACCATAGCCGTTGATTTATTCAAACCTTAAAAATTTACAATATAAATTATGGGAATCTTTTCATTTATTTTGTATCAAATTTGTTAAAGCTTACTTCACAGTCATGTTTAAGTTCAATAAATATCATATTTAGACTAAATAAATAAATATCATTTCCTTCCCCCCCCCCCCCCCCCTTTTTTTCAGTGTGTATCATGTCAGACATTTATTGCGCTCGTAACACGAAAGAAATCATTTTTTTTTTTGGGGTAAAATGGGAAAGAAATCATGTCATTCAATGAAGCACCTCAATCTAACTTGTATTCACCAAGTAAGCAAAATCCACAAAAATAATAATAATTTTTAATCAAATTTGGCACAAGATAATTGATATATATATATCCCAATGGTTCAGGATATTTTTCATTGCATATACAATTAGTTCTTAAAAGGTTAAAATTAATAAGTTGTAATGGGAATTGGGTAGTTGTTTAAGAAACGGAATTTTCCCGACTTATCATAAACTGACACATCATACTACCAAGTCCATAAAATACGGACAACTATAAGCACCACGTACTACTACTGGGATCTACTATCATTATTCAAAAATCAATAGAAATCTATCAAGTGTCACTGACATATGTTAGCCATGACATAAGCAATCCAATCGGGGGTGCTGACATGTATCATCTTGAAAATCAAAACATTCGGCCAATCAAATAATGTCATATGTCTTGTAAAAAAGTCTTAAAGCTCCTCTATTCAGATTGTGACATGTGTCACCAATCAGATTCCGCCACGTGTCATTCAACTACCCCCAAACTCCGATTAATAAAAACATTTCTAAGGCATTTCTACAAACCAAAACATCAAGGAAGACATCCACACCACAAGTAGTATCAAGAAGATTTAGAAGTACAAAAATCGTCCAAGAACTTCAACTTTCAAATACAAAGAACATTCGAAGAGAAATCGTTTAAATCATCTTCCTATATCTCAAAGTTAATTCACTAGAATCAAGTTTAAAAGTCTCTAGAAACTTTAAAAAAACCACAAATCGGTGAAACTCTCTACAAATTCAAGCCTCCAAAGCCCCAAAGAATTTCCACTGCAAATCTTCAAAAACAAAGAACACATGAAAAACACAAAGAACACATGAAGAACTCGAAGAATAAAGGATTTCTATCAAACTCATAGTCAGAAATTCGTTGTAATTCTGTTTCAAAAATCTTCAATTCATTCCTCAAACAAATTGAAGGATATTAATTTGGTATTTGAATCAAAATCACAATATCACAATTCCAATCAGCAAATCTTTCAAAGAGATCAAATCAGAAAATCACTCTTTCTTGTAATCACAAATAATTATACCACATTGATCAATACAAATTCACACTTGTAAAACTATTTTACTTGTATAATTTTATTTCAAACTTGAAATTTAGTCATTTACAGTTATCACACGTACTTAAGTTGTGTAACCCTTGTTAGTCCACTGTTTATTAAACCAAGTAGTAAGATATACATTGTGGATCAACTGATTTTCTATTTCCTCGAGTCTTTGAAATCTACCAAAGAGCTTGTCCATAATCTAGCTCACATGTACTCGATATAGTGTCTTCAGTGACAACTTTAAATAGAACTTATTTTTTGTTCATCAAAAAATAAATAAATAAATAGAACTTCTTTTATAAGTAAGCTAGTTGAAAGTTTGTACGTTACAAGGTTTTAGTCATGGATCTACATAAAATATATAATTTTATTTTAAAATAATTATTATTTTTATATAATTTAAAAATAATATTTAAATGAATGATTATTATATCATTTATGTATCATCAATTCCAAATTAATTGTCAGTGTTAAAAAAGACTTACCTAAAGGTCAGTGAAGGCGAGGTTCTCATCCATGTCAACGTAGTTCTTATTAATGTCAGGCGTGATGAGAACTACTCAACTGCTAACTAGAAAAATCATAAAGGATTAGATTGTAGGTATATCTAACTTTGGATAAGAATAATATTAAACATTTTTATGAGTTGTAGTAACTTTATTGGTTAGTTAAAACTAATTTAGTTTTCTTCTTCAATCTTATTTTCCTCTTTACAAGTGGCAATTAAATTTTATATATCCACTTGACACAAAGATGTGGCAATTAAATAAGATATTCATTTGACGCAACCATGACTTATTTGATCCATCTTTTTTTATATAATATATGAAATCAATCAAATAATCTTTACTTATAATCTATACTTTTATTTTGTTTGATTAAAAAAAACTATGTTATTGCTTTTTGAGATGCAAAATTACTAATAAAGTTTTTGTATTTAATTTTGCTATCATCTTTTTCTCAAAAAAAAAAATTTGATAGAATCTCCTTTTGAATTTATATTAATCCGCTTAATCTTCTTATGACGTTATCGATTCTAAGATTTTACCAATTTTAATTTTGAAATAGTTTACTATTACAAGTATTTTCAGTAAAATTTTATAAACAACACATGGATTTTTTTTTTCATATTTCTAATTGATTTTTTTTTTTTTTTTTGCACATTTCTTTCCTTTAACTTTTATCCAATTTTCAGTTTAGTCATTTTGTTTAGGTCCAAATAGCGCCAATACCCCTTCCCCCTCCCCTCTTTTTTCCCTTTTTTTAAAAGGGTGCGGATAGGCCCCTTTAAAACAACCTAGTTTAGGTTTTCTAAGTTTTCAAATTAAAAAACAAAAAAAAAAAGCCTAAAGTTTACAAAAATGACTAACATTGTTGGTTCTTAAAGTTTGCTAAGGAAGCAATATTAGTCCCCAAAATTTCAAAGAGCACAAGATACAATAGTGTTCCGTTAGTTAAAAATTATCATCTTAGTAAATGAGTTAATTAATGATCGTTGATGGTGTGCTTTTGTGTCTTCCAAAAATAGGAATACCGTAAGAAAACTAAGAGACAGAAAAAATGTGAGAATATTTCAAAGTGTATTAGAGACTTAGAGTTCTTTTGGGAGAGCTTATTTTCATTTTATTTGAATTATATATAAATTTTTAAAACTTTAATAATAAAAAATGTTGGATTATTTAGACCCCTATACACTCAGATTGTTTAACCTAATTTACCAAGTTATTACTTAAGTTTATTATGCAGATCTAGGTTAAACACAAACAATCATATCACATATAGCAAAAAAAGTAAATAAAACAAGCGATATGATGATTCAGGAAAACCAATGAAACTGATCAGTTTCAAAGTAAAAAATTTGGAGAGGATTTAGCCTAAATTATCCTTAAGGCAACAAATTCACTAAATAGAATGAATGTTTTACAGTAGATTTTTCCCTAAATCTAAAGCTAACTCTTATAATACTTACTCACGTGACCACACGCAACTCCGAATTCACGGACTCTTCTATTCGAATTTGTTAAACACAAACACCCACATTTGTGACTTTGAGATTTCACTCAAAAATTTAAATCATTAACTATGTATAATCTTGTTGCAACAACTTCAAATCTACTAGTTCTAATAATATGTAGATAGAATTATGGTAGTGACTTTAAAAGGTGAAGGCACGGTACCTTTTAAATCTCAAAAGAGAAGCTCCAAAGTCATAACAAAACGTGTCTTAGGGTTTCTTTTAAATGCTTAGTGAAATAGATTTGAAACCCTAATCACTTCATGGGCTTAATGAGCTGTTGAGCCGAAATTAAATTCTGCAGAAACGCATCTCGATCTGTCAAACTATCTTATCAATTGGTTGGGCCAGGCAATTTTTCAATTCTTCTTTCTTCAGCTTGTACGTTCTTGATTCTTGACTTGTATCACATTGAGCATTGTCTAATATACCCTCTAGACTCTCAGATCTATATCTAGACAAACTTGTACTCACGGTTTATCAATTGTTCTAAACTTTTAGAACCTAACAAAAAAATATATAATATTATAGTAAAAAACTCTTAACAGTAAGTCCCCCCCCCCCCCCTTTTATTTTTTAAAATCAATATCCCAATGATAAAAAACACCCCTAAATTAATACTTAATGTTAAAAGATTGAAGGTGGTAGTGAGAAGAAGAAAAAGATTGAGTGAGTTGTGATTTTGAAGGTGAGAGTGGAGGACCTTAGGGCCGCTAGACCAAAGTTACTGTGTTTAATAGACTATACTTTCAGTACGAAAGAATAAAAAATTCTAGTACCACAACCAATTTCATACTCATTTTCACGACTATCTGATGTGGCTGGTTATGAGTGATGAAAAAAAAAAGTTGTAAACTCATATGAAAATGATAGACAGTCAGTTACAATCTGTAACATAGAATATTTGTAAAAATTGGTGTAAAATTGATTGTAGTCCTAAAATACTCCCAAAGAATTGAGTAAGAAGTGGATAATTTCCCAGATTTCCCTATTGTTAGCATATGGGCTTGGGTTTATATTCTAGTTTGGAGCGATGCCCTTGCTGCGATTAGCTGCATGTGAGCATCGCAATTGTTTGTCTGTGTGTTAATGTTGTGTGGACCCAAGTAATCCATTAGCAAATGGCACATCCATATGTAACAATTAGGCCCTTAAAACGAAAGCCTTAGTTAACTTGGGCCATATTTGTATTTTAGTCCGTGAATTTTAAGACTTCAACATTGCCATGTAGCCCAAGAAATTGTTCCCGAACAAAATTTAGAGAGTAAGAACTTTATTAAGTGTGTGCATCATTGGATTGGAAAAAGATCTCATCCATTTTATTTGAAATGAAAAGAGTACGCTTTACTGTTTTACTGTTAGGATTTTATTTCCTAGAGTCAACATTATACAAGATGACAAGTCATTTAAATCTTAAATGAAGTGATACTATATTTATTTTTATATTTATAATATTTAATCTAAATCATTGATCACCACTAAACTTTTGGAGAAAATTACATTTTACCACCTTAAAGAATGCCCTAGATTATACTTTGTACATTAAACTATTCATATGCACAATTTGCACCCTAAACTGTGACCCTTGTTACACTTTGCACTCCAACGTTAGTTTTGCCGTTAAGTTGAATGGAAATATGAAGCATGTGACTTGCACATGTGTATTACTTAAGTAGGACAAACAAAAAACACCAAAAAATCCCTCTTCCTAATCAATTAAAAAGAAAACTTTTTTTTTTTAATCTTTCTCATGCGTATCAACTCCTCTCCTTAAATCAAAATCCCTACAACCCAAAATCCCCAAAGCAAAATCATCTTCGGCATCACCATTGTTCGATGAAATCTCTAAAACTATGTTCGTGTTCCTTATAAATCTTTGTAATAGGAGGTAGAATCAACAGAATCCACTGCAAAGTTAAAGATTGTCGTTGGTCACCGTCGCCATGCTATTAGAAGTGCTGGACATCACGGTGATACAAAGGAACTTACAAAGTGGCTTGGTGGATATGAAAAAGCTGAGTGGAACTCACATAAGCAATTAAAATTTTTAAAAACCCAAAAGAACATGTAGGTAATGTTCCATTTAAAATGAGACTCATAAACCATTCAAGGACCAATTTCAATTTTTATGGCTACAACAAACGCCAACTAGAACAAGAAGTGAACAAAGTATAGTTCCCCATAAAAGGTCTAAATCCAAAATCCAATCCAATTACATAGCACAATTTAGAGATCTTGTGAAGACTAGCCCAATTTTGTTCCCATCTCCTTGAGTAGACTAGTGTAGGGATAATAAGTCCAGTAGTGCTTATTCGACCGTAGGCCCTATCCGAGGATGTCTAATAGTACGAGGACAGGTAGACGTAATCGCGGAAGTCCGTATTGGTGAACAGAGACCGGGGTCTGATCATGAAGGTCCAGGAAGGAGGTCCGAGGACAAATGACACCTCGGCTTGTAAGAGCAAAGGTCAGAAAGGCTGGCCTGCCATTAAGAGCAATATTCTGGACAATTCAACTGGCGAGGATAATCATCAAGAAGGACTAAGACAACAAGAAAGTGAGAAATATCTAAGGGAAAGCTACTACTACCGCATTTAATGCTCTGTAGCTAAGCTTCTGACTGCATTAATGTAGAGGTGATACCTGAACAATGGCAAGCAGCCTTACAGCTACTCCCAAGGATTTCAGGAAGTTGCTGATAGGACAAGGATCAAAACCGACAACTTGACCTAAACGTGGACAGTGGAAATGAAAATGGAAAAGAAAGGGGTATATAATAGAGAAAGAAGCCCCTTACAGAGAAATTGGAGAATAAGTAGAAAAACGTTGTAACAACAAGAACTGGACTTGTAATTATATTCAAAAAATATATATACAAGAACTAGCCTCCTCGGATTGTGTTGAGAACGATTTTCTTTGGATAAAACCAGTTTATCTTTGTTTTCTTATCATTTGGACCCATTATAATTGCTATCCAACTCATTAAAGTCTAGTTTTCTAACTCATTCTCTACAAATTCATTGTATCTGGCTCTTTGATCCTAAATCCTTTCACCCTTTGGGCTTAGGGATCAAAACGTGTCCTTACAACTACAGTCTAAAAATTGTTATATTCTTTATGAATCTACGGTGGGATGAAAAAAAAATTGTTTTTAATTGATTGGGAAGAGGGTATTTTTGGTCTTTTATGTTTATCCCACTTAAGCAAGTCACATGTGTAAAGTCACATGCTTCATATTTCAATCCAATTTAACAATAAAACTAACGTCGAGGTGCAAAGTGTAACAGGGGTTATAGTTAAGGGTGCAAACTATGCATCCGAATAGTTTAGAGTACAAAGTGTAATTTGGGGCATAGTTTAAAATGGTAAAGAATAATTTTTCCAAGCTTTTGGCATAAGTAGTACTCTTTAAACCAAATGGAAGGGTACGGTTTGGCCTTAATTACTAGTCAAGTGTAGGATTAAAAATGAGTCGGGCTAAATCAAAAATAACAGTTTGCCCGGATGGAGAGGGGAGGAGATAGGGGAGGGAAGGGAAGGGGTAGTGGTGAATGAACATTGTTTTAATGTTTTTTTAAAGGGGGAGGGAGAGAGGTTTGGAGGGATATTTTACATTCTTCATCCATCTTTTTTTAATTCTTCCAAATAAGAGGAATTTGGAGAGAAATAAAGTTTAAAAGATTAAATTGAAAACATGTGTGTAATTTGTAAAAGCTAAGTTTTTTTTTTTAATTTTGATAATTTGATAGTTAAGGAAAGTGGATTTGAACCGATATTGAAAACAGGGCTTGGCTTGTGTCCAGTGAAAGTTTTCACTAGACACATTGGATTGTGGACACATGTCCACTCTTGGACACATGTCCAAATCCTGCCGTGTCCAGTGAAAATTTTCACTGGACACAAGCCGATTCCTTGAAAACATTAAAAATTGTCAACCAATTAATTACAAAGTTCTTAGTAAAAGTTAAGTATATTATATAATATAAATACAACTTTAGATAATTATTAAAGTTTTTTGTCCTTAAATAAGAAGATATGAAATCTCAATTACATGAAAGATTTAGGAATTGAATAAGGTACTCTCCATATACATCCCATAAGTCAAATCGGTCTTTGGTGAAAAATATACTAACAACAATTAAAACTCAACTAGGTTTATGATTAGTCAAATACCCCTTGAAGTTATATTTATCGTTTCTCCTTGACATTTATTTCAAGTTACTAATTGACAACTATTAGATATTAAAGCTCAACCAATCGGAACCCAAAACACACTAACTTAAAAAAAATTCAGTTGGATGTATTTTTATTACTGTCTTCCTTCATTATTACTCATAAATGTTGGCAATTAAATTAAGGAAAATGCTAACGAGTGCCTTTAGGGCACTCGTTAGTAACCATTTAAAAAAAATTTTGATTCCACTTTTATGGAAAATGAAAAAAGTTGTCAAAATATTAATTATTTTTTTTCATTTCCCATAAAAATTTTCTTTAAATGGATTATTAATGAGTGCCCTAAGAACATTCGTTAGCATTTCCCTTAAATTAAACTCTTTTTTATGGTAAACTACACTAAATAAACTTTATTACCCTACCATATATGGCTAAACAACAGTGAAACCAACACCCCAAAAACTTACCTTAAAATTTCCACTTCCATAACTTGGAATTAAAATTTAAAGCCAACAAAAAGGACAGCTCAAAACAATGCTTACGAATTCAATTCTGCAATAGGACACTCACTCTTTATAATAAAACTAGCATGTAGTCTATGCTTATGCACGGAAATATTAACAATTATGATGATAAGATGTTCATCTTGTTAGATTCAGTTTCCACATTGAGCTTGGAATTTTCTTGGAGGCACCAATGAAGCAGTAATGTATAAGAGTGTGAAGCAAGGAAGAGTGGGATTGATCATTGTGTTTGAACCGCCCTTCTCTTAGAAATCCAAAAGGAGGAGGAGAGGACAGTGTGTGGATCTAGTTGGTAGAGGTTGAAAGAAAAGGAGGAGACATGGGATGACGATATGGCATTAGGAGGAGATGATGGTTTACTTTTATAGTCTTTCTCATTAGACTCCTTAGTTCTAGTAGTGGGCAGGTGAGATATTTAGCCATAAAAGTGGGCAGGTGAGATGTTAAATCATAAAAGTATACAGGTGAGATGTTCTTACTTAGGCCAATGAGCATTATCATTCTAGTTTTGTTGGCTTCCGTGGTAAATGTTAATGCATCAGTTATTTGATCACAAAAATTAAAAAATTTAGATAAAGTACTTGACACAAAATTAAAGTCCAATTTATAATCTAATTAGATTTTTTTTTTTTTTTTTTTTGAGTCTTGGTTAGGACCAGTGGCGCAAAATTAAGAATCCAAAACTAGGCACATGGCACAAAATTGAAACTCTAATTTGGAATTCTATTTGAGTTTCTCTCTGCTTCACCTATTATTATATATATATAGATATATAAATTAAATTACTTGCCATCTAGGTCACATTTTAAAGTACTTCAAATATGTTCATTAAATTTAAAATCGCCAAAAATGGCCCCGTTTGGTACACCCATTCAAACATATATTTTCAATTTTTAAACAATATTACACGTATTTCTACTCACTTTTTTCGCTCACACGTATTTTTACACATGTTTTTAGTTTTTAAGTGCATATACCAAACACTCTCTAAATGTTCCAGAATTATATATATTTATCTAACTTGCAAGGTCATTCACCAAAAACCACATGCAAGGTATGTCAGATTTCAAATAAAAATGCATATCTTACTACTACCTTTCTTCATCATATTTGTTCAAATTTTAACCATTACTACCAACACATGCAAAGCCTCAACCTTGCCAAAATTCCCAGCAATTCTAATATTTGGTGATTCATCAGTAGATACTAGTAATAATAACTATATCAAAACCATTTTTCAAAGCAATCATAACCCTTATGGTATAAATTTTCCTGGTCAAGTCCCTACAAGAAGGTTTTCTGATGGAAAGCTCCCTTCTAATCTACTAGCAAACATGCTGGGGATCAAAGAGAGTGTTCCTCCTGTAAGGTTGAATTTTATCAACTATTTTGTTGGCTTTATTCTGTGCCAATTTGCTTATATTTCAGCACTTAGAAACCCTGTATTTAGGTAGGAATCATGTAAGGGTAGTGTGTGAGAGAATATGAAGAAATGCTCAAGATTGTGCAGCAGAACAGGGACTCGCGACTGGATCTCACGGGTGTATCACGACTGTCAAGCCGCCAGACGTTGCACACGAGTGAAGCGTGCGGAGAAGAACTCGCGACTGGATCTCACTGGTAGCTCGCTGTTGCACTACAGGACAAAAATTCCAGTCTAGCAGTTCAGTTAGTTCACGGCTTGAACTCGCGACTCAATCAAGTCGCGAGGTCAAGTCGCCAGCCAGCTCTGTTTTGGAAAAACTGACTCTTCGTATTCCTTTCTCACCCCAGTATAAATACCCCTTATACCCACGAAATGTAGAAAGCTTCCAGAGAGAATTTTGAGAGAAAAACCCTAGAGAAAAACAAGATTGACTCATCCATAATCTTTACTTTGTGACTCTTTAAATTCCTCTACTCTCACCCTCTCCATTGTTAGATCCTTGAGAGGTTTATTAGCTAAAACATTTTCTCACCGTACCCATATCTGTGAGAAAGCTCTTTGGTGCTTTAGGAAGCAGTTAGGAAAGGACCAATTTCATGTTGGTTGATACTATGGACTTTAGCGGAATCCGGGAAGCTAAAGAAGAAATAGGTTCGGCGTAACCTCGTTTGAGTAGAAGCTTAGAGGGCTTAGGTACACTGGGTAGATTAGGCTTGAAGGGTCTATTGTTGTCCTTGTATCCCAACTACATTCTTTAGTGGATTATTTGACCACTTGGAGGGCGGCGGAGAGGTTTTACGCTGACGGCTTCGGTTTCCTCTTCGATAACACATCGTTGTGTTGTCCTTGAGTTTACATCTCTCTTCCCTTAATTTTTGTCATTTAATTTCTGCTTTGAATGTGATTTTATTTGGCTTAGATTGTTTATCAATTCTGTTTTAAGTTTTTGTTCATTTTCCGCACATACATCGTTTGATATAAAGCTTGAATTGGTAATTTGTAATTTCGAGGTCAAAACATTCATAGTGTTTTATACGCTATTTAAACTTTCACCTCCCTTTCTAAATATCCAAACCTATCAAATTATGGGAAAAATCTCTCATGCGCCAGGCGCATGAGACCTGCCTCTCACAGGCAGGTGGGCCCCACACGTGTAGGGCCCACCTGCCTGTGAGAGGCTGGTCTCATGCGCCTGGCGCATGAGATACCAGCTCCAAATTATGAACTCCGTACCGGTGTCTGTTTTGCATCGGCTGGATCAGGATTCGATGATTTGACAACTACTGCATCTGGGGTCATCCCAGTTACAACACAGATTAAACTCTTCAAGAATTATATCATGAGGCTTAAAGGAGTTGTAGGGGAAGACGAGGTTTCCAAGATAATCCATGGTTCCGTCGTCTCTATTAGTGCAGGAACTAATGAATTCGGTATCAGTTTCTATAATTTTCCCATAAGGAGTCAGCAGTTCACTATTAATCAGTACCAAAATTTTGTGTTGGAAAAGTTGAAAGACTTTGTCGAGGTAAAACACGCATCATGTTTTTCATCTAAGAACATAATTTCCCACAACATTATTATACTGATGTTAATTGTTACACTCTTCTTTGTTTTGTAAATTTATAGGAACTTTATAAACTAGGATTGCGTACAATGCTTATTGGTGGGCTTCTTCCAATGGGTTGTCTGCCCATTCAAATAACAGCAAGATGTAAATATTTCAATGACAGAAAATGTTTGCAGGATCAAAATTTAGATTCTCAAAATTATAATAAGAAGCTAGCTAAATTGTTACCTAAACTCCAAAAATCACTTCCAGGGAGTCTACTCTTAATACGCAGATACGTATAAGCCGCTAATGAACATTATCAACAATCCACAAAAATATGTTAAGGCATTCTCACATAATTTTTTAAACTTGTACCACTGTGTAATTTAGGACTGAGACCTTTTTTTGGTGAAACAGGCTTTGTGGAAACTAAAAGAGGCTGCTGTGGAACTGGGTTTGTGGAAACAGCTTCATTGTGTAACATAAACACTCCACTATGTGGAAACCTTTCCCATTTCTTGTTTTGGGATAGTGTACATCCAAGCCAAGCAGGGTACAAGCACGTTGCTAGGTACCTAAAGAAGACAGTCCTTCCCCTCCTGTTTAAACATCATGGCCTTTGTTATATTCAATAATACAAATGAACAATTTAATGGAAATGGATCTTCCTTTTTTCCATATCAAGCTTAATAGATATGGTTAGAAGCAAAAGAAAAAGAAGGGACAATCACTGTTAAAAGTGGGGACTATTTCCCATTTAAGTAGTTTGAGTTAAATAATAAAGATCCTTTCTTTCATGTTTGTACCATATTAGACATTAATTGCCCCCCAATGGGCAAGAAAATATATTTAGTTTTAAATCGCTTCAATCAAACTTGTATAAACCCGAAAGGCAAAATCTACTAGGTAAGAGTGACTAATTAAATTTGCCACTAGATAATAGGTAGATATCCCGACAATCTGGCATGTGCTTAATTGCGTATAAAAAGGACTTGACTTATCTTTAGTGCTCCAATGCACGGTAGCCAACACAATACAGACACACGTCTAATTTCATGCATTGGAGCAATGAAGCCAAACCTTACCCCAAAAATAGACATCAGTTCCTAACATCAACCTATTAAAAATAGGGAATGAGCACTTGTTTGGTTTTCTAAAACACTAAATATACAAATGAATTTTCCATAGCTATATCACTATACACTGCGCATTAGTCTTTTGTTTCCTAAGCATGTGGTAAAATCAACTTTGTTGATGTGTGCGTTTGAATGAGCTTATTTTCATCGCCTTAACTTGTTTATCTTGTTTATATTTTTAGCACCAAAAAAAGAGTTTATCTTGTTTATTGTATAAAAATACAATTGTACCTAAAAATATTTGAAGTTTTAGAAAGCTGCACTTTATAAATAAACAAAATAAGCTATGGAAATATCTTAACCAAAAATAATAATAAGTTATGGAAATAAGGTCATCCAAAGTCCAAACGAATTGAATCAGTATTCAAATTGAATATGTAAGTGTAACTTCAATTGATCCAAAAATACAGAGAAAGTACAACTGCAGTGTATTGTTGGTAGTTATATCAAGATAAACGGATGACCATAGAAGAAAAGATTAAATAAGCTCTTGCTTCACCTTCTAGTAGTGCTGGAATCCTTGCAGCTCTTTCTAGCATGGCATTGTTCAAGTCCTTCACAATCAGGATTATGTTAACCCGAGGTTAAACGAGGAGATAAAATGTTCTCTTGCATTTAGCTATATCTGCAAAAACTTAAAACTAGCATTTTCCAAAAGAATCTGCACCATCATGTCAAGTTGCTATCATCTTCTTTTTTTAGGTAAATGGATTTAGTGGAAGTGAGCTGTTAATGTCTGTTAAAAATTTAAGTTAAGATCCTATGCTATTTTAGGCATCTAGTAATTATGGAATCAGATAATAACCAACATACTAATTTAAACACCAATTTTCAAATTCAATAGTTTCCAGTAAGTGTTTAAACTAATTTCCCAATCCACTAGTATCCAATACAACATTTGGAACACTAACTTGTAACAAACACTCTGATTAATCTGCCCCATGATTTTCATTCACAAGTTGGGTTGAAAAAAAAAAAAAAAAAAAAAAAAGAAGGAAAGAAAAGAAAAGAAAAGCTATGCTGATCACATACAAACATCTAGTACAAAGTCACAAATCACTTGGACTACATTCATACTACAACACAAAAATTTGCAACAAAACCTGCACTAAATAAATACATACAACACGGCTTTCGGTGGGTTACCTTCATTTCCGGCCACCATGACCTTGAAACAAGCCGCTAATCCGAGGCTCCAGTTCGTCCACACCATACTTAATAAGCCTATCCGCATTCTTTCCTAATTCAGGTACACTCTTAAACCGCCCGATAAAGTTGCCATACGCAGGCAACAATATCTTAGTTACCGAGATTCTCAACTCCTCCCTCATTTGATCATCATAAATGGCCCAACTAGTTTGAACTTTACATATCTCCTCAAAGTAAATATTAAACAATTTCAATTTCTCTTTCAATGTCTTTGAGGCCGCATTAGGAGCTAACGAGCTACTGTCTACTTTCAATGCTCCTAAAACCTTATTCCACGAGCTTCTCTGGTAGCTCGAGTAGCATTGCCGAACCTTGGCATTGTGTTTTCTAATCCAATCGTCTCCTAATAAGGCTCCCAATTCACTATCCTTTACTTTCTGCACTATGTACCTCCCATTATTCATCATGAAAACAGAGGACAAAGCAGAGTCCTTGTAAATCTTCGACTTTGCCTCCAAATTACTCTCCAACAGCTCCATGATCCAATCCATTTGAACTGACAACGAAGAAGACGAAGAGGATGACACTCCTTTTGATGGAACCACATTCTCGTCGAAGACTTGTTCGAGGGTTTGGCAAGATCGACAAGCGGCTCTGAGATAATTCATCACGTATCGAGTTATTGGATGGAGACCGCCGCCTGGTACGGCGGCCTTAGCCGGATCCCGACGGATCAAATTCTCCAGTTCCATGAAAATCCCTCTGATCGCTTCACCTAATCTCTTCCAAATCGTCATAGCTTCGTTCCTCATAAACACACAGTACTGATCAGAAAACAGAGACTCGAATTCGGGCATTAAGTCTCTCAGAGTCTCGAACACGTCGAGGATTTTGAACAACCGCTCCGGCGACCGGCTTCCGATGGCGACAGCGTCGGCGAAGTTCAAGAGCTGAATCGTGGATCCTCTGCAGACCTCCATGAAAGAGAGATCGGAAGCGGAGGAGAAGCCGAAGAAGACGCGATCGCAGAGTCGACGCTCGCTAGGGAAGAGGATGCGAAGAGAGACATTGGCAGCTTTGATCCAGCGTTCGATCTCGTCCTCGAGGTCCTGCCATGGCATTTTGTGAACTTCCTCAATGCTCAGCTTCTTCAACCCTAGCCTCGACAAGCTCTCCTCGAGAAACTCACGCCTAAGGCTACTGTACACGTGTGAACACTCCTTGCCAAACCCTGCCGCCACCATTCGCTTCGCGATCTCATGGAGGTCGTTGATCGTGACCGAGGGAAGAACATCGATGATGATGTTGTAGTCCGTGATTGGCTGCGCCACAGGAATTTGGTTTTCCTCATCGTTTCTGATAACTCCTACTATTCCTCCGTCTTCGTCTTCGTCGTCGTCGTCGTCCGAGTCAAACGGCTCGCCGCTTCCGTACTCGCGGCTGAGCTCAAACGACTCGCCGCCGCGTTCCATCAAGGACCGGAACTCTTCCTCCACGCGGAACATAGCCTGCTGCATAAGGTCCTCCGCGCGTACAATACACGCGCCGACGGACTTCTCTCCGGCCATGGGGCTCCAGTCCCTGATGGTAGCTATCAACTCGTCGATGGCGTCGAGAAAAGCGGAGGAGTCGGCGGAGTCGGCCCAGATCGGATGCTCCGCCGCGACGTACTGAGAGATCTGACGGTCCAGCAACTTGAGGCTGTGCTCAAGAGCGGCGCTCACCCTAGGATTCTCCTCCCCGTCTTTCTCAGACAACTTCTCGCGAGAAAACCTGCCGTCGAAAGTGGAGAAAATCTGCAAAATATCGTCCGCCATGGTATCGTTTCGGCCTAGCGTCTTCGCTATGTGTCGCGCCATAGCTAGCAATTTCTCCTCACCGTTCTCGGCCATAGATAAATAGAGATAATAAGGTTTTGATTTATTTATTAGCGTGAATTAGAAGAATCGTAGAGAGTGGGGTTAATGAAAATATGATATGAGGAAGCTAAGTAGAAGAAGTGAGAAAGAAAGAGAAGTAGCGAGGATGGGCCATTGAGGAAACTGAGGAGAAGGGGGCGAGAAGTAAAAGTAAGGACAGTGAAGTTGTTGTATTTACGGAAATGTCCTTCGACTTCGAGAAACGCGGTTTGAGCTTGTGAGTGGACAAAAGATAAAGAAAAGTAAAAGAGGATAAAGTAAGAAGAGAGAGATATATATATAAAAAGAAGAAACAGTCAGTACTGAAGAAGAGAAGAGTCCAAGGTGTTTGTTTGTGTGAGACTAGAGGGACAGGAACGTTGAATACCTTTTTGGAAAATTATTAATTCCAACTTTGAAAATTTTAAAAATAATTTATTAAGTATTATAGATGGTTGAATTGAATGGATGGAAACTGCATACGAAATTATGAGCAAACGGAGTGATTTTTAGGTTGAACTTTTGAAGCGGACACTTTTCCTTTCTAGTTTCTATCACCATTTTATACGTTAATATAAATAAGCGTGTGGAAGATATCTTGGAAGGAGACCAAGTACAATGGGCCATTCTTAATATCTTGTTGAACCTAAGCCCTTTTGAAAATTCTGCAAATTCAGTGGGCCTCTGTCTGTAATTGGGGCCTTCTTTTTTTTTCGGACCTCTTCACGTTGTTAATTCTTTGTCTTCTCCTTTTTTCGGTGGAATTCCCTCCTTTGTTTTGCTTTTGTGAGTTTGTCCTTGGTTGTTGGATTCAAGACATATTTTTCCATGTTCTAAAGTTATAGACTTATAATCAATCCATCCGATCAAACTTGGTGACCAAACACCCTCCACCGTGACATAATGGTCATGGTTGTTAAAATTAGGATCTAGACGCTAGAATAATCACTCTACAATCTTTGGGAAAAAAAAAAATATATATATATATATATATATAAGTTTAAAGGACCAAATTGATATGGAGATCTAGATTGTAAAACTAGTAGTTAGAATTCACTATTTACTTTTTGAATAAAAAAAGGTTCTAAAGAACAAAAACCACGTGTTATATCAAATATTAAATTGGTCCAAAAATTTAAACGGTAGCTCAACTTTAGATTTTGATGATTTTTGCTGTCTAAATTACAAATGATGATTTTAAATTGGTACCATTGTCTCTCTTTAACATCTCTTTTAGATTTATTTTATTTTGAAAACTTAGTGTAAATGTTGATTAGAGCTATTCAAGTCAACCCCCTACTCAAACCATCCGATTAGACTCAATCCGTTCGCCATCAAATCCGACACTCTAACAGTCAACTGCAGATCTTCGCCTTTAGAACTCTATGTCGGCAGTTTGAGTGGTGGGTCTCCTCTTTCAAAACTTGAGCCACCCAAATTGACTGTGATATAATATATGTTAGGGTTTTTCAACCATTTTAAAGTCTTTCCTCTCTTGATCTCTTCAGTCTCAGTCTTTCCTCTCTCAATCTCTATACTTTTTAGTGCAAATCTCTTCACCATGATATAATATATGTTAGGGTTTTTCAACCATTTTAAAGTCTCTCCTCTCTTGATCTCTTCACTCTCAATCTTTCCTCTCTCAATCTTTTTACTTTTCAGTGCAAATCTACAATTAGTACCTCCATCACAATGTCGTTAGCTTGTCTTCATCATTGATTCGTCTCCATCGCTAACATTGCCACTTGTAAATTCAAATCTACAATTCTCTCTCTCTCTCTCTCTCTCTCTCTCTCTCTCTCTCTCTCTCTCTCTCTCTCTCTCTCTCTCTCTCTCTCTTAAGTTCGATTTCTCTAGCTTTCATTGTTCAATCTCATGGCCCTTTGATTATGGTTGTGCTATTTCATATCTTTTTATTTTTGTTTGTGTTCTTTGGATTTGTGATCTACTGCTATTTAGGTTATAGATATGCTCTTCATACTTCATAGTTCAGTGTTTAATCTCTATATTTCGGTTGAAATTGAAGTCAACTATCGTCCACTCAAACCCTATCTACTCAACCCGTGGTTATTTATGATTGGAATCGAGTCTATAACTTCTTCACTCGACCTAATTAGGTCAGTTATGAGTTAGTGATACCTAGATACAATTTGATTTGGAGTAAATAGCAAATTGAACTCTCTCAAATTAATTTAAGCTGACCACTAAGGGGAAATCCAATGAGATACAAAAATTCACCACCCAATAAAAATTCACCACTCAATGGTATTCACCCAAAGAAATACAGAGAATAGAAAACAATAATTCTGAATAATCACACTTTGAATGTTTCATTCCAACCAACCACATATTATAGTGCTTAGAACGTCCCTCTGAGCATGGGAAAATTAAAAGAGTACTTGATTCCTAAAACATAGAGAATTGAAAGAAAATAAATGGCTAGTGATTTCCCATAAACGACAAATTTCTAAATTGACTAATTTTTTTTCTTAGAGAATTCTAAATTGACTAATTAAATGCATAGGATCAGAAATGTTGACTAAATTAATGTTGTAGGACTAGTCTTAATGTGCTTCGACCTGTAGCACCAGATTTGAATAATTAGGTTGGATTTAGGCCTCCAAGTTCAAATTGTAAGATTTTTCTGTTGAGCTTCAAATACAAAGGCAAGATCTATTGGCTTAGTTTTGCACAATCTCGTGTCAGTTGGGTACAAACTCGACCTAGACCAACCCGTGAACACCCCTATAATGTTGATTGGTAAACTCTGCATAAGATTAAGAAGCAAACATAGTTAAGTCTAAGAGCAATCGTATCAGATGGTGCATAATTTTTGTCTATTTAGCACACAAAAAAAAAAATTCTATTTTAAACATCCACATCAGTTTATCTATTATATACTATTTTTATATAAATAATATTTTTTTATTCTGCTTTTATTATTATTATATTAAAATAATAAAATACTTCTTATCTCACATGTCTCCTCTCCTCCTTCAAACTCTCCGCCTCTCTTTTTTCCTTAACCCACAAACTCATCTCTCAAAGTTTTTGCCTCTTTCTTATCCCCAACCTACAAGTTGAATTCTCTACATCTCAAATCCCTCATCTCTCTCCTTCTCAGATCCCTTATCTCTCTCACCTCTTTCTCTTCTCAATTTTCTCTCATCCAAAACCCACACACTCACAGATTTCCTCTAAGCTTGCTCTCACTCTGTCACCGACCTCTATACGTGGCGAAGGCGATGGGGCTACTCCATCTTCGTCGGCAATACCATTGATGATGAGATTGTGTGAGGATTTTGTATTTGGAGGGACAGATTTGAGTAGGGCTCTCATATCAGATCTCTCTCTCATGCTCATTGAATCTCAAAGATATGAAGAAATTTCTCTCTCTGTAGAAGCTTGCATTGTTGGATCTCTCTCATATGATTTCAAGCGTTCTGCCACCATTGGGTTTGTATTTGATTTTGATTTGGGTTTGGGTTATGGGTTTTCAGTTGATGGTTTGATTTTAAGTTGATCTTCTGTGGATTTTGGGTTGATTGGGTTTGATTTTCGTTGTATTTTGGGTTTCCGTTGTTTAATGAGTTTTGGTCGTGGTGGTTGTTTTAACGGGTGATGGTGGTGGTGGTTGGGTGGTGATGGTTGGATGATGTTAGGTGGATGGTGGGATCTGCATTTTGGTGGTATTGCTCTTGCAGGTTCTGTGAGACAGTGAGAGAACAAGCATCAAATGGATTTCTGCCACCAGCAAGCATCAATCTCTGCTGCAGCACCAATGCACAAGCATCAAACAATCCGTGTGTTTTTGTGCGTCTTTGTGTTGGTTTGTCTATGTGGGTGTGTTTGTGTGTATCAAAGGAGGAAGAAGATGATGAGGGAGAGAAGAAGTCTGAGTTGGTTTTGCAGATGGAAAAGAGAGAGAGAAAAAAAAAAGAAGCAAAATGTGAAATTAATAAAAAAAAATAGTATACACAACTACAGTAACTGTGTATATATGCACTTTTACTGTAGCAAATATGTAAATATACACAGTTTTAGAATGACTGATGTAGAAGATTTTTGGGGCAAAATGTGTAAAAAATTTTATTTTTTGTATTTTGAAAAGTTTTACATCCACTTATGCAGATGCTCTAACAAACAACAAACAAACAAACAAAAAACCATGGTGATGATATAAGCATTGAGCTGGGCTCTTCGCTAGATAACCCCTCTCTTGCATACCATATGTATGTTAAATGTTTGTATGTTAGTAATTTTGATTGCCTTTTCAGTTATATTGAATGTTTGGGTTCAAGTTACACCTGTTATAACTCTAAGTAATGTTACACTACCCAATAACTTGTTAAAAAATTGATATTTTGAAAATCTCACCATTAAATTACATATTCTATATATTCTTAACTTTCACACCAACTTTCATGTCAATTGGATGTTCTTTACTATTCAATTAATAAACTCATCTTTTATGCATTATTTTAAATTACAAAAACTTGAATTTAAACAATTGATTGATGACATGACTATTAATCTTTGATTACCTTGAAATTTTGTAAACATGAAGAATATATAAAGATAATGTAATCTAATGGTAGATTTGTCAAAATTCACATCCAATTAAAAAATATTAAGTGGTGTAATATATTGTAAGGACCTGGTTTTGGTTCCTAGCCTAAATAAGAGATGGACTAAGGCCCAAAGAACCCAAAGCAATAAATTTGTAGAGAATGGGTTAGAATTCTGGGTTTTAGTAAATTAACACAACAAGTAAGTAATTCTTGACAAAAGAGATGAAGATAACAAATTTATACTAAGGAAATACGTCCTCGGCAATGTCCGAGGAGACTGGTTCTTTGTATATTGCTTTCATAACCTCATTACAAGTTTTGTTCCTGGCTGCTATAGTATTCCTCTCTTTAAATTTTTTGATCCTCTTTCCTTCAAGGGTCTCTCACATTATATATCCCCCTCCTAATGATCCTGGCCTTCCATTTGTTGATCATCCAGGCCACTACTTAAGCGTCTGTAGCGGTCAGAGGGGTAGCTGCAGGACATTCAATGCGGTGGCGGTGGCGGTGGCAGTGGCTTTTCCTTAGGTACTTCCTAGCTTCCATTCTATGGTACACTCGAGGCATACGTCCCTGTCCCTGGAGCTTCTTGGAAGGTTACCTTGAACCTTGGGATACATGCTTGAGCCATGCTTGCCTATCTGAGGGGTCATTCCTCCTCGGACCACCCTCCCACTCGTATCTCACTTATTAGATCCTGAGCTTGACCCATCCAATATCATTCATTTTTCCTCAGATTACTATATTCTCGGCCAAGGCCCAGGGCCCAACATACAATTTGGGCCCTTGACCCCCCCCCCCCACACACACACACACACATATATATATTTATATCAAGTATGTAAGATCAAATGTAGGTTAACGTGGTAAAATCCTAAATTTGAACAATAATCAAAAGAATTAGGTAAAATGCAAATTGTTGTAGCTATCTCCAACAAAAGTTTCGTAGATTTAATTCTAGATTTTTTTTTTTTAATGAAAGGAAAAATGAGTAGGGGGCGACCTGAGTTGACGTTTTTTACCTAAGCATAACTATAGTGGTACCCTACTCACTAGACTTAGGTCTGCGGGAATAAGGGATTCGAATGAGCCATAATTGTGCACCTAGCCCTATTGAGGACGCTAGTAAGCATGAGCCAAGAGTATAGAGTTTTATTCCCAAGCACTTCCTATTGCGGGATTTGAACCTGAGACTTTCACTTCCCAATCAAGGTATCATTGTATTTCTTAAATAAATAAATTTTTTTTAGTATCTGTAGGGGATTCGAGGACAACACCTCTGCTGGGCCATGTCTGAGGAGCGTGTAACCCTAGCAGGCAAGTCCTGGGCTAGGAAACCTGGTATAATTTGAAAGAGGGGTTTGGGCAAGGGCCTTTAACGACTCGAGGAACTACCTCAAACATGACCGTCTCAAGATGAACGAGAGGAGCCCCTTCCTTGGCTTGGAAGCATGAACCAAAGGAGGTAACGATGGCAAGTATGAAAGGAGAGAGGGCGGGAAACTTGTCAAGGAAGGACCCATCACCTCCGTATTGAATGCACTACAACAACTATATCATCCGCATTAATTGCTGAATAACACCTGAACAGTATAAGGACAATCTGTAGCTCACTTAGCGCTTCCTCCAAAGGTGGGATGAGACACGTATCTAAGACAAATCAACCACCTTCCATATGGAAAGTCAAGATGAAAGGGTAGCCATTATAAAAGGGAGAGAGATCCCAGTGAACAGGGATCGAAACTTAGAAATTAGAGAGAGAAAAAGACTTAAAATTGTATACCTCAAAGTGTAACAAGTATCCTCGGCTAACCAAGGAAGGAATCAATATATTTTTCTTTTCTTTTTATCAGTCTACTTGCTATTTCTTCCTATCTGGACTCTTCCTTAGACTTCAACCCATCAGATAGGGAGCCCAAGTGTTGGTCCGCTATTGCTATCTCTACAAATTAGTTATAGTGGGCTCACATCTAAGCCCATCTATCCTGCTTGGGCTTACGTGTTTGTTTTTGCCCCATACAACATCATTGTATTATTGAATACAATTTTAAGAATTTTCTTAATTCTCTCTATCTTTAGCTAAATTAAGTGGCAACTTCATATATACGATCAGTGGCCACTTCATATAAATTCCTTAAATTATAGAGCATATTTTTTTTTTTTTTTTTTTTTTGAGAATCAATTATAGAGCATATAAATCTATTAAATTTCCATCATCAACTCGTTTTATAAATTAAAGCAAGCTAAAAAGTAAAAATTCGTTATTTGCTGCGCGCCTGCGCCCCATGATCCTCTCCATTCATTTCGTCTCTTACACCGTGGCCCATGTTAGAGTAACTGATGAAACAAGCAAAGGAATCTTTGGATCTCAATTTAAAACAAACGGCTCATCAATCTCTCAATATCGTAAATCCAATCAACACCGTCCATCCCATATCCTACGTCGCTCAACTCCAAAAACTCCATTGCAATTCCGTTTTTTCTATAAACAGCAAATAAAAACACACCGCACTTTAATTCTCTCTCTTCCTCGTTGGATTAGCCAAGTTCGAGCCTCTTAAAAGTGAAAGAAAAGCTTTTATTACCAACGCATAAAAGTGGTAATCACTTTCCTCCATTATCAATGGCCTCTCCTGCCGTACTCCCAATCTCAAATCCACAATCAACCGGCGAATCGCAGCCGTCCACTACGACAACATCGTCATCATCGCCATCGCCATCGCCATCGCCGTACCTCAAAGTCAGAACCTTCCTCACGCGCCTCCTTGGCTACACGCGTCACGCCCTCTCGAACCGCCGGCCTTGGATCGAGCTCGTGGACCGCACCGCCTTTTCGAGACCGGAGTCGCTCACCGAAGCCGCGTCGCGAGTACGCAAGAACTTCTCCTACTTCCGCGTGAACTACCTGACTCTACTCGCGCTCGTACTCGCGGTCTCGCTCCTCTCCCACCCTTTCACCCTCGTAATCCTCCTCTCCCTCCTCGCCGCCTGGCTCTTCCTCTACTCTTTCCGGCCGTCGGATCAGCCCCTCGTCATCATGGGCCGCACGTTCTCGGACTTCGAAACTCTCATCTGCTTGATAACAGTCACGGTGATCGTGATCTTTCTCACGAGCGTGGGGTCGTTGCTCATAACGGCCGGGATGGTTGGGATGGGGATCGTGTGTGCTCACGGCTCGTTTAGGATTCCTGAGGATCTGTTTCTCGACGAACAAGAAACGTCGGGTGGTCCTGGCCTCTTCTCGTTCATTGGTGGCGCTGCCTCCTCCGCCGCCGCCGCTGCAGCAGCTGGAGGACCTAATATGATGTCGCGCGTTTGAACGCCCAGATCTGCGTTAATGTTTTGGTTCAGATCCAGATCTACTACACGCGGCATTCATTAATTGAACTTTAAAGAGTTCTTCTTTTTCTTTTCTTTTTTTATTTCTATTTTTAGCACTTGGGTAGTTGTTTTATTTCTTGAGAAGTTTTTTTTTTTTTTTTTTTTAATTTGAATACAAATTTGTTATTGTGATAAATTTTAGATCCCATACTGTTATTACAGGTTGTTATAGTAGTAAAGTCTTCTAGATTTTTTTATCCATGCAGTGAGAGATCAAATTAAATATTTGGATTAGAGAGAAGAGCTTGTATTATAGAGGATCATAAATGAATGATTAAAGATTTTTTCCAATTTGCTTTTTTTATCTTGTCTTTTTTTTTTTTTTCAAACATTATTGAAATGGGTGATTTTTTAAAAAGGCACGTTTTTAATTAGTTATGCCAAAATATCATATGATTATTGAGAGTAACCAATATCAAATCCCCTTTTGGATAAGTACAATTATTCAACCAGATATCAGATTCAAAAACAAAAATTGGGCATCCATAATGTCTTCAGACCAAAAGGAACATGAATGAAAACATTGAAAAGAGAGAGAAGGGGAGAGTAGCCACCAAAAAAAGGGCTATCGTGATTAATGGTCGCAATGTGAACCCAATATGCAATATCATCAACTCAAAAGAGTTACCTTAACATAGGTTACAAGCAATTGTTTCTCCAAAAAATAAAAAAAAGAGGTAACAAGCAATTTACAACGCGAAATCTAAAATTTTCAAGGCGGGTTTCGACCTTTCTAAAACAGTTACAACTTCAACTTGAGGGAAATCAAATTTTTTAACCTACCAAATGCTCCTTTTTCTTTATTGCTCTAAATGTAATGCTATTTCCTGAAATTGGACATCAATAAATATAAAGAAAAGAGAACCAAAAAAAAAAAAACTGAAGATTTGAATTTACAGCCACGCAGCTCAAGAGCTCTCCTTTTCATACCCACTAGTCTCCTCCGCAACCTTTGTCCACACGTTGGAAATTTTCTCAGCATATCCGACCTATAAAATTCACAATAGAGACTTGTACATAAGGAGTTGGGACAAAGATTTTAAATAAAAAGTAAATATACATTGCATGTGACGAGCCAGTACTAGAGGCATTAGAGAAAATGCATTATTTTAACCTAATATTACACGAGTCAGAAAAATGAACCACCCTCAACAAAATGGTTCCAGTAGCAGTAGCAGGAAAATAGGCCAGACGTTGCTTCACTAAGTGAAAACCAGAACCCATATAAGAACAACTATAGATACTTAGTGTGGAAGGCTTGGGAAAATCTGTGTCAACCGAAGAAGAGGGGAGGCTAGGGTTTTAGAAAAACAAAGAATTTCAACTCTGCCCTTAGTGCCAAATTGGCATGGATGGTTGCATCTAAAAGTGATGGCCTGTGTATGAAGGTTTTGAGAAGTAAATACAAAGTAGGGTAGGATTGGTAAGAAAGGAACCTCCCAAGAGTGCATCTAAAGTTTGGAAAGGTATTGAGAATGCAAAAAAACAAAAACAAAAAAAAAAAAAATCATAGTCAAGGGTGCTTGCTTCATCGTTGGTGACGGTCAGACCATTAATATTTGGCTAGATCCTTGGGTTCCTTGGTTAGAAGACTTCGAACCCAGACCTAAATATGACTCAATTATCCAAGTTCCCATTATGGTCTCAAGCCTTATCAACCCTTTAACCAAATCCTGGTGTGAGAATAGGCTAATGGAGCTATTTGATGATTAGTCCATTGAAGCTATCAAAAGAATCCAAATCCCCATTAGGCCAAGGCAAGAAAGTTTAATGTGGATTAAGGGTCATAAGGGCTGCTTCTCTGTCAAATCAGCCTACAGATTGTGTCAAGATCAACCACAGAGCACAAGTATCATGTTAAAAAAATTGGCAGGGTATTTGGAATCTAAAAATTCACGAGAGGTTAAAAATGTTTTTACGGAGAATTGGAGTCCATGTGTTGCCTACAAAGGAAAATCTACACCATAGATTGGGTATTGCTGACACTGATTGTGTTCTCTGTAAGGAGAGCACTGAAACAGCCCAGCATCTGTTCTTTCACCTGCAAAGTATCTAGAGCTATTTGGTTTGGCTGTAACTGGAGTCTTAGAACTGACAATCCTCAAATCAATAGCCCTGAAGATATTATAAACTGTCCTAAAACCCCAAACCTTGACTCCACATACTGGGCACTCCCATCCAAATGACCGCATCTCACTTAAAGTAGCCCACACCTTAGAAGCCATATGGTTTTTGAGATATGAGGTATTTCACAATAATGTCCAGGAGGTGAATCTTGCCAAAATCATTAGCTCATTGGAGGTCAGAGTTGCTGAAGCTGTTGGGGATGTAGGATGCAAGGAGGTCAGTAATTGTGAAAGACAGTTGTGCTGGAAAAAACCACCAACTGGTTTTATTAAGTTAAATGTAGATTCAGCTGTGTCCCAGGTCAGTACTTCCATAGCAGTTATGGCTAGAAATGAGGCTGGTGGTGTTGTCAAAGCTTGGGCTAGGACACTCCCAAAATGTGAACCAATTGAAGCAGAAGCAGCTGCCATTGTATGGGCTCTAAATCTTGCTATGGAGGAGAAATTCCAAGATATTGTGATTGAAGGAGATGCAAAGCTATGCTTTGATGCAATTAATGGGGATGTCCAGAACTGTCACTGGAATGCAAAGACCTTGTTAGACAATGCTATGGAGCTCAAAGCTTATTTTGCTAATTGTTGATCTCGTTGGGTAAAGAGAGAATATAATGCTGTAGCTCATGCTCTAGCTAAGGCTGTTTCTCCCCATTCTCCTGTTCTCAAGTGTGATAATTACTGCCTACCCCCTGATGTGTGGGATGCTTGGAATAGAGACATGCTGCTTATAAAATCTATTTCTTTGGCTGTTTAATGATATGGAATGTTTGTTTATCAAAAAAAAGTGAGAACCACCCTGACCATTCTGCCCCAGAAAAGCAAAAACTATATTCTGAGTGCAATATAACAATCATTTTCTGAACAGAATATAAGTTGGCCCATGAGATTTACCTTCAATAACAACAACCAAGCCTTAATCCCAAAATTTTGGGACAGTTAGCTACATGTATTCTTTTCCATCATTTTATTATATTTTTTTGATTACTTTCTTAATTGACATGTCCTTTTACTTTCTTTCTTTTTTTATAAGCATGTCCTTTTTTTTCTTTATTACAAGTATTTTTTTTTTTTTTCTACTTTGTTATTTTCGGTCTTCCTCTACCTTCATTCATCCTCTCAAACTGAATCAACTCACTCTTTCCCATTACTGCATTAAATTAATTGCTCTCCTTTGAACATGATCAAACATCTCATACAACTTTTCCTTGCCTTTTCATCAATAGGGGTCTCCATTGCCTTTAAGTGAATTTTCTCATTTCAAATTATATCTTTCCTTGCATTTCCACTTTTCTATCTTAACATTCTCATCTCAATTACATTCATTTTATGAATATGTTACTTCTTAACAATCCAACATTCAACATCATACAATACTGCATTTCTCCACTTCATCCACCCTACTCTCATCCTATGATTCACATTCTCTTCAATCTCTCCATCTTTATGACTTATTAATCCAAGATATCGAAAGCTCTCACTCTTTAATATCTTTTAACTATCAAGTTTTATAACCCCTTCATCTTTGTTTCTACTTTTACTAAACTTACATTCCATGTACTCTATTTTAGTCCTACTTGACCATAATTAGATTCTAAAGCGCCTCACCAAATTTCTAACTTGATACTAATTCCATGTCTAGTTTCATCCACTAACACTATATCATATGCAAAAAGCATGCACCAAGGGACTTCTCTTGAATGAGCCCATCCATCACTAGTATAAAGAGATATGGACCTAATGTTGATCCTTGATGGAAACCTATAGTAATAGGAAATTGACTTGCAATGCCACCACTTGTTTTCACACTAGTTAAAACTTCACTGTACATATACTCAATCAACTTAATATACTTTGAGGAATTCTTTTCTATTCTAAAACTTACCACACAAGCTCTCTAGGTTCCCTATCACATGCTTTCTCAAGGTCAATAAAAAGCATATGAAGTTCTTCATGGACCTCTCTATATTTTTTCATTAGGCATCTAAGCACAAAATAGATTCCATGGTAGATCACTCTAGAAAAAAACCAAATTGATTCTTAAATATTATTGTTTCGTGTCTTAACCTATGTTCAATCATTCTCTCTCAATGTTTCATAGTGTGACTCCATAGATTTAATTCCACAATAACTGTACAGATTTGAATATCTCCCTCGTTCTCGCATATATGTATTAGAGCACTTCTCCTCAGCTCACTAGGCATTTTGTAACAGTTTAAAATCTTATTGAAAATGTTTGTCAACCAACATACACCCACATCACCCAAGCACTTCAAAACTTCAATGGGGATTTCATCCAGTCCCAGGACTTTTTCTCATTTTTAGAATATTTTTAAAACCTTGAACTTAATGAAACACATACAGATTTACTACCATATATATTCCATATCATATATTACCAACTATGATGTGGTGTGTCTGTATGCATATACCCAGTCAGTCACCAACATATATGCAATCCAGCTCTTAGACTCACCAGACAGCTTCTTTAAATCTATAAGATATTTATCTATTTTCAAACAATTCTCTCTCATTCAATCCCTATAAACAGAATCTAATTGAAAATTCTGCACTAGAATCTGCGCGCTAAAGCCCTCTTTTGATTTTTGAGGAAAATTCATTGATATGCTCCCTCCATAAAAGCTTCTCTTTCAAACATATCTTGATACTAAAGTATCCAACTATGAAGCAATGCACATGCTTCACGTCCCAGGGCACCTCTTGTTGGACTCTCATTTGGATTTCCTAACCCTCGACTAAACTACAGAACACACATCATTTGGTCAAAAAGGTCCATAAATTAAAACATCCATGAAACCTATCCTCATGACCAAAAGCCGAACACCTCTTCACCAAAAATAAAAAAAAAATTTAAAAAAAAAAAAGAGTTCTTGTGATTTACTCAAGCTTCCCAAGCTCTGATCAGAAGCTAAATGTATCAAGGAGTCTACGCTTACATACCACTGGTTACTAGCTATGAAATTAAACATTTTTGAAAGAAAATGGTCAAATGAATAGGAAAAAAAGAAAAGAAAAAGAGACATTTTTCCAAAAAACGGCTTAAATTTCACTTAACAGAGCCTGTCATCTTCCTGCCTAAACAATCCAGATGAATTCAAGCAAGAACAAACCTAATCTAAAGCATAATTGGGGTTTTTTTTTTTTGGGGGGGGGGGGGGGGGGTGTGGGGAGGAGAGACAGTTATGACCAAAGAGACAATATGTCTTACATAAGTATTATTATTGCAGATGTGTTAGGTTAGTAATTTGAGGCTGAATGTTGCTAGGTCTTGGTGGTTGTGGTTCATTGTTTTATCATTCTTCTATGGAAATGAAATCACTCATTCATCCAAGAAAAAGACAACATGTTCCCATATAGCTCAATCATCCTACATGTACAGTAAAAAAAATTAATTTACCTGATTGAGCACAAACCCCTTCAACATAGTCAAGAAGTCAGCCTTTCTCTCTCTGTCAAGCCTTTCAAGTTCAGTCCTGTTGTTTTCCTGCATTTATATAATTATTTTTTGATAAGTGCATTTATATAATTATTAAGCCATGGAAATGATTTAATCAACAACGGAAAAACATGAATACGGTCAATATCAAGATCATGTGATTCAAAATTGGAAGGCAACTAAAGATAGAGATTTAGAACACATTTGGAAAAAGGATATCCAATATTAACCAAAAAAAAGGATAGATTTTAGGACACTGCTGAACTTGAAATAATCCATATGCCAATAAGTGAACAATGGATCAAAACAAGATGAAAAGACATACAGAAGTGAAATAAAGAGTTCCCATTGCATGATTTCATAATCTCATAACTCTTCAACACATCTGTAATTAGATTCACTTCCATATTTGGAATTATATGACCATGCGAAATCATAGTGACAAGATACAACTGGATAATCCATGACAGAACTTAAAGCTTCCAAAACCAAATTCTTTTATCCTGACGACAAACTAACAACTTACACCCAGAAAGAAATAGTAAAAATCAATCTTGGTACAGTTCAATCCTTGCTAGAAATTAGAAAAACAGGATGCAAGAGAGCCAGGCCTCCAGATCAGATGCATGTCTGCTTTGCCATAGCTTGAAAATTTTATTGGTCATGGTTAACAAGACTAAACAGTAGCCATATGCAAGTGCAATTTGCTAAAGTCTGGCTGCACTTTACATCATTGGTCAAGTGAAATGCAATGAAAAAATGGGTTATTAATTAGAAAATTAAAACAATAATCAGACAATAACTGTGGAACTTATGACACAACACATGTATAGAGACACCATAATAAATATCTGAAAAATAAGGATTGTTGCTCTCCCCTAATGTCTTGACTATCATTTCAACAACCATATTGGATGATCTAGCTAAGGTAGCATATGATAAATGTCCTTCAGAACTTATGAACGAAGTATAACCCCTGCCCAATTTGTTATATTAATTTCGCTGATTCTGATATTCCTTCAAGGAATATCTCCACAACTTTAAGGTTAAGCGACTCGTCAACTAGCACCATGTAACCTACCCAAATGAAAGAGACCTTATGATGCAGGAGGCAGTGAGAAGGATTTATTATATTTTATTTGATTTTATGTATCAAGGGCAATTATGTAATTTCTTAATATTCTGGAATGGGCTGTGCTTATAGTCTATTGGGTCTTACTTTAGTTTTATTTTAAGTTTGGTTATTTAGTTGGGCTTAGTAGTAAAAGCCCGAGTCCAAGTCCAAGTCTTATTAGGGTTTTAAGAAATCCTAGTTCAACTAGGATTAGGTATTAGTTTTCCACTTAAAGGATCGTAGTACTTTCTATTGAGTTGGCTAATAATGAATGTTTTCAGAATTTAAGAGCTATGAAGCTTTCTTTTATGGTTTGTGTGATGCAACCTTCTCCAAGGTGTGATGCCAATGAACCCTAGGTGTGATGCTTAGGAAGTCTAGGTGTGATTCTTAGAATTTACCTGTTCTCTTTAATTTTACTATCCACGGTTACTGTTTACATTACTGTTCACAGCAACCCAAATCTTGATTTTCACCTTTTCACATTTGTTTTCATTCCAAAACCCTACTAATCCTTGTCCCCTTTGTAAACCCTATAATCCCTATTATTTTCTAGCCTATTCCCCACCAAAACCTAACCCTAATTCTTCAAAACCCAATCTATACCAGATCTGCCTCTGGTGTTCTAAATCAGATTTTGTTGTTCCCCCTTGTCCTACGTCACCTTACTATCTATCAGCCATCATACTTTTCACGGCCAATAATAGAAAAGATAAAATAACCTATTAGTTACCATCTTTTATGAAGTGCTTCCACTTTCAACAAGTTTAGCATTGGATTTATGCAAGCACGGTATAAAATACCACAAGACTAATTTCCCTTGTTAGGAATAGGAAATACAAAAATGTAGCTGTTGATGGATGCATTAGAATTCAAAATGTCAGGTCAGAACCTAAAACATGATCTACTGAATGTATAGAATAGGAGTAAAAATGAAGATATTCATAAATTCCACCAAGTCAAAGAGATTAGCCACAATCAAGATATGTTGAAAAACTTTTCATGATAGAATGATACCTTGATCCGCTCATATTCTCTGATTGCAACGTTTTTAGCATCCTCAGTGACTCTTATTGTATCCTTTAACTCATCTATCTTCCGAACTCTTGATTTGTCACCACCAAATATCTTAGATGATGCAGCTTCAAGTTTTTCAGCCTTTGATTCCAATGAAGATAAATCTGATAGAAGAGTCTGCACCGTGAGTAATGCACTTGACCTATCTGTGAATGCATTGTGTACAGCTAACATTAATCCTAGATATTCGTGAAGCATATCCTGCAATATGTAAAAACAAATATCCTTAAAACAGTGGAAGGCTTCCTATTGAGCAAAAGGCCCTAAACAGAAACGTTTATTATTACTCATAAAGTTGACAGATGGCTTGGACTAATACAATCACTAAGGACAGCTTCTTAATCAATTGCCAAGCTTTTCGTCATAATAACATATAAGGAAAATTTAACACAGTCGTCATACTTTGAATCATCTTCTAGTACAAAGGTTTTGCAATTTACCAAATGCTTGACAGTCTGAGCGTTTAACTCCCGGTAGAATCTGCTTGCTTTGACAGCAGCAGTTGCGAAACCTTTCATGTCAGCGGCCCGCACTCTTTGAGAGTTGAACACTGCCTCCTCATTCTCAAATTTCGTCAGCTTAATAAATGCTAACCCCAATTCACCCAGTGTCTCTCCCATATCTTGCTGAGCCTTGACAAGTGCTTCAGCCTAACATATATTCATTCACAACATGAGAAAACAACCCAACAATCACAAACATAAATAAATAAATAAAAAGTCGCAGTCCCACTTTGTGCAGGTCCAGAACAGGTGATTCGTAAATTATACATAAATACAAATTTGCATAAATTCGCAAGACGTGTAGATATTACCATACCATACATAAATGACATAAAATACCATACCAAATCAATCTAATAATTACTCTAGTTTAATACATACATTCATATTCCTAAAACTAGATTTGAATGCTACCAAAAAATCCATAATGAGCTTAAGATGCATATACATAATAATATAACCTGCTGTGAAGCATTGCTGAGTTGTAGCTCCAGATCATTCACCCTCTCTTTCTTTTCCAAGAACTCCTTGTCTTCCTCTACCACGGCTGGTTTTGAGCCAATCCAATCATTGGCCATGGATTGCTTCAACTCCTTGAATAACCTCAACAAGTCCCTCCCTCCTTTAGCCGGCTGCACCACCTCGTGCGGCGCCAATACGGTGCTCTCCCCCATCAACTGCTTCGGCAGCTTCACCGCCCCATCGAGCATCCTCGAAGCCACATCAGTCGTCGTCGGCAATGGCAGCTTCCCCTGAACCTGCAAAAACACCTTCAGCTCATCGCTTCTCCTGATCATCGGATGCGCCGCGAGTCTCCGGAGGTACTTCTCCAATGCCACCCTCCTCTGCTCCACGAATTCCTGTTTCTGCATCACCTGGCTCTCCACCACACTCTTGTCCGGCCGGGGCGGTATGAATAGCCCTCGGTACGACTCCGATAACCGATCCGACAACGTCACCACGTCGCGAAACCGTCTCCGGACGCCGAATTCGGATCCTCCGAAATCCGAAATGTTCGTTCTCGTTGAGATCAGATACGTCACGTACGTATTCCCGCCCGGCACGATCGAATTCGAATTCTCCTGCTCTTTCTGCGGATTCGATACCGTGATTTTCAAATACTCCGAACTCGAGGACGAGGACGAAGAAGACGGCGATCTCGAAAACCTGCCGGAAAAATCCGAATTCCGGCTAGGGCTTTCCACGCCGTTGACGTCGCTGACATTATCCCCTTCGAAGGGACAGAAAATCACGTCGGAGTAAGCGGGCGGCTCGATGTAGGAGCTCTCGGGGGCGTTAGGGTTTCGGAGATCGCGAAACCGCGGAGGCGATAGCAAGGGATCGGACTCCGCCGAAGTAACGAGGATCGGCGAAGAGAGAGGGTGGTGCGTATCGGAGAGCGACGACATGGCGCTGCGGTAAGCGGAATACGACTTGCCGTTGATGCTACTATTGCTGTTGTTGTTGTTGTTGTTGTTGTTGTTATTGTCGTTGCCGTTGTTATTCAAAGGGTCGTCTAGCACGAGATTTTCCATTTCTTCTCTGGAAGCGTAGAGATGGGCTTCTTCGAAGCCCTCGTTCTCCGAGCCCATCATCTCCTTCTAACAAAATTAAACACTGAAAAGCTGTGGAGAGTTATTAAAGATTTTGGTTTTTGATTTGTGTGAGAAGGAATGGGTTCATATCATATGTGGTGATAACGAGCAACTAGAGTACAGAGAAAGATCGAGCGAGAAAAGAAACGCACGTGGAAGAGGTGAAGAATGTTAACGTGGATTTTTTAGCTGGAGTTTCTAAAGGTATTGTGTGCGTGCGGGCTTTGTTAAACTGTACATGTGTTGTTTGGGTTGGATAATTGGATTAGGTTAGTTTTGCTTGGTTTGGTTTCTCCCGAAATGACATACCCAGAATATTTTTATAATAAATTTTAAGTGGTAAATTGTTATTAGATATTATTACTATAACAAAAAGATAATTTTAGTGTTACGTTTAAATTTGAACCAATAATAACTAACTACCTATAATTTATTATAAAATTATTGTAAAAATATTATAGACGTAGCATTTCTCGAAATTTTTTAAGGCTAAGTTGAGATGATTGGGTACATTAGTGACACGTTTTTTATGTACCGTTTTCGTTTATCTTTTTCTGCAACTTGTTCCCATCAGTCCCCCCCAGCCGCCTGGTCACAGCCTTTTTTTTTCTTTTGTTTTACCCGCTACTTTACTTTTTTTTTTTTTTGACTTATCTAATTAACGACCATCAATTCCTGATGATCAGCGTCTCCGGTTCTATAGCCGGCTATCTGTAATTTGCCAACCCCACTACACTACTATTCTTCTTCATCTATTTGGTGGAAGTATTGGTTTAGAACACTAATTTTGGATTCACAGTTTAGTACAATGGCAAAAATACCTTGGGGTGGGTGGTTGTTTCTCTATGCATAAAGCTCATAGGCCCTTGGCCCATGAAGAAAGAGAAGGGAAGAAGGTGACAGGCCTAGCCCAAGGTATTGATCAGATGGACCGTCTAGACATTGTAAGAGAAAGAAGGCTCGAGTCCACTTAAAAACATGAAGTTCTAGCCCAACAATAGTATTTTCTGCAAATCAGTGCCGGGATGATGAGATGCCAACCTCGGCTTACCCGACAATATGAAATGAGCTGAGGAAGGATTGCAGTATGATGGCAACACGACCGATGAACTAAAGAAGATAGCGCCTAAATCCAACAAGTTAGTCACGTTCGCATTTAGTCCAAAGAATATAATAAATGCAGATTCCTATTATTTGGTCTTATCTTACTTCAGCATTTTGTAGTCTGATAAACTTTTTAGTTCTCCTATTATAGACTCTCAACCCATACATCATAAATTATTGTGTCAATCTATTATTCAACTCCCAATCTATTGACCCACACACACCTTACACTATTTGTAAGTTTTTGTGGGAGGGAGGGATCCAGACAAAAAATGAAGCCCATAGGTCCAATCCGAGAAAAGGCAAATGCCCATTCAAGTGCCAATCAAAGTCTGACACATAAACGGAGTCCGAGGAAGTCAAACATAAAGATGACGCTAGTTCAGGCTAAATATGCGAGCAAAGGTCCATGGACGGGATACTAGCGGACCCATTGTCCGAGGAGTCCGAGGAACAATAGCACTTCAAGATGCCCTAGCTGTCCACTTGCACCCTCAAGCAAGGCACCATGGAAGACATCAAAGAAGTGCAAATAGAGAAGAGAGGAAATATTTATAGAAAGTAACCATCACCTTCACATTAAATGCTCTACACCTACTGAGCTGGCTGCATTTATGAATAAAAAACACCTGAACAGCGATTCCACAACTCACAACACTCTCTACCACCTCTAGAAAGGTCCTAATGGGACAAACATCCAAATTATTCCCTTGAGACGTGCAGGTGGAGGGCTGAGATGTAATAGAAAATACTATATAAAGAATGGAACCCCTTTAGAAAAGGGGATTTGGCAAGTAAAAACTAGACAAGTTAGAATTAAGTATAAATTGTGAAGACAGACATTGACTTTTTATGAACAATCCATCCTCGGACGAGCCTAAGGAAGTGTTTATACTGAATTTGTGCCTCATCTGTTCACAGTTAAGTCTTATTCTTTTAATCTTAAGCTTGGATCTTACTTAGCATTGTAATTGACTCGAAAAACCCACTCTTTTACAAAATAATTGTGTTGGGCTTAAATTACTGGGTACCATTATTCTAAATAAGCTTGGGCTATCTTTTGGGTTCTTACAGTTTTTTTTTTTAATCATTGTCTTTGTTTAAAATTAATATCTTGCTTAGATATTAAATTTTTAACAAAGAACAATTTCACATGTTTGTATATGTTGCTTATACATTTAGTATGCTTGAATGTAAAACATTAAGGGCATTCCCTTAAAAAACATCAAGAGCAAAGCCCTCTTCTTTTTAATTGTAAGAATAGTATAATGAGGCTTGTTTCTGAAGTTTATTAACATCAATGACAATTTTGAAAGGTACTACTTATGCTATGTTTGGATGTTGGAAGAAGGAGGGGAAGTAGAGTAGAGGGAGAGAGAATAATTAAATTACCTTGTTTAAATGTTTTTTAAGGAAGGAGGAGGAGGGATTTGGAGGGGTTTGAATAACTTCTAACCTCTAATTTTTAATTCCCCCAAATTGAAGAGATTTGGAAGGAAGTGGAGCATTAAAATGTTTGACCAAATGAATTACCAAATTTACTCTTATTATATTAACAAAATTACAAATGAAAAGACTAATTATTCTCTTCCCCATTTCTTAATTTTAAAAACGTCTAAACAAGGTGGAGGATAACCATTTTACTCTACTCTCTTCTCCACTACTTTCCTTCCCTCTACTCTCCTCTACTCTCCTCTCTCTAAAAACTTCCAAACATAGCATAAGTGTTAGTTTGGATACAAACGCGTTTGTGTTTGTGCTGGAGGCTGTGTTTTTCGTGTGGATCTTGTGCACTGTTCACGGGACCCGCAAGTACAGATTTCAGGAAATTTTTCTTTAAAACTGAGTCCCATAGCACTATTCACACATTTAAAAATTATTTTACTATAATATTTTTAGTTTTCAGTTTTCAACAATAAGTATATCCAAAAAGACCTTTAATTTAGTTTGCAAGATTAATTAACATCATAGTAGAGGCTTTTATAAGAGAAATGTTCCATCCATAATATTTTCAAAGCAAGTTTTAAGTGTCAAGTGTTATTAGTTGTTATTGGTAGGCAACAAAATAATTTCAGTGGTGGGTTCAAATTAGAACTACAACTTACCACATATAATTTATTATGAAAGTGTTGTGAAAATTACGTGTATGTAACACTACTCGCTCTTATAATCATGTTGTAAAAATATTTCAAGATTTTATTATGAAGATTTGTATGGATTGCAACTTTTTAAATTTAACATTAACATTCAAGAATCTCATAACTTAGTAACATTTACTACTCTCTTTTAAGAGGAGGATTGTGGTTCAATTCCCCCCTCATAGATGCTTTTTTATAATAAAAAAGGGTATGATGGGATGATTGAAGGTGACTTCCCTACATAAGCATAACCATAGTAGTATTTTACTTGTTGGGGACAACTCTTAAAATAAAAAGGAACTGATTGAGTCATAGCTCGACCTAGCCACACCAAAGGCATTAGTGGACAATTGGTTGGTGTCGTGAAAATAATTTAAAGTCCTTCCTAATTTAGGATTCAACACCGAGACTACCATCCACCAAATCTCACGGGGATAAGCTTAATATCCATGGATGGAGCCATGTTTTGGCCTGCACCCTTTAATATTCATTTTGACAAAATTTTATGGATCTAAAATCAAATAAAAGAAATTAGTAAGCCTAACAACTCAACCAATTTTACCAAAAAAAATGGCCCAAGCCTTTATATTTTTTTAACATTTTGTTAATAATTGATGCTTATTAGGAGTTTCATAATAATTTTGTATTTATTAATTTATACTTCAACCTTCCCTAACTTCAAGTCCAGCTCCATTCTTGTGAATACTACTAGACCAACAACCTCTTACAAGATATTTATACTATCCAATTATCCATTTAAACAAAACACAAAGAGCATTCACATTGATTTGCTTAAAATTTTATGTCTATTTTAGCATAAAAATCTATTGTAAAGACCGAGTTTGGTTCCTGAGCCCAAAAGGTAAGAGGGTCTAGGCCCAAAAAGCCCAATACAATGAATTTGTAGAGACTGGGTTAGAAAAACTAGGTTCTAATGAATTGGATAACAATTATAGTCGATCCAGGTGACAAGAAAATAAAGACAAGATGGCTATATTCAAAGAAAATCATCCTCGGCACTGTCCGAGGAGATTAATTCTTGTATATATTTATTTTGAATTTGGTTACAAGTCCAATTCTTTTTACTACAATGTTTTTCTCTTTGTCCTTAGATCCCCCTTAGTAATGGCGTCCCTCTTCTTTATATTCCCTTCCTTCTTTTTCATCTCCACCTTCCACGTGTAGGTCAAGTGGTTAGCCTTGATTCTTGTCCCATCAACACCTTCCTGAAATCTCTGAGAGTGGTTATAAGGCTGAATATTACTGTTCAAATATCACCTCCACATTAATGCAGTCAGAGAGTTAGCTGCAAAGCATTCAATGCGGTGGTAGTAGCTTTCTCTTAGATATTTCTTAGTTTCCATTTGTCTTATGCCTTCTTAACGTTTATCCTTATCAACAAAAGCCTCCGGAGTGTTACTCTTGATGGCAGACCACACCCTCTGACCTCTGCTCTAATTAGCCAATGTGTCGTTTATCCTCAGACTTCCTCCCTAAACCCTCATGACCAGCCCCCTCTTTTCATACACTAACGTGGACCTCTGTGATGATGTTTATCCGTCTTCGGGCTATTAGGCGTCCTCGAATAAGGCCCACGACCCAACACATACTTCTAGGCTTATCACCCTTGTACCTATTTTTTTTAAAAATTACACAATCACATTTCAAAAATAATTGCATAAGATTATTATTCTAATTTTTTTTTCAATATAATGTTCATTTTCAATATTTTTTGCAAGGGCTTGATTTTGCTCCCAAAGCCCAAATGGATGATTAATGGCCAAAGAGCCAAAAATAATGAATTTGTTAGAGAGTGGGCTTGAAAATGAACTTTTAATGAGTTAAGTGGATGGTGATCATAGTAGGTTAGTTGTTACTGGAAAGAATTAAACAAACAATTTTATGCAAGAAAAGTTCTCCTTGGCCATGTCCGAGGATAGTCTGTTCTTATATATTTTTCTTAAACTTATACAAAATTATAGTTTTTGAGTATACAGTGATTTTTCTTTCGATTTTTCTGATCCCTTCTTTTGTAATGGGGTTTTTCTCTTTTATATTCCCCTTCCTTCTTTCATTTTAGCCCTCCACGTGTAGATCCTATTGATGGTTTTGATACTTGTTCCATCAGCACATTCCTGAAGTCTTCGAGGGTAATTGTAAGGCTGAAAGTTATTGTTCAGGTATCACCTCTACATTAATGTGGCCATGGAGTTAGATGTAGAGCATTCAATGCAGTGGTAGCAGCTTTCCTCTCAAATATTTCATAATTTTCTTTTGTCTTATCCCTCTTGGATGTTTATCCTTATCAACACAATTACTTGTTGCCTTGTTCTTAATGAAGGGTCAGACCTTTGACCTCTACTTCGCTTACCCGGGGAGGTACTTCTCCTTGGACAACGTTTCTTGTTCATTGTGACCAGACTCAGTCCACGACCTCTTAATTTGTAGGCCTCTGTTAGTATTTATCCGTCCTCGAGATAATTGACATCCTTTGACACGACCCACGACCCAATACTAATATCTGGGCCCTTTATGCCTACATTTTTTATTACTCTTTTAACCTTTTCTCTCCACCTCACTCTCACAGCTATCAATGGGCATTGCCACAACCACCATAAGCTGTACAACCACCACAACCACCACCACAAGACACATAACACCACATCAAACATGTTAAAGCAAACCCCAAACCATGACTTACACCCACAAATAACAAATATAAGGAAATTTCAAACCAAATCCACCAAATCCATTCAAATTTTTGATTCACATAACTCAGATACATTTGAAATCAAAATCCAAACCAAGCACATGCATGCAACATTAGATCTTAACAACCAAATATAAATCCCCAAATCCACAGATTAAGCAAAAAGAATCTAATCCCTAAACCCATAGATCAAATAAAGAGAAAATATAAGAAGAATGTCAATAAACCATTGCTGTAAACCATCGTAGTTGTGGTCATTAGGATTCAGCTGTGACTAAACTAGGTGCAATACAAATAAAGATAACAAGATGAATGAAAGTGGATGAGATTGGAGAGGCTTTGCGGTGAGGAATGAAGGAAAACCACGATGGTAGCGGCGAGTGGCGGTGAGAAATGACCGGCCATGTAAGCTTTGAGAGAGAGAGAGAGTCTGAGGTTAGAGAAGGAGAGAGAGTGATAGGGAGGGTTCTAGTGGGAGGGAGAGAGAAAAGAATAAAATAAAAGATTGATTTACACAACAACAATAACTGTACATATTTATAAGGTTATTAATAGCAAATGTGTATATTTACACATTTATACAATCACAGATGTAATTAGTTTTTGAGGAAGAATGTGTAAATTTAACTAATTTTTGTATTATAAAATGTAGATAGATTGGTGTGAGTACTCTAAGTTTGTGTTTAGGTACAGCTTATAAGTTCGCTTTCTTGTTTTTAAATGTTATGTACAATTTTTTAAAATCTTAAATAAGATGTTTCCAGGATAAAAGTGTGCATAGGAAGGATCTTTATACCATCCAATCATCCAATTTTATTTTTTGTATAAGTATCCAGTTGTCCAACTAAACAAAGCCATCCTCCTACGGTCCTACACTTCTACTGGCTACTGTATATTTATACCTATCCAATTATCCAAATAAACAAAAAACCAATAAAAGTATAAAAATAAAAACACAATCTATGCCAAAAAATAATTCTATCCAAAGTCAAAAACATAAAAAAAAAAAAAAAAATCCTATGCCGAAAATAAGGAAGCGCGGCCACAGAAATGACAAATCGACCCTTAATAAAAAGTAAAAAGTTAAAACATGGCGTGCGAAGTCTAATTCGGACGAGGTGCAGACTCGTTTTCAATCTAGTGCGATCTACTACTTTCATATACCTGCTTCCAAACACTCAGATTAGGTTTTCTTCCCCGTTTCCGTTTCTCAAAAAAATCCTTCTTCACAGACCCAAAAAGTTAAAAACAGCCACCAAACCAAGCCCCAAAAGATTGATTACAGTGATAGATAGCTAGATAGATAGATACAGTTTAGAGATACTACTACTACTAATACTACTACTACAATTACTTACTAGTTACAGAGTGTTCCATTTCTCGATCTCCAGCCCAAACCCTAACTAACCTTGACCCCGGTAATGGCGTCCAAGTTTGGCTTGGCGGGTGGGATACCGGAGCGAAGGGTCCGACCCATTTGGGACGCTATCGATTCGCGGCAGTTCAAGAATGCTCTCAAGCAATCCACCACACTTCTCTCCAAATTCCCTAACTCACCTTACGCTCTTGTAATGTTTCATTTCCTCTCTTTTTATCCTCTGTTTTTTCTCCTGTTTGTACTGTTATAGCTTGTGGTGTGTGTGTATATATATTTATCTATACTTTATCGTTAAAATTGCTTGGAGTTTATGAGCAATGTGGATTATTTTTGTGTGTTAATTTCCGTTTACAAGCTTTTGCTGTTTTGGTTAACTTGAGAGATAATAAGATTGAGGTTGGAACATTCAAATATCAATTTCTAGGCTCGAAGAGCTCGATAAATGTTTTAATCTGAACTTTCATTAAAGTAGATAGAAAAAGGACAATGGACAAATGGTCATGGTCAAATGTCATTTGTGACGGTGTTGTTTCCGTTCTGCAGGCGCTTAAAGCTCTGATTTTAGAAAGGATGGGGAAACCCGATGAAGCGCTAACTGTTTGCTTAAATGCCAAAGATTTGTTGTATAAGAATGACTCTGTTTTGATGGACGATCTCACTCTCAGCACGCTGCAGATTGTTTTCCAACGACTTGATCACTGTCAGTACTTGTTTTGAAGTAACCTGTTTATATGCATTTCATTGTTTTTTTTTGAGTTATCTCATAATTCTTTGTAACTCAGTGGACTTGGCTACGAGCTGTTACGAATATGCTTGTGGGAAATTTCCAAACAATCTAGACCTAATGATGGGCCTTTTCAACTGCTATGTTCGCGAGTACTCTTTTGTGAAGCAGCAGCAGGTAATTTATCATATCGTTGAGCATTTGTTTATGCATTGTTTTGGGACAAAGTTACTGAAACTTTACTTATTCTGGTCTTGTCTTCTGGCAGACAGCTATCAAAATGTATAAGCTTGTTGGCGAAGAAAGGTTTTTGCTCTGGGCAATTTGTAGCATTCAATTACAGGTTCTGCCAGCTTTCTCTTTTGTTTGTTGTCCAATTAATGTGTGCATTTTTTTTTTTTGGGGTTATTCTAGCAATTACTTAGGAGACTGATCATTGATCCTAGGACCATATAATATCAAATATCACCCCCCTCCCAAAATAAAAAAGAAAAAGAAAAAGAAAAAGAAAAACCTGGCACAATTGATCTACTGGGTTTCATATTATTTGTCTATTGAAGTTAGATCTTCTCTACAAATTATACCTTGTTTTCTATGTGCGCTACTGATTCTATGGGGTCTGAACTTCTGGTAGGTGTTTTGTGGTAATGGGGGAGAGAAGTTATTGCTCTTAGCTGAAGGTTTAATCAAGAAGCATGTTGCCTCCCATAGCTTGCACGAGCCTGAAGGTTTTCTTAATTCTTATCCTTACCTATGTATCTTGGAATTTAAATAAGAATGGTTAATCACATTACAAAATGATTGGAGTCTATTTCAGCTCTTATTGTCTACATTTCCGTATTGGAGCAGCAAGCTAAGTATGGTGATGCTTTAGAAATTCTCTCTGGGAAATTAGGATCATTGCTAATGATCGAAGTAGATAAGCTGCGCATACAGGTAGTTTATTTAGCTTTCATTTTTTAGTGTTTAGCTTTAGTATCATGTAATCTATGAATTTATATATGTATATTTTTGTACTCTTTTGTTGGTAGTTTTCTTCTTTAGAGGACTAGGTTAAGAAGCCGAAATTTTTGTAAGAAAGGAAAAAAAAAGGAGAAGATGGATGCGAGCATGAATGAACGAGGTGTCCTAGAGGAAGGCTAGATTGAGAAGAAGATTGCAGGACATATAATACAGCCTTCTCTCATGCACTACTCACTTGTTCATAGGCTCTCTCTTTGTGAAGTGAAATATGCAATACAAAGAGATGGCAGTTGAAGAAGATAATAACTACTAAAGAATAAAAGAAAATTAAACCATGTTGGAAAAAATGCTTATAACCTCAAGCAGTTACACACTCCTAATAGAGATAGTATACTAATTGTTTAGGAAAATGATGTGTGGTCTCATTTTAAGGAATTTTAATTTTTTTAAACATATTTGTCCTCATTTTTTTATTTTGGTAGGTCTTTTTGATTTCCACTTTTTTATACTCTCCAAAATATCCAGTTAACATTTTTATTTTTTATCCAGAAAGTCCACTTCCAATTATGCATACTGGCATCTTCAGAAGCCTTACGTCTATGTTCAAGGTTTTTTTTTTTTTTTTTTTTTTTTTTAAATTATTTTATTTATTTAAATAAAGAAGGCATGGTAGCTAACAGTCTAAAACACAAGCTTGGTGAGGCTACATGTGGCCTTCTAGATGCTCTATGATTAGGAAGATATGTGAGTTGTCATTGTTATGAATGAACTGTACATTGATGTACGTTACACCTGCCAATGAACTCTAGCTCAAATGGCACTTCCTTCTGCCATACAAAAGGATGGAGAGTGAGTTGGTTGGTTCAAAACCCAAGTTTATGTGTAACTTACCAATAAAAAATCTGCAGTACACCCAAACTTGCTGCCATTTATGGGATGTGGCCTTATCAATATAGGGGGATTTTTTGTTCTTTGCATTGTTACTTAATTATAGGATGCATGCTACTGAATTGATGCATCATCTATGTTTTATGCTCAAATACGACGTTTAAAATTTTAGCATTGAAAGTTTAATACCTGATATAAATAAATAAATAAATATATATATATATATATATATATATTTAGCCAATTGAAATGGGTATCTTGTTTTTTTTTTTTTTTTTTCCTTTTTTTTTTATGGAGAGAGAACGTTACAAATCGACCATTGCAATGCTGGATAAAAGTGTTGTTTGAATTTATCTAGTCATTATTGCTTTATATGAAAGACCAAACATGTCAATAGTTGGAAATGGTAAGCAAGTTTGGTTCTTAATTGTGTAAATTTATATTCAGCTTTAGTAATTTGGTGATTGTTGATGAGCTGATACACTACTTTATTGCCCGCTTATGATTGCCTGCAATACTAGTGAAGCTTGCAGAATGACTTCCCTTGCTCTTGTTATAATGTTGGCTATGCTTTGACTTTCTCAATTTTTGGTTTTATTTTATCACGTTGCCGCCCTTGCATGAATTCCATGGCATGAAATATGTTGCATGTAATTTAATTATTTATTTGAACCCTTTTTACTGTCCAAAGTTTCAAATATATAATGCATTTCTGGCTCACATGGATGGTTGAAACTCAACTAGTACTTTTTTGCTTTCCTTATCAACTTTTGGACTTTGATTTTAAGTTGACAGGGGAGGCTTCTTGCTCGGGCAGGTGACTATGCTGCTGCTGCCAGTATATTTCAGAAAATCCTAGAATTGTGGTATGTTTGTGGAAACTTGCACGGTGCCAATATTATTAAACTGTTCAATTGGCATTAGACAAAAGGGTATTTACATAGTATGTGATTTATTGCCATAAATTTGCATTAAAATCATGATAAAACATATAACTAAAGACTAGCTAGTGCTCCCTAAATGGCTCCCTGGTGTTTTATTTATTTTTAATTAATTTGAAGATATGGTAATGTAATGGAATAGATACCTAAAAATTACATTCTTTAGTTTATAATTGGCAATTTAGGTATTAGAAAACTGATTTTGATGCTCCCAGTGCTTGTTTCTTTTTTAAGAGTTGTAGTCTTGTAATTTAACTTAGATTAGGACTCTGTGCTGCTATCTTGTGGGACAAAGCTTATGATCTGCCCTTGTATTGTGGCCTATCATATATGGTTGACTACTGATCACTGGGTCTTTTTGTCCTCATCCTTGCATAAATTGATCGATGGGATCTCTATTTATTTATTTTTTGATAAGTAAGAATGGTATATATACGAAAGGCTACTCTATGCAAGAAAAGCATAGAGCAGACCTGGAGAATACAAGGAGCAAAAAAATTACACAAGAGAGAGAACAAAGAAAAGAAGGGAGAGAATCACTAGACGTGAGTCCCCAAGCCCGAGACCAATCAAAGAGAGTCCCACAAAAAGAAGCAAGGATCTGATCCCCAGAACTGTCCAAATCCTCAAAAGTTCGCCGGTTCCGTTCCTTCCAAATACACCAAACTATGCACAATGGAACTAAGTTCCAAATCTGGGACAAGATTTTTCCAAACCAATTCCACCAACCGAAAAGCAAATCAGGGATCGATCTAGGGACAACCCAATTCACACCAAAGGACATCAAGGCAAAGCTCCACAACCGATGAGCCAACTCGCAATGGAGGAGAAGATGGTCAATCGTCTCACCACATTGACGGCACATAATACACCAATCAACAAAAACCAGTTTCCTCAACCTCAAGTTATCACCCGTTAGGATCTTATTCCAAGCTACACACCAAATAAAAAAAGAAACCCGTCTAGGAGCCTTAACCCTCCAAATACCTTTCCAAGGAAAGACAATAGAGGGGGAATCCCGCAATTTGTTATTATACGACCGGGTGTCAAACTCCCCATTAGTTTTCAACTTCCATCTCAACCGGTCTCCAACATCCATAGGAGGGTTAATAGCTCCCAAAGTACGAAGGAAATGCAACCCTTCCTCAAGCTCCCACTCATTAAGATCACGAATGAGACGGACATCCCAGATTCTCCTATTCTCCGCCCCCTGCCTCGTCAGAGAGGCATCAACAGAAGCCTCCTTATCAAGGGCAATACTATACAACCTTGGGAAAACCAGACGGAGAGGTTGATCCCCAAGCCACCCATCCTGCCAAAATCTCACTTTGTTCCCCAACCCGACCTCAAACTGACAGTAATTACTAAACTCCTCCCATCCCATACGAATACCTCTCCACAAACCACAACCATGAGCTCCCCTGCCTAGCTTTGAGGTCCAACCACCGCATTCTTCCCCATATTTTGAAGCTACCACCCTCCTCCATAGCCGATCCTCTTCCTTCCCAAACCGCCACAACCATTTCCCCAATAAGGCCTTATTGAAAGTAGTAATTTTCCTCAACCCCAAGCCACCGTTAGCTAAAGGCGCACAAACTTTATCCCATCCTACCAAATGAATCTTACTATCACCCCAAAGGAAATCCCTGTGCAACTTTTCGATTTTCTTAGCCACATACGTAGGAATGGTGAACAGAGATAGAAAGTATGTAAGGAGACTAGAGAGCGTACTTTTGAGTAACATCAAACGACCCCCTTTAGACAAATACAACTTCTTCCACCCTGTTAATTTCCTCTCAAATTTTTCTAGAATGGGGTTCCAGATTGAAGGAGAATTATGCGGCGCCCCCAAGGGCATGCCAAGATAAGACATAGGCAGAGTTCCAACTCTACAACCCAAAATTTCCGCCAGAGCATTCACATCGTCAACCTCCCCTAACGGAACCATTTCACTCTTGTGCACATTGACCTTCAAACCTGATACCGCCTAAAAGCAGAGTAACAACAACCGAATATGAAGAATTTGCTCCACATCTGCATCACAAAATTGGATAGTATCGTCTGCAAACAAAAGATGAGAAACACTTTCCCCGCCACCCCTAACATCAACTTGGAAACCTCGGATCAAGCTAGCTCCCTCCACTTTTCTCATCATCTTGCTAAACACTTCCATCACAATCAAAAAGAGCAAAGGAGATATTGGGTCCCCTTGCCTTAAACCCCTCGAACTACCAAAAAAATTAGCTGGAGACCCATTAACCAAAACAAAGAATTGGACGGTGGATATACACGTACGAATCCACTTACACCACTTACTTCCAAAGCCCATTCTATTCATCAAATCTAGCAGAGCCTCTCAATTCACATGATCGTAGGCCTTCTCAATATCAAGTTTACAAATGATTCCAGGAACCTTGCTCTTCCCACGACTATCCACACATTCGTTTGCAATCAGGACTGAGTCAAGGATTTGTCTCCCACCCACAAAGCTGTTCTGAGTCTCCGAGATCAACTTATCCAAAACCACTCTCAAACGATTTGCCAATACCTTAGCCAAGATTTTATACACACTCCCCAGCAAGCTAATAGGCCGGAAATCTCTAATATCAGAGGCAAGCTTCTTTTTTGGGATTAAAGCAATGAAGGTAGCATTAAGAGATTTTTCAAACTTACAATGTTGAAAAAACTCATCAAAAACCGCCAAGACATCTTCACCCACTACTCTCCAACAATGTTGGAAGAACGCCATAGTAAACTCATCAGGACCTGGAGCTTTGTCCCCCTCCAAGTTACTAGCAACTTGAAGGATCTCCTCTCTCTCAAACTTCCGCTCAAGCCAAACCCTCTCCGGCTCATCAATACGATCAAACTCTAGACCCTCCACAAAAGGCCTCCACCCTTCAGACTCCTTGTATAAATTTTTGTAAAATTGGACAATCTGATTAGTTACCTCACTTTCCTCCTCAAAGACCACCCCCTCCACCTCCAAGGTCCTCAAATGATTAAACCTTCTATGGGAGTAAGCCATCTTATGGAAGAACTTAGTGTTGTTATCCCCTTCCTTGATACACAACATCCTAGATTTTTGTCTCCAGGAAATTTCCTCCAAGGTCAGTAAATGCTCCACCTGGGCCCTCAAATTTGCCCTCTGATTTTTCTCCCCGTCAGTGAGGCCTATTTCCCCTTCCTTAGCATCTAAGAGTTTTAACTCCTCCATTAAACGCTTCTTATGGCGCTCTACATTACCAAACTCTTGACGATTCCATTGCACAATGTCTTCTTTCAGAGCCTTTAATTTTTTGGCAAGCACGAAACTGGGAGTGCCTACAAAAGAATGCCGATTCCACCATGATTGAACTTTATCCACAAAACCCTCCGACTTCAACCACATATTTTCAAATCTAAACGGGCTCTTCCCACGAGCCATACCCCCAGCCTCCAAAAGAATAGGGCTGTGGTCAGAGATAGGACGGGGTAAGATCCTTTGAAGAATATCTGGAAAATGATCCTCTTAATCTGGAGTGACCAAAGTTCTATCAATCCTAGACATCGCTGGGTCATCAGTACCACTAGACTAAATATAGCTACCTCCTACCAGAGGCAACTCAATCAAATTTAGATCCTCAATAAATTCGGAAAATTTTTCCATTGCTGGGGTCAGACGGGTCTCGCCCCTACGCTCACTAGGGAAGCGGATAATATTAAAATCCCCAAAACAACACCACGGTATCCTCCAATACTGCTGAATACCCACCAACTCATCCCATATGTGACTCCTTTTGATGTTCTCATTTGGACCATAAACCCCTGAGCATGCCCAAATAAAACCGTCCTCCACCCCTTGCCACTTTACCGAAACTGAGAATGTTCCAACCAACACCTCCACCTTATCCAACACCCTTTTATCCCACATAATCAAGATACCTCCAGCAGTCTGGTTAGCCTCCAAGACAGCCCAATCCACAAAAGGACATCCCCACAAACTACAAACCAAATGCCTGTTCATGCTAGCAATTTTCGTTTCTTGCAAACAAACATCACACTTCCACCCCCGCAACAAGTTCTTCACCACAAGACGTTTCCGAGGATCATTCAAACCTCTTACATTCCACGAAATCATTTTTAACTTCATCATCACCAAAAAAACCCACCTGAAAACACCAATACACAACCAAACCTCTATCTCCCATCATAGTTCACCGAAGAGATCAAATTTCGCAGCTCTCTCAGTCCCCTGTTTTTGGACTTAACTGCTTTATTTTGGCTGCCTGTAACTTTCCGGTGTAGCACATTGGCTGCCTCCATCTCAGTTTCTAGTCTTTGTAAGAGAGCAATGCACAGCTTTTCATGCCGTGACATTGACAACCCGACCAATTTACTGAAACCAGGGATTCTCTGTTTCACCCACCCAGAAATATCCAATTCAGCCTCCAAACACAATACCTCAGTGGCCTCCTCCACCTCAGCCAGAGATGTCGAGTCACTTGGAGTAATAGACCTCAAAGGTAGACATTCTGACAATTCTGTTCCGCCATTATTCACAGAGAATTCAACAACATCCTTCACTAGCACAATCTCCCCTGAAAAGCTCGAGATTTTCTTCCTAGAAAAGGAGCATGCCTCCTGACCAGAAGCACTAAGACTCTGCCCCAGAATGCAAAAACTCTGAGAAAAGCCCAAGAGAAGGTGGTCCAATCCACCTCGGCACAAAAACGAGAGAGATCAACCTCGTAACAACAGGGACCAGTCCACCCGATACCTTACTTGAGCCCAAAAAGCTTTCACGGTCTGGGCAGAACCTAAGGACCATAGGAGAGCCAGAAAAGACACCTGGGATCTCTATGTAAACTTCCTCTGTACTTGAGGTCTCTTCTTTTTCTATTAAAATCTACTTATGAAAGAAGGTTTTTTTATCAATTAATCATGTCAAATTTTTCTTAAATGCACATTTCATTTGCTAGTTAGACCTCCCTTCTCTGCCCTCCCTCCTTTTTCCTGTCCTTGTTTTCACCTGTGAAGGTTTTTCTTTTGTTTGTTACTAGTACCATGGCTTTTGAAATTGCTTGTTTGCTCCTTTTTCAGTGTATTTCTAAATTGAGTTGAAACTTCTAGCACATCTTGGCTCAAATTCATTTTTCAAATAATCTCCACTTGTCTATATTTGGGGATTGCAATTCTGACATGTTTCTCTCCTCTGGCAGCCCTGATGATTGGGAGTGTTTCTTACATTATTTAGGCTGTTTGCTGGAGGATGATAGTAACTGGTCTAATGGGGTCCTCAACGATCCAATTCATCCACCAAAATTCATTGACTGCAAGCTTTCACACTTGGCAGATGAAGCGGTGTGTGTATACACTTGAATTCTGATGTGTCTTTATATGTTTGGTCATTTAACATATTTCAAGTAGCACTTTGCTGCAATCTTTTGCGCAGAATTTAACTTGCTCAAATTTTAATGCAGTTTGATTCTTGTATGTCAAATGCCGTAGCTTTTATACAAAAGTTACAAGCAGACACCAGTAATAACATTTTAAGGGGTCCATACTTGGCAAACCTTGAAGTTGAAAGGAGGAAGCACCTATATGGAAAGGGGGATGATGACAAGATAATGGAGGCCTTGATGCAATATTTTTTCAGGTATGGTTTTGCATTTCAATTGGCAACTGCCCTATTTCAAATCATCCCACCCAGTCTTATACTTTATTTCACCAATGATCATATAATTCCTGTAAAAAGACACGCATAAGGGATCTTTACCATGCACCAAAATAGGATAACCTACAAGGCTTTTTCATGCAAGGAGCACAAATATAGTTTTGTTTAATTTTACTATTTTAGTTATCAATTGTATTTTTTTTACTATTGGTCCATTGGATTTAATTTAAGTCTTATTAGTTAATTAGGTTATTAGTATTTTTTATTTTATTTTATTTCCGTGAGTCAAGGTTATTTTGTTATTTCAATAATTGATATTTGATACAAGTCAATTAGGGTTAGGGGTTTAGTCCTAGTAATCTATATAAGCACGTTCTTGAACTCATGTTAGACAAGTTTATGATGATGAAAATTTCATTTGGAATTTTCTATTGGCCTGGTGTTGACTCCAACGAACTCTATGTTGATTTTTAGGTTTTCTATCTCACCTGGTGCTGACTCCCTATGCGTTGATTACTAGGTTTATCTTATTTTTCATCTATGTTTTTCCTGCAAATTTCTTTAGAGAATTTAGTTCTTCGTCAAATTTGACATCAGAGCTCGTAATTCTGCATCACTTTTCTTTTGTTTCAATCTCCGGAGTGGTGTGGCATAGAGCCCATATAACTCACGGCTTCATATATCTTGTGAACTTAATGGCCAAATTGAGTTGAGTTTTATTTTCTTGTGGTCTGTTAATATGTCGTCTCTGGTTGCTTTCCTGTGTGTATTAATTGTAAGTTTCTTTTTTGTTGTAATAGTTGATTCTATTAATTTATAAGTCTCCTTGGTGTTGTTCATCACAGTTAGGGTTATCAAGTTGATGACTATGGGTGGATTAATTATTTTTGTGTCTACTTTGTAAATTATAAAAAGTTCCTGTCAATTTGTTTTCCACTCTAGTCATGTTTAATATGTTATAAACTTTTATTTTGTTAGTGAATAATATTCATAATGTGACAGTTATGATTCTATATTTTGGAGCTTCTTTTCTTGTTAAACACAGGTTTGGTCACTTGGCTTGCTTCACTTCTGATGTTGAGGTGTTTCTTGAAGTTCTGACTCATGATAAGAAAACAGAGTTTTTGGAGATGTTAATGAAAAACTCTGAATCTAATTCAGCAGTGCCAACCAAAGAGCTTGGGAAGTCAATTACCCTTTTAAAAGTTCAAGAACTGATTGGGAAGATGTACAGGCTCCCCAAGAGTGGTAGGTCTCTTGCCTTTAAATCTTAAATTTCTGCAATTTCATTTTCCTGGGTGATACCATCATACGCTCTCTTTTTTTTTTTTTGGGGGGGGGGGGGTGGGGGTTGTTAGTGCCACCTAAGATCAACTATGATTGGACCACATATTTTCGCAACTCCATTGTCAAATGCTGTGGCTGGTGTTTAGCTTGGTTGCATTGTCATTCTTCATCATGGTCAATGTGCTGAATCTTAACAGTGAAAAATACAGTGAACCACATAAACAAGCTAAACACACACACACACACACACACACACACACACACACACACACACACATATATTATTAGTAAATATCAATGGCTGGGCAGCTTATTTATATTTACCAATAAAGGTTTTTTTATATGTGGCTCATTGGAGTATGCTATTTGTTTTACTTTGTGAACTTTGTCATTGAGTTTTCTGCTTAACCTGGAGCTGTTCCTCCCCAGAACTTGAGGGCTCTGCTGTACAGATGGCGGAGATGTATTGTAAAAACCTTCCACTTTCGAAGGACTTGGATCCACAAGAGAGTATGCATGGGGAAGAGTTGCTATCTATGGTGTGCAATATATTGGTTCAGGTATCTCATGCTACATCCAGAAAGTCATCCCTGTGTTGTATGTACAAATTCGTATTAGAGGTTTTTATATGTGTCCATAGGTGGATTTTAGAAAATCCTTGCCTGTTACTCACTTTGACTGGTGCAATAACTACTATCATAGCATAGTAAAACTTTAGGTTCATGAATGAAATGATTCTATTTTGATTAAGTTGTTTGTTTTTATTTTTTTTTGGTAGAATATTAAAAAATAGACTACATTACAGTTTTGGCCTTTAAAGTTTGAAGTTGTTTTCATTATGGTCCTATATGTTTCAAAATTTTCATTTTGGCCCTCTATGTTTGATTCCTTTTTCATATTGGCCTTGACTTTCATCTCCATTAGTACTCTTGACCGTTATGTCTGGATTAATGGTCATATTACTAAGCATTCATTTGACACTCAATGGTTAGATTACTAATGGAGATGGATGGCAGGGCCAATATGAAAATGGAATCAAACATGAAGAGCCAAAATGGAAAATTTGAAATGTAAGGCCTAAATAAAAGCGACCCCAAAAGGGCCAAAAATGTACTTTATTCTAAAAAAATATGATTTTAGGAGCATGGTCCTTCATTCTTAATTTGTAATGATTATTATAAATTAAGAGTTTCCCCGTGGTTAATGCTAATCTGAGTTCTTTTTTGGTTTAGTTATTTTGGCGTACTGGGGATCTTGGCTATTTTGTGGAGGCAATTATGGTTTTGGAGTTTGGTTTGAGCATCCGAAGGTCAGGAACTGTTTCAAGTTCTTGATTACTATTGTCTATTGGTATCATTCATTGAGCGGTTTATGGCATTGAATTACTAATTTTTTTTAATTCTTATTTTTTTTTTACACAACAGAGAGATTTTTGTATGTCATACAATCTTTGCATTTTTTTTAGTATAGCATCACGTTCAGTCTGGAAGCTATTTTATTCTGTATTATGTTGGGGAGTTCTCTATTACAAAGATAATATTTTTTTTTGTTTCCTTATATGTGGCAGATTTGTATGGCAGTACAAGATCTTGTTGTTACATTTGTATTCTCACATGGGTGCCCTCTCATTAGCATATGAATGGTAAAGTAATTTAATTGATCTGAATTTACATGGCAGTTGATTGAATAGCATTATCTTCCACTCGGCTCATATTCTGAGTTAGTGGCTATATGTTTGGGCTTACTTTTGATGAGCATGTGACACTTATGCAGTTATGCAGTCCCTTTTCATATTTTTCAAGTATAATAGCATCTGTTTCCTCCTTTTAGGTATAAATCTCTGGATGTGAAGAATATCCTGATGGAAAGTGTTTCACACCACATTTTACCCCAGATGTTGGAATCTCCCCTTTGGGTAGATTTAAATAATCTTCTAAAAGATTATCTCAAGTTTATGGATGACCACTTCAGAGAATCTGCAGATCTTACATTTCTTGCATATCGCCATAGAAATTACTCAAAAGTACGAACAAATTGTCAGTATACTTATTTTTTTGGACCTACTTTACTGCAAATAACGTGTTACATTGTTCAAAGATTTACTGGAAGTGATAGGTTTATTATTTTTCTTTATATATGTTTTATTACTTTATATACTAGACAAGGCATGGTTTGCATTTTTTTTTCTTCCATGTTACTCTTACAATGTCTGCAGGAACTCTGTATCAAATCCTTTCAGGTTTATACTTTTGTGTCTGCTGCATTCTTATCTGTACTGAGAGTTCAGCATGTCTATATTACATTTTAAAATACAAATTTTAGAACAATTTGGTTCTAGTAGAGAAACAAATGTGAAAGGGCCAAGGGTAACTTCTATTGAATACCAGCGCCCCTCCATGCGGCTAAAAAAATTAAGAAAGAAAGAAAGAAATTTATGCTTTCAGGACTCATCCAATGCATATTTGTCTGTGATGGGTAACTGACTTTCAAAAGATCTAACTCTATGAGGCCCTTATTTGCATTATCTTACTCTGTCTTTCATGTGGAATTTAGAAGGGTAATTTGTAGCATGCACAAGGACATATGTGCTTCACTTTATATATTTCTTGTTGCTTAAGCTTTCATTTTCCATTTTGTTGCCACAATGCAGTTTATGATTGTGACTATAGAATGAAGCAATTATGCCATATTATGTCCTGTTTCAGGTAATTGAGTTTGTTCAGTTTAAAGAACGTTTGCAACACTCAAATCAGTATTTAGTGGCTAGGGTTGAAGCACCCATTCTACAGCTAAAGAAGAATGCTAATAATGTTGAAGAAGCAGAGGTATTTTTTATTTTTATAACTTTAACATGTCATTACCTACTCTCAGTTAATGCATTTGATGATATATTATATATGTATGTTCCTTCAGTGTGTTCTTGATAGCTTGAAATGTGGGATTCACTTCCTTGAGCTCTCTAATGAGATTGGATCCAAATCTTTGACCTTCAATGAAGACTTGCAGTCCCGTCCTTGGTGGACCCCAACTTCAGAAAAGAACTATCTTTTAGGTTAGTATAACATACATCTTGTTTCCAATTGTTGTTGAACTGTTGAAGTTACAATTCTTGGGCATGAGAAAGTTTTGGCCATATGAATTCATCCCATACTTGCATTGAATGATATTTTCTTGAACTGAATTGATGTTTGTTATTATCAGGTCCATTTGAAGGAATCTCTTATTGTCCTAGAGAAAATTCGGTAATGCATATAATGTTTGGTGGTGAAAAGAACTTGTCTTTCAATTTAGATTTTTTCATATCACTAATGTCCCATTTTTGTATTTGATTGCCTGCTTTAATTTTGGATTTTTCCTTTTCTTCTGGCATGGAAACTAGACAAAGGAACGGGAAGCAAATCTACGGAGAGTTATTGAGAGGAAGTCTCTTCTTCCTCGAATGGTATATCTGTCTATACAAAGTGCTTCAACTTTACTCAAGGAGAATATTGAAGTGAATGGATCTGTTTCTGACCCTAAAATTTCCTCGGAACTGAAGTTTCTGCTTGAAAGATATGCGAAATTGTTGGGATTATCTTTAAGTGATGCAATAGAAGTTGTTGTGGGGGTTTCTAGTGGCCTAAAACCTTCTTCGGTATGATTTAATTTACAATCAAGTTCCATTTTTATTTTATCTTTACAAGCATTTTCATTCATTATATAAATTTTTTTTATCAAATGCAAGGACGCTTGTTTGGTTTACATTATAATATACTGTGGCTTGTTCACACATGCACTGAAATCCATGAATTCATCTCTCTTTTTTAATGAGTATGGATGTGTGTTTGAAATTTGAGAGCTTGTTACCTTTTCTTTTTGAAATTTAGGACTATATTTACTTATCAAAAAATTTATTTAGGGCTATATTTAAAAAGGACAAAGTTTGGCTATAAACTTAGTTATAGTCTAAGGCGACAAATTCCTTTAAAAAAATTAACATTGCTACATATTTTGAAAATCTAACCATTGAATTGTATGTTTTTTACTCTCATAATACACATCAAATTTTGTGCCATTCAGATGTTATTTACAATATGATCAATAAACCTATTTTTTATGCATAATATTAGACTATAAAAACTTGCAATTTAAACAATTGATTAATGACATAGCTATTGATCTTTGATCATTTGGAAATTTTGCAAACATGGATGATATAAAAAACAAATGTAATCTAATGGTAGATTTGTCAAAATTTAACTCCAATAAAAAAATATTGAGTGAAGTTGTAGCTTTAGGCTACAATCAAGTTTGTAGCTAAACTTTATCCATTTAGAAATCATTTCATTCTATAAATGTACAAAATTAATTATGTTTTATGTAAACACTGCATTTTATCTTATAATTCATTTGAGAAATGGAATTATTTAATTTTTTAGTCATGTTATCTTGTCCCAATATTTGTGGTTTTGATGAACATTCATGGATTGCACGGAGGAAAGGTTTAAAGGTTTTTTCTACTTATTTTTTGGTTCACAGTTTTGACTTTATATACAAATAACAAACATTCATTTCCATGAATGAAATTGGACTATGCTAACTGGATAAGTTCATAAAATTTCATTTAGAATAAAATTTTGCATCTGCTGCAGGCTATAACTCCAGACTTGATCGATTGGTTAAATTTTGCTGTGTTTTTGAATGCATGGAACTTGAGTTCCCATGAACTAGCACAGCCAGATGGAGAAGGACGTAGGCCTGTTACTTGGCACATTGTGGATTCTCTGCTGGAGAAGTACATTTCAGAGGTGGTCAGATCTATCGATCCCATAATTTGTGCTCCTTGGATTGATCTTCCAATTTTAGTGCAATTGGTTACAGAACCATTGGCTTGGCATATTCTTGTACTCCAGTCTTGTGTCCGGTCATCTCTGCCATCTGGAAAGAAGAAAAAGAAAGGTGGACAGGATCTGTCTAACTCTCCTCTGACTCATGCAATACGAGAGTCAACCCAATCATTATATGGTACTGTAGAAAATGTTATGAAATGGTTAAGAGAACAGATCAGAAGGCCAGAGGATGAAAATTTGGAAACTATACTGTCCTATGTTCAGAAGACAGGACAGAATGAGGGGCCTGGGCAGGTTTTTAAGATTCTAGAAACTTATATATCATCTGTAAATGATGCAGAACTTGGTGAACGGATTTCTGAAGCAGTGAAGTCTTGGAGTCCTGCTGATGTTGCAAGGAAAATAATAAATGGAAAGTGTACAGTATTATCTGAGTTTCTTAAAATTTGTGAATCAAAATTTAAGTCACTAAAGACCTTGAAACAGCAGATATCTCAAGTCTGAAGTTGGATTCATGCATTTAACTTTGAACATTGAGGATCGGATGATTTCATCCTCCAACTATTAACACTCTATCCTAGCAAGAGGTTGGTGGAATAGTTTCTGAGTGCTGTTATTAATGCACCGTTCTTAACCAACTTTTATCTGGAGAACTCCATATTGCCAGCTGTGTGTGGTGAAGTTGGTTGAGAACTGGTTTATGAGTAGTTTTCAAAATTTTCCTGGATGATTTGTTTGACAGTGTACACCAAATAAACTCACATTCTTTTTCCCAAAATGCTTCATGTTTATCGTAGCTTGTTGCATTGTATTTTAAACGTAAATTTTGGCAATGTATCATCCATTTCTTTGGTATTTCATATTGTAGTTTTTTTGTTTTTGGGGAAAAAAAAATTGTAGATCGTTGTAATTACTCTACTCTTTTGGAATATGGCAAAATCACTAGTTTGTACAGTGTATAATGATTAGGAAATTGGTTGTTTACCTTCAAACGATTTAGAGGATTTTACCTAACATGTATTTTTAGTCACACGATCTTCTTAAGTGTTATAAATCGTCGCATATTGGATTGAAAGAGATTCCTTTAAACTAGTTTAAAAGAAAACCTAAGGTAATGTGATAGTAGATAGAACGAGAGTAATGTAGCAGACTATAAGATTATCAAAAAGATGGAACAATGCAGTACTGAGTACTCACAGATCGTAGCTGGATTTTATTATTCATATATATTTTTTTGTGAATCTGGGTTGGTGGGTTATTGGTTTGGTGTTGCTATCTAATCTTTTATGCATATTGTCAAATATGAATCAATGCGGATATCATTTTTCATTTCCTCAGTCAAGGCAGTTATGTGATGCCATATCCTTGACTGTATTTTCCATAATCTACTTGAACCTTGTCAAGGTATTAATTTCTAATGGTTAGTAAGTGAAGCTGTTAAGGGTGATGATTGTGCTGTTGACACTATGACGAACCCATTGGAATGAAAATGACCTCATAAATAAAATGTAGACAGTTCTAACAAAGAAGTCTATGGGTATGTAATGCAAAGACACTTCATATTCCACATTTACATGTTGGGGACAGACTAATAACATTAATAAAATGATGATAGCATTTTCTCTTTCAAGTCAGTTGGGTGGTTACCTAATTCATGTTAAGCAACATGTAGTAGGTCTCAAGTACCATCACTTTGTTTACCAAAAAAAAAAAGTACCATCACTTTAGTTCCATAGAAAATTTGGGAGAGACCTATCAAACCTGCTTCATTTTCAATATTTTGTACGTAATTTAGTAAACTACTTGCCATTTGAATCAGTGCCTTGATTGATGTCTAAACAATATTGATTGATGTTGATAATCTATGGACTTCAACCATGGTGAGGCTGTTCAGAGATTCGATGCTATTCCACTAAACCAATTCCCATTTTTCTTCCTATTTATTTATTATTATTTTTTGGCCTTTTGGGTAACAAACAAATTCTTATTTGTTTCTGTTTTAGGCGACGATAACAAACAATAAAACAACCATTACCTTTTCTCTCTAAACAAACATTAATTTAGAGTTAATACATCATATACGATATAATAAAAATTAGGGCTTAAAAATCGTAATTGCGTCAAATGGATATTCAATCTAATTGCCACATGTATTGTTTTAATTTATGAATTATTAATTATATATATATATATATATATCATATATTTATGTATATATATATATATATGTATATATTTACAATAGAAGCGTTTGTAATCTAATAAAGTTAGCTCCTAAAATTAAAAGCCGTGGTTTGGCAAACTGACTATAATCTCATTAATTATCAAATTAATCGTTAGATAGTTAAATTTAGGTAAAGTTCTGTAAGGACACAGATTTGATGGTCCAGCCCAAAAATGGATGGATTGGCCCAAAAGGCCCAAGAACAATGAATTTATAGAGAGTGGGGAAAGAAAACTGGGCTAGATTAAATTAGACAATTCAATAAGATAAGTTAAGATCACAAGAAGAAGTAAGTAAAGAGTTTAAATTCAAGAAATTGTCCTCGGCAAGAGTCCTCGGAGGTCATTTTTGATATTTACTGTTCTTAGTCTAGATACAGGTTCCACTCTTAATGTATACAATCTTTTTCTCTTTTTGTTTTTCCTTTTCCTTCCTATGAAGGATTGCTTCACATTATATAGTTCCTTCTAGATCATCTTGATCTTACACTTGTTGATCATCTGAGCTTTCACTTAAATGCCCGTTCCATCATGCACCTTCTTTGACCTTTTGTGAGTCGCGATGGACAAGGTCGCACTGTTCAGGGGTCTTCTCTATATAAATGCGGACAGAAAAGTTGGTACAGCACATTTAATACGGTGGTAGCAGCTTTTCCTTAGATATTTTCGGGGGCTTTCTTTCCTTCAGTCATGATATACGTCTTCTTAGTTAGGATTATGCGAGGATCACTCTTCGGACCACCTCACCCATCTCAAGCGTACCAAATTCTGTTTTAGGATTCTCCATATTCATTTACCTCTCTTTGGACACTATATCGTTCTCGGATAAAGCTTAAGGCCTAATACACGATTTTGAGCCTTTTTCCCTCAAATTCTATTACTTAAGTTTCAAGAAATTAAAAAATTTATTCCAACTAAAAATCTATTGATATTAATTATTAGGATGATTTAATTTAGATAAATATTATCTAAATTTCAAGAAATTTAAAATTCTAGTCCAACTAAATTTCTATTACCAAAAATTTCGAGAAATTCAAATAAAATTTCATTTTTATTATCTAAATTATCTATCATAAATTGAGAGGAAAATTACAAACCCCAATGATTCTAACACCTACAATTTATTTAGCAATAGAAAAGGAAATATAATTAATATTTATTTTTATTATTTTAGTCATCTATCATCTATCATTGTGTGAACCATATTAGTGTCCTTCCTTATTGTTAACATTGATTTGAAACTTGACAGTGAACTGTTGGCCTAGAAGTCGAAGATTTTACTTGTGAGCAGGGTATGTTTAATTGCTATAGGAGGCTCAATCTTTTTTTTTTTCTTATAAAAAAAAAAAAAAAGATTGTTTAACAAGTGAAAAATCTGCATAACATCAAATTTTGCCTTGAACAAAATCTTGAATACATTTTGAAGGGCTTGTTTAAAAGAATGATAAATAAACTTTAATCCTTAAGGCTTAAGCTAATAACTCAAGAGGCAATTAGTTTACTCAAATTGTCTCAAAGACCCCAGGTTCAAGCTCTCTTCGTATAGAATACTGCAAATCCTAACTATTAAAACAAAAAGTCCGTCAAATATAATGGAGCTGATGACTTTGTGTTTTCTCTTTTGTGAAGAATTAACGTTGTCAAACCAGAGGACTTTGTGGTGTCTAACTGTTAAATTCTTTCTAATAATGGAAAAGTGGACAGCTAAGACAAGAAATACACTTGTTCTTCTTTTCTTCCTCCTAAAATAAGTCATACCTAACCTAACCTAACCAAAATTCAACCTTTACCCTAACTGTTCTTTGATAAGGATAATGATAAGTATAGTAGGATACCTTGGTTTGTATAACATACTTCAATTTATACAAATACAAATCTGCTACAGATATAGAATGTGAACTCAACTAATGCTCAGATAACATAACATCTTGGTCCACAAGGAGCATAGGCTCGTGGATCGTTGAGCTAACAATGTATCTTTGAATTATTTACTATTACACTGTTTTTGGGCAAGTAATTATTTACCAAACACAACCTAAAGTACAGTGAGGTAGAAACTCTTGTTTTGTATATATCCAACTAGAAAACATCTGCTTCCCAAAAAAAAAAAAAAAAAAAAACCTAGAAAAATTTAGTACCGTAAATTATTACATTTTTTTGCCACAATTGTAATATGGTAAAGTGTGAGTAGTGAAGAAAAAAAATGGTGAGTTCACGTGTAAGTGATAGACAAACCATTCACAATATACCATGCCAGAGTTGTGGCAAAAAGTTGTGGAATATATATATATATATATATATATATTTTAAAATTTTAAATTTATTGTTCTAGTATTAAGTTTGTTGATCTTTGAGACAGGAAAGAGGACAAAGAAACATGAGATGTCATTAAAAAAGAAAATAAGTTTTTTTAAAGAGATTTTGTTTTATAAGTAATTTTTTTAGAGATTGATTGGAATGATAGTTTCCTAAAATGATTTTTGATTGGTGTATTGGCTATGCTTTGATATTTGTGGGTCAAATAATGGCTATTGCTTTGATTTTTTTTTTAAAATTTAAATTTAAATGTTTACGAGGTCAAAAGTTTCAATAAAGTAAAAACATATCACATAATTAATGAAGAAGCTAAAAATATATTATAGATACCATATGACTACTTAATTTAAATTTAACTTTTATATAAAACATATCTCAAATTAAGAATTGTTTTGTAATTTTAATTTAGTTATAACTTATATTTAACAAAATATAAATTTTTTTAATAATCTTTTCAAGCAAAATTAAAAATGTATACATAACTTTTGTTATAAGTAAGTTTTCAAACACATAATTACGGGTGAGCATGTGTATGTACGTGTGTGTGCAGAAGCATTTTGAGTTTCATATTATTCCATTTTGGTTCTAGAAGTTGGCCATTTCAAAAATAGATTTCTAACTCCATTCCTGATTTGAACAATTTGGTGGTGTAAATACTTCAATCAATTTTCAACAAAATAGGAATCAACCCGGGTCAGGAGTTAGAGAAAACAACGAAGTCTTTTATTTGACTATGAGCCTTGAATACAGGTAGTAGCTTTCTACAAGAAGTTTCTTAGAAAAAATAATAATAACAAATAATAAAATTCTACAAGAAAATCAATGGCAGAGACACCTGCAATCATCAATGAGGCCAAAGAGGATAGATAAAATTTCACATAACCATTCAAAAAGAGATCACCACTAACCAGATAGTTCAATCATCAAAGAGTAGTGTTATGGACAACGATTTCAAAACAAAGCGTAGGTAGCAAGCTATTATCGGTTCTCATTTGGACTCACTATTGACATTACTTTTTTAACTTACTATTAACAACTTCTCCTCCAAGCTTTGTTGGGAACATATTGTTACATAATGAACTAATGAAATCCTAAAGTTCCACAGATTTGTTGTAGAATGTTTGCTTTAGGGGATTAACTAGGAAGCAAATACATCTATAATTCTATCCCATATACTAGCTTTTGATAAGTAGACTTAGTAGGGCATTAAATTATGATCAAAATTTAAGCTGGGCAATCCCTAGCAGTAATATGTGATTGTCACAATTTGCTTTCGCTCTCCAAACTTGCATTTAGTACGGAATCTCTCTCCCTTTTGTTTTTTCTTGATCGAGTGAAGGGCCTAGTGGGTGCAACAAATCCCCTTTATGGTTGGACTAATAGTCCTTAAATCTTAATATCTTAGCATGTATCACTGTTGACTTAAAACCAAATCTGCCAAATAATCACTCTTTCAAAATTAAAAAATTGAGTATTATCATTCTCGTTCCCGCTTTTTGACACTATAAATAGTTGGTCTCTCTTATGGTCGTAACTCACACATAAGCCCTCCAAGCTTTATTCAACAAAGGCTGAGAAAGCAATGGAGGCTTACAATCTCACTGTTAAGCCATGGTGCTCTTGCTTATTACTTGGCCTGTTTGCTGTGATCACTTTCCTTTCTTCCTTTGCGAATGCTGAGACTCACTACCATGAATTTGTTGTATGTCTTTTCTTCATTTCATGAACTTATTATTATTATTATTATCCCTAATGGAATGTAGTTGGTTATAAATTACTCTTTTTTTGTGTGTGACTGATATAGATTCAAGCAAAACCAGTGAAGAGGCTGTGCAGAATTCACAACATAATTACTGTAAATGGACAATTCCCAGGGCCAGCCTTGGAAGTGAGAAATGGAGATTCCCTTGTGATCAAAGTAGTGAACAGTGCCCAATACAACGTTACCCTCCACTGGTAAAATGATTATAATTTCTATGTACATCAATATCACACATGTAGCTTATTCCTAGACATATATAACAGCAGCTAACATAAGTCTATTAACTGCCTAATTATTTTCCCTCCATTTGCAATCTTCTTTATTTTTTAGAAACTTCGTAGAAAATTTTCAATCTACCACCAAACACTGCACACATACTTGAAATTCATGATGCTTGTCACGTTGATGTGAATAATTGAATTTCATCATTCAGGCATGGAATTCGACAGCTCAGAAATCCATGGGCAGATGGTCCTAGTTATGTCACTCAGTGTCCTATCCGACCGGGAGCAACTTACACATACCGTTTCACAATCATAAACCAGGAGGGTACTCTGTGGTGGCATGCTCATAGTGAATGGCTCAGAGCCACTGTTTATGGACCTCTCAACATCCATCCCAGATTGGGCTCTCCATATCCCTTTTCAACGCCCAAGCAAGAATATACCCTTCTTCTTGGTAACAACTAAAGACCTCCTACTAAACCCTCTAGTTTTTCCTACATGGCTCTCACCACTAATCTTTAATGCTCTAGATTTTGTTCAGTCTTGTCAGTGAATTTTGAGCTAATGATAAAACTATAATGGTTTATGATGGTTTATCAGGAGAATGGTTCGATAGAAACCCCATGGATGTCTTAAAGCAGGCACTTTTCACAGGAGCAGCTCCTAACGTTTCTGATGCATATACCATTAATGGTCAACCCGGTGATTTGTATAGATGCTCCAGCAAAGGTACGGAGTAACCTTACTTGTAGCTAAAAACTTAAAATTTACAAAAGGAAAAAAAAAAAAAAAAAACTCTTTTGCTCCCTTCTTAATATTGAAGATTAATTTGAGTCAAGTGGCAGTACGATCACGTGGAAGAAAAGATAACTAACAGTGCATATTTGAATAGGATAGACCTCAAACTCTGTTTTCTCATACTGATATTATTAAACTTTAGGGACACAATTATTCACAAATTTTAACCTGACATGTTATAATTGGTAGAATAATAAAAACAATATCAGTGAAAAGTGATGTTACTTCAATCATAACTTGTCACCTTAACAAGTAATGAAAAAGGTTGCGTACCTAAAATTTCTATGCAATTATAACTAAGATGAAACCATAGAGCAAACCTCACTTTATTTTGTGATAAGACTTTTATATTTTGTTTTTATTAGAGAGTAACATGAAGTGGGTAATATAACTAAATTCACAATGCAGAAACTGTGAGAATTCCCATAGAATCAGGCGAGACAGTTCTATTGCGAATCGTCAACTCTGCACTCAATCAAGAACTCTTCTTTTCCATCGCCAACCACCAAATGACCGTTGTTGGTGTCGATGCAGCATACACCAAGCCTTTCACAACTAGGGTAATCATGATAGGACCTGGTCAGACAACCAATGTCCTCCTCACTGCAGATCAGCCCCCAGCTCACTACTACATAGCAGCACGTGCCTATAACACTGCGATGAATGCACCCTTTGACAACACCACCACCACAGCAATCCTTGAATACAAATCTGCTTCCTGCCGTACCAAGAAGGGGCAATCTTCAAGACCAATCCTCCCACAACTACCTGCCTACAATGATACAGCCACTGCAACTGCTTTCACAGCTGGTATTAAGAGCCCTTCTCAGGTCAAAGTTCCCATAGCCATTGACGAGAACCTATTTTTCACAGTGGGGTTAGGACTAAACAATTGCACACGTCCTAACAGCCCCCGTTGTCAAGGACCAAATGGAACCCGCTTTACTGCCAGCATAAACAACGTTTCTTTTGTATTCCCAACAACCAACTCCCTAATGCAAGCCTATTACCAAGGTGTACCTGGTATCTTCACCACAGACTTTCCGCCTGTCCCCCCCATACAATTTAATTATACAGGCAACGTGAACCGTGGGCTGTGGCAACCTGTTCCAGGAACTAAGCTGTATAAGTTGAAGTATGGTTCCAAAGTACAAATTGTCTTTCAGGATACCAGTATTGTCACAACAGAGGACCATCCAATTCATCTTCATGGATATTCATTCTACGTTGTTGGATCAGGTTTTGGTAACTTCAACCCAAGCACAGATACAGCCAAGTTCAACTTCATCGACCCACCACAAAGGAATACCATTGGATCAAACCCTGGTGGATGGGTAGCCATTCGATTTGTGGCAGATAATCCAGGTGATATACTAAATCTAAGTATAAATACACTAATATGTCTCAGTCTGCTTCACTTTGAACACTAATAAATCCACTGCTCTGATGTTTTCCATGTATTTACTTGGTCCAAAACAGGAATTTGGCTATTGCACTGTCACATAGACTCACATCTCAGGTGGGGTTTGGCAATGGCTTTCCTAGTTGAGAATGGAGTAGGGCAATTTCAGTCTGTAATACCTCCACCAGCCGATCTGCCCCAATGCTAAGACCATTGACAAAGCATCACCAGTCATTACATCTAATTTCAAAGTTGACGGAGTTTCTGTTTTCTAGTATTGTTTGTATACAAGTATCTGTTCAGTTGAATTTGATGCCATTGGTTTTTTAGTAGGAAGTAAAGCATTGGTACTGCTCCACAGAGCAGCTGATTTGTCATTGAGTGTATTATTTTCAAAATCAAAGAATTGGATTTCCAATTCATGATAAATAAGAAATATCTATTTTTCATCCCAGCTTTCTAATGATAAGTTTATAAAACATACCACAAATGAAACAGATGTAAGTAGCTAGAGATAATCATTCAACAAATCCACTTGAAGAACCCATGAAATAGAGTTTGCTGCTCACATGTGATGATGACCATTGGCATCGAGTCAACTATATTCTGATTGGCTGTAGTCATTCTATAACCCAGTGAAAATTGCAAGAATCAGCTAAACAGGGTTGCCAGCGACCTGGAATATGCACCGAGCATGTTGCATGAGTAAGGTGTAATTTCAAGAAATTGAAGGAAAACAAAAATTAATTAACAGCAACAATCCTAAAAGTCACCCTCTATATATTGAACTAAACTGCAAGAATATAAAATGTACAGGCAAATGGTACAAAACACCCTGTTTCCTAGGGAAACTAAAAAGGGAAAGAACGTAACAATATCCACATAGCTCTGTATATAACAATGAGCATCAAGTTTCATGAATTTACAGATTTTGGCTCGTTAAAATCTCCCACCAGTTAGGCAACAAATTTCAGACAACGAGTATCATTATGTATATTCTGGCAACGGCCTGAACAAAAGCGCATCCCACACTTCACACATGTATAGCTGGCAGCATATCCACAAACAGTACAGAAATGGCGGCGAGAGGTAGAGCTCGGAGGTCCCACTGCTGCCTTCATGTAGGAGGGAACATGAGGAGGCAAGGATTCCAGGTTTGCCTGCAGTTGCAACCAATGAGTAACTTAAAAGCAATTTAAAATTAAAAACAGGTTGAGCAGCATTTCCATTATTACCTCATTTAATAGCTCCAGAAATGTTCTCGGGGCTTTCCTGGCATTCTCAAGTGCTTTGGCCTGTCGGGTTTTACGTTTTGTGCCCTTGGACTGCCTCTTTTGCATATATACTGCAACAAGAGGTCCAAAAATTGAAATATAAACAAAGTGAATATATCCATCAACAAGGTGAAATAGACAGGCAATTTTCAGTGCTACCCTATCAAGAGGAACTTTGGTTATAACCATACACCAGACTTGACCTTATAATCCCATTCAGACCAACCCTCTATGATTGATTACTGAGACGAATCAACTTCAGTGATGAGAGAGAGAGAGATTTGGTTTCAGGAATCTTACATGCTCTCAAAACAGGACTTCTGTTTTATGGCTGTAGGTATATGCTCTAAGAATAATATAAAGAATCAAAAGCTGAGATTTACTCATTCACTCTAGCAAATACAGTTTTGGGGAAGCAACATAAAACAACGAAAGAATGCACAAAAAAGAATATAGAAAAAGAAGACTAGAGAGCTAAAATGAATTAGACCTTGATCATCATCGTCAAGAGAAGCATCACTGTCTTCATTGATTTCTATCTGTTCTATTCCCGCATTGTCATTCTCTAAAGCTTCAAGGCGAGCAAGAGCGGCCTAAACACCCAATTTTTAAGCAAATAATCAATGTTGATATAATTTATAATCTCCTATTTCATCAACCGTCACAAACTTGTGCAAAGTACAGAAACCACAGCCAAAAAAATATTTTTAATCAAACGGATACGACATACATGCGTGCGGTTGTCACTACTTGCAAGGGCAGCAGCCATTCTTGGAGCAACCTTACGAGTTCGGCTCGACATGCGTCGAAACGGGTTGGAATTATCATCATCCATTGCTGCAAAAAGATATCTTAATCAGAGAAAATATTCATTGAAAAATTCCTTTGCCTTTTCTTTTGGGAGTAAATTGCATTTTTGGTCCCTCAAATATAAGGTTCCTTCCATTTTGGTCCTTGAAATTTCAAAAATGGAACATCTTGGTTACTCCATTTATTTTTCTACTTACATGACCAATCACTTCTCCCAAACCCCACAAAAGTGCTTGAAATTTCGGGGACCAAAATCTGAACCTTTTAGATTTGAAGAACCTAAATGGAACTTACCCCAGATTTCAGGAGGCAAAAATGCAATATAACCATTTTTATTATTTTATTTTATTTTATGTAGTTTGTTTTTTTATATTGAAGCAGAAGCTATGGAGTACGGACCAAAAATGAAAGACATATAAACCTCTCAACGACCATGTGATAAAGTAAATTTGGATTTTGAGCATATCAACACTGAGTAAAGTGGCCAAGAGAGCCTTGTTGCTCAGTGGCATTGACTGGTCTCCTTTAACAACTTATCAAAAACACAATGAGTAAAGGTAAAACCTTGATTTGAATTGAAGGTGTTGCCAAATCACACTTAACTCTCTAATGAAAGGCATTTATATCAGTTTGAGAGCTTTCAATTCTACATGGGTACATCGAAAATAAAGATGGGTCATCTTTAATATTGTATATAATTACGCATACCCGAAGAAAAATTATGTCTTGGACAAAACGAAGAAAATGAGAAATCATGTGAAACTTACCGTCGTCGTCACCGTCGCCTAGGACCGGACCTGCTGGGTGGGTTCACGGTGAGCCGAGGGCTGGGTTGGGTTGGGTTGTGAGCTGAATGGGTTCGTTGGGTCCTTCAACAAGTATGGGTTCTTGGGGTTTTGAGCTGTTGATTTAAGAATTGAGTTGCTTCCAAAACGGTGTCGTAATACAGCCTGGATTTTGTGTTTTTCGATTTTGGGCGAAACCACGCCATTTTGGAGGCTGGCAGCAGTGCCTTTTGCTTTCTTTAAAACTGTGTCGTTTTGTCGGGCTGATTTGGCCACAAAAAAAAAAAAAAAAAAAAGAGTCCGCTTAGCGTTTGTTTGGATACCACTTATTACTGAAAATTAAAAACTGAAAATATTATAGCAAAATAATTTTTAAATATGTAAATAGTGCAGTGAGATCCAATTTTAACTTAGCATTTGTGTTTTTTTGTACTTGCGGGTTTTGTGAACAGTGCACGGGACCCACAGAAAAAATGCCAAATGCAAATTTTTTTCCTTTTCAGTGCAATCCAAACTCAACTTTAAATTAACTGAAGGTGATGTTTTGTTAACAGATCAAAACTTGAGAGTGTAAAATTCAAGTAACCCCAAACTTCAGGAGTGTATTTTGTAATTTACACTTAATTTTATCAAATCAATTCTTTGGTCAATTTTCGTTAGACGGCTGCTGTTAAATGTTCTAAAATGACGCTGTTCCGATATTTTTATTAAAAAAAACTAATATAAAATTATTTTTGGTATGAATTTTCTTTTTAAAAAAGAAGAAAATAATTTAATTTTAAAATTTCAACTTGGAGTAGATCTATCACCTCCACTCCCTCCACCATCAAGGAGCAGCAAAATGTCTTTATTTAGATGAAGTTTCTTTTTGTTATTTTACATCCTTCGTCATATGATTATGTTTAGCATCATATGATTGTTTAGCATAAATGTATATGAATGAGATTTATTGTTTTAAGACGATGTTAAATATTACCATTAATTCTCGAGAAACGCTATATTCACAACACTTTTACAACAGATATTAAACGGTAAATTGTTATTAGTTGTTACTGATGAGCAAAAAAATAATTTCGGTGGTAGATTTTAAATTCAAACCAGTAACAATTTACTACCTAGGATTTGTTATGATGATGCTGTTGACGTAACACTTCTCTTAATTCCTAGGAGAGTAGGAGATTAATTTACAGAATAGGCAAGATGAGTGTTGTAAGAGCCTAAAAATGCTAGGCCCACTTAGAATAATGGAATTAGATTTTTCAGGCCCAGTGCAACTAATTTGTTAAAGTATGGGCTTGTGAGATCAACTTCAATGCTCTTTTATGATCTCGATGTTAGGTTAGTAGAGTTAGGGCTTAGAGAGTGGTAAAAAGAAGTACTAAATGTGGAAATAACATTTCCTCGGTTCTGGTCGAGGAGGCAATGTTCATAAATAGTGTTCAAGTTCTTAATACAGAATGATGTTCTACAGTTTCTATTCTTTTTTCAATTTTTCCTCCTCTTCCTTGGAGGGATTTCTTTCCTTTATATAGTCCTTCCCATTGCATTTAAGCCCTCCACCTGCACAGCTCAAGGCATTAGTTTAGATGCTTGTCCCATCAGGGCTCTGCTGGAGGTGGTAGAGTGTGCTGTGAGCTGAGAGATTACTGTTCAGGGGTCAATCCTTCATTAATGCGACCGGTTGAGTTGGTATAGTGCATTAAATGTGGAGGTGATGACTACTTTACCTAGATATTTCCTCTCTTCTTTACTTGCACATCTCTATGGTCTTCCTTGGTATCTTGTCCTTTGGTGCAAGTGGCTAGTTGAAAAAATCCCAAGGAGTGCTCGCTTTTTGGGCTTCTCAGATGATGGGCCTCTATGTCTTCCCTCCTCGGTTTCTTATCCACGTGCCTAGCCCAGACTGGTGTGTGAATGAGCCTTTTTCCATCCCTGGACTGGGCTCGTGTGTTCTCTTCTGCGTTCTGATCCTGCCCTCCCACAATAGCCTTTCAAAATTCCACTCTTACAGCTGTCCTAGAGAGTGGGGTTTTGACAAGACCTAGGTGGTGTCACATGCATTGGGAGTGTTCCCACGTGGGAGTGTCTTTTCATATGCTCTATACACATTCCTGATGCTTTGGCATTTGCAACGCTGCAGTAAATGCAATAGGCGACGTCATGTTCCCTACATTCTATGGTGAGATAAAGATCCAAGGGCTGTAGTTTTTCTAGGATTTTGAGCGGGAATTTTACCACTCATTTTTCACCTCTGTATAAGGGGGATGGGGGATCACTCTTCCCCATTTCACTAATCCTTCTTTTACCATCAAAGAAGCAATCTGAGGTGCCCCATTTCCCATATTCGTAAGTGTCTTAAGCCTTCACATAGCATAAAGTCCTTTTTTTTTTCATTTTTTTTAATTATAAGGATGGGGTAGATTTGCTATCTTAGTTGATACGCCTAAGGGGAGGGAGGCTTTTAAAGCTAAATATAGCATTCTTGCTGGGGTAGAAATATAGCACTGCCACTTAGGGGAATGGCACACTATGAGGCCCCCTAGTGCTGTGGTTATTCCTATGATCGCCTTCATAGAAGGTGGGAAGCAAATCCCCATGGGCAAGGTAACGAGAGATTTCTTAATTTTTTATAGACTTTGCCCAACCTAGTGCTCTCCGAACGTCTTTATAATACAAGGTCGTGTAGATATGTTAAATTGTAAGATGGGAATTAACTTGACCCATCACGATGTCAATTGGGTGTACAATTGTCAAAATAGCGAGGAAACGGGATACTACTTTAAGACTAGGGTACCCTCGGTCAGGATGATCTCCTGCCTTCCCGAATCTAACAAGGGCATGGATAAGGACTTTTTGATTTCTTGGGTGAATGTCACGATAGTTTACATTGTCCTACACAAGATGGGGAGCCAGGTGGGATGTTTATAAGCCCGAGCAAACTACTTTACCCTTAGTTCATAAAGTATCATTCTCTCCATTTTTTTTTTTGTTTATTTGCTTATCTATAGGAATTTGTACTCTTCTTTCTTTTCCTTTTCTGTCTTCTTTATTTTTATTATTATTATTATTATTTTTTTAACATAATTAACCTTCAACCTTCCTTTTCTTTACTTTGCTGTAGATAAAAAATTTACTGCTCCCAATCTCAACTTGGTGAATCGTGAGGACCTTAACAAAATATTGAAGTTTGAGATTTTCCTCCATAAAGATGGCCAGCTTCGTGCCACCCACGTTATTCTAGGGTACACTCTGATCTCCATTAGCTTTCAGTCCCCCAAGCACGTGATCAAAGCCAAGGATCCTTGCTTAGCGAAGATTGACGTAGCTGTCCCTTGGTTTCTTACTGGTCCACCTCTGAAGGGAACTCAGGACATTGAACTAACTGCTCAGCAAGTTGTTGAAATTATCTAGGCCGAGGAGGAAGTCATACCTTTGGATGAAAAGCCACAAGAGCTCGCTCGGGAGCCTATGATTATCGATCTAAAGGAAGATTTTAGAGTGTTTGACCAGCCTGACCTTGCCGAGTCTTCCAAAGCCAGTTCGAAGCGTCAAGTCACTGTCAAAGTAAGCATTGATCAAGAGATTACGGACATACCTAAAGGCATGGTGCTACAAAAAAGGATCCCCAACTGCTGGATTTATTGGAGTCTCATACTGGGAGTGCCACTCCCGAGGTGACTGTGGATCCTCGGCCTCTTATCCCTCTCCCGTCTCGGACTTCTCTCGTTGAGCCTAGAGAGAAAAAGAGAAAAAAGGGACAAGAAGTCTGGAAAGGAGGTTTCCGAAGAAGGCAAGATCCAGCCTTCTATGGAGTAGGAGCCTCCTAAGGGGTCCAAGGTCCTTAAGGGGTAGTAGAAGAAAGTTCCTGTTGAATGCTCGGGCTTTGAGGTTGCAGTTGACAGCCGCACAAGAGCCCCCCTCTAGTACTAGATGGAGCCCTTTTGCCAGCTGATTCATCCATCAGAGATTCTTAGTAGGGGAAGGCTGGCTATGTGGCCAACTCCCTTGAGCAGGCTATGCTCCTCCTCCAAGACATGCCGACCTCAGAAACTTGAAGAAGCATGAGGTGTTTTTGACTCTGAAGAGGGATCTTGTCGTGAGTTTTTATATTCGTATTTTTAGTTACATCCCTTTTATCGTTTTTATATTATTTTATTTATTTAACTTCACTTCTTGTCTCTCTTTACTTGTACAGGTAATTCAAGTGGCTCATGTTGCCGAAGAATGGGTAGACCATGCCCATTCTAAGCTTAAGAATGCAGAGGCACGCCACATTGCCGCCCTTAAGGCCTGGGTTGTTTTTGAGAAGAAGACCAAGGAATCCCTCCTCAAGCTAGCTGAGGTTGAGAGGGATAGAAAATGTGCTGAAGCAGCCTTGGCGGGGGCAGAAGAACAGGCCCAGGACGAACGACTCCATCTTAAGAAGGCCGAGGAACAGCTGGTTATTGCTCGAGAGAAGATCGAGATCCAACGAAAAGATTTAGAGGCCAAAGAGGAAGAGCTTGAGAAGGCGGAGCAAGCTGCATATGATCTGTGCAAAAAAGAAATGAAGGCAATCTTAAAATCTCAGATCATGACTGGTTGTTGAAGATATTGCCTCCAAGTTTGGGCAGAGGCCTTGAATGCTGCTAGGGTGGATCTTGCTTCGGAGTTGAGGAACTCGGATAAGGTTACCTTTCCCTTAGCTTTGGGAGAAACAGCCAAGGTTTCTACTCAAGGGACGAGCTCTGCTAGTCCGACCTCTCAGCTCGTGGTAGAGAACGAGAAGGGGAGTGATGCTATTGATCCAAAGCCTGCTGCATAGAAAGGACACCCCCCCTCTTTTGTTTCTAGTTTTACATTTGTCTGTTGTGCCTTGTAATCCTTTTATGTACCCCGTTTATTAATCAAAAATTCTGTTTCAGCAACTTTATGTGTGCAACTCTGTTTTACTTCTCACAAATATTATCCCCATCCAATACTTTACTATTATTATTTTCTTTTTGCAATACTTTATTTGAGGTATATGTTCTGAGATTCAATTGAATATTTAATCGATTTTAATAAAGGTTAACCTATTTGAGACATGCGATCCGAAGGGTCACACATGGCCGAGGTGCTGCTGAATGCTTAGCTTAATTTTATAAGAGTTAATTTACCCAAGGCATGTGACCTGAGGAGTTGAACATGACCGAGGTTCTGTTTAACACTTAGTCAATTTTATAAGAGTTAATTTACCCAAGACATGTGACCTGAGGAATCGAACATGGCCGAAGTTCTATTTAACACTTAGCCAATTTTAATAAAAGTTAATTTACCTAAGGCATGTGACCCGAAGATTCGAACATGGCCGAGGTTTTGTTTAACACTTAGCCAATTTTAATAAGAGTTAATTTACCTAAGACATGTGATTCGAGAAGTAGAACATGGCCAAGCTTCTATTTAACACTTAGCTATAGCGAGAGAAGTAATGTAAAGACATTGATAAAAGTAGAATTCTGATAGCAAAGAGAGAAAATTGAATATCTTCGCAAACATTCATTAATAATAGTTCTTCATAGGTTATTTACATTCCAAGGATGTGGGCAACATTTTCATCTAAGTTTTCCAAACGATAGGTCCCTTTTCTTGCCACTGAGGTTGTGCGATAGGGTCCTTTCCTGTTAGGCCTGAGTTTTCCCCATGCTGGATTCTTGGTATTCCTTACGAATTTTCTTCGGACCAGGTGCCCCGGTATGAACACTCTTGTCTTGATACCCCTATCATATCCCTGCCTGAGCTTCTACTGATTATGAGCCATTTGAATTGTTGCAACTTCCCTTCTTTCCTCCACCAAATCTAGGCTAGCTGAGAGGAGTCGCCCATTTTCATTGGTATTAAACTGGCTAGTCCTTAATGTCGAGAATCTTGCCTCTAGAAGGATGACTACTTCGGAGCCATACGTCATTGAAAATGGGGTATCTCTATTGACCTTCTAGGTGTGGTGTGGTATGTCCATAACACATGTGGTAGCTTGTCCACTTATCTTTCCTTTACTTCGTCTAATCTTTTCTTTAGTCCATTCACTATGACCTTGTTAATGGCTTCAGCTTGCCTATTACCTTGAGGGTAGGCAGGGGGTAGAATATCTGTTTTTGATGCCCAATTCACAACAATATCTTCAGAACTGAAGTCCATTGTCTAAGATCAGTGTATGTGGAACTCTAAATTTGGTGACAATGTTTCTCCAGATAAACTTCTTCACATCTTGATCTCGAATGTTGGAGAGAGGTTCATCCTAGACCCATTTCGTGAAGTAATCAGTTCCTATGAGGAGCCATCTTCAGTTTCCAGTTTCCTTTGGGAAGGGACCAACTATATCTAAGCCCCATTACACAAAAGGCCATGGATTGGAAAGAGGATTCAAGGTTCATCCTGGTTGATGGATGTTCGGGGGCACGCCTTTGGCACTGGTCACACTTCATGACATATTCTTGGGGGGACTTTTGCATGCTAGGCCACTAGTATCCTCAGGTGAGAGCTCTATGTGATAGGGACCTTCCTCCAATATGACTACCACAAATTCCTTCATGAAGTTCTTCCAATAGTGCCTCCACTGCTTTAGGATGGATACAGAGCAAATATGGTCTAGAGTATGACCATTTGTATAGCTTCTGCTCTTCCGAGAGCCAGTATCGTGGTGCCTTTCTTTGGACTTTCTCAGCCTTGGTTTTGTCCTCAGGTAGTATCTCGTCTGAGGGTGCAAATGAAGGGAAAATTAAATGGAGTCGCCACCTAGTTGTATGGTCTAGGAACCATGAATATAGCGTCCTTTCGAGGAAAACCATTGATCTTATTATCAGAGTTTAGGTTTGGAGTTTAAGTATGCTCTTGGAAAGGTGTTAGGCATCTAAGATTGCCCAACCCTAAGGTTGGCCTCCTATCATTGTGTCCTATATCTTAACCCTATTAAAAACCATTAAATACTTTTATTCTAGACTCACACACATACTAACATGCATCTAGCAAACAACATGACATCTTTAACCGTAAACACATACTTATCCATCTATCCAAACAAAAGAGAGCCAAACATATAAAAGAGAACCCTAGCATTTATCTAAAACAAAACAACAACTTAAACATGGCAGCAAGCATATCATTAAACAAAACATATCAAAAAAAAAAAAATGTTAACATATTAGAAACCGTGATCATACATCTAAAAACCCTAACACAAATGCATGGCCATTGCTAATGCATGACTTACCTTTTACTTACCTTTCAGCAATACAGCACCTATGGCATCAATGCATGAACATGTGAATGAATGACATAGCATTAAAACTAAGAAAACTCTATCCTAAACCCTAATCTAAGCATGTGATAACAACCAACATGTTAAAAAGGTAAGCAAACATTTTTATAGGGGTTAAAAACATGTGAAAAGAGGCTATGCAGACAAATATGTGAAGGCAGAACAAAACAAACAAAGAATTAAGGTTTTCTGGGTAACGGCATCACGCATGCTAGAATAGGTCTGCTTATGCATGAGTTTAGCCTGCATGCGCAGGCTAGATCATGCGTATGCGAATCTTTACCCAGAAACCCTAATCAACACAAAAACCAAAAATGTAAAATCTAGCAACCTATCATGCTTAAAGATATGAAGAAAACCTAAAACTAACCTTAAAAAACATGTGTAAACATAAACTAAGCAAAAGAAACAGATTAAAACAAAGATTAAGGCTAAAAAGAAAAAGAAAAATTTTAAAGCATACCTTAAAGCAAAAGCACCTAGGCTTGATTTTTTTTTCCCGTTTCCCTTAGTCAAATCTATTACAATTCAATGAAATAGTAATTAGTAATCTTAAAGTCAAAGGATTGGGACCTGAAAAGGTCTCAATCAAATAAAAAGAGACTTGAGAGTGTTTTGTGAAAAACTCCATTTTGATAAACTATTTTCTAGTGAGTCTTAGGTTTTTCTCGTGGGATTTCTGTGTCTTTTGAAAATGTACCATGTAAGGCTTTTTATAGTTGGAAAAATGGGCTTTAGAATGACTTCCAGACGATGTGGGATTCATTTCAAACCTCAACCATTATTGCAGGAAACTTGCCCTTCTTATGCTTTTAAAACCCTAGTTGCGTACGCAAGAATGTGCCTGCGTATGCATGCTTTAGCTCGCGTACGTAAGCCGCGACCCACATATGTAGGCCGAGGGCTACTTTGGTCATTTTATTTTCAAAAATAGATTTTTTCTCATTCAAAAGGTTATGTTCTTCATTTTAACACTCCTTAAGTCAACTTAATATCTGATTGAGCTCTAAACTAGCATTGGGCATTAGATTTCGAGCATCATCGGGGAATAGGGGACCGAGTTGTAAGGGGTACAAAATGCGATGTCTACAGATGCCCCTTTTTTGATTTGTGAACTTCGCTAACAAAATTAATAGAATAAGAGACAAAACATTTTACTTCGACATACGACTCGGGCCCAACCTACACACATGACACATATCATGCGTACATGGGGCGGGGTGCAACTCTGAAGAGCTGCGTGAGATTCATATGTTCGAAGTCCCACCTTTGTTGCTCAGGAAATGAGCAACGACAGGTTCACTATCCTAAAACTTATTTTTCCACTTGCAAGCAAATGGCGAGTAACTCACTATCCTAGAGTCACTAAAAAGAAAAAAGAAAACAAACAAGGGTGCTGTTACGAGCTAACCCAACAAACATCAAAAGGATATAGTTTCTATGGTGTCCATCCGGGGCTCTTGCCTCAAACTTCTCCGGGTGACTTATCTCTCTTGTCTTCTTCACTTCTTTCTCTACCTTTTCTGGTGAGGCTCTTGCCCCGGGTTGCTTTTGGCTTTTTTCTCTATCACTATCTCTACCTTTTTTTATTGTGCCTGTATGCTCAATTCCTGAAGGATATGTGCACGTGTAGGATCCACTAGTGATGGTGAAGAACTCGCTAAGGAGGAGATGTGCATGGGGAGGAATCTCCTGCCTCTCATGACTTGTTTAGAGATGAGAAAACTCGCTGAGGAGTAATATGGATGGACTCACTGAGGAGTAGTGTAGATGTGTGATCTACTAGGGAAGAATCTTCTGCTTCTCATATGGTTCATTGAGAATTTTGAGGTAGAATCTTTTGCTTCTTTGCTGGGGATTTTTGTGTGTATGAGACTTACTGGAGAAGAATCTTCTGCTTCCTTACTAGAAATATTTTGGGGAAGAATCTTCTACTTCCTCACTAGGGATTTGCTTTGGTGTACTTGGGTCCATTGGGGAGGAATCTTCTGCCTCTTCCATAGGTATAATGCTTGATGTGCTTGAACTATTGAGGAAGAGTCTTCTGCTTCCTTTTATGAGGATAATACTTGATACATTTAGGAAGAATCTTTTGCTTTCTTCATTGGGGATGCTTTGCTTGAGATGCTTGAAACGTTGAGGGAGAGTCTTCTACTTCCTTACTGAGGATGATGTTCGATACGCTTGACCCGCTAGGGGATGGTTCTTGAGGTGCTTGAACCACTGGGAATGGTTCTTGATGGGCTTGATCCACTAAAATTTTTTCTTTAATGTGCTTGATCCACTAGGGAGCTTTTTGATGTGCTTGATCCACAAGGGGAATTTTTTGATAATTTATGTCTAATTGTGGAAGTCATTGAGATGCCCCTCTTTTTTTTTTTTTTTTGAAAGAAAAGAAGAAAAGAAAAAACTTTTTTAATTTTTTTATATAGTTCATGACTAAACTACATGTAGTTTAGTGGTAAGGCCTAAACTACACGTAGTTTAGCTATCTGGTGTGTTCCTGCCTTTTCATTTTCTCCAATGGTTACCAACTGTTTCTTTTCTTCTCTTCTTCTTTGTTTTTTTCATCTCCCTCACCTCTTCACATTCTTCAGAACTCCTCTCTCTTTTCTTTCAACAAAAACCTCCCTTCTTCCCTTCTTTTCTTCACTTCTTGACTTCTTTATCCTCTCAAATTCTCTTATTTTCTCACTCTCTCCCTTTCTCTCATCTTCTTCTCCAATGGCACCCAAGGTCAAGAAATCCTCCTACGTCCTATCTGCTGATGCCTTCCATCTCACTCATTGGAGTAGAGCCACGAGGTTGGTGGGACCTCCACCATTGACATACCAACCAGAGAACCATATTCCCATGGGTGAATCTGTAAGTTTTTCATTTTCTTTTTTCTCATTTTCAAGTTCCTCTCTAATCTTTGGTTTGAATATGTTTTTGGTTATATAAATACTTGCGTTTTGCTGTGGGATGGGTTTAGATGAAAATTTGATTTCTTAGGAGGGGTAGGAACATGTCTAGGATTGATTTTGGATGATGTCTCCTTGAAAATGTCAAAGAACTACTTTTGTTTGTGTTCTTGCGTGTGCGGGCTCGGGCCTGCGCATGCAGCTTGCATTCATGCGTACGCAGGTATGTTCTTGAGGTTATGCGTACGTGGGAATGAACTTGCATACGTGAGGTCTTGTCTGCATGCGTGGACTTTGACTTGTGTATGTGAGACGCCTGGCAGAAGCTCTGCTTTGGCCCATGTTTTACTTCTTTTTCAACTGTTTCACCTCTATATGCAATTTTAACATCCTTTTTTTTTTTTTTTGTCATTTTTGCATTTGAATATCACTGCATCATTCTTTTTACCTTCACTCATGCATCACAATACTATTTTCTTCAAATTTCACTTGAATCATGAATCTAAAGACATCTCTTTTTTTTTTTTTTTTTTTTTTTTTTGTAGTTATTATTCCCTTATGTTGGTAGGGGAAGCACTAATAAGGTGGTGGAGTGGTTCAACTTGCTCGCCCTTAAAACTAGAGGCTATGTCCGGGAGGCGGGCTTTGAGCCTATCATTGGCCTTCTTCCAGAGAAGTCTGCGAGTGCCACCCTGGTGTAGTGCCTCATTGAGAGGTGGTGGGACACTACCCACACCTTTCATATCGTCGAGCGGGAGATGATGGTGACTCCCTATGACCTCTTTCGCATGACTGGCCTTAGTTTCGAGGGGGCCATCATTAGTTTGGACGATGTGTCAGGTGTGCAGCTGGGCATCGATATGTTGCGGAGGAAGTACCCCATTGAGACCATCCGCTACTTCGACCTGGTGTCAGATTACATGTTCCTCCCACAGAGGACCACGAAGGAATGTTTCTGTATGGCTAGGGCTTTCCTTTTCCATTTGATGGGGCCTACCTCTTTGCTAATGGTGGGCAAACGGTGTCTTTAAGGTGGTTAACCCTCTTATAGGATTTTGGGGAGGCACGGAGGGCCAACTGGGGCAAGCATGTCTTGCTTATCTTTACTCCACCCTCAACATTCTTAGCCGAGGCACTTTGCAGCAGCTTGTGGGGCCTTGGAAGCTCCTTGAGGTCAGTTTTCTTTTTACTCTTAACACTTCCACTTGTAGCTTGTAGTCTTGCAAACTGCACTGTCTTGATTCTTGAAAATTGTCCTCTTGTATATATCATCATCTTGCAAACTGTCATCTTGCATCTTGTCATCTTGCATCTAACTTGTGACTTATGTTTCTTTTTTTGCAGTGGTGGGTTGTTAGGTATGGCCTTATAACTTCAGGCACCGACCTAGTTCTGAAGGATTTTCCTCGAGTGAGGGCCTATCTTGCTGGGTTGACTTCCGATGAGGTAAGTTCGATATTTCTAGTCTTTCACTCTTCTTCATACATTCTTCTTAGGATATCTTTCTCCTAACCTCATGTTATTATAGGTTAACTGGACCCCATGAGTCGGCTAGCCCCTTCCTACTTCTCGAGACTTGGAGCCTGTCACTCTCATCACTTCAGAGATCACTCGACCTTCTGAAGGAGCGAGCTTGAGGGTGCTATTCCTCTATGACTCACTAAGAACCCTAACAACTTTCCAGCGATTACTCCAAAGGTGTACTTTTGTGGGTTCAATCTCAATTTGCATTCTTTAATCCTCTCAAAGAACTTCCTCAAGTTCGTGGTGTGGTTTTCTCTATCCTTGGATTTCACTATCATATCATCAACATACACTTTTACCTCATTATGCATCATATCATGTAGCAAGGCCATAGCCATCCTTTGATAAATTGCCTTAGCATTCTTGAGGCTAAATGGCATTATTGTGTAACAATAAATTCCCCATTCGGTAGTGAAAATGGTTTTGGTCATATCTTTAGGAGCCATCTTGAATTGGTTGTCTCGAAAAACCATCCATGAAAGACATTAAGACACTTCCTGTCGTGTTATCCATTAATACATCAATGTGGGGGAGGGGGAAGTCATCCTTAGGGTATGCCTTATTCAAGTCTTTAAAATCCACACATATCCTTACCTTTCCATCCTTCTTAGGCACAGGCACGACATTGGCTATCCACTCGGCTTGGTTTACGGGTTTGGTGACTTCCTTTTTAATTTTTAAGAGCAATTCGGTCAACATTCTTCTTAATTTTTGCTAGACAAGCATCATGTGGTCATGAGTGTCAATGTGATGTTGAGCTATCTCGGAGTCAATTCCAGGCATATCTTCATAGGACCATGCAAACACCTCTAGAAATTCCGTGAGGAGTTCTTGAAGATCTTTCTTTTCTTTTTGATTTAGAGTTGAGCCAATTTTAATTAAGCATGGATTCTTATCATTGACCAAATTAATAGTTTCAAGAGTTGGTTTCATAAGTTCAATTTTCTTTTCCAGTTGTTTATTAATTTCATTTTTAAATTCATTTGAATCATTTAAGTGCAGAATACAATGTTATGGGGCACATCAAAGTAAGCCAAACCATAATTCATTTTATTGAAAATATTGAAAAGTATATTGGAATTTGCATTACAAGACTCTTTCCCCATGTTTAAAAAAAAAACTCAACCAAAGTCCAACTATTAATGGGCCCTATAGTAGGCATGATGAATTCTTTCTTCTTGGAAAACAGACGAAAGCTAAGCATCCAGGCATTTAGACATTTGCTACATCTAGACTATTGGAGTTTCTACATCTAGATCTTATGGGTCTAACTAGAACCGAGTCTCTTGGTGGTAAGAGATACATCATGGTCGTGGTAGATGACTTCACTAGGTACACTTTGGTTATCCTCCTATGATCCAAATCAGATCCTCTTGAGCACATTGAAGCCTTGTGCACAAGATTTTAGAATGAAAAGAGCTTGAAGATTGATCAGATTTGAAGTGATCATGGTAAAGAATTTGAGAACTCATATATGGAGTCCTTTTGCACAAGATCAGGTATATCTCAAGAATTCTTTGCTCTTATTACTCCTTAGTAGAATGGCGTAGTAGAAAGAAAGAACAGGGTTATTCAGGAGATGGCTAGAGCCATGTTGCATAATAAGGATGTGGCTAGAAACTTGTGGGGAGAAGCCGTTAACATTGCATGTCATACGGTTAATAGGGTGTACTTTAGACCCGGTACCAAGAAGACTCCATATGAGTTATGGAAAGGAAGAAAGCCAAATGTGAAGTATTTCAGAATCTTTGGAAGTACTTGTTTCATTTTCAAGGATAGTAAGAATGTGAGAAAATTGGATTCCCGAAGCGATGAAGGAATATTTCTAGGATTCTCCTCCACAAGTAAGGCTTATCGGGTATACAACAAAAGAACCATGTAGGAAATGGAAACAGTGAATGTTGTTATTGAGGAGTCTTTAGATTCTGGCTCTGAGAAGGTTAGTGAGATATTCCCCAAAGAAATTCTTCCTCCTGAGTAAAAGGAAGTTCCAGAAATTGTTGAACAAGAGCCCACATCTCCAAGTACTCCTGGTACTCCTAGTGTTGAGGAAGATTCTGCAGATATACCCACATCACCAGATTCTGAATCCCATGAAGAGAAATAACCTTCTTCCAAGATTAAATTAAATCATCCTCCTGAAGTTATTGTGGGAAACATGAATGAACTCACATTAAGAAAGCGAACAATTGATAAATGTGTTGCTAACTTTGTGTCTTATTCTTGTTATTTGTCACAGGTTGAACCCACTAGAGTTGAGGAAGCCCTTCAGGATGAAAGCTGGGTTGAGGCAATGCATGATGAGCTGCTTCAATTTCAGAGGAATGATTTTTGGACTCTAGTACCTAGATCGGAGGGTGAGCACATCATCGGCACAAAGTGGATATTCCGCAATAAGGTTGATGAGGAGGGTAATGTGATCCGCAACAAGGCTAGTCTTGTAGCTCAAGGATACTCACAAACGGAGGGAGTAGACTATGATGAAACATTTGCCCTAGTTGCCCATATGGAGTCCATCAGAATTCTCCTTGCCCTAGCATGTCACTTAAAGTTCAAGCTTTATCAGATGGATGTAAAGACTACTTTCTTGAATGGGCTACTTAAAGAAGATGTCTATGTGGCTCAACCAAAATGATTTATTGATCCACACTTTCTAGATCATGTGTTGTACCTTAAAAAGACACTTTATGGATTAAAGCAAGCCCTTAGAGCTTAGTATGATCAGCTCACACAATACTTGGTGTCACATGGGTTCACAAGAGGAAAAGTTGATCAGACTCTCTTTATCAAAAGGGAAGATGGCAAGTTGATAGTTGATTAAGTCTGTGTTGATGATATCATCTTTGGGTCGACTAAGGACGAACTTGCTCATGGCTTCTCAAAACTCGTGCAGGCCAAGTTCGAGATGAACATGATTGGAGAGTTGACTCACTTCCTTGGATTGCAAATTCGTCAACAAGATTCACGTATATTCCTTTCACAATCTAAATATGCTAAAAATCTTGTCAAAAAGTTTGGTTTAGAATCTGCTAGTTCTGTTAGAACCCCTATGAGGCAAAATGTTAAACTCACTATTGACTTGTTAGGTAAAAGTGTTGATTCATCTCTTTATAAAAGCATGATAGGTAGCCTTCTTTACCTTACTGCTAGTAGACTTGACATTAGTTATAGTGTAGGAGTGTGCTAGATATCAAGCTAATTCCAAAGAGTCTCATATGATCGCTTGAAAGAATCATAAAGAATGTCAAAACCACTGCCGACTTTGGTGTGTGGTATAGCAAGGATACAAATGATATCTTAGTTGGATATTCTGACGCTGATTGGGCTGGGAATGCTGATGATAGAAAGAGTACATCGGGAGGTTGTTTTTATGTGGGTAATAATCTTGTCTCCTAGATGAGGAAAAAACAGAACTCCATCTCATTATCCACTATAGAAGCTGAGTACATCGCTGCCGGTAGCTATTGCACCCAACTCCTATGGATGCAAAAACTCCTCCATGATTATGGTATTTGTTAAGAGCATCTTACCATCTACTGTGACAATACCAGTGCCATCAACCTCTCTAAGAATCCGGTTCAACATTTTCGAACTAAACACATAGAGATTCGACATCACTTCCTTAGGGAGCTTGTCGAAGATGGTATTCTCACTCTTGAGTTTATTCACATTGATGATCAAAATGCTGATTTGTTCACCAAACTTCTGGATAGCAAATGTTTTGAATTCCTTCGTCAAAACATTGGTGTCATCTCCATGGATTGATCTCTTTTTCTTCTCCTTCCTCCTCATGCATTAACATCTAGTTTTATGCTTTGCTTTGTTTAACATGTTTTTGTTTGTTTTTAGTTTTGTGTATTTTGTTTTTGATATAAAAATAAAAAAATTTTGAAAAATAAAAAAAATACAAAAATAGTGTATGTTTGTGTACATTGGTACTCGTGTACCTTGGATGGCCATAGAAACAAAGTTTTCTAAATTTTGTATCTTTTGTAGCTTAGATGAGCATCTCTATGCACAACTAAGCAAGTGAGTTTTGTGGCTCGTGTTTGTGATGAGTAAGATTAAGTAATCTCTTGTATTTAACACTCATATCATTTTTTTTTTTACGGGGAGGACTAGAAAATCCTAAGAGAAAGGCATAAATAACTATCTCACCATTGTTACCCGCCAATCATAAAATGACGTCTGTATGCTTCAACATAGCAAAAGTGCAATGTCCAAAACTTAACATAATTGGAAAATTCTTTTCTCTCTCTTATATGTCCATGCATGATATGCTTAATAAAAAAAAAAAATAAGTAAAGAAAAATAAAAGCAAAAAGATCAAAATGCTTTATGTATGATTGCAAGCGTGTATTCTAGGAGATGTGGGAGTTATAGGATGTATCTCGAAGGTGATAATCCCCATCAAACAATTATGATTGTGTGTGAGTTAAAGTGATTTTCTCATATCTCAAATCGTCATAACATGTATACACTTATGCAATCTTGCGATGTTTTTCACACACAACACACAATATTCTTTGCTACTTTTGATACATGTATAGGTACAATGTGATTTGGCCATCACCAGGTTTACATGTGTTAATGTATGCTCACTAAACTATCTTAACTTGTTTTTGAAATATAAAATAGACTTGTTTAGTGTGTGTGTGTGTGTGTGTGTTTTGGGATCTAAATGCTTATCAATTTTATTGTTGAGAGATGATTTTGAGAGTTCAAAATGTCATGTGGATCATTGGTTAAGTTGTATGTTTGATTGCATTCATATCTGTGTTTTTCCTTTCTTGAAAAACTATTTTTAAGCAATCTCGACACCTCTCGATACCTAGCTTATCTATCGAGCTCATCTGTTGCATTCTATCGCAATCTCGACACCTCTTGAAAGCTAGGTGGATTGATTGAGAAATCTATTGTTTCCTCGATAGCTTCTTGACAGCTAGGTGGATCGATTGAGAACTCTCTTGTCTCCTCGATAGCTAGGTGGATCGGTTGAGCTTTTTTATGATCTTTTCTGTTGATTTGATCCTCGACAGATCCTAATTCGTTGGCTTGATAGCTAGGACACACGTTTAAACCTCAACAGCTCCTCGACACATTCTGATCGATCGATCTTTAAAAGGTTCCTATATAAACATTGTTCGCGATTCTGATCTCACTTTCCTCGATCTCTCTCGATAGATTTGTCTCCTCACCTCCCAAACACTTACTTCTCTTTCAAAACCTTCAAACCCACGTGATTTTTGGCTTTTTCTTGCTTCAAATCACTTGGTATGATCTCTCTTCTTCTCATTCATAATGATTTTCATGCATTTAAGATCTAAGTTTTGGGTTTTTGAAAATTTTTGGGGTTTTTCAAAATTGTTGAGTTTTTGATGAAATTTTGGGATGGGTTTTTGTTTAAATAATCTTTAAACCTCATGCATTGCATCACATAAGCATTATAACAGTATTATCGTGCATTTAGACGTGTGCAACTGATTATGTGTTGATAGGTTTGGATTAGGCTGAGCCCATGATGAAATTATTTTTGCACGTCACATGCTTATGCATTTTCATGCATATGTCCTTTACATTCAATATATTTTTGTATAATTGAACTGTTTTGGGACTTTTCTGAGTGTTTCTTACTTCCCCCTCACTCTCTAGTTTACGTTAGTGTGTCAATGGCACCAAAACGTAAGTCTGCTCCGTCTTGGAACCCTATTCATTCCTAGGCTTCTTCGTCTTCTAATCCCACCCCCTCTTCTATTCGATTCCATGATGAGAACGCCCAAAAGGACTTCTCGAAGAACGTTTCTCGACAAGGTGTTCATTCGGAATGCCGAGTCATTTTGTCAGACTTCTCTGACACTGACCTACCCACTGTCATTCATAGTCGGGGTTAGGAGTCACTGCGTGACGTCCCAGTCACCTGTCCATCCGTGTTGATTTAGGAGTTTTACTCCAACATGCATGGACTTGATTGTTCAGTAACTTTTTTTCATACTCGCGTTTGAGGTTCGCGCATAGTGGTCACATCGGAGTTGGTATTCGGTGTGCTTCGTGTCCCAAGGGTAGAGCAATATGACTACCCCGGCTGTGAGCGTTTGAGGACTGTGTCCAAAGACGAGATGATTTCTGCATTTTCCTTCACATTTTATTCTTTCTATTATAGATGTGTATAGGGATATGGCTACCATGATAAGCTCATCTTTCCTTCCGCTATCACGAGGATCTTATACCATTTTTTTGTTCCTTTTCCCTCGTTCAACCATTTTCCCGTTATGTGTGCCATTGATGCTGCTACCGTTAAACGGAGCAAGGCGTAGTTTCTATCGAGGTGGTTCGGTATGGCAGCTCCTCCCACTCCTTTAGCTCCATCCGCCTCCGCTCCCTCTACTTTAATGGGAGGTGTGACTCTTGACACGATCATGGTGCAGCTTCAGCGCATGGATGCTTGCCTTGACACTCTCACTGATGAATTGTGTCAGGTGAACACTCGTTGTAGGCCATATTGCTTGACGGTAGGCTCGCTTTGGTGGCTTTGTTGAGTCTCCTTCTCCTCTACCTGAGGCATCCAAGGACGACGACTCCGATGACGATGTTGATGATGGAGATGGAGATGCTATTCTAGCTCTAATGAGATGCCTACTTGATACTCTTACCCTTTGTCACCCGTGACAAAAAAGGGGAGTAGTTTTGGTTATGAGAGTAGTCATACTTAGGTAGAGGGTTGGCATAGGAGATTTTTGTTAGGGGAAGTGTGCACATTGAGGGATGTAGTGAGGATACTATGTATCTTTTCTTTTCTTTCTATTTTAGATACATTGTTCATGTACTTTAGGTCTTGTGACCATTTTAACATACATTGTACTTATGTTCTTTATATATTGATGTATGTTCTTTTACCTACCCTTACATGTGTTGTTTCTTTTCTTTTTTTATACACATGCTTCTTATATCTTGTATGCAATTTATTATTTCTTTCACATTAAGATGCCTTGATGAGTTTGTTTAAAATGTTTCAGAAATACAGGTTGTCAAAGTTTTTCTTGCCATAGACTCTCTTCTTGCAAAAATTTTCAAGAGTTTGTGTTAGGATAGATTTTATTGTACTTAACAAGTGAATATGTGTTGAGTAATTTATGACTTCTCTCATATATTCATTTGTTTGTTATGGTTTTGTCACGGATTGCCAAAGGGAGAGATTGTTAGGACATATGTGATTCACTTCTTAGGAACATATGTCATTATTTTATGTAATTAACTAATCCTTTGACAAAACGCACTTTACTTGTAATTAGGTAGATCTAGGATATGTTTAATACTTCAAGAAATCTTGTTTCAAGATCAAGTGTTAAAACCATGCAAGTCTGTCTAAGATTCAAGTTGAGAAAGTGCCTGTCATTCAAGCTCGACGGCTAGCATCCATCGAGCTTAAAGAGTTGTTTCAGCCTTGTGGCTCGATAGCAGCTTGACAGATAAGGTATCTGTCAAGATTTATGAAACTCAGTTTTTCAGGACTATTTTCATTCAATCCGTGATTGTATGTTTGGGCTTTCTTTTCTCATAACCCTAAGCATATATAAGAATTGTTTTAGTGCCGTCAAAGGTAGCTCGTGCGTGTGGCAAAGTTTGTTCATGCAAATTGTGACCGGTGACTGAATTTGCGTTAGTTCATCTTTCTTGTGAAGAAGCTGCTGTGTTTGTACACCGTAGGATTTTGTGACCAAGAATCTTCTCAATCTTCATCGTGTGATGAACTGAAGAACTTTGCAGCCAACATCCTTCTCTAGTTGGTGAATCAAGTTGCGTACTGGGATCCGTACAATTGGTAAGTCACGTACTGGGAGCCGTGTAATACAAGGAGAGATTGTCACTATAGAACAAGTACAATTAGGTATTGGGGTAAGGGTTCAACTGTAGATTGGTATAAGGTATTGAGATTCCTTTATTTGTAATTACTTATTGTGATAATAGTGGATTCTCGGGAGTGATGACCTTAAAATCACCCGGTGGAGTTTTTGCCATGTAGGTTTTACCCATTTGTAAACAAATCACCGTGTCAATTTATTTTCCGTTGCATACTTAGTTTAATTGTTGATTTGTTTGTGCTACCACGTATCTTGCATGTTAATTTGATTAATTAATAAACTTGGCTAATTAATCAATTAATTCATCATAAGGGGTCAATACATATTTGGCCTATCATATAAGCTTATCACGGGTCATCATATCTTTATAGACATCTATATGGGAGAGAATGAAATGAGAGGGAAAGTCTATAGTAAGGTCCTAATGAGGGAAAGCAGAAAGCGAGCACGAGGCTTGGTAATGGAGTTATAGTGAGACAAGGGATAGAACAAATGTCATCACCATGTTAAGGAACCTTGGACCTTTTGCAAAGCCCGAGCATGCGGTGTTTGACGATCACCCCATGAAGAAGGTGCCTCACAAAAGAGAGATAGAAGTTTATCTTTGGACAACAGTCCTCAGACGTGGACACAAAGGGTAATCAGGATGCGATACCTTCGGAACATGTAGTTCCTTGAAAACAATCTCTGGAGTGAGTATGATACTTGTACCTTGAATGCATGTAGCAAACCGAGGTATAGAGGTATTGAAACTATGCATGTTGGAGTAGAACTCTTGAATGATCACCGTGGGACAACTCCCGGGAATCTCACATAAAGATTCCCATCCCCGACTATGAATGACAGTGGGTAGAGTAGTATCGAAAAAATTTGATAGAATCACGCGGCACTACGAATGAACACCACGTCTAGAGAAGTTCTCCGAGAAGTCCTTTTGGGCCTTCTCATCACGGAACTGAACGTGAAGAGGAGTAGGATCAGAAGAAGATTCCTCAGAGCGAAGAGGGTTTCGAGACAGAGTGGTTTTGCACTTGGGTGCCATGCGCAGACTATGAGAGAGAGAGAGAGAGAGAGAGAGAGAGAGAGAGAGAGAGAGAGAAATAGAAAAGCACCATCACAAATAGTACAAAAATATGGAAACGAAAAGGTACGCATGCATGAACAATGCATGAGCATGTGACGTGCAAAGAAAATTGTATTATGGGTTCAACCCAATCCAATCCTAACAGCACATAAGGTTCAACATATAAACACACATCTATAATGCATGAAACATCGTGAAAATGCAAATGTAATGCAATGCATGAGCATATGACATCATATAAGCAAAACCCAACCCAAAAATTTCACAAAATACTTATTAATTTTCAAAAACACTAAAAATTTCAAGAAAACCCAAAACCTAGGTCTAAATGCGTGAAATGCATGAAGAATGAGGGATACAGAGATCATACCAAGTGATTTGAGACTTGAATAAGTCGAAAATCATGTGGGTTGAGGTTTAGAGAGAGAAGAAAGTGTTTGGGAGGTGAAAAGACAAGTTCCTGTCGAGAGAGATAGAGAAAAATGAAATCTAATATCACGCTGAAGCTATTTAAAGAAAACGCGTCTCGGTGGATTGAGGATTTGTCGAGCACTAATTCTCAACAGATAAATCTGTCGAGGTGTTGTCGAGAATTTGTCGATGGCAAAAATTCCTCGATGGATCGAAAAGCTGTTAAGAAGCTATCGGCCAGGCAGAACCTTTCTCGATGGATCGAGAATCTGTCGAGAAGCTATCGAGACAAATTCCAGAAAGCTTCGATGGATTGAAAATGCATTAAGCTTTGTCGAGAAAAGAAGTCCAAGGAGCTCGATAGATAGCTATCTGTCGAGATTTGTCGAGAAATTGTCGAGCTTGATAAAACTAGTTTTTCCAAGAGAGGAAAAACGCAGAAATGAATACAATTAAGCAAGCTACTTAACCAAATATCTAAACAACATTTTGAACTCTCAAAAAAATATCTATCAACGAGAAAATGAAAAGCATTCATGATCTAAAACACACACACACACACACACACACACACACACACACATACACACACACTAAACAAGTCTAACCAATTTTATATTTCAAAAACAAGTTAAGACAGTTTAGTGAGCATACATTAACACATGTATCACTTGTGATGACCAAGTCACATTGTACCTGCACATGTATCAAAAGTAGCAAAGAATTTGCGTGTTGTGTGTGAAAACATAGCAAGAGTATGTAAGTGTCTCATATTATGAGGATTTGAGATATGAGAATATCAATTTCACTCACACACAATCATAATTGCTTGATGGAGTCTATCACATTCGAGGTTCATCCTATAACTCCCATATCTCTTAGAAACACGCTTGCAACCATATTTAAAAGCATTTTGATTCCTTTTGGTTTTGATTTTCTTTGCATATTTTTTCTTTTTGAGCATATCATGCAAGGGCATATATGAGAGAGAAAAGAAATACCCAATTATGTAAGCTTAAACATCAATTTTGCTATGTCGATGCATACAAATGTTATTCATGATTGGCAGGCTTTAGTGGTGAGATAATTATTTATGTCTTTCTCTTAGGATTTTTTTAGTCATTCCCGTAAAAAAGAATAATATGAGTGTTACGTACAAGAGATTACTTAATCGTTCTCATCACAAACACGAGCCACAAAGCTTACTTGCTTAGTTATGCATTAAGATGCTCATCTAAGCTACAAAAGATATAAAAGTTAGAAAACTTTGTTTCAATGGCCATTCAAGGTACACAAGTACCAAAGTACACAAAAGACACACTGTTTTTGTATTTTTCTGATTTTTTAATTTTATTTTTATTTTTATGAAAAATAAAATAAAGCAAAACTGAAAATAAACAAACAAAAACATGTTAAACAAAACATAGCATAAAACTAGACTGACTCAAAATAAGAAAGCAAAACACATAAGTAATGCATAAACAAAAAGAGAGAGGAGAGAGAGAGAGAGAGAGAGTGACAAATCACATAGAGCTTTTTTCCTTTCACACCTTGGAACAACCTTTCTGTTTGACAAACCCTTGATCCGACAGTGAGGGGGAAGAATTGAAACCATTCAAGTTCGAAAGGAACATGAAGGCCTTAAGAAGTTCTCCATGAGAAGCAAAAGAGGATGAAAACTGATTCTGGTTTCCAGATGAAATCATACTGTTGCTTTGTTAAGTGGCTAACCACTTGTAGCAATTAGGTCAAGTATGTCCTGAAGCTCTACAGTGATGACAGAGATGCTGCTTCTTCTGTTTAGACTTTTGATTATTTCCCTTCTTAGTCCTAGGGTTTCTAGTCTCTTTCTTATCAAGCTTAGGGGGTGCTCCTAAGATAGATTTTCCCTTGTCTATGTTCTCACTAGCTAAAATAGTTTTAACATCATTGTTCTCAAAATTAATATTATTAGCAGGTGAGATAAACACAGTAGTACTAGAAGAAGCAATATTAGGAGAAGAGAAATCATACCCTAAACCGGTTCTATTAGAAGTAGATTTCTGAAATCTAAGTATCTCATCAAGCTTTGCTTTGGAAGTCCTCTCTAATTGAGCTCTAACCTGTGATAGTTCTGCTTCAAGCTTCTTGGTCCTTTCAGCCAAGAAATTGTTCTTAAATCGCGGAGCTCCAATAGTCTGATTAGCTTTGTCAAACTTTGTGGAGAGCTCCTCTCAATCTAGCTCAGCATCGCTTAGCTTCTTGGTGGCCAGTCTATATAGTTTCTCATGCTTCTTAGAAACCTTGTACAATTTTTCATTGGCTGTATGGATATCATCTTGATTGTCCATTTTCTCAAACTTAGAGTCCATCAAGTCCTCTTCATCATCTACTGTTTTTGAAACCCAATCAGTAGGATCAACTGTACCAGTGAAGGCATTCAAGATTCCCTCGTCATCATTGTCATTTGAATCATCTTCAGGCTTGCTGCTGAAGTTTGCCACTTTGATCTTGGCATTATCCCAATCAGCCGGCGCTTCCTTTGGCTTAGTCCAGCCGATCTCCACAGCTTTCCACACTTTCTCATCTAAAGACTATAAGAAAGCTCTCATGCGTACTTTTCAGTATGCATAGTTAGTGCCATCAAATAAAAGAGGGATAATTAAAGATTGCCCTCTATCCATGACAAACAGGGGTTAATGGATCACACAATAAAGATAACCTTAATTAGAGTGTGCCTGCTCTGAAACCACTTGATACGCCAAGAATGTATTGACCCATTTTGGTAAATTAATTAATTAATTATCCAAGTGAATTAATTAGATTCAATTACATGCAATAAGTGTGGTAGCACAAAAAATCACCAAATAACTAAATACAGCAGAAATTAAATTTGACATGAGTGATTTATTTACGAATGGGGAAAACTACCGAGGCAAAACCCCACTGGGTAAATTTAAGGTCATCACTCCCGAGAATCCACTATTATCAAAACAAGCGGTTACAAGTAAAAGGAATCCCAGTACCTAATACCAACCTACAGTTGAACCCTTACCCCAATACACAATTAGACTTGCAATGTAGTGACAATCTCTCATTTCAATGCACGACTCCAAGTATATGACTAACCAATTGATGCACGGATTCCAGTACGTGACTAACACACCAACTTGAGAAAGCTATTGGCGGCAAAGTTCTTCAGTTCATCCAGACGATGAAGATCAAGAAGCTCTTTGGTTACAAAACCCTTAGCACAAAGACGCGGTAGCTTCTTCAAGATGAACTAGGGCAAATTGTCTTTAGCCACAATTTGAGTGAATAATCACTTTGCATCAAGTTGCATCAACTTTGACAACCCTTAAAATAATCCTTATATATGTTTAGGGTTGTGAGAAAAAAAACCCTACATAAATAACTTTGATATGCGTGAAAAACATATCTGAAAATCTGAATTTCATAATTCTCGATAGATACAACTTCTGTCGAGAGCTATCGAGAATTAAACATTAAACCTCGATAGATTTATCTGTCAAGATATCTATTGAGATTTAATGAACATCACTTGTTTCTTGGACAAATTTATATTACTTCAATACTAGACTTGAACTCTTATTCCTTGAAGTATTAAACACATCCTAGATCTACCCAATTACAAGTAAAGTGCATTTTGTCAAAGGATTAGCCAATTTTACATGACATATGTTCTAACAAGTTCCACATATGTCCTAACAAGGAAGTCTCTTCTTATCTCGTTAAGGAACCGGTCGTCGTCATCCCCACTCCAGCAGCTAATCATCTCATCATCTCCTTCTTCTTCTTCATTCCTTATGAGGTATTGGTCGTCATCGGAACAAGAGTCCATGTGGAGCTCAAGTATGAAACAAGCTGGGGTGACTTGGGTTGTCCCTACCTTTGAGGTCCATTCTGGTCAATCATGATCCTCCTATCATCTCGCGTCTCCTGATTCGGAAAAGTCATTGACATGGAACCTCTTCAAAGTCCATGGTCCCGGAACATCCTTTAGTTGCGGCTTGAAGTTGGGCAGAGGTAGGCGGACCTTCCCTTTTTCCATCTTGCGATTGATGCCTTCTTGAGTCAGTCCACTTGGTTCATGCTCAGCCTTGTGTTTCTCAACTTCATCTTTCTCAATCTCAGAAAGGTGACTTATTATTTGATGGAAAAATACATGTTTGTATCGCATACAAAACATACGCAGCGAAAAATAAACGGATCTACTTCATTCGCAATCGATAACATATACTATGTAAATTTTAGAATACAAAAATAAGAGAGTGTACCTTGGTGTGGTGAATTTCAAAACAAAGATTAGTAGTACTTGGGACGTTTTTAATCTTCACTCCAACTCCACTAATGCCCAAGAAGTGTAGTCTCTTAATCAGTTATATGTGTATATTCAAAAGAGAATGAGAGAGTGTCCAACACTTATATACAAACCATTTCATGTTTTTACAAAAATTCTGTATGTTTCTCTCCTTATAACTCATTATCTAATTGGGCTAGCCTTTTGGGCCTTTCCAATTGGGCTTTAGTATGTGGCTTGGAATGGGACCAAAAGGGAACAAATAAAACTCTAGCTTTAATGCGCCTTGGGCTTTTCTGTTAACTCTTGACAAGTCCAAAGTTACCATTAATTATATTTAATATCACTATATAAATATAATTGCACTCTAGGCTTTATTAATAAATTATATCCCAAGACTTTATTCTACATGCAACCCCTTCATAAAATATTCGTAGTAATACAAAGTCATGAATATAGACTACCACTTTGAAGATTACTACATCTTAATCCTTGAGTACCCAGTTTAATCCTTAAAGGTTATTCATCATATTTATGAAATCCAATTTTATAAATATATACTTTAGTAATACCTTACTAAAGTGGTTAGGCCTAACTCTCTGAATAACCGAATCCATTAAACTTATCTCAAGGGAATATTTTATATCTTCATTAAGAGATTATGAATTCCATCTTGAGAGTATATGTTCCATCAACACTAAATGCGGTTGCCTAACATACTGAGGCTTTGACTGTGACTTTAGATCCCATTCTTGATATATCAAAGCAACCTACATTTCATGATCAGGTCCAGTATTCTCTCAGGATTAACAGTTCATGTAAATAGAAGTCGTGAGATTTATTATTCATTTGATAGTCGTTAGGAGAATAATAAATCTCACAACGGTCCGGTTCAATATGTCTTAACTCTTAAAACATATCAACTAGAAGTCTCCACTTCCATGATCAAGACAAATCATCTTAGTTGATATGTTATAGTCTTCACAGATGAAATACCCAATTTCATCACCGACTACGAACTAAAATTCCAAGTTTACAAAAAACTTGTGATTTGTGTCTTTTACGACTTTTCACATAAATTACATACTATACATCTCATGGACTATATGATAATGTCTAAATATTCATGTTACCATTATTTTAGATAATAATAAAACAATTTTATTAATCACAACATTAAGTCATACATAATGTCATACATACTAACATACATAACATCATACAATAGGATTTAAGGGCACTAATCCTATCATTATCTTCTTAAGGACCTCAACTTGTGCCTCAACACATTCGAGCATCTTTTGCATGAAGACTTTCTCACTTGCAGCGTCCATTCGTCCCTCTTGATAAGACTTCAATTTGGATGTCTCACCTTCCATTGGACTTGGATTGGAGTGATGTCTGAAAAGAAGCCCCATTAAGTTCAAGTCCCAATTAAAAGGTTCCTTTGAACTTTTAGATGTTCTTAGAAAATTCCTAAGTTCATTTTAATGAAGGCCCAAATACAATATCACTCCCTTTCCTCTCACAGATTCTTGCCCCTTGTTTCATTGGGCTTTGGTCCATTTACAATAAAGCTCTCACCTTACTCTCGTGGGCTTTCATTAGAATGTACTTAAGAATCTTCAACCCTTTGTCTCAAACTTGGGCCTACAATGTATTCATCACCTTTGGGCTTCTCATTCTTTATTCATTATTTCATCACTTTTTTCTTGAAATGGCCCTTTAGCTAGAATATTTTGTAGCATTCCTCTCAAAGTCCATGAAGTTCTCATCATCTTGGGCTTAAGAATGCAACAAGGAAGCCCAAGATTAGGGAAGTTCATATTGGCTTTGTAGGACCTTGGATGTTAAGTCCATAGCGTATTTGTTACCTTAGGCTTTAAGTCCTCTTTTTCAAAAGCGCTTTTTCCACTTGGGCCTATGATAGCAATTAGGCTATGGTCTTATGAACCTTTCAAGTTAAGCTACACCTTTGGATTTAGGCACAAACCTCTTATATGTGAGAACTTCTTTTCTTTTATCCCATAACATCTTAGAGTATACCATAACTTTAGGGTCATCCATTCCATTTTCATACCTTTTATTTGTCCATTTTCATACCTTTTATTTGTCCTTCATGGTAGGATCTAGGATCTAGGATCTCTCTAGTGTGGGTAGGCTCCCTAAGGCTAAAGGGATAGACAAATAGGTCATTCATAACTAGGTGAGCAATGATTCCAACCGAGGGCCTAAGTGGACCCCATAATGGAATGGTAGCAAACATTTAATGTACTTAAGACCCATTATAGGCGATGGCACCGATTGTGAGTTGCTGGGATGAACTTCAAGGAAGGACCTTTGATCGTACTATGAACCATGAATATAGCGTCCTTTCGAGGAAGGACCTTTGATCGTACTACCAGAGTTTGGGTTCAGAGTTTAGGTAAACTCTTGGGAAGGTGTTAGGCACCTAAGATTGCCTAACCCTAAGGTTGGCCTCCCATCATTGTGTCCTATATCTTAACCTTATTAAAAACCATTTAAATACTTGTATTCTAGACTCACACACACACACATGCATCTAGCAAACAACATAGCATCTTTAACCCTAAACACATATTTATCCATCTATCCAAACAAAAGAGAACCAAACATATAAAAGAGAAACTTAGCATTCATCTAAAACAAAACAGCAACTTAAACATGGCTGCAAGAATATCATCAAACAAAACTTATCAAAAACAAAATGTTAACATATTGAAAACCCTAATCATACATCTAAAAACCCTAACACAAATGCATGAACATTGCTAATGCATTACTTACCTTTTATTTACCTCTTAGCAGCAACACATCATCTATGACATCAATGCATGAACATGTGAATGAATGGCATAGCATTAAAACTAAGAAAACCTCATCCTAAACCCTAATCTAAGCATGTGATAAAAACCAACATGTTAAAAATAAAAAAGGTAAGAAAACATTTTTATGGGGGTTAAAAACATGTGAAAAGAGGCTATGCAGACAATCATGTGAAGGCAGAAAAAATAAATAAAGAATTAGGATTTTCTGGGTAATGGCATCACGCATGCTAGAACTAAGCAAACATTTTTTATGGGGGGTTAAAAACATGTGAAAAGAGGTTATGCAGACAATCATGTGAAGGCAGAACAAAATAAACAAAGAATTAGGATTTTCTGGGTAACAGCATCACGCATGCTAGAACGAGTCTGCGTACACATGAGTTCAGCCTGCGTGCGCAGGCTAGATCATGCATATGCAGATCCTTACGCAGAAACCCTAATTAACACAGAAATAGAGCAGAAACCAAAAACTTAAAATCTAGCAACCTATCATGCTTAAAGATATGAAGAAAACCTAAAACTAACCTAAACAAACATGTGTAAACATACACTAAGCAAAAGAAACAGATTAAAACAAAGATTAAGGCAATAAAGAAAAAGAAAAGTTTTAAAGCATACCTTAAAGCAAAAGCTCCTAAGCTTGATTTTTTACCATTCCCCTCAGCTAAATCTATCACAATTCAATGAAATAGTGATTAGTAATCTTAAACTCAAAGGATTGGGACCAGAAAAGGTCCTAATCAAATAAAAAGAGACTTGAGGGTGTTTTGTGAAAAACTCCATTTTGATCCACTATTTTCTAGTGAATCTTAGGTTTTTCTTGTGAGATTTCCGTGTCTTTTGAAAATGTACCATGTAAGGCTTTTTATATTTGAAAAATTGGGGTTTGGAATGGCTCCTAGATGATGTGTGATTGATTCTAAATCTTAGCCATTATTGCAGAAAACTTGTCTTTCCTATGCTTTTGAAACCTTAGCGGTGTACGCAAGAATGTGCCTACGTATGTATGCTTTAGCTCGCATACATAGGCCATGATTCACGTACGCAGGCCGAGGGCTACCTTGGTCATTTTATTTCCAAAAATAGATTTTTGCTTATTCAAAAGGTTATATTTTCCATTTTAACACTTCTCAAGTCAACTTAATATCTAATTGGGCACTAAAATGGTCTTGAGCCTTAGAGTTTGAGCATCATCGGGGAATGGGGGCCTGAGTCATGGGGGATACAAAATGCAGCATCTACAACGTCCTTCAAAAACGACACCACTTGGTCCGTCCAACTTGGGCTGACTCGTATGTTGTTTATCCTGATTGGGGTTTGATCATCCTAACTGGGTCCTATTAGATCCTCAACTATTTTGACCTTAGGTAAACCTTGTCCTAATGAGATGACCAAAGTTGCTAATGAGTCAGCATGGGCATTCTTACTTTTGGGAACTTGCTTTATAGAAAACCCCCACAACTTTACCCCCAAGTTTCTTCACCATAATCATTCCTACCCAAAAAACTTCAAACTCTGCTTCATTATTTGTGGCTGGAAAGCCAAGCCTTAGAAATTTCTCTATAGTTACTTGTTTAAGAGATACTATGATGATTCCAATCCCAAACCCCTTCTGGTTAGCTGCCCTGTCAGAATAGAGTTCCTAGAATTGAGGATGGGATGTGGAAATCAATGAAACCTTTGCATCGGGAGTCCTTTCCACCTCGGCTTCAGACTTTCCCACCCCCTTAGTGAATTCTGCCACCAGGTCGGCCAGAACCTACCTTTTCTAGCTGTACAGGGTAAATACTTGATATCAAATGCTCCCAACATAGTTCCCCACTTAGCTATTCTTTTTGTATAGTCTGACCTTCGAAGTAGTGCTTGTAAGGGAGCTGGGGAGGACCACAGCCATAGTATTGGACAACCATTTAGGTTAAAAAGCCTCTTTGATTGCTCCAGCTTGTTTGAGCTTATTCACCTCCTTCTTTACTGCCTCGACATGTTCTTTGGAAGAGTGCCGAGGTTGCTGCCTTTTTGGTATGGTAGCTGGGTTCACATTAAGATGGTGGCATATAAATTCTGTATCTACACCCGGTGTCTCATATGTGCTCCGTGTGAAAACATTTAAGTTATTCCTTAAGAAAACCAACAATTCCTCCTTCTCGGCTAGGGGTAATTGGGTCCCAACTTGAAAATAATTATCCTCGTTTGACCCAATGATATCTTTCTCCAGCTCTTCACACTGCAAACTGCCTATTATTGCCCCGATCGAGTCTTTAGGCTCTACAACCGTTAATTGCTACGAAACATTATCTGGGCCGAGAGAGCCCATTTCAACTAACTGGTGCCTAATAGCAACAACCATGCACTGCCTGGCCATTGTTTGACTCCTCACTAGCTCCCTCACTCGGCCTTCAGTGGGGTACTTCACATTCATATGCAAGGTAGAAGAGACCGCTCCTATAGTATGAAGCCATGGACTTGCCAAAATTATGGTGTAAGGTGAATAAGCGTTGACTACAATGAATTCCACATCAACCACTTCATTACCTGTTTGCACCAGTAGCTTAATCATTCCCTTAGGGATCATGGTTCTTCCATCAAATCCCACCAATGGTGAGTCATATCTGCTGAGGTCCTCAGACTTCAAGTTTATCCCCTTATATAAGTCAAGGTATATGATCTTGGCTCCACTTCCTTGGTCCACCAACACCCTTCTCACATCAAACCCTCTAATCCAGAGGGTAACCATTAATCCATCATTGTGGGGTTGAAAGGTCCTCACTCTATCATCATTTGAGAAGCCTAGGATTGGCTACGGTTCTGCCTTAGTCCTCTTGGACCTTCTAACCTGCTCTTCAAGCTCCAGTTGTGATGCGATGGACATAATTTTGGAGGAGGAACTTGCCTCCCTATTTGGCATGATAAGAATGACATTAATAGTTCCCAATGGTGGGCGTGGAACAGCCTTTCTCTGGTATCCCTGCTCAGTTTGGCTCCCCTGCCCAGGGGACTGATGCATGAGCTACTTTAGCTTCCTTGCCTTGACTAATTGCTCTAGATAGTTGCGCAGGGTTTTACAGTCCTTGGTTGTATGCCCCTGATCCTGATGATACTGGCAATATAGACTTTGATTCCACTTGGTGAGGTCTCTCCCATGTTGTTGGGCCATTTGAAATAAGGCTTTTTTTTTTCAAGAATCGGATATACGGGCTCCTTGAACACCAAGCTAACCACTGAGGTGTTAGCTTGAGGAAGTTTGCTGAAAAAGTCTCTCTTTTGCTGGTTAAGGCCATATCTATCAGGCAGAGGATCCTTCCTTTCGGGAGTGAAAACCTTGGCCTTCCTTTTGCCTTGCACCTGGTCTTCTTCAACCCTCTTGTGCTCGTCAATGCGATCCATTAGTTGACGCATATTTTGAATGGGCTTCATGGTGAGGGATTTCCTTAAGTCATGATTTATTGGGAGCCTTACCTTGAAGGTCCTGACAGCCATATCCTCGAAATCTCCATTGATTTCATTAAAAAGCTCACAGTATCTATCGAAATAGGTCTTTAATGTCTCCCCCTCCATCATGGCCATGGATAATAAAGAATCCAAAGGCCTAGGAATCCTACTGCAAGTCACAAATCTGGCCCCAAACACCCTGGTCAGCTCCTCGTAGGAGCCTATCGAGCCCTACTCCAATCCATCTCATGGCGGCGGGTTCGAGGCTTGAGGGGGATACTTTGCACATAAGAGCCTTGTTTCTGGAATGAATGGCCATCCGTTGGTTAAAGTGGCTCACATGTTCTACTGGGTCGGTCCTTCCATTATAAATGGTGAAGGTGGGCTAGGCAAAACAATGAGGAAGTTTGGCCTTTTCGATGTGGTGTTTGAAAGGTAACCTAGAAATTTGGTGCAAGGCCCTGCTCATAGCAACGCTCCTCATGTTTCTAAGGGGTGAGTTTCTATTTCTTCTCCTACGATGCTTTTACCCACCATCAAAGTGGGAGGAAATCGTGAAAGACTCATGCAGGTGAGTTCTAAATCTCTGCCTGTAACTACGATCCTCTTCTAAACAAGAGCTTTGGCTTGATGGAGGTGTTCTATCCTCCCTGACATGCACTCTACGTCGAAGCCGTTTATGTAGATGATCAATCTCCAACTTGAGGTTTTGCGTCTCTTACTCGTGCAAAATATGATTCCTTGGTCTCAAGTGACTTCGACTGATGTGGTCCGAGTAAACAGGCTCGACCCTAACGCTAGGTGTCCGATCCATCTCTCGGTCCTTTCTTCTTTCTAAGTTAACAGATTGATCAACTCATTGAGAACCCATAGATTCTTCTCTGTCTTGCTTAGAGTTTGTCATTTATTCTTTCTGCTGTCAAGGAATAGACCACAAGGATCAAAGATGACCCTTCCCACAGACAACACCAATTGTAAGAGCCCAAAAATGCTAGGCCCACTTAGAATAGTGGAATTAGATTTTTCAGGCCCAGTGCAACTAATTTGTTAGAGTATGGGCTTGCAAGGTCAACTTCAATACTCTTTTATGATCTAGATGTTAGGTTAGTGGATTTAGGGCTTAGAGGTGGTAAAAAGAAGCACTAAATGTAGAAATAACACTTCCTCGGGTCTGGCTGAGGAGGCAATGTTAATAAAAAGTGTTCAAGTTCTTAATACAGAATGATGTTTTATAGTTTCTATTCTTTTTTCAATTTTTCCTCCTCTTCCTTGGAAAGATTTCTTTCCTTTATATAGTCCCTCCTATTGCATCTGAGCCCTCCACCTGTACAGCTCAAGGCATTAGTTTGGATGCTTGTCCCATTAGGGCTTTGTTGGAGGTGGTAGAGTGTTCTGTGAGCTATGGGATTACTGTCCAGGGGTCATTCCTTCATTAATGTGGCCAGTTGAGTTGGTACAGTACATTGAATGCAGAGGTGATGACTACTTTACCTAGATATTTCCTCTCTTCTTTACTTGCACGTCTCTACAGTCTTCCTCGGTATCCTGTCCTTTGGTGCAAGTGGCTAGCTGAAGAATTCCCGAGGAGTGCTCTCTCTTCAGGCTATTTGGATGATGGGCCTCTACGTCTTCCCTCCTAAGATTTTTATCCACGTGTCCAGCTTGAACTGGTGTATGAATGAGCCTTTTTCCATCCCCGAACTGGGCCCGTGTGTTCTATTTTGCATTCGGATCCTGCCCTTCCACAAGTGTTTAACACATTTCCTTGTGTTTTCTTGATTTTATTCATAAATAATAAACTGTTTTAGTATAAATCTCTCAATCTATGTGATGAATATTGTTATATGAGCCTCCATTATAAGACTCTCTATCTAGGTCCTAAAACGATGCCGTTTTGATATTTTTATTAAAAAAAAACTAATATAAAAATATTTTTTGCTGGGAATTTAAAAAAAAAAATTTTGATTTTGAGTTTTCCACCTGGAGCATCTACCACCTCCAGCCCTTTCCTCCTGATCAAGGAGCAACAAATTTGTCTTTATTTAGATGAAGTTTCCTCATGTTATTTTACATCTTTTCATCATATGATTATGTTTAACATAAATGTATATGAATGAAATTTCTTGTTACAATAAATTCGAAGGGGGAAAACTGTTATTAATTAGTTGTTACTAATGGGCAAAAAAGTAATTTTAGTAGTGAGTTCCAAATTAGAACTAGTAACAATTTACCACTTAGGATTTGTTGTGAAAAATGTTGTGAACGTAACATTTCTCTTAATTCCTAGGATAGTAGAAGACTAATTTACAAAACAGGCAAGATGAGTGTTTAACACATTTTCTTGTGTTTCCTTGATTTCATCCATAAATAATTAAGGCCCTGTTTGGATTTCCCTGAACTGAGTTAACAGATCCCAATTTTGTTAACTCATAACCCAAAATTGGTAGGCCCACAGATAGCATGCTTGTTTGGATGAATTTCCAAACCCTTAACTCAATGATGATATCTCATAATTTTGAGTGATGGGTGAGCAATTTTGGAAACACGGTGAGACTATTTTCAAGTTTAGAGTTTTGAGTTATCAGTAGTAGTTTTGTAAATTTCCAGCAAACATGAGTCCCACAGCAGTGTCTCGTCCCATCACTGCAAGCTTTTGTGAGCAACGAATATTTTTCCTCATTACTTTCCCAACCACCAGACCATACTCTTCTTCATCACTTTCCCTTTTCCTTTCTCCCAAACCCATAGCATATGCACAACCTGGTCCAAAAGCATTCTTGTAATCCTCTATGTGGGTTTCCCGATTTAAAGATTAGAATGGAGAGGGGAAGCCTTGAATGGACCTTTGGTCTTCTTGGGATGGGACGGAGGTAGCAGTAACCAATTCTAATAGAGAAAAAAGGGCGATGGGAAGAAGGATAGGTAAGGGGCAGAAAATGATAGGTGGAGAAAGGGCTTCTTGGAGCTGTGAAGGTCAATGGTTTGGGTGAGGAGAAGTTGCAGATAATAGAGGAGTTGTGAAGAGATTGGAAAGAGAAGCTGATGAGATTTTGTAAGAAGGGCGTGAAGAGGAGAGAGGTATTACACGCGTGTAGTGTTTGGGTTTATGCCATAAAATCCAATTTATTAGCATATCATAAATAATTGAATTATTTAATTATATGAGACTATTTATAAATAAACTGATGAGACATTATCTTAGTCCATGAGATGCATAGTATGCGATTTATGTGAAAAGTCACAGAAGATATAAATCGCTAGTTCTTTGTAAACTCAGAATGTAATTCGTAGTCGGTGATGAAATTGGGCGTTTCATCTGCGAAGATTATAACATATCAACTAAGATGATTTGTCTTGGTTATGGAAATGGAGACTTCTAGTTGATATGTTGATATGTTTTAAGAGTTAAGACATATTGAACTAGACCGCTGTGAGATTTATTATTCTCCTAACGACTGTCAAATGAATAATAAATCTCATGACTTTTATTTACATCAACTCTAAATCTTGAGAGAATAATGGACTTGATCATGAGATGTAGGTTGCTTTGATATATCAGGAGTGAGATCTATAAGTTACAGTCAAAACCTCTGTATGTTAAGCAGCCGCATTTAGTGTTGATGGAACATATATTCTCAAGATAGAATTCATAATCTCTTAATGAAGATATAAAATATTCCATTGAGATAAGTTTAATGGGTTTGGTTATTTAGAGTGTTGTGCCCAACCACTTTAGTAAGGAGTTACTAAAGTATTTATGAAATTAGATTTCATAAATATATGATGAATAACATAAAGGATTAAACCGAGTACTCAAGGATTAAGATGTAGTAATCTTCAAAATGGCAGTCTATATTCATGACTTTGTATTATTACGAATATTTCAATGAAGGTGTTGCATGTATAATAAAGTCTTGGGATATAATTTATTAATAAGGCCTAGAGTGCAATTATATTCATATAGTGGTATTGAATATAGTTAATGGTGTGGGTTCCAGTTAATTCAACTGGTAAAGTCTCTGATGGTTGTATAAGATATTTGGGGTTCAATCCCCGCCTACACCAAAAACTGAATAGTGTCTTGGTCTGATAATAAAGAGCTATCATCAGGAGCGGACGCCATAGGTTGAAACTCTCTAAAAAAAAAAAAGAATATAATTAATGGTAACTTTGGACTTGTCAAGAATTGACAGAAAAGTCCAAGGCCCATTGGAGCTAGAGTCTTATTTGTTCCTTTTAGGCCCCACACCAAGCCACACACTAGAGTCCAATTGGAATGGCCCAAAAGGCCAGCCCAATTAGATAATCAATTATATTTAAGAAAAGAAACATACAGAATTTCATAAGTCTTAATATGAGAGTTTTCTAAGTGGTTATTAAAATGATCACATGAGAACATGAAATGGTTTGTGTGTGAGTGTTGGACACTCTCTTATTCTCTCCATGGAAATTGATTGAGAGACCACACTTCTTGGGCATTATGTGGAATTGGAGTGAAGATTAAAAGCGTTCCCAAGTACTTCTAATATTTTGGTTTTGAATTTCACTGCACCAAGGTACGCTTTCTTGTTCTTAAATTCTGAAACTTACATAGTACATGCTATTGATTACAAATGAAGTAGATCCGTTAATTTTTCATTGCGTATGTTTTGTATGCGATATAAACATTCCAACAGGTAGTCTGTTGCCGTTTTAGTGCTTTTGTAGTGCAATCAATGCTATGTGGGACCCAGTGAGTGACAGAAGGGTGGGTTTTTGAATTTGAGATGTGAAAATCTTCAGCCAAACGAGCATGAGAGTGAGTTATGGGTTTTATTGAGTTATAGTTGTGAAATACTGGGATATGAGTGAGTGACAAACCAAACAAGGCCTAAATGTTTTAGTATAAATCTCTCAATCTATGTGATGAATATTGTTATATATATGAGCCTCCATTATGAGATTCTCTATCTAGGGGGAATATCCAAACATTTTTCAAGCTCCTTGGGTTATGGTTCTCATAGAATGAGAATTTAGGGGATGCATTTACTTGTGTGATCTTGTATCTATACTACTATTTAAGAAGCTTTTCCTATTTGGGATTCTCAATTTTGATGTCCAAAATACTCTCAATCTATTCTCTTACAAGTTTTTCAACTAACAGAATAAATATGTAAAAAAAAAAAAATTACCTATTGAATTCCACTTTCCATGTTTTACTTTTAATAAGCCAATAATGTTTTCCAATTTTTCGATTACCAAATTCATTTTTTTTCCTTTTACATTTGATTATATTTAAATTTCACTTTCCATGTTTTACTCCTAAAAAAATGCTTTTAATTTATTCAGTTTTTTCCCCCCTTTTACAACCGATTACGTTTAATTATTAAAAAACTACATTTTAGGATATAACTGCCATAAATAAAATTAAAAAAAAAAAAACACCTAAATATAAAAGAACGGGGATTTTTGAGCCTTTCCTTTAACAAAAATAAATAATAATAAAAACCTAACACAAAAAATGTGATCCTTTTATCGCAACAAAAATAAATAAAAACTATTAAAATTTTGTAATTTGTTTTGTTATAGATCTATACTAAGTGGCTACATTTTAGGACTATCATAAACACAACACAACCATGTCCTTTTTTCTCCACAAAAAAAAAAAAAAAAAAAAAAAAAAACCACATCCATTTTTACTTGCATAAAAAATGTTATTCCATAAAAAATGTTACGTAGAGTTTCTTGGTTTTAAAGGTAATTGTTAAATCCTGAATTTAAGCTCTTTTTGACTATTGTTATGGATGTGTAGTAAGTAGCTAAATTTTAGGATTGAAGATAAGTAGATAACTTCCATCAATAAATCAGAATTTTCTCTTAAAAAAATATAAGAAAGGATTGAGGAAAGATGTGTAAATAAAAGTTTGGATAAATGAATCATTTAAAAATGAAGTATTCTTTTTCTATACTTCAATAAAAACAAAAAACAAAAAATTTTAGATATATATGCCACAAATATGAGATTAAATTCAAGATTCAGATCCTCTAAATTTCCTAGGGTACTTTACCAATAGATTTTTTTAAATTCTAACAACTCTTTTATGATTTAAGGGTCTAGATTTTGCTATGTCAGCATTCCATTAACAATACTCTTAAAACAATAAAATAATGTTGCAAACAAAATAATTGAAATTATTGTTAGTAGAATGCTGACATGGCAAAATCTAGACCATTAAATCATTAAAGAATGGTTAAGATTTAAGAAAATCTATTTGATAGAGTACCTTGGGAAATTTAGAGGATTTGAATCCCTGAATTCAATACTGATAATAAAAAGGAATAGATATGGAGTTGAACTCCATATCTACTCAGTACTGATGAAAAATTATTTCATCTGCAAACGCATAATATGTATAATACTAGATAGGCCAAGAATGTATTGATCCATTTGGTAAATTAATCAATTAATTAGTCAAGTGAATTAATTAGATTCAATTTCATTCAATAAGCGTGGTCGCACAGACAAATCACCAACTAAGTTAATGCAGCAGCGGAAAATAAATTTGACACAGGTGATTTGTTTACGAATACGAAAAACCACCGAGGCAAAACCCCACTAGGTGAATTTAAGGTCACCACTCTTGAGAATCCACTATTATCAAAATAAGCGATAACAAGTAAAAGGAATTCTAGTACTTAATACCAACCTACAGTTGAGCCCTTACCTCAATATCTAATTGGACTTGTGATGTAGAGGCAATCTCTCCGTTCAATGCATGAATTCCAATACGTGACAAATAATGATGCACGGATCCTAGTATGTGACTAACTCCACAACAACCCTTTGATTGTTGTAGTTGATTTTGCAGCAGCTTCACATGGAAACACTAATAAGATCTTCAATATTGGTGTAAGAGACTTTGCTTGGTTACAAATCCCAAAGGCGTATAAGAAACGCAGCAAGAACTCTTTCTTCTGTAGGAGGAGGCTAGGGTTTCTAAAAGAAAACCTTATGAACCTCTCTAGAGTTAGGTTTTTCTTTTTCTACATCCTTTAAATAGGAGCTTAATGAGCTCTCCTATTCCAAATAGGTTTACAAAAACCTTGGACTTCCTAGTCCAATAAGGATTATATAAACTCACAAACCTTGGGTTTTCCTTAGTCCTATAAGAATTATACAAACCTATAAATAGATAGTCTTTTAGAATAAAAATGTTGCTGGCTATAGTCTGAATCTCGTAAGCTCGATAGATCGAGACATGTGTTGAGCTTTAATGAATCTCGAGAGCTTTTGTCTAAGAAGTATTGAGACCTGCAGATTGCACTTTTCTTGAGCAGTTCTTGAGTAATCTTGATGTCTTTAATTTAACCACTTATGATGATCATCTTAAACCTTCTTAGATTTACCTAAATACAAGTAAAATGCGTTTTGTCAAATGATATGCCAATTACATAAAAATATGTTCTTAACAACCTTCCTTTTTGGCAATCCGTGACAAAACCACAAGAGTACATTGAATGTCCTAGAATACATTCTACTCAAAATTATAGAATAAATAAGCCTAGTCTAAAAGATCTAAACCTTGGAAGTTGCTGCGAGAAGAAGGTTCAGAATCTTGACTTGGCTTTAACTTGTCTTTCGTGAAAGGCACTAAACAAAACACATCAAGGTACCATGTGGAAAATAATGACTAGTTAAATAAACAAGAAACATGTATATAAAGAGAGAAAAGAAACAACACATGTGAGATAAAGAGTGTACGTTTTTAGACTCCTTAAAACTCAATTAGGTTAACCTAGTTGTTAGGACATATGTGATTCATTTTAGGAATATATGTCAATATTTATGTAGTTGGCTAATCTTTTGACAAAACACATTTTACTTGTATTTGGGTAGATCTAGGATGTGTTTAATACTTTAGAGAACATGTTGTTCAAGTCTAGTATTAAAACCATGAAGATTAGACCAAGAAACAAGTAAAGAAGGGCTATTCATTAAAGTAGGACAGACAGCTTGACACCTGCAGACAGATATCTTGACAACTGCTCGACAAATAGCTATCTATTGAGATTTAATGAATGAAGCTCGATAGATTCTCGATCGATCGAGGTTATGGGAATTCAAATTTCTAGATCTAATTTTTGGCCTAAGTTTATGTATTTGTGTAGGGTTTCTTTTCTCACAACCCTAGACATATATAAGGCTTATTTTAGAGGTCTTCACATAAGAGAATACAAGGAGAACATATGCAAAAGGTAACCGATGCCTTATTTTCTCTGAAAGAAGCTACTGCATCTTTGCGCCTTAGGGTTTTGTAACCAAGTGCTTCTTGATTTTCATTGTTGATAAAGAGAAGAACTTTGCAGCCAACAATCTTCTTCTAGTTGGTGATTAAGTCGCGTACTAGGATTCATGCATCAAAGGGTGGCGTTCATATATTAAAGAGTTCAGAGGTTCTGAAGATGTAGAAGGTTTTTGCTGTAAGTTCATCTGCGGGGATTGTAGAGTTTAGGGACAAAGGTTTTGTACTAGCTATGAAACTTTTATTTACTATAGTGGATTGCTTTTTGGGAGGTTTTCCCCCAGGTTTTTTACTGTGAAACTAGTTTGTTTCATTAGTTTTCCTAGGTCATCATATCTTGTCTTATTTACTTTTCCGCTGCATTTATTTTTGACATAATATTGATATTTGTTTGTTTTAACAAGTTTTATTTACAATAAATCTAATTAACAACTTGGGTTTAAAACTTGTTAATTCTATCAACCGGGGTTTAAATTTCGCAACACTTGTTATTTAGCCAAGTGATTAACTTAGGTAAATTATGCAGATCTAGGTTAACACAAGTAAATCATATCATGCAAAGCAGTAGAAATATAAAGAACACAATGATATGATGACCAAGGAAAACCAAACCGGTAAAAAACCTGGGGAGGATTTAACCTAGCTATCCTCAAGGTAAAACGAATTCACTATGAAAGAATTGAAGTTTACACAATAGCGACTTAGACCACTAACATCCTATTGCTGCTTCGAGTAGGAAACTTACTACTATGACCACGTGATAGCTTCGAGTCCATAGACTACTTCTTTCTTGAATTCTCAGCAAGCACAAGCACTCCCACTTGTATATCTTTAAGCTCTTGAATTAGCAATTGAATTGATCACCAAACTCTTGACATTAATCTTGGGATTGGAAACCCTAAGTGTATGTGAAGACAAACATCTCTAGATCTCACAAAAGATTCACACACACAGCATTAAGAGCCACCTGAAAATGTGGCTAGGGTTTTCCCTTTTATACCTAGGGCAAAACATAAAACCCTACACGTCAAACCGGGCTTGGGCAGAGTTGAAAAATTTTGCAGAAAATCAATCTGCACAACTTTCGATCGGTTGAGTACATTAGTTCCTAATTCCTTAGAACCTAATAAACTCTCTCTTTGGCAATCTGTGACAAAATATAAACTTAACAAAATGCTCAAAGTTTACATAAAAACAACCCATTACAAAAACATAGCCCAATATAATAAATTCAACCTAACTACTATCTATCAGTTGCAAGTGTAGACAGCAGTACGACTGAATCAACTTGTATATTCCTGTAACACTTTACAAACCCATAAACGCATGTGTGGAAAATACAAGTAACACAGAAAATAACTTCTTGATTTCACATAACACAAAATAAAGACATATATCATGAATAACCTCATAAAAATAATTCAATAAGAAATGTGAAACAAGAATCATATACAATCAATGTATCTCCCCCTATCATGAACAACCCGAACAAAAATGTATCATGAGCAAAAAAAAATAAATACAAAATGAAGCACCTAGAATACAATCTAAAGCTCCACAGCTCGAAAACATCAAAAATCTCCCCCTAACGACAAAATCCCTCAACAAAATACTCCCCCTTTTTGTGATGAATTGCCAAAGGGCACCATTCATCATCAAAAGGAGGTGGCGGAGGTGATCATCTAAGACTCTCCAAATTTGCTCGCAAAGTACAAAACTCATTAAGCATGTCCACCAAAAGCTAACAATGAGCCGCTTGAATGGTCATGACAGTCTCCAACATACGTCGAATGTCTGAATCATCCAAAGTAGAAGGTGAAGGAACAGCAGCAGTAGCAACAGTCGGATCAACAGACGCCTCAGCAGAAGTAGAACCTGTAGAAGAGGGAGGAGGGGGTGTTACATCGGAAGGCTCAACCTTAGGGTGTTTAGAGCTCTCTCTCATCTGAGCAGCCCTCTGCCTAAGAAAGGTGGCACCAACGGAAGCAAAATTATGGATAGGCTCAGATGCGGGAAAGTCCTCTAACCCTAAATGTAAAAGAATCCGATGAATGAAAATTGGAAAGAAAAGAGCATGAGTAGTAGAACAACTCCTATATACCTCGTTCAAAGAACGAAGAAAAAGGTGAGGAAAACTAATAGAGGCATCGGTAACAAGAGCATACAAAAACACACATCGCTCAATAGGGATGGTGTGCAGATGAGAGATAGGCCACAAAGAATGACAAGCAATCCTAAAGAAGAGATAATGAATCTGAGTGAGCTCAGTAGAAGTGATCCGAGGATCAGAACCCCACTGGATAGAAGAACCAGTGATATAAGACATGATATCGTCTAGAGGAGGAAGACTCATCATAAGGGTAAACAGTATGCTAGACCACAGGCACCCCAAGAGCAAGCCATAACCGAAGGAGCAATGGTGTACTCTACACCTCTTATCCAACTCTTAACAAAAGCGTTGGAATCATAGACGTGGATAGAAAGGTTTGAGTAGAACTCTCTAATCAGGGTAACCGGAGGTGGATGATTAACATCCAACAACGGTAACCAGCCCCTACGCTCAAAATTACACCTAAGCTCATCATCTAGCTCATTTAAAAGAACCTTTCTCTCAGCCCAAATGTTTCTCTTGAGATTAAGCTTCTCATAGGTCTTTTGGTGTTTCTCACTCAAAAATCTCTCACTCTCAAAGGATGGAGCAGAAGAGGAGGAGGGTTGCTTGTTGGCTCTAGTCTTCCTAGGCATGATGCTAAGGTAAGGACGAGACACACAGAAAAGAACCAAAAAGAAACAAACGAAAATCCAAGGGCACACTGTAAGTTAGCACAAAAAACAATATAGAAAATAACATTCTATATGATGCATGAACAGTATAAGCAAATGATGCATGCTCTAATGCAGTAGGAATAAGTTCATTATAGCTTTAAAATCACAAAATTGGCTTGAGCATAGAGTTTATATTAAAAACCCCAAAATTTTCAAAAACCACTTGTAAAATTTTCAAGAAATTGATCAATTGAGCATTAAACAAGATAGATAACACAATATAATGATCATATGAATCAATTCAACAAGCCAATTTCATCAAATTAAACCTAATTGAACAAAAACCCTAATTCGGGTAGTTTTCAAGCCCTAAAATTTTCAAATTTTCACAAACCACCAAATTGATCAAATTAATTCACATAGATTAGTTGCATATCATCATACAACAAAAACCCAGTGATCAATTGTGAAAGAAGAAGCTTGAATCATCAAATACCCCAAATTTTCACAGGTTCAAAAATATCTCCAAAATGCATGAAAACTGAAAATAAATAAAAAGAAGGGGTATTATGGTCTTACCGGCCTTGGGAGAGAGAAACCTTGCAAAAAGATTGGAGGAAAATAACAAAAATCTTGATTGGAAGCTTGACCAATTGGATAGAGAGAGAATAAGTATGAAAAAGTTTGAAAAGTGTTTGAACACGTGAGAAACAAAGGTTTTTTAAAAACTCTCTACATGACTTTCGATTGATCAAAAATAGGTTCGATCGATCGAAAATGTTTTGATTGATCCAACACCAATCGAAACACACAGAATCAAACCAAATTTTTAATCGCAATTTCGATTGGTCGAAAAACATGTTCAATCGATTGAAATTCTAGAAAGATCAAAAATTTTTTTTTTTTGAAAAACAAAGCAATTTTATGCTGAAACTCCTCAAAGCATTGAATTTTACGAATAAAATGCATGAGCATGAGATGAAATGCTTTTCAAAAGCACTTGTTTTGATCCCAGTTTTCCCAAAATTAAGATTTTTAATCAATTTTCTTTATATTCTCAAGCATAAACATGTTTTGCATAAAGCTCAACGAATTTTCAAACTTGGTTGGTCAAACCAAACTCACACACAATAACATGTACAAAGTTTAGTAAAGAGAAACTTGTGTAGTGTGTGCAACTAGCAAAAGCTTGAGATACATGTGAGGTGATATGTAAGTAGAAATCAAGCACAATTTCTACAAAATTCATCACATAAACTTGAAAGAGACTATCACCTAAAGAGTCACATCATATAACTCTCACGTCTCCTAGAATAAAAGCTTGCAATCATGTAAACTTCTTGAGTTGCATCATAATATACACACCAATTTTATTTGATTAGAAACTTATTAGAATAGCCGGAATAATGTACACACTAATTTTATTTGAATTTGAAGTTATTATAGTCTAATAATGTACACACCAATTTTAGCATTTAAACCGAGGCTACACCTTATGTTCTTTTTGTGCATGTGCTACACTATCTCGAGCACAAAATCTTACGATATGCACTAAGGTGTTCATGATTAGCTAGTAAATAGTGGTGAGATGGTTATTTATGCCTTTCTCAATAAGTTCAAGTTTGACAATCAAAGACATGTGACTTTAAGATTAAGATTATGTGATCAAAAACTATAAACATCTTCCCACACAACTTGCACTACAAAGTTCAAGCTAGTAAAGTGCAATAAAGAAGCTCATCCAAGCTGAATAAGGTACATAAACATGTTATGTAAACTTCTTGAGTTGCATCATAATATACACACCAATTTTATTTGATTAGAAACTTATTAGAATAGCCGGAATAATGTATACACTAATTTTATTTGAATTTGAAGTTATTATAGTCTAATAATGTACACACCAATTTTAGCATTTAAACCGAGGCTACACCTTATGTTCTTTTTGTGCATGTGCTACACTATCTCGAGCACAAAATCTTACGATATGCACTAAGGTGTTCATGATTAGCTAGTAAATAGTGGTGAGATGGTTATTTATGCCTTTCTCAATAAGTTCAAGTTTGAAAATCAAAGACATGTGACTTTAAGATTAAGATTATGTGATCAAAAACTATAAACATCTTCCCACACAACTTGCACTACAAAGTTCAAGCTAGTAAAGTGCAATAAAGAAGCTCATCCAAGCTGAATAAGGTACATAAACATGTTATGTAAAAATAAATTGACCAACCTTGATTTCAAATTCAAGAAAAATAATGCAAAACACATTTTGCTTCACTCTTTCTTCCCAAAAAAAAAAAAAAAAAAAAAAAAAAACCTAGAATGAAATGCATGAATGTTATGCAATGCAAATCCTAGAATGCAAAGAAAAAAAAAAAAAAAAAGAATGATCACAAAGAGTAATGTGATGAAGCACAAGGACCATGTCAGAAGGACTCAATTAGATTGAGCATTTTGCATCCAAAACTTTTTAGATGCAACCTTAGCATTGGAGTTCTTATTCACATTAGAATGATTACTGACTCTAGGATTGGAATAAAGGTTTAGAGCTTTTACCAATTCACCAATAAGTACCATAGGATCTTGTGCTTGGGGCAGAGGTATTTTTGGCTCGTTTGCTCTTTTAGCAGCTTGCAACTTGAAACAGTTTGGACGTATGTGCCCATACTTTCCACAAAAATGACAAACTCATGCTGGCTTATCTTGCAACTTGCCTTTAGAAGAATTAGAAGTCTTAGGTTTAGACTTTTGAATATCAACCCTAATCTTCCTAAGAGGTGTAACTTCTGTTGGTTTGACAATCTCACTCACAGGGGGCTCAGAAGAAGGAACAAAGTTTATGGAATGGGTTTCAGGCACAGAGATCCTTTCTACAAAACCTAAACCAGTTTTGTCAGATGGAGACTTTTGAACACTCAACATGTAATCAAGTTTGGAGCTTGCAGACCTATTAGTTTGTTCTCTAGCAACAGACAATTCGAGTTCCAAATTCTTAACTTTATCAAGCAAAAGCATGTTCTCAGTCTTCACATTATTCAAAAGTTCATTAGCATCAAACAGTTTTACAAGCAGATTTTTCTTATCAAGTTCAAGCGAACCAATTTTCTTTAAGCCTAAATCAACACTGATAGCATCCTTTGCAGCAACTTTGTAAAGTTTATTGTAGGCTTCTTGCAAATCTGCATCCTTAGAGAGTTCCCTATTAGAAGGGTTCTCTTCAACAGCCACACTTTCATTGACTACAGCAGTAACAGTGAAAGCAATGAAGTTTTCATCCTCATCACAATCAGGCTCATCATCAGAAACTTCATCATCAGAAACTTCATCATCACTAAGGGTTACAGCCATATCCTTACCCTTAGACCTCAAGTATGTAGGACATTCAGATTTAACATGACCATACCCTTGACACCCAAAACATTGTTGCCCCATAGAATTATTAGAAGGTTGACCTACTTTTTCTTTAGGTTTTTCAGTGTTATTAACCTTAGTGGGATCATTTCTCTTAAAATTTCTAGGTTTAACAGTGTTCTTACCTCTTGCCCTTCTGTTCTTGTTCCTAAGAAAATTTCTAAAGTTCTTTGCAAGATAGGCAATCTCTGTAGAAGAAAGTTCATCATCAAATCCACTTACATCAACATTATCAATAGACTTAAAAGCCATTGATTTGGATTTGCTAGTCTTAGGTAGGTCCAACTCATAGGATTGAAGAGATCCTACAAGTTCATCAACAGGAATGGAGTCCACATCCTTGCTTTCAGTGATGACAGTCACTTTGGGTCTAAAATTCTCAGTCAAAGACCTAAGAATCTTCCTAACAATTTTAGGTTGATCACAAATTTCACCCAAATTATATGTAGAATTAACATTATCATTAAGCTTAGCATAAAATTCATCAAAAGATTCATCATCAGACATCCTAATGCTTTTAAATCTAGTAGTTAATTGTTGCAGCTTGTTAATTTTAACTGCTTTTGTGCCTTCATGCATTGTCTGAAGGATATTCCAAGCAGTATGAGCAACCTCAACATTAGAGATTCTCTTAAATTCCTCCATAGAAACAACATTAAAAATAGCATTCTTAGCTTTGCTATTAAAAGCAGTTACTTCTTTTTGAGAAGTTTGCCACTCACTCATAGGAGTAGTGGGCTTCTCCCATCTATATTCAACAGATTTCTAAACTCTCTCATCAATAGATTTCAGGAATGCTTTCATCTTTACTTTCCAATAAGTATAATTATTCCCATCAAAGTGAGGTGGAATAACAAGAGAGTGTCTGTGTTCCATGACAACTGGGGTCAAGAATCAGCTCTTAGATTAAGGGATCTACAACAAGAGAGCAACTTGTTTTGATACCACTTGTATGTTTTTAGACCCCTTAAAACACAACCAGATTAACATAGTTATTTAGCCAAGTGATTAACTTAGGTAAATTATGTAGATCTAGGTTAACACAAGTAAATCATATCATGCAAAGCAGCGGAAATATAAAGAACACAATGATATGATGACCTAGGAAAACCAAACCGGCAAAAAACCTAGGGAGGATTTAACTTAGCTATTCTCAAGGTAAAACGAATTCACTATGAAAGAATTGAAGTTTACACAATAGCGACTTAGACCACTAACATCCTATTGCTACCTCGAGTAGGAAATTTATTACCATGACGTGACAGCTCCGAGTCCACGAACTACTTCTTTTTTAAATTCTCAGCAAGCACAAGCACTCCCACTTATATATCTTTAAGCTCTTGAATTAGCAACTGAATTGATCACCAAACTCTTAACATTAATCTTGAGATTGGAAATCTTAAGTGTATGTGAAGGCAAACACCTTTAGATCTCACAAAATATTCACACACACAGCATTAAGAGCCATCTGAAAACGTGACTAGGGTTTTCTCTTTTATACCTAGGGCAAAACATAAAACCCTACACGTCAAACCGGGCTTGGGCTGAGTTAGAAAATTCTACAGAAAATCAATCTGCACGACTTTCAATCGGTCGAGTCTAATTCTCGATCGATCAAGCCAGGCAGGTTTACACAGTAAATCCTGTAGAACACTCAATTTCAACTTTACATATAAATACACTTTAAGCAAGTCTAAATAAAACTAAAACGTTTTGATCATGGTTTGCCAACATTACAAAATGAAATTCTAATATATTAGTTCCAAATTCCTTAGAACCTAACAAAGAGTGAAACACATACATCATCATCAAATATAGAAACAACACATGATGTATGTAAATAGTTACAAAACCAAAAGATACACAACACAAAATATATGTATATTAGTATCAAAGTGTATTAGACTAACTCTCCCCCTAAGTTAGTTATATCAAAAACTTTCTTCCCTTTAACATAAAGTTCTGCCCCTAAGTCTATTACTTCCTCTGAGGAAAGACATTCAATTCTCAAATTTCTCCCCCTTTTTAACGCGGAGAATAAGGAACCATAGACCTACAAGAAAAAGAAAAACAAGATGCTATGGACACAAAGGAAAAAAAATGCAAAAAAAAAAAAGAAAAAATGAAATGCATGTAAGGGTATCTCGATCGATCGAGGAGGTGTTGAGAATCTATCGAGAAGAAGCCAACCTCGATGGATTGAGAATCTGTCGAGGATCTATCGGCTAGACAAAAAGTTTTTCGATGGATCGAAGAAGCTGTTGAGCTTCTATCGAGAAGAACACAAAAAGCTCGATGGATCGAAAATGCGATAAGATTAGTTGAGATAAGAAGTCCAAGAGGCTCAATAGATAGAAAGCTGTCGAGCTTGATAAAAACCAGTTTTTCAAAGAGAGGAAAAACACAAAGAAATGAATGCAAACAAGCAAGCTACTCAACTAAAGATCCAATCAACATTTTAAGCTTTCAAAAACATCTCTCAATAAGAAAATACAAAGCATTTATAGATCACACACACACACACACATATACACACACAGACACACACACACAACAAGTCTAACTAATTTTATATTTCAAAAACAAGTCAAGACAGTTTAGTGATCATACATTAACATATGTATTTCTTGTGTTGGCCAGATTACATTGTACCTGCACATGTATCAAAAGTAGCAAAGAATATGCGTGTTGTGTGTGAAAACATAGCAAGAGTATATAAGTGTCATATTATGAAGATTTGAGATATGAGAAGATCAATTTCACTCACATACAATTATAACTGCTTGATGGGTACTATCACTTTCGAGGTACATCCTATAATTCCCACATCTCCTAGAAACACGCTTGCAACCATATTTAAAAGCATTTTGATTCTTTTTGCTTTTGTTATTCTTTGCATATTTTTTTCTTTTGAGCATATCATGCATGGGCATATAAGAGAGAGAAGAAATACTCAATTATGTTAAGCTTAAACATCATAATTTTGCTATGCCGAAGCATACAGATGTTATTCATGATTGACGGGCTTTAGCGGTGAGATAGTTATTTATGCCTTTCTCTTAGGATTTTTTAGTCATTCCTATCAAAAAGAGTGATTTTTAGTGTTAAGTATAAGAGCTTACTTAATCGTACTCATCATAAACACGAGCCACAAATTTCACTTGCTTAGTTGTGCGGTGAGATGGTTATTTATGCCTTTCTCTTAGGATTTTTTAGTCATTCCCATCAAAAAGAGTGATTTTTAGTGTTAAGTATAAGAGCTTACTTAATCGTACTTATCACAAACACGAGCCACAAATTTCACTTGCTTAGTTGTGCATTGAGATGCTCATTTAAGCTACGAAAGATACAAAGTTTAGAAAACTTTGTTTCAATGGCCATCCAAGGTACATAAGTACCAATGTACACAAACATACATTATTTTTGTATTTTTCTGATTTTTCAAAATTTTTTTTATTTAAAAAAAATAAAACAAAGTTGAAAATAAACAAACAAAAACAAGTAAACAACTAAAAAGAAAGCATAAAACAAGATGCATACGCATGAAAGCATGATTCCGAAAAGATAAGAAAACAAGCAAGAGAGTCCTACTTTAGGTAGAAAGAAATAAAGCAAAGGACAAACAGAAAGGCGATTAAGTCTTAGAATCCTTTATAACTTACACAGCACTAGTTTTTGGCCGTGAAGATGAAAAGGCACGTGTTCTAGTATGACTACTAAAGGACATAGAGGAATTAGAATTCCCCTGAAATTGAGTTAAAAAGCTCAAAGCTTTTAATAACTCACCAAGAATAGATATAGAGCCTTTAAACAAAGGATAAGACAGATTTGACACTCGTTTATGAGGAAACAACTTGAAACAATTAGGATGAGTGTGACCTGAAGCACCACAATGGTGACAAATATGAGTAGTTTTGGAACTACTCGATTTCCTAGGAGGTCTAACCTTATGATGAAAAATACATATTTGTATCGCATACAAAATATACGTAGCGGAAAATTAACGGATCTACTTCATTCGCAATTAATAACATGTACCATGTAAAGTTTAGAATATAAGAAGAAGAGAATGTACCTTGGTGTGGTGAGTTTTAAAACAAAGATTAGAAGTACTTGGAAACACTTTTAATCTTCACTCTAATTCCACTAACGCCCAAGAAGTGTGGTCTCTCAATCAATTTTTATGAATTTGTTCAATGGAGAATGAGAGAGTATTTAACACTCACATACAAACTGTTTATTTTTTATTATTATTATTATTTTTTTTGTTCTTACAAAAATTTTGTATGTTTCTCTCCTTATAACTGATTATCTAATTGGACTAGCCTTTTGGGCCTTTCCAATTGGGCTTTAGTATGTGGCTTGGAGTGGGACCAAAAGGGAACAAATAAGACTCTAACTCCAATGGGTCTTGGGCTTTTCTGTTAACTCTTGACAAGTCCAAAATTACTATTAATTATATTTAATACCACTATATAAATATAATTGTACTCTAGGCCTTATTAATAAATTATATCTCAAGACTTTATTGTATATGCAACTCCTTTATAAAATATTCGTAGTAATATAAAGTCATTAATGTAGAGTGCCACTTTGTGAATTACTACATCTTAATCCTTGAGTACCCGGTTTAATCCTTTTAAGTTATTCATTATATATTTATAAAATCCAATTTCATAAATATATACTTCAGTAATTTTTTACTAAAGTGGTTAGGCCTAACTCTCTGAATAATCGAATCCATTAAACTTATCTCAAGGTAATATTTTATATCTTCGTTAAGAGACTATGAATTCCATCTTGAGAATATATGTTCCATCAACACTAAATGTAGCTGTTCAACATATTGAAGTTTTCACCACTACTTTAGATCTCACTTCTAATATATCAAAGCAACCTACACTTTATGATCAGGTCCATTATTCTCTCAGGATTGAGAGTTCATGTAAATAGAAGTCGTGAGATTTATTATTCGTTTGACAGTCATTAGGAGAATAATAAATCTCATAGCGATCTAGTTCAATATGTCTTAACTTTTAAAACATATCAACATATCACCGACTACGAACTAAAATTCCGAGTTTACAAAAAACTTGTGATTTGTGTCTTTTATGACTTTTCACATAAATCACATACTATGCATCTCATAGACTATATGATAATATCTGAATATTCATGTTACCATTATTTTAGATAATAATAAAACAACTTTATTAATTACAACATTAAGTCATACATAATGTCATACATAATAACATACATAGCATCATACAATAGGATTTAAGGACATTAATCCTAACACCTTAGAGGTTGACAAAGACCTTAATTTAGGACAATTTGGCCTAGTATGACCAACAATGTGACAATGATGACAAGTGGGGATAAATTCAGAATTTTTATTCTTCTTAGAAGGAGTTTTAGACATAGGTTTAGAAACTTCAGCGTTAATATCAAAATTTTTGCTTTGTCTATCCTAGCAATATTAGCCTTCAACTCTTCATTATTCCTTTTAAATGAAGGAATATAAAAATCTTTTTCTTTTGAGTTAGGTTCAACAAGAAGTTTGGCACAAGTTAATTTTTCAACTTCAGTTTTAAATTCAAATAATTGCTCTTCCAAACTCTTAATTTTGTCTACCTGAGATGAAATTAGATTTTTAAAATTCTCATTCAAATTATCAGCTTCATCCAATTTTGCAATCAAATCATCTTTTTCAAGTTTGACCTTTTTAAAATTAGCTTTTAATTTTGTAGAACATTCATGAGATTTCATATAAAAATTATAAAGCTTGCAATAGGCATCTTGAATATTATCATCATCGTTCAACACAAGATCATGCAAATCAAAATAATCAAGAGTTTCCATGACAACAGGGGTCAATGGATTATACAACAAAGATTAAAACCTAATTAGAGTGTGCATGCTCTGATACTACTTCATAGGCCAAAAATGTATTGACCTATTTGGTAAATTAATCAATTAATTAGCTAAGTGAATTAATTAAATTCAATTTTATGCAATAAATGTGGTAGCATAAACAAATCACCAACTAAATTAAATGCAGTAATTTGACATAGGTGATTTGTTTACGAATGGGGAAAACCACCAAGGCAAAACCCACCGGGGTGAATTTAAAGCCATCACTCCTGAGAATCTACTATTATCAAAACAAGCGATTACAAGTAAACGGAATCCCAGTACCTAATACCAACCTACAGTTGAACCCTTACCCCAATATCTAATTGGACTTGTGATATAGCGGCAATCTTTTTGTTCAATGTACGAATTTCGGTACGTGACTAACTAATGATGCACAGATCCTAGTACGTGACTAACTCCACAACAATCCTTTGATTGTTGTAGTTGATTTTGCAGCAGCTTCATATAGCAACACCAATAAGATCTTCCATGTTGGTGCAAGAGATTTTGCTTAGTTACAAAACTCAAAGGCGTATAAGAAATGCAACAAGAACTCTTTCTTCTGTAGGAGGAGGCTAGGGTTTCAAAAAGAAAACCTTATGAAGCTTTCTAGGGTTAGGTTTTTTTTTTTTTCCATCGCCTTTAAATAAGAGCTTAATGGGCTCTTCTATTCCAAATAGGTTTACACAAATCTTAAGCTTTCCTAGTCCAATAAGGATTATACAAACCCATAAACAAATAGTCTTTTAGAATAAAAACGTTGCTGGCTATAAGGATTATACAAACCCATAAACAAATAGTCTTTTAGAATAAAAATGTTGCTGGCTATAGTCTGAATCTGGTAAGCTCGATAGATCGAGATATGTGTCAAGCTTTAATGAATCTCGACAGATCAAGCTTCTGTCGAGGAGGTATCAAAACTTATAAATTGCACTTTTCTTGAGCAATTCTTGAGTAATGTTTATGTCTTCAATTTAACCACTAAAAGTGATCATCTTGAACTTTCTCAAATTTACCCAAATACAAGTAAAATGCGTTTTGTCAAAGGATATGCCAATTACATAAAAATATGTCCTTAACAATACTCATCAAGGAGTAGCAAATTTGTCTTTATTTAGATGAAGTTTCCTCTTGTTATTTTACATCTTTTCATCATATGATTATGTTTGGCATAAATGTATATGAATGAGATTACTTGTTCTAAAGATGATGTTAAATATGACCAATAATTATTGAGAAATGCTATATTTATATCACTTTTACAACAAATTCTAAGTGGCAGATTGTTATTAATTAGTTGTTACTGATGGGAAAAAAAATTAGTAGCGAGTTCCAAATTAGAAATAGTAATAATTTATTACTTAAGATTTGTGTGAAAATGTTGTAAACGTAACACTTCTCTTAATTTCTAGGATAGTATGAGACTAATTTATGGAACAAGCAAGATGAGTGTTTAACACATTTTCTAGTGTTTTCTTGATTTTATCCATAAATAATTAACTGTTCTAGTATAAATCTCTCAATCTATGTGATGAATATTGTTATGTATATGAGCCTCCATTATGAGATTCTCCATCTAGGGGGAATGTCCAAACATTTTTCAAGCTCCCTGGGTTGTGGTTCTCATAGAATGAGAATTTAGGAAATGCATTCACTTGTGTGATCCTGTATTATTCTTAATTCAACCATCATCAAACAACGAACCACTAGATGGTGGGATCTAACTAGATGATAAGCTAAAATCAAGTGTACGGTTGCATTGAGTTACATCGAAATTTAGAGTACATCTATCAAATCACCATTTTCCGAGTACATTTTCAAAACCAAAAATGATTTTCAATTTGTCCAAATTTATCAAATAATAAAAACTATTGATATCATCCCATATGTATCATTGCTTATGCGTTTGCATGAAATCATAGGACATGTGTCCCCACATTTGTAGTAACAATAATATTTCTATACAATAAGAAGGATAGAGCAAACTCTTTTCATGTCAATCAACGGAGAAGGTGTCACGTATATATCTCATTCACTTTTTCTTTGTTCCATCTCAATTTCATGAATTTGTCAAACCCTCCACTTAAAAGGTCGCAATCCTTGGTACACTTAAAGAGGTATTTTGTTGCTTTTACTACTTGCGAAATATGATTTAATTTCTAAATTACCTGATCAGCTGGCTTCAGTCCCCAAGCTTTTAACCCTGAGGTTTGGGATGCCTTCTGGCTATACAATATCAGAAATACGAGCATTATACATATATGAAGGAAACAGTACATGCATAGCTAACATGAATTACATGGAAATATTCCTAGTGAACAAGGCGTAGTCTCCACATTGCTTCTCATAATTTGCTGTTGCATCACTAGCACAGAGGCAGAGCTACCAAAATCTACAGAAGTGAGATAGTCACCAATCACACCTAGTTCCTGATTTTCACGCCAATTTGTTAATCCCTCAAGGAGTACTGGATTTATCCCATGTTTCCTTCCCACAATCCAAAGGTCATACTTTTCATCATTCATGGCCTCAATAGCTGCAATAGTTTCATCACCATCCTTCACCACCACCTCTCTATAAAACACCCTATCATTTTTCTCATTTTTAACCCAAAACCATGTAACCAACCCATCATCAAGCTTTTTCTCCATCTCATTATCTCCATTAAAGTTATAGGAAAGAAAGCGTATCACAGTAAGAGAGATGCTCCGGTTCCCAGCCATTCTATCTGCAAAAACAAGAGCTTCTCGAGCATCTGCTCCTCCTAAAAATAGCAAAACAAAATGGTGGACAATATTCTCCGTGGATATGGCTGGAACAGCCCTTTGAAAATTACCTTTGTCAAAAAGAATTCCAACAGAACAAGGTGCATGAGCTAAGACATTGGAGTTTACAGACCTGACTCCAGCTAGTACAACTTCTGCGCCTCCAATATCCAAGCGTTCCTTGTGGTATGGTAAGATGACAAGAGTAGCTTTGCATTCAAGAGCAAGCTTGCAAATATCTTGGTACATGGTTTTTTTCGGTGACACAGCTGTGAATGTACGGAGATTGAGGTAAGCATTTTGGCTTTCCTGATAAAGCTTTAGGGCACCGAGGATAGCCTCAGAGGATCCATATTTGGAAGGCAATTCCTGTTCTTCGTGATCTATAAACAAAGGGGCAGCACGACCAACAAGCTCAATGAGATGGAGAGCAAAGATTGAGAATGGGCTAGTGACAGTAGGATTGGAGACCTCAACAAGTTTGATGAGGCCATCCACGCTTTCCAGATCATGCATGCATAGAACTATACGAACTTCATTTTCTGGAGAGGTATGTTGAATGGTTCTCCTTTTATTCACCATGTATGGCTTTGTTGGATCATAGAGGATGCTGATCAAAGCTGTACATGTTCCAGTCACCGCTGCTGTTAGTAGTATTAGCAAAGAGAAACCTGGCTGACCTATAATCTGTATGCATACATCCAAAACAGCAAAGCAAGAGAGATGAGATGAGAACGGCCAAAAAAAAGAAAGAAGGTAACTTACATTTTCTTCTCTTAAAAAAAAAAAAAAAAATCTATTTCGTAGAAAGTTAATTGCATGTTTGAGAGAGAGAGAGAGAGAGAGAGATTCAGCCTTGTAATTTGGAAACTTTTCAGTTTTGGTAAAAAAGGAAAACACAAGTGAAATTGCATTTAATTGGTTAAGTGAGCAAACTTGATTTATTTACATTTTTTTTCAAAGAAAATGAAAACTAAAAAACATTTTGGATAAAGTATTTCTATGGACATAATATGATTCACAATAACTAATATGACTTGTTATATAGTTGATGCATAATAAACACGATATTAGCATTAGATCCAAATAAAATTAACGTTGTTTTAATGGTAATAAGCTGTGTTAATAGTTAGTGAAAAAATCAGTACCCTTTAAAAATATATATATATATATATATATATATTTATTTGTTTATTGAGTGTGAGAGAGCATACCACTTTATCCATCCAATGGAGATATAATAAAATCTCGACTTGGCCTCTTAAGCTCAAAATGAGGCTCATAGTGAAACTCTCTCTTAATGGGACGTTAGCGAAGACAGCAGCCATGGCGGTCACAAGCAGCTTGGAAAAGTAGCCAATCAGAGCCAGAGCAAACAATGGCGACAAGTGCACCCAGCCAACAGCAGTCATGGAATATACATCTGTGGTAATCCCAATAAAAATAAATGCAATTGGCATGAGAAACTCAAAAATAAGAGTTTCACTCCTTGCCACAAGGGTCGATCCCAGTGGAGGGCCATCCGGTATAACCAGTCCCAACATCATTGGCCCTGTAGCAATGGCGACCCCAAAAAAATCTGTGAGAAACCCCATAACTAAAACCAATAACAAAATTGCAACCACATAGCCTTGATCAACTGGATCCCCTTCAGGAGTATGGTCAACGATCCACTGCATTCCTCGCCCAACGAAAATGACACAGAAAGCCACTAAAACCGCCAAAGATATCAAATACCATAACGCAGCCATGGGCTTTGTTTCCCCTTGTTTTGCTGCCTCAAACGCATAAAAAGCATTAAGCCCTATTGCATCGCAAATTATGGACGTGGATAGTGACATTCGTCCAACCTCGGAGCTTAGGAGATTTAGCTCTTCAAGAATAGTATATATGCACGGAAATGATGTTATAGCCATAGAAGAAGAAATTGCTCCAATCGAAGTAAATTTTGCAAGATCTTTATCCATGGACATGCGCATAATCATTGCAGCAAGTACAACTATTATAAAGGGAAACACCATTCCGATAAATGCAATATACATTTCCTTTTTTCCTGCTTTTTTTACTAGGGATAGATCCATTTTCACACCGATCACAAAAACGAAATACATAAAACCCATTAGTCCAATATTTCTCAACACGTATTGGGTATTATCCGGGAACATACTTGAGAAGAACTTTTTGTTGTGGCCTAGAACGGAGGGACCGATGATTATACCACCCTTGACAACATTAAACCATCAACAACAAAAAATACTGAAAGTTAGTGGCTAGAAATATATGTGCTTTTAATAAAAGGCTAGACTTCTAACTTAGTGTGCATTTGAATATCACTTATTTTACTGAAAATTAAAAACTGAAAACAATAAAAAATAATAATAAATTACTGTTCATGCTTAAAAGTACTGTTTATATGCCTGATTATACGGTTCATGTCCCATGAACAGTGCAATAGGCGTTAGTTTAAAAAAAAAAAAAAAAAAAAAACTGAAAACGCCAGACGTGTAACACAAGGCAAACACACCCTTAATTAGACCCAAAAAAAAAAAAAAAAAATCTCTAGCTATAAAGTATGTATCATAACATTCATGAAAAAAAAAAAAAAAAACCTAAAACTAAAACTAAAACTTACAATGATCTCTGCGACAATTCTAGGCTGTTTGAGAGGCTTCAAAAGAAAGCGAAGGATCTGAATGATAACGATGACAAGGGCTATCTCAAGCAACAACAGTGTGAAGGAGGAATTCAAGGGATTCTCTCCATAAAAAATGCCATAGGGGTGAGTGCTTTGAATGCTATGGCAAGTAAGAATCATTTCGGGAGATTGGATGACATTACTAGGTGCATGCAACTCAGCCACCTGAACTTTCATGGTGCTACGAAAGCCGTCAGAATGGCCACTAGGAGCCAAAGAACGATAGATTGGGCAAACCCTAACCATCAGAATAATGCTAAATTAACAAAATTGAGAGAGAGAGAGAGACAGAGACAGAGACAGAGAGAAGAGCTGCCAGGGATGTGGACGTGCTTTAAAAGAGGGTGAAGACATGAAGAAATTATAAGGTCCTCATGGTGGACCACGTCATCTATCCACCATTCTACTAAAAAACTCACATTTGTTTAAAATTGCTGAGTCGGTAATTAATTTCTGTTTTTAATTTTTTTTAACTCAGTAATTTTAAACATGTGGAAGTTTTTTAGTGGAATGGTGGACTATGTCACTTGTCAACCATGATGACCTTATAATTTCTTGAAGACTTGAACGGTTGAACATTTCTATGAATTCATAAAATTAATGCTCTTGGATACAATAAATTGAAAAGATTGTTTTTTCTCAAAAAAGAAAAGAAAAGAAAAGATTGTTAAATTTATTCGCGCAGTGTAATGGATTCAATAAATTTTGCTATATTAGTCTTAACAAATTTTTTACCAATTTAAAAAAAGATAAAGAAAAAGAAAAAATCCTTGACCAAATCCTAATTTTGATTAATTTTTGTTTTGGGTAAATATTATATATTCTTGTCAACAAATCGTGGTGATCTAATCCTCAAAAATGGAAGTTTCTATTATTGCTATTAATTAAAGAATTTTACGTTGATTTGCTTAATTAAGTAAGTCAATTTTTTTTTTTAAGGTTTCAATTAACTTAATTGGTAAAGTCTCTTTTAGTTGAATACGAGATTTGCGGTTTAATTTCCGTTTAATTATCATTAGAGCAGGCGTCATAAATTGAAACTTTGTCAAAAAAATTTTAAAAAAAAGTTGTCTAGTTAAGGAGAATAGTAACTAGAAGTACAGGCATTGACCATTGAACTATAGTAGAGAAAATAGGATTAAACCGAGCGGGACCACTGAACATGGGCCATGGCCCATTCCATAAAACCAAAAGATATGATGGGGGCCCAATGCATTGCCATCACTGGCCATAGTCTGCCATAATAATAAGATTATAATGATTTTCCTCAAAAGAAGGCGGCTTTTACGTTGGTGGTAGCGGAAAGAATTTATTTGCGTTCAGGTTTGTTTTTATACATAAGGTTTTTATAGCCATCACCATTTGTCAGGGTACAAAATTAAATGAATGAAAGAATGCAGGACCCCTTGTGTGTGCGCGCTTTTATGTTAAAACCCCTTTCCTTTTTTCTTTGTGTTAGAACTCCCTTTTCTTTTCTTTTGTGTTGGAACCCTTTTCTCTTTCACTTGATGCGTGTTTGTTTCTCCAAAAAAAAAATGCAGGACCTGAGTCATTGAGCCCATCCTCTATAGTCTTTACTATGTAATGTTTGGACCACTCTTGTCCTTAATATCTTTTTCTTTTACTATTTATTTAAATACATCTGCTCAGTTGTTGTGAACTTTATTTCCAATATATTGGACCAGTGAAATTTTATTAAAGTTGAGTTTCAATTATTTTAGTTTTTACCGTGATTTTTGAGTGAAGTTTGTGATATACTTTTATGATAAAATTCATTTCCCTCTCCCTTATGTGTTTATGTTTGTTTAAAAAAAAGTTTTCACAAGTTTTTTCTTGTTTTAAGAGAGTTTCAATCTATAGCGTCCGCTCCTTATAATAACTTTTTATTATCAAACTAAGACACCAATTAGTTTCTAGTGTCTTTTATTCAAATATAAGAGACTTCACAAATAAATAAATAAATAAATATATATATATATATATACACATTTGAATGTAACCGAGTTCTAGGGTTGTTAAAAAGTTATAGAAGAAATCAACCACGACAACACATAAAAAGATGTTCAAAGGTTAATTTTGACAGTGTATCTTGACCAAACCTTAACAATGGGTTGGCAACAAGAAAAATATGATAGCGATTAGCATGGCTTTTTGTTCGGAAAAAAATAGGAGATAACTGTCAAACCAATCTGGCAACTTTCCATGTTATGTAAAGCGTACATCATCATGCTATTTGTTCGGAAAAAATTAAGATATAATTGTCAAACCAATCTGTAACTTTCCATGTTATCTGTATATATTAAGATGCTTCAAAAAGTTAGTTATTGCTTTTTTAGCTGTCAAAAATACCTTTAAATTAATTAACAACTTAAATATGATGTTTAAATAGTAAATTGGCAAAAGAAAATTAGTCATTACTTTTTTTACAGTAAAAAAAACCCTACCAAAAACTTAAAAATGGAATTAAAATAGCAAATTGAAAAAAATAATAAATACATACTTTTATGTTGAAATGCTTTTCTGCTTCTAATAAACTCTTACTTTTATGTTGATTTAAATTTCTACTTTTACTCACTAACTTCCTATAAAATAAGATTACTCTTTTGTTAATTTTAAAACTTCTCTAGTCTACAAAACTCACCCCATGTTTTTTTTTTTTACTTCATCACACCCTTAGATTTTTTTTTTTTTTTTATTGTGATTGAAAAAATTAAAAATTCCAAATTATAATAAATATAAATTATTAATCTTTACCTAAAAAAAAATTAAAAAAGCCTATGAACACGCACGTGAGTGCGTGCACATAGGCTAGTATATATAAAGCAGGCATCAATTATAAATAACCGCATAAGAAGTAAAAATGTTGAGCCCTTTTTGATATCCAACCATTTCTCATAGGCTTTTTACAGTGCTGTTGAAAAGTAAATAAGGTCTTGCAAGTCCATACGGGAAAACTTTTTTAAAGGTTCACGGAGTAGTTTATCATGAATCTGATTTAAGAGTTCAGTTTCAATAAAACAATAATTTTTTTACAAATTCTAAATTGCAAGATGTTATTAATGGATAAAAACATAATATCAAGAGTGGATCTAAGTTATAACTAATAATAACTTATCAATTATATAATTTGTTGTAAAATTATAATGAAAATGTTCTAAATGTAACATTCCTCGTTTAATTTTCTACTCTCACAATTTTTGTGTAATAATTTTTATCACATTGAAGTGGTCAAACATTTTTTCACACTATCAAACCCGTCATAAAACAAAAAGGCCACAAAAGTTGTTTCTAGACTCTCACCCTATCAAAAATAATAATCACATGTTAAAAAGCAGTAATTCCAATAAAAACAGTGATTAGGTAAAGACTAACCATCAGGAATCATCATTACATGACTGAATTACTAAAAACTAGGAGTAATGTAATTTCACTGGCAAATGCTTTCGTCGCCAAGAATCATCTTAATCACGACCAAATCTATCTTGTTGGGACTTCTATTTTATAAACAGAAATATTAAAAAAAAAATTTGGGTAGAAACAGAAATATTAATTGGTAAGACCATAATATTGCTTATTAAGCTTCCCACTTTAAATGAGATGGACCTTTAAACATTTGATCTCTTTCTGTTAGGGTCTCCTCCCCAGGTTCTAGAGGTGGTTTGGGCCCTTCTTCCTATTGATTTATAATAACCTTACTTACAAAAAAATAAGTATAAAATAAGTTAAGTTTTACAATTTTTTTAAACCACAGTTAAAACACTCACATTAGACAAACTATATTTTTTTTTTTGGACATTAGTCAAACTAAAAATAGCATATAATAGAATAAGGATAAATTTGCATACTGAACTTCAAAAATCATTTATGATAAATTTGTATAAATTTAAATTATTACAATAATATGTTACTAAATCATTCATGATTACTACTCACATAAATCTATTTTTTAATATGTTTTTGCTCAACTACAAAAAAAAATTTTAATATGTTTTTACTCAAATACAAAAAAAAAAAAAAAAAAAAAGAGAGAGAGAGAGAGAGAAAGAGATGATTTGAGAAAAAAAAATAAAAAATGATAAAAAAATAATATTTTTTAAAAATATATTATAAAATAGATAATTTAATACGAATGCTTCTAAAAATTGATTATATTAAATAAAATAAATAAATTTTAATACTAAAATAGACAAATTTTAACCCATTGATTCTAAATGCTAATTTGTTAAAAAGTAGGAAAAATAAATATGTTCATTACATCTACATTAAAATAATAAAAATAACTAACCTCATCACATGCGTTTCGTGCATGCGATGTGTATTTTTTTTGTTAGTAGTCTTATGTTATAGAAAAAAAAATTGTGTTTTATTTATTTATTTTATATATATAATTTTTATTTTAAAATTTTAATTTATAAATGAATAAATCAATTTGAAAATTTATAAAAAAATAGTTCTATTTTTTAGGTAATATTTTAATGAAAGTTTAATGAAAGTTAGAGTTATATTTTTACCGAATTATCTTTTAATTTTGTTTCTACTTAAACGTAAGGGTGTAGGAGTATTTTTGAACTAAAAAATAAAAAATCTAAATAGAAAAAATCCCCTAAATAATAGTATAGATAATAATTAACGGCTAAAGTGGGTACAATTTAAGTCTAATAACGGTTGTGGAGAACCCTCTGCCAAGTGACAAGTCTATTCTATTTAATCATTTTAATAAACTACTATACCATTTTATAACACCATCAACATTTTAATTTTAATTTTAATTTTCTTATTTTATTTATTAAAATAATATAAACTTTCACTAAAATAATATAATATATTCTAATAAGACTCTTTTTTTTCTTCTCTCTTATCTCTCTTCTACTTTATTAATTAAAATATATTATAATTTTTTCTCTTCTACTTTATTAATTAAAATATATTATAATTTTTACTAAAGTACTACAAGGATGATACTGTAGCACAATTTGCCACTACAAGTCCGGTTGCTAGACTATTCCACTTACAATTGCCAGTAGAAATAAACTATTTACAATTGCCAATAGAAATGCTGCTTAGGAAAGAGATACGTACGTTTTTTTTTTTTTTTTTGAACCCTGAAAGAAATACGTACGCTTTCAAAAGAGGTATACACAATGGTTTTATTTTATTTTATTTTTTTGAGATAACTATCAATTGAAATTTTATTCAGGAGCTTTAAAGTCAGCTAACAAAAGCAGAAACAACTGAAAATGCAGACTCCAATGGTTTTAGAATTCACACAATACCAAAAACCTTTTCGGAAACTACCCCTCACTCTTCTCTTTCTCTTCTTCTTCTTCTTTTTCTTTTTTTAATTTTTTTTTCGCTTATTTTTTGGGTAAAAATATTTGTCCACTAATAGTTTTAGAAAGTATTTAGTAATTCTATAACCACGTAGCACCCCCCTTTTTTTTTTGTAACTATCTAAAGAAATAGATTGCCAGCTGCTGCTTTCTCAAAAAAAAAAAAAAAAAAAGATTGCCAGCTGCTACTTTCATATAAACATGTATATTACACTGTCATGTTCATAATTATGGCGCAAAATGCCATAATTGTGGCGCAAAAATATGTGATCCCAGCTTTTTTGAGCGAATATACAAAACACAAGCTTTTTTTTTTTTTTTTTGAGCAAATATACTTGAGTGGATTTTAGCTTGTTTTGCCCTTCCCAACGAAAGCTTTTATTGGCTTAGTGCAGAGGTCCCAAATGCAAGCCTCATCAGGTATCAGGAATGCATTTATTCATGCAGCGTGAGAACTGATGCAGCGTGTAAACTTTTCTTTTTTCTTTTTCTTTTTTGGGCTGAGGATACCATTTTGAAGAACTTAATGCTAACAAAGTGTATTGGTCTATTAATACGGCCAAATATTATAAAAGAAAATTAAGTATTTGGTCTATCATCACCACTTCACTGCACCAGCTGAGGATACTCATTGAATCCTCTCCACCTGGAGAGAGATATAAATTAAGTTAGAAATGTCTCTAGCTTTTCTCAAGGATATAGCTTCTCGAATGGCCAAAACAGCTTTTGAAGTTAAAAAGGTCAGGGCAAAAGTTCCTAGAGAATGAGGAAGTGGGGGTTTCTGTTCAAGCACATTACCTTCTGGGGATAAAGTTCTTTAAAAAATATGTGCAACGATAACATGAGAAGGTTTAATGATCTTATTACAGGTAAGTTGGTTTCTCTGTCCCCAAACAATTAGACACACCTTGTACCCTAAAGTTAGATCATAGTTCTCAATACTTGCTAGAGGTCCAAAAACTCATGAGTCCCAACCATACACGTGGCCTAAATGGCCAACCAGATGATCCACACTGCGTCAGGAACAGGGACTAGATAATAATCTAACATTTAAAAAATATATATATATATATATATTCAAATCTATAAGTCAAACTCAACATCATCTTCTTTCTGAAATGCAAAATTTAGCAAGTGCTATAGTTTTTTACTTTTTTGTTTTTTGGGAAATCCCCAAGTTCCTTTAGTTATTAGTTATTACATGGGTAATGAAAATATAAGAATTTAAAATAATCAATGGTATAGTGAGATATTATATATATATATATATCAAATTGCTTTTAATAGAGAAATAATTATGATAGTGATGAACAAAGTGATTATAGAAAAGAAAGTGACGAGACCGTGACCTGAACGAAGTTGGAAAGGAGTCAACATCCACAGTTACTACACCCCCATTTACTGAAAAGTGAAAAAGCCTGTAAAATTTTCAGTCAGATGAGAAAACCCTAGCTCAGCTCCCACAATTACTTGAAAGCCTAATAGCTAGAGTTCAGCCTCTGCCAGTAAAACCTAGCGGAAACACAAACAGAAACGTAAAATTAGACTTTAATAAATAAGCTAAATAAGAATCAAAACTGGTTTCACGGGTAGGTTCTTCTGGAGGAGCTAGGCAAGCTAGGGTTTCAGACTTACTAGTCAAACTGAAAGAAAGAAAAAACCAAAAAGAAAACCAGGAATACCCATGTTTAAATAAGACATGAAGAGCCATTAAGAGCCAAATTCGGAGAATATATCTTTTTAAATTAAAAAAAAAAAAAAAAAACCCAGATAAAGGTAAAAGTATGAACGAAGAAATCCAGCAAAAAATTGATAAAATCCAGGGAAGTTTGGGAGAGGGGGGGTCTGGATGTGAAGTGAAAAGGATCAGATCATTTTCATAGTTCCTACTAGTCTACTACAAATATATGAAGTACAAGTTCATGGTACTACAAAAAACGTCTGCTTTATCCGTTCAAAAATTCACAGATGTAACCCATAAACAATACAAAGTGGTACAATATATATAGCGAGATGCTCAAAATTATAGATATAATACTACCCATCTTAAAAGTAGTTCACAAAATTGAGAGAGTTGAGAAAGTAAAATACGACTGTAAAGTGAGAACAGCACCAAATAAACAAAACCCATCCCAGCTGTAATACTAATGAGATAAAGAAGAACAAACCATACAATTCAAGGGCCAAGTTTCTGTAATAGTGTTAAACGAAAGGGGAAAAAACACAAAAAGAAAGAGAAACTAGAATACAGAAATATAATTTCTATTTTAAAAAAGCTGGAGACTGGAGAGCTCCTAATCATTTGCCTTGTATGATTAAACACCTACTGAAAATTAAACTAAGAACACGAACGAGGTTAAAAAGAGTGGATTTTTTGTCTTAATAGCAAGGAAAATTACATGTATAGATGTATGCTAAAATTAATGTTACATACCCAGAAGCCAAATATGGTCCATGATCGGAGCTGAGGTTATAGCTAGCTATAGCTAGAGCGGAGATAGCAAGAAGAAGCCGTGAAACTCAGGATAGATAGCGCCAAAGATCACAGTTATAATATGATGATGATGAAGATCATGATTATAATTCATGGCGCTATCCCTCCTGAGCTTTACAGATTCTCCTATACTGTTTATAGTATGCAATCAGAGAGACTAGACCAAGAAAAGCCTACTCTTGAAAAGCCTACACATTTGAAAGCTAAGTGCTGGAATTCACATGGTGGGGAATGAGAGGAGAGGGAGCGTATTTATAAGAGGAAGGGACGTAAGATAAACTTGTTGGAAAATAAAAAATAAGAAAACTGTGACACACGGCTGTTACTACGCGTATTTACACGCACAAAAGAAAAATTGCCTTCAAGTCACGATCGCATTTACATACCCACCCACACCCACACACACACACACACACACACAAACTTTCAAGTTACGATTTCAGTTTCTTTAGTTAATTTTTATTTTATTTTATATAAATATGTATGTAATAAACACTGCTGAAGCTGCTAAGAAATGAGTGAATTCATTGGAACATGAGTTGAAACAACTTCTGGACCAAGTAAAATAGGGAGTTTTTAGTTTGTGTGGAGGGACGGTTTTTTCTACCTTTCTAAAATTTTATTATATATTTTATTAAGAATTTTTTAATAAGCATTATCGTTTCCTTACATTGTACGCTGCCGACTACGATTTTCGTTCTAAAGTCTTGGGATACGGTAAGGGGGGGATTCAATGGATTCTGGTTATTCTACACACAAATAGCCTTAATTTTCTCCACTTTTTGCAGTTTTGCCGGAGGGTGACCCTCATTTTCTCATTTTTATGCCGGAAAAAGGTTACAATGGGGGAAGGGAATGCCTTAGTGCATCTATATTTTAATTTTAGTCTCAATCACCTTATAATAAATACTCATATATTATTTATATAAAAAAAAAAGATTCTCATACATCATCTATTATCAAAATTAAAAAAAATTAAAAAAAAAACTCATATATAATCTAAGTCTATTTTGTATCTTCAGGAGACAACTGAGTGATGAGTTCAATAAATCTAAAGAACATGTATCATTAATTCGGAATTATCAAATTCCTTTATGATACTATTGGTCTATGCATGAAGTTTTTAAAAGTCTTAGTATGTATTCGGATATCACTTATTTTGCTGAGAATTGAAAACTGAAAAAAATATAAAAAAAATATTTTTTGTTATTATTTATTACTGTGTTGTACTATTTATTGGCTTATTTTTACTATTCATGACCAATGAACAATGTCATAGCTGAAAAAAAAAAAAAAAAAAAAAAACTGAAACGCTCAAAACGCAAAATGCAGCCGCAATACAAACAGAGTCATGTGACATTTTAAAAAGTGTTATTCCGGCCAAAACTCACATGAGCATGGAGCTAGCAGTCTAGGCAAAAGACTAAGACAAAACTTTTTTATATAAAAATAAATAAATAAAAATCTAAGTCAGTTTTGGCCAGAATAACACCTTTTTTTTTTTTTTTTCTTTTTAACAATGGGAGCAATTAATGGATTTTTTAAAATAGGAGTGGGAGTAAGGAATTACTGTTTCCTTATCATTTAAACTTCTGCATTATGTTGTGACATGGAAGTAGTAGGACTACTTGATATTAATGAGATTTACCATCATTTGAATTCATAATTCCTAAACTTGCAAATATAATGGGTGGCAAGAATTATTTACCTAAAGATTATGTCCCCATGCCATTTAAACCCCCACATTATGTTATGATGTGAGACTAATTGGGTACTAACGGGATTTACCCGACTCAAACTCATAATTCCAAAACTTGCAAGTATAACATGTCACAATTGTAAATTATATAGTGGCCCGTTTAGTACATAAACTTAAACACATATTTTCAATTTTTAAACAACATTACACGTATTTTTACACACTTTTTTATCCACACGTATTTTAAAAAAATAAAAAATGTTGGTTAAACACACATATTATAACCTTTATCCTAGGGATTATCAAAAAACAAAAAAAAAAAATCTTTTTAGTTTTTTGAGAAGAAAAAGACAAAAAACTTGATCGACCTAGACTAAATTTTTTTTTTTCTTTATCTGAATGATCCTAGATTGAAATTTATCAAAACACACTTGACTTCTCTGCATTCTCGGTATTTTCACAATTTTTTTTTTTTTTTTTTTTGTGAAAAGAGGGATTTATTAATTTATTATAAAAAAACTATTCTATCTCTCTTAGGTTATGTTTGGCATTGTCTTAAAAAGTCACATTTTTTTACTATACAGCTTATTTTTGTTATTATTTATGAGTTTCCTTACACTTTTGGGTACTATTTATGAGTCCTACTTATGGGTTCTACTGTACTATTTCAGCTGTCTTTTTTATTTACAGTACTTTTAGCAAAAAAATTTCAGTTTAAGACTTTCAGCTATATAAGCTATTCCTAAATAGACTCCTAAAGTCATTCTAGATAAATGGCTAGATAATACAAAAATTGAATAATGATTATACTTTTTTAGTCTGCTTTTTTGCTCTTTACCCTTCCTTAGCCAAGCGGTTAGCAACTCCATTAGTGTCACAAAAAACATGATGTAAACGGACGGTCCATTCTCAATCCAAGAAAGTCTTGCAAAAAAAAAAAAGTAAATAGAAGGAGCCAAAGATGAGCCATGACACCAAAAGAGGTTAGCCAAAATAAAGTAAGAACAGAGTCAATACCTAAGTTTATAAATTAAATCCTAATTCCCATACTAATTGAAGCCCCTCTCCCTTACAGCCCATAGTTCAGCTGCATTAACTTTGATCTGTATTTGCTCTCATCAATGAATTATATTCATGTATTTCTTATGGCATTGAAGTTTATTGCTAACTTTAATTACATGAATCATTTTACTTTATTCTCTATTTGACAAAGGATGATTCTCAAAGACTGCTCTAATCGGATGGCTGGGGAAAAGAGTTGCATGATCCTTTTGAAGAGGATGCCTCATTGAATTTGTTTTTCTCTTTGTATTTGAATACCACTAGAAAGTATCAATTTTTTTTCTTTCTAAATTATACGTTGGGTGGGTTAACTATCATTAAATCAATGCTCAATCAAATGCCCTTCACCATCCCAACATCACTTTGTGGTTACACATTCGGAGTATTTGTCAAAAGTAATCATTATCATGAGTTAATAATCTCATTACAGTCGGCAACATGATTCTTGTCATTGTCTTCAAGTTCACTCAGACTATGTATGATCGTAAAATTAGTGATTCAATAATCAAAAATAATAATCTCCAGCGTTTAGCTCAAGTTTTTGTTTGAGTACTTACTGATACAGTCTAATGACATTTTGAGGACAAAATGGGCAAATGCCCTTTTCGTGCAAAAAAAGTGGTATTTTGTCCTTTTTTCTAAACTAATTAGGAAAATGTCCCTCTTTTATAATTCGATTTTCTAAAAATTGAGTTAAAAAAAAAATTTCTGAAGCCCTATAGCGGCGTTTTAAGGAGCATATAGTGAAGTTTTCAGGACCTATAGTGACGTTTTGAAACTCGATTTCCATGAACTCGAGTTATAGGCAAATTTTTATTTATTTATTTTTACCTATAACTCGAGTTCATGGAGATCGAGTTACAAAACGCTACTATAGGTCCTGAAAACGTCACTATAGGCTCCTTAAAAACGCCACTATAGAACTTAACTCGATTTTGAGAAAATTGAATTTCAAAAGAAGGGCATTTCCCTAATTAGTTTGGAAAATGGGGCAAAATGCTGGATTGTTTTTTTAAAATGGGTATAAGCCAATTTTGTCCATTTTGATATTGTGATTTCTATCATCATATATATTTAACTAGGCAGGATTTTTTCGATGTGCATGTCTTGTTCATTTGTCACTACTTCTTCTTTAACGAGCATCCAAGGATAAAAGTTAAAATATATTTTTCCTTCTTAAAAAATATATAAAGTTGAATTATACAATTCAACCTACCTTGAATTTGTGAACCCCCAGTAGACAATCTTTTTTTTTTTTTTTTTTTTGAAATTATACATTTAAAAAAGAGATTATGTTTTCTAAGGAAAGGCTGCCATTACCGCATTAAATGTGCTGCACCTACTTTTCTGACCGCATTTATATGGAGAAGACCCCTAAACAATGTAACCTTGGCCACCGCAACTCACAGAGGGCCAAAGAAGATACATGATGGGACGCGCACTCAAGTAGAGACTTAGATAATCGACAAGTGTAGGGTGTAGATGATCTGGAAAGAACTATATAATGTGAAGGAATCCTTCTTAGAAAAAAAAAAAAAAGAGAAAAAGAGAAAACAAAAGAAAGAATTGAGTTTGTATCTAAACTAAGAACAGTGAATATTGAAGTTAACCTCCTCGGACTATTGTCGAGGACAGTTTATTGCACTTAGATCTTTTGTTTTATTCTTCTTGTGCTCTTAGCATATTTTGTTGATTGTCTAATCCAATCTAACCTAATTTTCTTTTCTCACTCTCTACAAATTCATTATTGTTTGACCTTTTGGGCTGGTCCATCCACTTTCGGGCAGGAGCGAAAAATCGTGTCCTTACAAATGTTATGCACAAATTTTACACTATGTTTGGTTTAAAGGGAAGAGGAGGGAAAGGAAGGGAAATGAAGCCTTTTCCTCTATTTGGATAGCACGAAAGGACAGAAAATGAACTAAATTTGATGAAAATTTTAACACTTGGGCCCACATTTTTCTGCTCTCCCTTATTCTTTTTCTCTTCTCTTCCATTCCCTTTGCTCAAACCAAACATAGAGTAAGAGTGAAGAAAGACTCAAATCTTGAAGCCCTATTCCTATGCCTAAATAGAGAAAACCTCCACGTGCCTAGGGAAAAAATAATATATCTTTGTTGTTGTTGTTGTTGTTGTTTTTTTTTTTTTTTTTTTGAAAAGAGACTTAAATTTACTTTAAAAGAGGAGATATTCTTTTCAATAAGTTCACTGCAGGCTACAGCAAATCCTCGAGGGGTTCTTTGGAGTGTCAAGGGTTCTAACTCATAGAGAAAATCCCGATCAAAAGATTACATAGTTTTGGATACCGCTTATTTTGATGAAATTGAAAAAGGCGTAAATGCACTTTTAGTCACTACATTTTGATTTTTTTTCATTTTGGTCCTTACATTTTAATTTTACCACTTTTAGTCCCTAAACCAATTAACACATGTTATTTTCGTCCTTTCCGTCAGTCAACTGACGGAAATAGTTGAGGTGGCAACTAGAGGAAATAAAATATTATAAAAAATGCCACGTCACCATGACACATCAGCATATAAATTTAAAAAATATATATTAATTTTAACAAAACTAAAAAACATAAAAATACATCAGATTTGAATAAAAATAAACAAGAAAATGAACCAGATCTCGGGAACACAAGAACATGAGCCCAAATGATAAGAACACAAGAATACGAACCCAGATATATTGAAGCAAACCCCAAATCATAATTTACACCCACAGCAACACAAACAACAAAATCTAAGAAAATTTCAAACCAATCTCCACCATACCCATTAATTCACATAATCCAAATACATTTAAAATCAAAATCCAAACCAAAGCACATGTAGGCAACAACATCAGATCTTAACAACCAAATCTAAATCCCAAAACCCAAGAGAAAAAAAGAAGAAGAAGAAGGTGAATAAACGATAGCTGTAAACCACCACTATCACTGGTGGCGGCTGTGGTCCGTTGTGGTTCAGCTGTGGCTAACCTCGGTGCAAAGCAAATAAAGAGAGCTGGGTGAGATCAGAAAGGGCTTTATGAGCAAAACCACAGTGGCAGAGGCGCTGAGATGATCAAGGTCCTTCCATGGCCAGCACTGAGATGATCAAGGCGCTGAGATGATCAAACCCATCACCCACAACCCACCACCACAACACACCGATCTAGAAACCCAAAAACCCAACTGATCTCCACCGTCAAAAACCCACAAGAACGCACCGATCTCCATCGCCTGAAACCCACAAGAACTCACCGTTGTCCACCACCAGAAACCCACGGCCCACCACGCCGATCCACCACAATCCTTAGCCCCAGACCCACCAAGCAACCCAGCAAAATCCGATTAGCAATCCTCAGCCCCTTGACCACGATGATCTCGCCTCCGTAATCATCCCCACAAAACTCTCCTTCACCGGCGCTCCAACACCTTTTATTGATAGTTTAGGTTTTGATTTTGGTGGAAGAACATAGCACCCATTTTTTATTCTGATGTATTTTTATGTTTTAAAATTTGTTTTTATGTTTTTAAATTTTGTTAAAATTAATATATTTTTAAAATTTATATGCTGATGTGTCATGATGACGTGGCATTTTTTAATAATATTTTAATTCCTTCGGTTGCCACCTCAGCTATTTCTGTCGGTTGACTGACGAAAAGAACGAAAATAACATGCGTTAATTGGTTTAGAGATTAAAAGTGGTAAAATTAAAATGTAGGGACTAAAATGGAAAAAAGTCAAAATATAGGAACTAAAAGTGCATTTACGCCATTGAAAAATTATTACTTAAAGTATCGTAGATAAAGGTAAAAGCTAGTTGAAATAGTATAGTGGACCATAAATAGTGTTAAAAAGTACAGTAGGACCCATAAATAATAGCAAAAATAAACTGAATAGTGAAATAATTTCATTTCAATCCCAACACAGTTTAAAACTATAGAGTGTTGTGGGTATAGGGTATTATAATTGTTTTTTTATAATGAATTTTCAATTAAATTGGATTTCTGAAGTGGTTTTCTGCTTCATTCAACATTTTTGTTTGTTACATAATATTATTCTCGTAAAATACATCAATAAATATGTTGTTTAGCTGGGTCAAAACAGATTTGTCAATAAATATGTTGTATATACTAGAACTAATCAGGAGGTGTCTGCGTTAATATAAAATACTCCAAAAAAATCTTACCTGTTTCCTAATTTTTTTTTTTAAAAGATCACTTCAAATTTTGAATAGGGTAGTGACAACATAAATTACAAACTGGTGTCCGCCTCCAAGTGGTTTCGACAAGGTCAATTGAGTTTCAATCTTACTGGAGGATATCGATTGCATGGTCACTGGAGTAATGATGAGAAATGAAACAAGGAGGGCCGCTGCAACATTGTGTCGAATACGAAAACTAGTCCATGTCAACCAAGCACTTCAACAACAATAACTAAAATCTCTCGAGAATGGGCATATCATATCATGAAATATGTTTGGCTAAAAATATATTTGGAGTATTGGGCTTCCTGCCTCTAACTACCAATGTAAAAATGACGTGTTTTGTTATGTGCTATTCATATGTATATTGTATAAGATAAAGACTAATATTATCTTCCTAATGGTGGTTGGAGTTTAAGGCTCCAAATATGTTTGGAGGCAAACTTTATCCTATTATATATAAATTAAATGGTTAGTGTATGAATTGATGAATAGGCTTGGCTTTCTAGTAGAGGCTATACAAAATAATAGTACTCCTTTCTTTGATTAAAAAAATAGTTATCCAATTAAGAAAGAAAGAAATGAAAAAAAAAACATACATTATAGCTAATAAATGGAAATGCAATACTATTCCTAAACTTCTTGTATTACTTATTAGAAGTTTAGAACAATCGTATTTGGCCAAAAAAACAAAGATTGTGGTTTAGTAAATAATCTAAGTCACTCAATAGGGAGAACCTAGGTTTGAGTTACCTCACAATTGTTATTAAAAAAAAAAAAGGGATCAAGATCACCTATTTTAATACTATGATAAATTAAACTGTTAATTATAAAAAGATAAATTTAAACATTTTACCATAGTTCTAACAAAATTGATCGGTAAAAAACTCAAAAGCTTAATCATATTGTTCTAATGCTTGAGAAGGATTAATTTTTCAACACTCTTGGCTATGAAAAAAAACTATGATTGTAGACACCCCATCGTCGCAGTCGCTCACAATGATATATGTAAAAGTTGAATGGCACCATTGAATGATAAAGTTTATATGTAGGGAAAGATCCAAAAGAAAAACTATACAGGAGGAGGCAATTTTTATTTTATGACACGGAGATATATCACACCTCTCTTACACAATGGAATATTTATTGTGACTAGGATATCCCAAAAGGAAAACTAGGAGCGTAGAAGCAATTTTTATTAAATGTTGCTGGGATATTCATACATCACACCCCTCTTACATGGGAAGGAGTGGCCCATTCCCACATGAGAGAGGTAATATCAAATACCTTCTCGAATAGAAGGGGGTGATGGGAGAGGTGCACGAATTCTAGTTCAAAAGTTGGAGAAAATCATCCATTCATATCTAGTTATTCTACCATCACATCATTTGCCGCTTCTTAATACAATGGTCATGTGTGAGTTGTAGCAACCATTTTTACATAAATCCATTATTTTTTTCTTTATCACTTACAATCGATCACCTCAAGACTCTGATACAAAAATTGTGTCCTTGGACCTTTTGATTCATATTTGGTTACTTTACTAAGGTCTGACAAATGTTTAATAAGATCTAATCATATATTTAAAAAAATAAAAAGGTCATTGGATATGGTATTCTATTGCCTTTTGAGCTCATAAGAACTTCAATGCCACTTAAACATCATCTTGGAGTTCTCTTCAAAGTAGAAGGCTACCTCCTGAATTCAATGTGTATAGAAAGAACCATTTCCATATGGGGATCATTTGTTTACACACGTATAAGCATAACCCTCTTCTAAATATTTTTTCTTCTTTTAAAAAAAGGTCATGTTGTTTGCATGTTTAGAAAATGAATATCTCTAAAAGATAATATTAAAAAATATTTATAATTCGATAATAAAAGATTTAATAAGAAAGTTAATATATTTTGTCACATCAAACGAAAAATAATTAAAAAAATAATTACCATTTTTCTCGTTTAAAAATTTATTCATTAGTTTGAAAGGTTTAATTTTTAATCATCTTATATATATTGCATTATTTGCAAAAAGTTACGATTTTGTTTTTCGCTAAATCATGAAGGAACATAAATAAGAGGATCAAAAAGGTTATCAAGTACAAAAATGAATATTTAATAATGTATTGCTCCTATTTGGGTAGAATGATATGGTCAAACTCTTTTCATGATCATACGTGTATTGCGCCTATTTTCATTCACCTAACTCCCTTAACTCTATTTGGTCCACACCAGAATAATCTGGAAAAATCTTCTGATGCACATTCAATCGCACCCAATTTAACAATTTATTGATGGATAAAACTAGGAGCGGTAAACACTTAATACTCACTATGACTTCTTTCACTACTACAAGCAAAAGTGTTTTTTTTTTTTTTTTTTAAATAATTTTTCACGTGATAGACAGTAACTTATTGTGTTATCACTTTTATATAAATCATTTTATTTTTTTTTTCACCATGGTCAATCGCATAAAAAGTTAAGACAAGAATTATGATTTTTTTTTTTCATCGAGAATTCAATTTTGAAATTAGGTGTAAAAATAATTTTCGTGTTAAATAATCCTGAGCCTTTTTTAAAAATTATTATTTTGAAAAACCTACCTTGTTTTGCACCTAAGTGGTGCAGAATTAGACACATAATAATATACTAGCTTGACCAGAATAAAAGATAAGTTACGACAAGACAATCTCACTGTATCTTTCTCGTGAAAAATGCTGCTAATTCCTATTACCTACAACTCTACAAGTGATGTAAGTATAATTTAAGTGTGGAGTTGGAGGGTATAATAAATAAATGAAGGAAAATGTGTAGGAGAACGAGAAATGTGCCTTGGGCTCTGGTCATTCTATGCCTCATTTTCTCTGACTCAGAGGGACGCCTCGGCACTTGTACCCACCACCGTGAGAGACTATACCCTATACTAGACCAAAGGGCCCCTACCTTTCTCTTTCTTTGATTTTCTTTCTCTACCAGTACAGTACAGCTCTCAGAAAGTGACACACTGACTCAGACCCCTAGACGCTCTCTAAAACACTCTAATACTCTCTTGGGAATCGAGTGATCTTTTTATATATATATATATATATATATATATTTCTCTTCCTTTCTACTCTGGTTCCTTTTCATTTATTAAATTCTGGGACACTATTGATAGGAGGACATTAATGCCCTCAGACAGAGCTTCTGAGCACCATCAATTGTGATTAAATTCCTGAATTTCTCTATTGGGAAAAACCAAAATCTGGGCATTTCGGTCAAATTTGTTTCTTCTTTTCTTGCTTTTCTTAGGCCTTCTGACCTACCTTCTATGCCGAAAAGGTGAAATCCATCTCTCATCTTTTTGGCCTATCTTTTTGGCCTATAACTGTAGGTGATGGGACCCTCTCTGTCTGTGATTGTAAATGTTAAGTAACATTATTTAAATTTTAAATTTAAACTATCAATCTTAAAGCACAAAAACCCAGAGATATCACGTGGAGCAATCACACCATATGTACCCCACCGCATGTGTTATATACAACCCATGAGATGTGCGTGTGTCAAGCTCAAATTCTTCCCTCAATTTGCTGATAGCCCGGAGTTCTTTGCTTAGGCTGCGTTTGGTTCGATGTAAATTGAATTTTGAGTGTAAAATAAATACAGGAGAAAGTAAATTTTCGTAAAAAAAATAAAATTTGAGTGTTTGGTTCTGCCATGAAAAATAGTCCGAAAAACAATTTTTGATGTTTGGTAATATTTTGAAAATGCTATTTTCCTACAAATTTTTCACATTTTCTCAGCCATTTTCTAAGTTTCCAAACAAATTTTGTAATGGAAAAATTCAAAATATTCACTTAACAATCAAAGAAACAAAAATCAAAACAAAAAAAAATCAAAATCACAAGACCAATTGGAGAGAGGGACAGAGAAAGAGAGAGAGAGCGATCAGTTCGTGGGTGACTTGGTGGTGGCGACGGTGGGTTGATCTGAAGGTGGCGACGGTGGGTCGATCTGGGAGTGGGTCGTTCACTGGGTCTCGTGACTGGGTCAGGTGGGTCGCTTGTCGACTGGGTCCGGTGGGTCGATCTGGGAGTGGGTCGTTCACTGGGTCTCGTGACTGGGTCAGGTGGGTCGCTCATCGACTGGGTCCAGTGGGTCGATCTGGGAGTGGGTCGTTCACTGGGTCTCGTGACTGGGTCAGGTGGGTCGCTCGTCGACTGGGTCCGGTGGGTCGCTCGTCGACTGGGTCAGGTGGGTCGCACGTCAACTGGGTCCGGTGGGTCGCTCATTGACTGGGTCACGGTGGGTTCGATCTAGATCGATCGATGGGTTCGATAGGTGACATGGGTCTGATCGGTGGGTGGGTCTGAAGAAGGCGACGGGTGCTTGATCGGTGACATGGATCTTCACTTTCCCTTCTAGCTCTCTCTCTCTGCGGGTGTGTTTTCCAGAAATGCATTGAAGGTAAAATAAAAAGTGAAATGATTTTACAGGAGAAATGCCTTATTTTCCAGTCCACGCGGAATTGCAATTCCGTTTGACCAAATTTTCAGTCCCTACCAAACACACACGTGAGTGTAAAAGTATTTCCGGAAACCATTTGAAGCCAAAACAAACGCAGCCTTAGTCTCAACCAACACCATACGCATGGAAATAATACTTAGAACAAATTATATAAGGACTCACACACACAACACACATTATGTTTACAGGAAACTCATCTCTAACCTTTATTACTCAATCTCAAGTACAAATGAAACTTTTTTACAAACTTGGAAAAATACAAAGAATTTTCTCTAAGGAAAATAGACTCTGTTGTTGACACTCTCAACAGCCTTAAGGTCATATACACAAAAATAACTGTTATGATAGTTATTGTCTAATAACCGCCTGGGTCTTGGACATTCTGCCACTTGTGGTCTGAATTAGGACACTTTCAACTGATACTGTCTTGGTCTGCTCTCCTGTTAGGACATATGTGATTCATGTTAAGAACATATGTCATTCTTTTATGTAATTGGCTAATCTTTTGACAAAACGCACTTTACTTGTAATTGGTAGATTTAGGATGTGTTTGATACTTCAAGAGACTTGTTTCAAGATTAAGTGTTAAAGCCATTCAAGTTTGTCCAAGAAGCAAGCTGAATAGTGCAGATTCATTAAAGTTCGACAGCTATCTCGACAGCTGCATCTATCGAGCTTCAGTAAGCTGTTTCAGCCTCGTGTGCTCGACAGCTTCTCGACAGCTCTTATCTGTCGAGGTTTAAGAATTTAAGAATTCTGATTTGATTTTCTTGGGATCCGTGATTGTGTCTTTGGGCCTTCTTTTCTCCTAACTCTAGACATATAAAAGGATTATTTTAAGGGCCATCAAAGTGTTCACAAGTTGCACAAGCATTTAGAAAAGTCTGTTCAAGCAAATTGTGACCAGAGACAAAGTTTTTTCCTAGTTCATCTCTTGTGAAGAAGTTGTTGTGTATGTACACCGTAGGGTTTTGTGATCAAGCATCTTCTAGATCTTCATTGTGTGATGAACTGAAGAACTTTGCAGCCAACAAACTTCTCTAGTTGGTGAATTGAAATCGCGTACTGGGATCCGCACAATTGGTTAATCACGTACTTGGGGGCTGTGCATCAAAAGGAGAAATTGTCATTACAAAACAAGTCCAATTGTGTATTAAGGTAAGGGTTCAACTGTAGGTTGGTATAAGGTACTGTGATTCCTTTACTTGTAATCGCTTGTTGTGATAATAGTGGAATTTCGAAAATAGTGACCTTAAAATCACCCGGTGGGGTTTTTGCCATGTAGGTTTTCCCCATTCGTAAACAAATCACCGTGTCAATTTCATTTCCGCTGCATACTTTGTTAATTGGTGATTTGTTTGTGCTACCACACTTATTGCATGTTAAGTAACTTAATTAATTGACTTGGATAAATTAATTAGTTAATTTATCACAAGAGGTCAATACGTTTTTGGCCTATAATCTCCAAGTTTTCAGCCCCTACACAGCAGGCCTGATTATCAAGAAAGATAGAAACCGCTTAGTAACTGCTTAACAACTGCTCATGTACATCAGTATATTCACAACCCATGTCTCAGCAGATCATGGGGTTTCTGCTCATCACATAGCAGCCTACACAGCATGTTTTCCACGTTTGGGAGGCTTTGCCCATGCCCAAGTCTTCCCCCATCAGGAATACAACCCACACAGCATGTCCATACGCAGCACACCAAGTAATTGCCATCAACCTACTAGCATTTGTCCATGCATCAGCCAACACGCACCAGCCCAATGCTTTGCACATAGCATTTGATCATCACAGCAGCCTAGTTTTGCCTTGCACTTAAGCCACCAAGCTCACACACAAGCAACCAGTAACTAAGCCACCAATGCCATGCATCACCAAGTAGGGTCAGCACCACTTGTTGCTGTCCATCATCAAAACTTCCGTCTACCATGGCCCTCCACTGCCATGGCCTTGGGGCATTATGTAGAGCAAGGAAACTAGGCATGTTCTCTTTAAAGAGCCCTTAGGAATATTACTAATTTGACATAAGGAGCCATGAGTTTGTTGAGAAAACATGAAGTCAAGTGACTGGCCTAATGCTACCCAAGCACCCACATTCCTCATGCCATCATCAGCAAAAGTAAGGATCCTGACAAACCACCCTCACCAAAAGAAGTTGACGTCCTCGTTAGTAGGGTATCTTCAAATGCCTTTACTTCATTTTCAAATTGCCATAAAGTCGATGCCTTCTCTGAACTTGCTTCTGTTTTAGCTGCCCCTTTCCATTTCACTAAGTAATAAGTTATCATATTTTCACCCTTTAAATAACCCATTACTTTCTTGTCAAGAATTCTATCCACTTCACGGTTACACTGCACCATGACAGTAGGTGGGGCACGCCTTGCCTCATTCCTTACAAGATCTTGCTCATCCCTATGATAAGGTTTTAGAAAGCTCACATGAATTGTTGGGTGAATTTGCAACCTTTTAGGCAGTTTCAACTTGTAACCAACATTGCCAACTCTTTTCACAATTTCAAAGGGACCATCATACTTTGGAATAAAGCATTGATGCACACTTTCACTTCTAAACTTCCTCCAAATTTGTGGAGTTAGCTTCAATAGCACTTTGTCCTCAACCTGGAATTTAAGAGGCCTCCTCCCTTTATCAACATACTTCTTCATTCTCTGCTATGCTTTCAACAAACTATCTTGTGCTTCCTGCATCAGCTCCTGCTTAGTAATAGCAAATTTGTATGCTGAAGGACACCTGCCCCCTGAACGCTATTTTAAAATCTCATGAGGTGTTAGGGGCTGCTGCTCCATTGCCAACTCAAATGGACTTTCATTCCTGTTGAAGAAGACTTGTGCAAAGTGTAAGTAAACTATGTCGAATCCAACAAGTCTAGCCAATTTTCCTGACTTTTAGTCACATAATGCCTCAAATAATCTTCTAACACAGCATTGATCCTCTTGGACTGAGCATCAGTTTGTGGGTGCAGTAAAAAACTTCAATTGTGAACCCAGCAACCCAAATAAAACTGTCTGAAATCGACCAATGAAACGAGAGTCTCTGTCACTCACAATATCTTCAGGCAAACCAAAGTACTTCACCACAATTGTGTAAAATAGATCATCAGCCACCTTTGCTGTACAAGTACTTGGTGCAGCAATGAACACTGCACACTTTGAAAATCAATCAACCACTGCAAAAATTGAATCCATCCCTTTCACTTTAGGAAAACCAATAATAAAATCCATTGAAACAGAAATCCATGGACTCTCCGGTATAGGAAGAGGTTGCAGCAAACTAAATTTCTTTTGAGTTAATCCCTTATCTTGTTGATAAACAAGACAAGTTTTGACATACAACTCAATGTCTAACTCCATCTTAGGCCAATAGTAAGAACGGGACAACAATGCATACATTCTTTCCTTACTAGGATGTCCTACCCATTATGGATCACGAGTCTCTTTTAGCAACTCCCTATAGATCTTCCCACTAGGAACATACAGCTTGCCACCCTTTGCATACCGCAACCTATCCTCAAGCCAGTAGCGACGCATTAGGCCTGCAGTCACATCTTGCATCAATTTCTGGTAGGTAGCATCAAGCTTTGAACTCTCCTTGATCCTTTCCACAAAATCTAACTCAACTCTAGTCAAGGCAGCAACATACTCCTACACCTATTTACGGCTAAGTGCATCTGCTACTTGGTTGTGCTTGCCGGGTTTGTGCTCCCACACAAAATCATGTTCTTGCAGCAACTCTTGCCGCCTAGCTTGCTTAGGATACAATTTCTTCTGTGTGCTGAAGAAGGTGTTAGCCACATTATCAGTTCTCACCACAAACTTAGGCCCTAGTAGATATACTCTTCATGCTAGTAAATAGTGCATTACTGCATCATTTCTTGCTCATGTGCTAAACATTTCTATTCTGCTTCATTCAACTTCCTACTTTCATAGGCGACTAGATGTTTCTCTTGTACCAGCACACCACCAATTGCTTTGTCAGAAGCATCAGTATGGCAACTCGAAATCTGGCAAACTCAGCACCGACTCACTTGACCCAGCAGCTTTAAGTTTCTTAAAAGCTTCTTGGCATGCATGTCTCCACACCCATTTCTTGTCATTTTTCAGCAAATCTATAAGAGGAGCAACCTTCTTGGAATACCCTTGAATAAAATTCCTATAATAGTTAGCCAATCCAAGGAAAGATCGTAACTCAGCCACTTTGTTTGGTGGAGGCCAATCAAGGATAGTCTGCACCTTCCTTTCATCTATCTTCACAAGACCTTTGTTGACCTTATGCCCTAAGAACATGATCTCTTGCTGGGCAAACTCCCACTTCTCTTTCTTGACATACAATTGATGTTCCCTCAATTTGGACAGTGCCTTCCTAAAGTGTTCCAAGTGATCCTCCAACGACTCACTATAAATTATAATGTCATCAAAATAAACCACAACAAAACGATCTACAAACTCATAGAATACATCATTCATCAAATTGCAGAATGTGGCAAGGGCATTTGTTAAACCGAAAGGCATAACTAGAAATTCATAAGAACCATACTAACTCACACAAGTTGTCTTTAGTTCGTCCCCTTCAGCAATTCTCACTTGCCAATAGCCCGATCTCAAAAATAGAAGTAAGTGGCCTTGCACATAGTTTGTTAAACAGGTCTTGAATCAAAGGAACTGGATACTTGTTCTTCACCGTTACTTTGTTCAAGGCTCTATAGTCTACACATATATGCAGTGATCCATCTTGCTTCTTTTGGAACAGGACATGAGCACCGTAAGGGGCCTTGGAAGGTTGAATGTAGCCTGCATCAAGCAATTTAGTAAATTGCTTTCTTACCTCAGCTAACTCCATAGGAGACATTCTATATGGAGCCTTCGAAGGAGGCTTTGAACTAGGAACCAACTCAATCTTGTGATCAACAGCATGCCTCGGTGGAAGGGTCTTAGTCAATTCTAGAGGCATGACATCAACAAATTCCTCCAGTCTAGCCACAGCATCTGGAACTTCAACAAACTTGTCTAGCTTGACTTCAATCAATGCAGCTAAGTAAGTCATCTCTCCCTTCTTTAGCTTATGCTCAACCTGCATGGTTGACACCATTGGTTCTTTCCTTTTGCCAGTCTTGTTATTTCCTGTCACACGTCTAGTAGGAACATAGCAGGGCAACTTCTCATAAAAAAATCGGCATCACCCCAATGAATGGCAGCAAGGTAGCCTTGGCAACCACAATAAACTCATCACCCAAAATTACATCAAAATCATCCAATTGCATGATCAGGAAATTTACTTTCCTGTCTACTCGCCAACCTTAAACTTAACTACAAAAGCAATCCTAGAAAATGGTTTTGCCTCTAAGTTTACTGCCTTGATCTTACTTGGACACTTGATCACTTTCAATCCAAGTTGTTGGACCCTACGTTCAGCGACAAAATTGTGGGTGTGATAGGCCAAGAATGTATTGACCCCTTTAGTAACTGAATAAATTAATTAGCCAAGTGAAATTAATTAGATTCAATTACATGCAATAAGCGTGGTAGCACAAACAAATCACCAACTAAGTTAAATGCAGTGGAAAATAAATTTGACGCAGGTGATTTGTTTACGAATGGGGAAAACCACCGAGTCAAAACCTCACCGGGTGAATTTAAGGTCACCATTCCTGCGAATCCACTATTATCAAAACATGCGGTTACAAGTAAAAGGAATCACAGTACCTAATACCAACCTACAGTTAAACCCTTACCCCAATACCCAATTGGACTTGTAATGTAGCAGCAATCTCTCCTTTCAATGCACGAATCCCAGTACGTGACTAACCAATGATGCACGGATCCCAGTACGTGACTAACACACCAACTTGAGGAAGACGTTGGCTGCAAAGTTCTTCAATTCATATAACAATGAAGATCAGGAAGCTCCTTGGTCACAAAACCTTGGCGCAAAGACACAGCAGCTTCTAGAGAGAATATGATGAACTAGGGCAAATTCTGTCTCTGGTCACAATTTGCATGCACAATGACTTTGCATCAAGTTGCATCACCTTTAATGGCCCTTAAAATAATCCTTATATATGTCTAGGGTTGTGAGAAAAGAAACCCTACACAAATACACATGGATATGCGTAAAATCAGATCTAGAAATCTGAATTTCATAATTCTCGATTGATACAGCTTCTGTCGAGCTGCTATCGAGCATCAGCGGTAAACCTCGATAGATATGATTTGTCGAGATATCAGTCGAGCTTTAATGAATAGCACTTCTTCACTTGTTTCTTAGATAGATTTGTATGGCTTTAATACTAAACTTGGACTCTTGTTCCTTGAAGTACTAACCCATCTTAGATCTACCCAATTACAAGTAAAGTGTGCTTTGTCAAAGGATTAGCCAATTTACATAACATATGTCTTCAACAAGTTTCACATATGTAATAACAATCTCCCCATTTGGCAATCCGTGACAAAACCACAACAAACAAATCAATTATGAGAGAAGTCTTAAATCACTAAACTCATAACCACTTGTTGAATACAATAAAATATAACCCTAATACAAATTCTTGAAAAACTTTGCAAGAAGAGAGTTCATGGCATGATAGATTTTCACACCTGTCTTTTTGAAACACTTTAAACAAAACTCATCAAGGCATCTTAGTGTGAAATTGAAATAAAAGATTGCATACATAAAGAAACATTGTATAAAGATAGAAAAGAAACAACACATGGAGAGATAGGTGAAAAACAACATACATCGACATATATATAAATGAAAATAAATACAATGTATGTCATAAATAAATGGTCACAAGACTGGTGTGCAAGAGGATAATGTAACTACAGATAAAGAAAAGAAAATTACATAAAATCCTTACTACATCCCTCAACATATAGACACTCCCCCTAACAAAAATGTCCTATGCTATCTTTCCCCATAAAAACAAGACTACTCTCATCATCCAAAACTACTCCTCCTTTTTGTCACGAATGACAAAGGGTAAGTCACTGAGAGGTTGTCATCTTTCATCACTGGCGGAGTTAGCATCTTCATCCCCATCATCATCGTCAGCACCATCATTGCCATCCTCATTTGCCAAAGCATCTGGAGAAAGAGTGAAAGAAGCGGTGAAACCATCGAGGCGAGCCTGTTGTCGTGCAATACGACTTACACGGGTGTTCACCTGACACAACTCATCACTGAAAGTGTCAAGGCGAACATCCGTGCACTAAAGCTGCGCCATGAAGGCCTTGAGAGTCACACCACCACCCGAAGAAGAAGGAGCGGAGGTGGATGGAATGGTGGAGGCTGGAGGATCAGTCGTTTTCGTTCGTGGTCGCTTCAGTTGAAGCTGGGCCTTGCTTCGCCTAACAGACGCTGCGTTGATGGCACTCATGACAGTGTAGTAAGGAGAATCAGGAATATGGATTGAAAAATGGCGAAGGATCTATGTGATAGCCGAAGGAAAAATGAGCTTATCATGGGTCGCCGTATCCCTATAGACATCTATGATAGAGATAATGAAATGAGGGGGAAAGTCTATGGAAAGATCCTCTAAGAGGGGTAACAAAAATCGAGCACAAGGCTTTGTGATGGAGTTATAGTGAGACAGTGGAGTAAGAACAAATGTCATCATCATATTAAGGAATCTCGGACCTTTTACAAAGCCTGAGCATGGGGTGTTTTGATGCTCACCTCATATGGAGGGTGTCTCATAGAAATGAGACAGAAGCTCGTCTTTGGACACAGTCCTCAGATGCTATAGCCGGGGTAGTCAGGATGCGCTACTTGTCGGACGTGTAGTAACTCAGATACTAGATTCGGAGTGACTACGATACGTGTACCTCAGAGTACCGTAGCAAACTGAGGTATAGAGGTATTGATACCATGCATATTGGAGTAAAAATCCTGTATGAACACAATGGGACACCTCAACAGTATCTCACAAGGAGATTACCATCCTTGAGTGTGAATGACATCAGGTAGAGGCGTCGGCAAATTCTGACAGAATCACATGGTGCTTCGAATGAACGTCACATTTAGAAAAGTTCTCAGAGAAGTCCTGATGGGCTTTCTCATCACGGAACCAAACGTGAAGAGGGGGAATGGGAAGGTCAGAAGATGAAGAAGACCCAAAACGAAAAGGGTTCCGAGTTGGATTAGATTTGCGCTTGGGTGCCATGCGTAGTCTATTCGAGAGAGAGAGAGAGAGAGAGAGAGAGAGAGAGAGAGAGAGAGAGAGAGAAAGAGATAGAGAGAGAAAGAGACAGAACACAGTCACAATAGAGTACAAAGAAAGAAAAGAAATGGTACGTTTGCATGAAATATGCATGAACATGTGACGTGCTAAAAATAATTGTATCATGGGTTGAAACCCAATCTAAACCTACTAGCACAAAATTTTCAATAATCAAGCACAGATCTAAATGCATGAAACATTATTAAAATGCTAATGGAATGTAATGCATGATCATATATCATTAAATAAACAACACCAAACCCAAAAATTTCACAAAAACCTCAAAAACCCCAAAAATTTTCAAAAAAAAAAACCCCCAAAATCTAGGTCTAAAATGCATGAATGCATGAAGAATGAAGGATTGAGGACACTTACCAAGTGATTTGATCTTGGTCTACACCAAAAGTCACGAGGGTAAAGGGATTTGAGTGAGAAGAAAGTATTTGAAGGGAGAGAAAAAGATTTTCTGTCGAAAGAGAAGTGAGAAAATGAATCTGAGTTCGCACTGAGCATATGCAAAGAAATCGCAGTTCGATAGATCGAGGAGCTATCAAGATTTGTCGAGCACTAAATCTCGACAGGTACGAATTTGTCGAGGTGCTGTCGAGGATCTGTCAACGGCGAAAGTACCTGGATGGATCAAGAAGCTGTTGAGGAGCTATAGAGACAAATTTCAGAAAGCTCGATGGATCGAGAATGTGCTAACTTTTGTCAAGAAAAGGAGTCAAAGGGGCTTGATAGATAAGAGTCTGTTGAGAAGCTGTCGAGCTTGAAGAAAATGAATTTTTCAAAGAGAGGAAAAACACATAGAAATGAATGCAAAAAGCAAGCTACTTAAACATAAATCCAATCAACATGTTAAGCTCTCAAAAACATCTCTCAACAAGAAAAATGCAAAAGCATTCAAAGATCCAATACTCACACACACACTAAACATGACTAACCAATTTTATATTTCAAAAACAAGTTAAGACAGTTTAGTAAGTATACATTAACACAAAAATTCCTTGTGATAGCCAAATCACATTGTACCTGCACATGTACCAAAAGTAGCAAAGAATTTGCGTGTTTTGTATGAAAACATAGCAAGAGTACATAAGTATCTCATATTATGACGATTTGAGATATGAGAATATCAAATACACTCACACACAATCATAATTGCTTGATGGGGATTATCACCTTCGAGATACATCCTATAACTCCCACATCTCCTAGAAACATGCTTGCAACCATATTTTAAAGCGTTTGATTCTTTTTGCTTTCGATTTTCTTTGTATATTTTTCTTTTTCTTTTTAAGCATATCATGCTTGGACATATAAGAGAGAGAAAAAATACCCAATTATGTAATCTTAAACATCACAATTTTGCTATGCCGAAGCACACAGATGTTATTTATGATTGGCAGACTTTAGTGGTGAGATGGTTATTAATGCATTTCTCTTAGGATTTTTTAGTCATTCCTGTCAAAAATAGTGATATGAGTGTTAAGTATAAGAGATTACTTAATCGTACTCATCACAAACACCAGCCACAAAGCTCACTAGCTTAGTTGTGCATTGAGATACTCATCTAAGCTACAAACGATACAAAGTTTAGAAAAATTTGATTCAATGGCCATCCAAGGTACACAAGTATCAATGTACACAAAACCCACATTATTTTTGTATTTTTTTTATTTTTCAATTTTATTTTTATTTTTACGAAAAAAAATAAAGCAAAATTGAAAATAAACAAATAAAAATATGTTAAACAAAGTAAAGTATAAAACTAGACTGACTCAAGAACAGGAAAGCAAAACATACAAGTAATGCTAACCATAAGGAGAGAGAGAGAAAAAGTGATTAAATCACTTTGAGCCTTTTTCCTTCCACACCTTGAAAGAACATTTTCTTTGAATGAACCTTTGATCCAATAATAAGGGGAAAGAATTGAAACTGTTCAAGTTCGAAAGGAACATGAGGGCCTTGAGAAGATCTCCAAGAGGGGCAAAAGAGGATGGAAACTGATTCTGGTTTTCAGACTAGATCATACTATTACTTTGTTAAGTGGCTAACCACTTGTAGCAATTTGGACGAGTATGCCCTGAAGCTCCACAATGATGATAGATATGCGGCTTCTTCGGTTGAGACTTTTTGTTATTAAACTTCTTAGTCCTAGGGTTTCTAGTCTCTTTCTTTTCAAGTTTAGGGGGTGCTCCTAAAATAAATTTGCCCTTGTCTATGTTCTCACTAGCTATATTTTTACATTCATTGTTCTCAGAATTAACATTATTAGCCGGTGAAACAAACACAGTAGTACTAGAAGAGGTAATATTAGGAGAAAAGAAATCATACCTCAAATCAGTTCTATCAGAAGCAAATTTTTGAAAGCTAAGCATCTCATCGAGCTTTGCACTGGAACAGTTCTACTTCAAGCTTCTTTGTCCTTTTAGCAAGGAAGTTGTTTTTAAACTGCAGTGCTCCAATGTTTTGATTGGCTTCATCAACCTTGGTAGAGAGCTCATTTCAATCTAGCTCAACATCACTCAGCTTCTTGGTGGCTAGCCTATACAGTTTCTTATACTTCACAGAATCCGTGTACAATTTAGCATAGGCTGTATGGATGTCATCTTTTCATCCATTTTCTTAAACTTAGACTCAACCAAGTCCTCTTCTTTATCTACCTCTTTGACAATCCCCACAGTAGGAGTCACTGTGGCAGTGAAGGCATTCAAGATTCCCTCATCATTATTATCATCTGATTTATCCTTAGGCTCAATGTCACTCAACGTAACAGCAAGGGCCTTGCTTTTCCTAATAGTTTTGAGATATGTTAGACATTCCTGTTTCATGTGGCCAAAACCTTGACAACTGAAGCACTTTGGTCTAGAGGGAAGAGTGTACTGACCGCCATCCTTAGTATCCTTCTTTCCTCTGTCTTGGCTTTTGAATTGAGAAGAACTGGATTGTTTTTGGTCCTTGTCGAATCCTTTTGCATTGGCATTCTTTATAAACATCTTAAATTGCCTAGTAATGTAGTATTTCATCTTGGAATCTTCATCATCAGAAGACTCATCAGTCTTATTGCTTTTGGCCTTCAGTGCCATGCTCTTACTTTTGCTTGGTTTCCCGATCCTAGTCAAACCCAATTCATAGGTTTGCAAGTTGCCCACCAGCTCTATCAAAGAAATTTTGTCAATGTCCTTTGATTCTTCAATAGCAGTGATCTTGGCATGGAATCTCTCAGACAGAGATCTAAGCACCTTTCTCACATCCTTGGGTTCGGGAATAGTTTCCCTAAGATTAAAGGAAGAGTTGACTATGTCCTTCAGTTTGGTGTAGAACTTGTCAAATGACTCATCCTCCTCCATCTTAATCTCTTCAAAGCTCATAGTAAGCCTTTGAAGTTTTGAGTCCTTGACAGCCTTAGTCTCTTCATAGGTTTTTTAGAGGATAGTCTATGCTTCTTTAGCAGTTTAGTAGAGGATATGTTCACTAAGTGCATTTGGCAATTGTAAGGGGTTCACACAGATGGGAATTTCTTCTGCAACCATTGCATTAAGCTTCTCACGCTTAGGACAGTTGTAGACACTGCATTTTGTATCCCTTACAACTTGAGCCCCCATTCTCCAATGATACTGAATTTTAAGACCCAAGGTTGGTTTAAGGCCCAATCAGAAGTTAAATTGACTTGAGAAATGTTAAAATGAAAAATATAAACTTTAATGAGCAAATAAATCATTTTTTGAAAAATAAGGCCGAAGGAAACCCTCGCTATGCGTATGCATGATCAGCCTATGTACTCGGCTTTCTACATGCGTACACAGGCTTGATCTTGCGCACGCATAGCGATTTCTAGAAACCTAAATAAGGCAAATTTTATACATTTATGTTGAGGTTTGGAACGAATCCCACATCGTCTGGGGATCGTTCCAAACCCCTTTTTTCACACTATAGAGAGCTTTACGTTATATATTTTCAAAACACACAGAAATCTCATGGGAAAACATTAAAATTCACTACAAATAGTGAATTAAAAGGGAGTTTTTCACAAAACACCCTTAAGTCAATTTTCTTTTGATTAGGCCCTTTTTTTGGCCTTGATCTTTGAGTTTAATCTTTACTAATCACTTTTTTTTATTGAATTGTGAATAGATTTGACTGAGGGAAACGATAAAAAATTAAACTTGAAGAGCTTTTCTTTGAGGTATTAGTTTTAAGCCTTTCACTTTCTTTTCCCTTATTTTCTGCTATTAATCTTTCTATTTGTCTTGTTTTCTTGTTTTAATAAGCTTTAACATGTTTATCTAGTTTAGATTTATATGTTTGTATGTTTAAAATGCATGTTGGGTTGTTAGAATTCCCATTAAGAGGTTCTGCCCTGTTTTTGGTGTTTTTAGGGCTTTTGGGCAAGAACCTGTGTATGCAAGTTGCTACCCATAAACCCTAATTTTTGTTTTCTATTTGTTTTGTTTTTGCTTTCACATGTTTGTTTTGTTCAGCTTCTTTTCCATGTTTTTATACTTCCTGAAGTCTCTATTTCTTATGCTTAATTGCTTGCTTGCTATCACATGTCAGAATTGGGGTTTGTTTTGTTTTTTTTATTGTTTTGGTGACATGATCATTCATTCACACGCTCATGCATAAATGCCATGGGTGATTAGGTAAGTAAAAGGTAAGTCATGCATTGGAAATGTTCATGCATTTGTGATACAATCTTGTTTTGGTGTTAGATATGAATATGCTTGTTTGGTTGAGCATTTCTAAAATGTACATGCAATGCCTTTAATGATTCATATGTTGCTGCCTACTTTGATATGCTTTAATGCCTTGATTAGATGAATGCTAGGTTGGTTGAGATGTATGCTAGATGAATGTTAGGAGATGCCTTGCAAGATGAATGCTAGGGTCTATGGTGAGATGTTGTGCCATGATTAGATGTATGGTAGGCTTTGTTTTTTAGCATGATAGATGTATGGTTAGGGATGTTTAATGATGTTGATTGCTAGATGTATGTTAGTGTGTGTGTGTGTGTGAGTTAGATGCAAGTATTGAGTGTGCCTTTAATAGGATTAAGACATAAGTATTGAGTGTGCCTTTAATAGGGTTCAGACATAAGACACAATGATGGGAAGCCAACCTTAGGGCTGGGCGGTTTTGGGTGCCAAACACCTTCCCAATATTTTACCTTAACTCCAAACCCATATCTCTGGTAGTAAGATCAAAAGGTCTTTCCTTGAAAGGATGCTATATATATATATATATATATATATATGGTTCCTAGACCATTGCAAAAACTAGCTAGGAACTCCATTTCGACCCCCCCTACGTCCATAACAATCTCTTTCTCAATGAAGGCCATTGCAGATGAAGCAGCCTGCATTCAACTTTGGCTGCTTTTTGCTTTGATTGAGAGATAGATTTCCCCCCTTTACTCTTGTACCCCAATATTTATTCTCCTTATCCTTGTTCTTCTTGCCATCTTTCTTCTGCTTGTCTTTGCCTTTGTCCTTGTACTTACATTTCCCATCATCCCCAATAGGCTTAGCGTATTTGTAGTCCATTAAGGCATCTGTAACAGGCAGGTCACGCACAGTCTGCCTCTTTAACTCCAACTGTGGCCTAGGCTGCAAACTAGACATGAAATTGAATAGCTTGTCTTCCTCCGACATGTTCTTGATATCCAGCATCAAAGAACTGAATGTCTTGATATATTCTCACATCGTACTAGTGTGTTTCAATTTCTTCAAGCAGTTTCTTGCAACCCAAACAGTATTGGTGGGCAAGAACTGGTCCTTCAATTCTTTCTTTAAGCTATTCCATGAGTCAATCTTCCATCTACTAGCCTTTGCATTATCTTCCACACGAGCATCCCTTGAAAGATACATGCTAGTGATAGTTACCTTCTCTTGATTAGGCACCCTTGCAGTCTTGAAGTACTGCTTCATGTCCCAAAGGAAATTCTCTAAATCCTTGGCACTAAAGGGCTTTGGTTCTAGCACCTTCACTTTGGTGCCCACTTCTCCCTTCTTAGGAAGACCATACATTGCCCTTTCAACAAGGCAATTTCTATCTCAAGTTGGTTTTGGGTCTCTCTTGGGTGTTTCCTCATTAACGAGTGTCTAATAAGTCTCATCCTTTGTCTGAAAGCTCTATACCTGTTCTTGGCGAGTTATTAAAAGTTTTGAGCTTTTTAACTCAATTTCAGAAGAATACTAATTCCTCTATGTCCTTTAGTACTCATACTAGGACATGTGCCTTTTCGTCTTCATGGCCAAAGACTCGTGCTGTGTGGGTGATGAAGGATCCTAAGACTTAATTGTCTTTTTGTTTATCCTCTATTTTAATTATTTCTATCTAAAGTAGGACTTTCATGCTTGATTTCTTACCTGTTTTTGTAATCATGTTTTCATGCATTGCATTATTTTGCATTTATTTTTTTATTTTTGCATTTTTTATTTCTTTTATTGCTTTCAAGAAAAGAAATATAAAAAAAAAGAAATTTTTTGAAAAATACAAAAAACGGTGTGTGTGTGTGTGTGTGTGTGTGTGTTTGTTTGTGTATACTAGTACTTGTGTACCTTGGATGGCCATTAAAACAAAGTCTCTCAACTTTGTATCTCTTGTATCTTAGATGAGCATCCTCATGCACAACTAAGCAATGTGAGTTTTGTGGCTCGTTTATGTAATTTGTATGAATTGGTTAATCTTTTATCATTCATATTTTTATCACTATTTTTGAATGGAATGACTAAAAAATCCTAAGAGAAAAGTATAAACAACCATCTCACCACTAAAACTCGTCAATCATAAAACATTTATGTGCAATTCATAAAAGTCGTCCTCAGTAAGGTATAGCACTTGCACTGCAAAAATAAGATGTTTGGCTTACATACCTGGGTATTTCTTTTCTCTCTTATATACCCCTGCATGTTATGTCACGTTATGCTTTAAAGAAAAATATACAAAGAACATGAAGAGCAAAAAGAATCAAAATGTTTTTAAATATGGTTGTAAGCGTGTTTTTAGGAAATGTGGGAGTTATATGATATACCTCAAAGGTGATGGTCCCCATCAAATAGTTATGATTATGTGTGGATGTATTTGATTCTCTTATATCATTACTTTTCATATAATGTGACACTTATGCTTTCTTGCAAAAGTTTCACTTGCAATACGCATACTCGTTGCTACTCTTGATACAATGTATAGGTACAATGTGATTTGGCCATTTAAAGTTACTCTTGTACTAGTGTGAGTATTTTTTTATTATTAAATTTGCGTTTTTGCTTTAAAAAGACTTGGAGTTTTGATTTTTACTTTTTTTTTTTATATTTCGTCTGTGTCCATAGCATCTTGTTGTCATGCTCTTCTTAGAGGTTTATGGTTCCTTGTTCCCTCTATGTCAGTTTTTTATCTGTCTATGAACAAGTTTTTTGGCTTTCTATGCCCTTTGGCCATTGTGTCACAAAAGGGGAGAAATTTGGGATTTCAATGCCATTCCTCAGGGGAGGGGGGTAATAGATTTAGGGGGAGAACTTCATATTAAAGGGAAGAAATGTTTTTGATGTAACTAACTTAGGGGGAGAGTTAGTTTGATACACTTTGATATTGATATATTTTTTTTGTTGTGTATCTTTTGGTTTTGTAACCATTTGCATGCCTCACGTGTTGTTTTTATAGATGATGATGATGTATGTGTTTCACTCTTTATCTCACATGTGTTATTTCTTTTCTCACTTTATACACATGTTTCTTGTTTATTTAACTTGTCATTGTTTTCCATATGGTACCTTAATGCGTCTTGTTTAGTGCTTTTCAGGAAAGACAAGTTAAGGCCAAGTCAAGATTCCAAGCCTTCTTCTTGAGCAACTTCCAAGGTTTAGATCTTTTAGACTATGCTTATTTTGTGATCTTGAGTAGAATGTATTCTAGGACATTCAATGTACTCTTGTGGTTTTGTCACAGATTGCCAAAGGGGGAGATGGTTAGGTTCATATTTTTATATAATTGGCATATCCTATGACAAAACACAATTTACTTGTTTATTATCTGTCATTGTTTTCCACATGGTGCGCATAACATGTTTGTTAAGTGCTTTTAGGAAAGACAGGTACGAAGCCAATCAATACAGTCAATCCTAGTTTGTGCTATGGTTTCTCAGGACTGGTTGTTTTTAGATAGGCTAGTGTATTTGAATATGGGTTCATTCATTGTGTTCGGGTTATTATTATATTGGGCTTACTTTTGTACTTGAGGTTTTGTCGTGGATTGACAAAGGGAGAGATTGTTAGGGTCATGTGTTTTGGTATTGTCAACCAAGCCAAATTATGTATCTTTTATTGAGTTTTGATGTGTTTTAAAATTGTAATTGAAAACCAAGTTGAAGACATAAAGTTTGCTTAAGAAAAGTTTAAGAAAAACACATTTTTAGCAGATACCTCGATAGTAGCTCAATAGAAGCTAGAAACTTACTGCCTCCTCCACACAAGCTCGATCTATCGAGATTTTGGTCACAATAGCAACTCGTTTTATCGAGCTTTGCGGATCAACAAAGATCAATAACGCAAAAAATTCCATAACTTATTCGTTTGAAGCCCGAATTGAGATTCATTTGAATTGGTATTTAAAGGACATCATAAGCCATCTAAGGCATTTTAGAGAGTGAAACACTCTGTTCATGCAACTAGTGTTTTGTAACCAAGTTTTCTCTATCACCAAACAAAAGAGTTCTTGTTGCATTTCTTGTATGCCTTTGGGTTCTGTAACCAAGAAAATTCTCTAGCACTAACATTGAAGATCTCATTGATGTTTCTATGTGAAGCTATTGCAAATTAACTACAACAATCAAAGGGATTCTGTAGAGTTAGTCATGTACTGGGATCTATGCAAAAGGTTCATCACAGATTGGAGATTTGTGCATCAAATGAAAGAAGGCTATTACAAGATCAAGTCCAATTGGATATTGGAGCGAAGGTTTACTTGTAGGTTAGTATTTTGAGATAGGCGAGGGTAGTGGTAAGATTTCTCATACTTGTAATCGCTTGATTATTAATTAGTGGATTTTTGGGAGTTGTGACCTTAAATTCACCTAGTAGGGTGTTTTTTTTCCTTACAAGAGGTTTTCTCCATCCATTAACAAATCATTGAGTTATTTATTTTTCACTGCATATTAGTTAATTGGTGATTTGGTGGTGCCTCCACGATTTACATGTAATTTGACCTAATTAATCAACTTGGTTAATTGAATTAATTAACCGAGGTCAAGCTATCTTAACCCAAAAAGGATTTTTAGTATTGGCATATTCTGTGTCAAATTTCATTGTATTTTCATGTCTTTTTACATTCTTATGTTGTGTTGTATTTGAATTGAGAGGTTCTGATTTAGGACAGAAATCTATAATTAGATTTTCGTTATTTATTAATTTTGGTATTTGATTTGTAATTTTCATAATTTTAGGTTTAGGGTTATTATTTCCTTATTTTAAGGTGCTTTTAATGCTTTTTAGGTCAAATTTGGTTCCTATTATGGTAAAGTATTAATTTGGATTTATTTTAGTATATTTCCGTGTTTGTCCAATTTTATGGAGCTCTTAAATAGGCCTCAAAGTCTATAAACGTGTTTTTTGGTATTATTGATTTTAATAAAAATACAGACTTTTGTCTATTATTTTTCTAATGGTTTCCAGAACTCTTTCTTCTTGTGGATTCAAGAAACCCTCGTAGATTTGAGGTTATTTTAAGAAGTAAACATGTTTTGTTTCTTGTTTTCTTGAAGTAGACGTGTTTTGCTTCTTGTCGCTTCCACATCCCGCATTAGTTGGAATCAAAGACTTGTCCCTTACCCTTGTTTGATGGCTACTAAATGTGACGGTAGCATTTTTAGTAACTGAAAGATTAAAGTAGAAGTTCTTAGGAAAATTCCTTCAACTTCAACATGATGTCTAGCAAGTATTATGTGAACTACAGCCAGTAGTCGCTACCCCTCTTGCTAGGAAATCCTCCCAAAGCAACACCAAAAGATGCACTCCTAAATATATGAAAATTACATCCTTTGATGGAGAGATGTGTTAATTGGATTTTATTGATTGGCTTCTTCAATTGGAAGAGTATTTTGATTATTGGGAAATTTGTGATGAAGAAAGAGTATGGCTTGCATTCAATAAATTGGACGGTGAAGCAGAGGAATGGTGGGAAGACATATAAATTGATAGAAAGTGTTGAGGTAAGCATCCAATTCACTCTTGGAAAAGAATGGAAAAGGTGTTGGTTAATTTATAGTTTTCTCATGATTATAATGATATACTAGATTATATAAGTGTTAAGTATAGATCTATATATTCATATGATTCAAGAAAAAAAAATGTTTAAGGGTCGACAAGATGAAGCCAATTTCTAAAGAAAATATTGAAGAGATTGAAGAAAATAAAGTTTTGTTATCATAAGTTGAAAAATTTTGTTTAGATAACTTACATGAAAATTATTTTGAAGCCAACAAGGAAAAAATAGTTGTTTTTAATATAGTTGGTGAAAATTACAATGAAGTAGATGATTGTGAGGTAGAACTCGTAAAGAGCATTGTCCAAGATCTTGATGAACCCAAATCAAGTGATTTCAAGTTCAACGCCCATGTTATTTTTGTGGTAGGCGATACACTAAAGTTTATTGATTTTGTTGGGGTTGAAAGATTTAATTCAATCATTAACTCTCATTTGGTGAATATTGTCAATTGCATGAAGGCTAAGGAAAGAGAATCTCAACTTAATTTGTTTCCTCAATTGATGAGTTGTAAGTTTGGAAAGAAGACCAAGGGACTCAAGTATCCCAAGTATTTGTTTGCTTGGCATGGAAGATTTCAAATCTCAACTATCAACTCGAGGACGAGATTTTTTCAAGTGAAGGGGTCTGACGTAGGGCAGAATCTACAATTAGACTTTTGTTATTTATTAAATTTGGTATATAATTTGTAATTTCAGAATTTTTGGTTTAGGGTTATTATTTCCTTGTTTTTAGGTGCTTTTAATGTTTTTTAGGTCAAATGTGGTTCCTATTATGGTTAGGTATTAAATTAGGATTTATTTTAGAATATTTTTTTTTCTGTCAAGTTTTATGGAGCTCTTAAATAGGCCTCAAATTCTGTAAACATGTTTTGGTATTATTGATTTTAACAAAAATACAGACTTTTGTCTATTGTTTCTCTGGTGGATTCCAAAACCCTTTTTTCTTGTGGATTCAAGGAATCATTGTGGATTCGAGATTATTTTCAGAAGAAAACGTGTTTTGTTTCTTGTTTTCTTGAAGTAGACGTGTTCTGCTTCTTTTTGCTTCCGCACCTCGCATTAGGTTCAATCACTATAAAAGGAGTTGTTGCATCTGCAATCTCGATCATGCTCATTGGAGTTGTTAGGCGAAGTTGTCTAGCAAGTTAAGGTTTTTGAAATTCTGTTAGCAGAGAGTTTCACCCGACTCTTGCTTGTCATCTCAGTCGAGCGAGATTCATAACTTGAGAGAAATATGTTATTTCCCTTCCCTGCTATATCTATCCAATTATCCTTGTCATATATCTCCCTAAACTCATGAAATTACACCCATATATCAACAATTGAAGAGTGAGAGAGTTACCCATTTCCCTAGAGAAAAAAAAAACACCGTAATCTTTACTTTCACCCTCTCAAATAGACCTATCTTAAGGGAGGAGGCCTAAGCCTTACACACAGATACCTTCAATGACATTTCTTGAAATTTGGTGCTGGGAATCACATGAGCAATCCCTACAAAATTTTCAAGAGGCCTTGAAGTGTCTAAGGAAGCTTGGACTTATGGTTGGTAACTTAACTTGAGGAATTAAAGTCTATTAAGGAGAAAGATTGGTGTAATCAATTGCTATCGGGAGCTAGAAGATTGGATAAATATAATCTTACTTAAAACTTGGAGGGTTTTGTGATAATAATGTATTGCAATTATTCTTACTATTAGAGCATTCACATCAAAGATTTGAAAAATGCTAAAATGCTATTTTATAGCTCAAAGCACTAAAACATGCTCTACATCAAAGGTGACAACTCTTAAAAATTTTAGCAACTTGCTACAGTGAGGTGTTAGTTGTAACACCTCACTATAGCAAGTTGCTAAATATTTTTTTTATTTATTATTTTCTCTCTCTCTCTCTCTCTCTCTCTCTCTCTCTCTCTCTCCATGTCACTTTTTCTTTTGTAACACCTCACTGTAGCAAGTTGCTATTTTTTTTTGTTATTTTCTCTTTCTTTCTCTCTCTCTCACACACACACACACACTCTCTCTCTCTCTGTCTCTGTCTCTGTCTCTCTCTCTCTCCAGGTCACTTTTTCTTTTATTTTCTCTTTGCCTATCTGTCTCCCTCTTTCTCATTGAGGTTAGTGACGGTCTTCATCTTTCACACATGAAATGTTGATCAGTACACCACACAAAACCCAAATATTGACTTTGCAAGTTGCAAGCTCACAAATAGTAGTATTTGTTTGTCTTTGCAGCTAGCATTTCATTTATATTCACACCTACTTGTTCGGTTCTGATCTCAAATTTACTTCAAACACTACACCAAGAAACCTTACTACCTTCTTCTTCATCTAATGCCTTGCTGCATTTCAAATTCCTTCATAGCCCCATTTCTCAAATCCACTTCTCAATCTCTCTGGTGGGTGTGGGTTGATTGATTCAGTGGTTGGTTATGGATTTGTTATGGGGGGTGGCTTGGGTGGTGACATTGACTGGGTGGTGGTTGGCGGTGGCCATGAGAGGTGGGTTAGTTGTTTTTACTTGGAGAAGAAAGACCTATACAGAGAAAGAGAGAGAAAGAGATTAAAAAGTGTTAGGTTCTAAAAGCTTAGAACAATTGGCAAATCGTGAGCACACAAGAACATACAAGCTGCAGAAAGAAGATTTCAGAATCTGCCTGGTTCGATTGATCGAAAAACAGGCTCGACCGATAGAGAATCGTATCTGCAGAATTCTAAGTTGGCCCAAACAACAGTTCTAGCCCATTAAGGATTAGGGTTTCAAATCTACTTCTCCCACTATATAAAGGAAACCCTAAGCACGTTTTTTTATAAGGTTTTTTAGAGAGAGAAGAGTGTGCCTCTTTTGTATTTAGGGTTTTGTTCCTAAAACCTCTCTTATAACTTCTACCGGTGTTGTTCCTTGAAGAATCTCAAGATCCGGTATTGTTGAAGTTGCTGCCTTCTCTAGTCATCAAAGGTGCTGATGATCTAAACCTTCAAGGGTGGTCTTGGAGTCACAAACAGGAGAGTTTGTGTTGCTAAACCTTTGAGTGGGATCTCAAAGTCACAAGCGTGGTCTAAGTCGCTATTGTGTAAACTTCAATTTTTTCTAGTGGATTTGCTATTTTACGTTGAGGATAGTTAGGTTAAATCCTCCCCAGGTTTTTTTACCGGTTTAGTTTTCCTGGGTTATCATATCTTTGTGTTCTTTATTTTCCGCTGCTTTATTGTTTTTGATATATTTGTGTTAACCTAGATGTGTTTAAATTACCTAAGTTAATCACTTGGCTAATTCTCTAGGTTAATCTGTTGGGTTTAAGGGGTCTAAACGAATTGAAAAGTGGTATCAGAGCGGGTAGCTCTTTTGTGTTAGATCTTTTGATCTAAGAGCTAATCCTTGATCCCTGTTATCATGGATAATTTTAAGTGTCTTACTGTTTTTGATTGTGATGATTTGAATAAAAAGGACACTGTTGTTTCTGTTGATTTTATTGATGCCTGTGAAACTCTTCGTAAAGAATTATTGAAATCTATGAGAATTGCTAAGAAATTCAAGGAAGAGTTAAAATTGGCTAATCTTGAAAAAGAGGAATTGATTGTTAGATTAGATGAATCTAATAAAAAGAATGAATTTTTGAGAAATCAAATCTCCTCTCAAGATGATAAGATGAAAAGCTTGGAATAAGAGTTAGTTGAGTCTAAGGCTAAAATTGAAAATTTGACTAGTACCAAGCCTGCTGTTGTTAATAGAAGTGTTTCTGTTTCTCTTAAGCCTAAAGCTGAAAAAGTTTATATTCCTCATTTCAAGAGGAATAATAAAGAAAAAACTTATTTTGCTAGGTTAGACAAAGGTAAAAGTTCTGATAGAGGCACTGAAGTTTCTAAACCTATGTCTAAACCTACTGCTAGTGTGCAAAAGAAATCTATTTTTGTGCCTACCTGTCACCTTTGTGGTGTTGTTGGTCATATTAGACCAAATTGTTCTTTGTTGAGGCAAAAACCAAAATCTGAGACTAGATTTGCTGTTAGGAATATTGATGTTCCTAAATTTGTTCCTGTTTGTCACTTTTGTGGTGTCTCTGGTCACATTCGTCCTAATTGTCATAAATTAAAATTTAAGCATTCTATGTTTCAATCTAGGATATGTGATGATATTTCTCCTGCCATAAGTCCAAATAAATTGTTTCATATGTTTTTGAAAAATTTAAGCTTGTTGGCTTGTGAAAGGAATTTGTAGGATTTCAGTCTTTTTCAGAAGATTGGTGTAATCCCTCAAATACACTCTACTTCACATGGATTTTCACCTACAAAGCCGAAGACTCGTGCTATATGGGTGAGAAAAGATTCTCTAAGGTGAGTGTTGTCGACTTGTCCCTGATTTAATTCTTTCAATTATTTGTGGACATATTTTGTTTCTGTTTTTGGTTGTTTTATTTTTTTTAGGTTGTTTTTATTTAAAAAAAAAAATCCAAAAACATTGAAAATTTTCAAAAAGACAAAAATATTTTATTTTGTGTCTAATTTTAATTTTTCCTGAGGATTACATGAACTATGATATATCTCTCTTGATTTAGAGCATGTTTGATATTGTGGCGAAACATAAAAAGTATGTGTTGTATAAGTGCTAAATTTTTTTTTGATTTTTTTTGTATGTACTAGTTTGTACATGTACTCAAGGGTTAATTAAGAAATTGATATTTCTTATTTGTGTACCCTCTATAGCTTAGTTAAGCACTGTCATGCATTGCATTTGCATTTTTTTTAATCATTTAGCATAATGTGTGCTTTTTGTTTTTGGTCATAAAATTTCTTTTAAACCAAAAATAATTTTGTGTTTTGCATTAATTTTTCTTGGATTTGTAATTAAGGTTGGTCATATTATCTTTATATAACATGTTTATGTACTTTGTTTAGCTTAGATGAGCTTATTTTATTGCACTTTACTAGTTTAAGCTTTGTAGTGCATGTTGTGTGGGAAGATGTTTATAGTTTTTGATCACTTTGTCTTGATCTTGAAGTCACATGCCTTTGTCTGTCGGACTTGAACTTAATGAGAAAGGCATAAATAACCATCTCACCACTGTTTACTAGCCAATCATGAACATCTTAGTGTATATTGTAAGATTTTGTGCTCGAGAAAGTGTAGCACATGCACAAAAAGAACATAAGGTGTAGCCTCTATTAAAATACTAAAATTGGTGTGTACATTATTGAGTTATAATAATTTCACAATTCATAAAATTGGTGTGTACATTATCCCGGCTTTTATTAAGTTTCTAACCAATTAAATTGAATAATGAGGCAAATCAAGAAACTTACATGATTGTAAGTTTTTATTCTAGGAGATGTGAGAATTATATGATGTAACTCTTTAAGTTATAGTCTCTTTTAATTTCATGTGATGAATTTTGTAGACTTTGTGATTGATTACTATTCACATATCACCTCACATGTCTCTCAAGCTTTTGCTAGTTGCACACACTACACAAAGTTACTCTTTGCTAAACTTTGTACATGTTATTGTGTGTGATTTTGTTGTGGCCATTCAAGATTATATGTTCCTTGATTTTGATGCAAAATTTGAGTTTTAAGGACAAATTGATTGAAAATCTTAATTTTGGAAGATCTAGGCTGTATTCATGTGTTTTTGAAAAACTTTTAGTCTCATACTCATGCATTTCATTTATAAAATATTGTGTTTTGAGGAGTTACTGCATAAAATTGCTCTGTTTTTCAAAAATTTGAGTTTTCCAGAATTTCGACCGATCGAAGCTGTTTCTCGACCGATCGAAATTGCGATTAAAATTTTTGGTTTGATTTTGTCTGACTCGATTGGTATTCGATCGATGCTCGATCGATCGAAACTGAAAAATTTTCAGTTTTTAGAGTTTTTGACCAAATATTTTTTTTCATGCATCATTTATGTTTAGGATTCACATGAGTTGCATTTTTTTTATATCCATCTTGCAGTTTTGCAGTCATATCTCTCATTGTTTTCACACATAACATGCATACACTTTGCTAAATTGGGTACTCAACTTGAATTAGAAATTGATTGATTAATTTTTGAGTCCTTTGTACATTTTAGTATATGCTATTTTTCTTGATGTGTGAATTGCAGAAAATATTTTTCTTAAGAGATATGATGGATAATAATGTGCAAATATTTTCTCTACTCATGCAACTGTTTATGAGTCACATAGTGTCAAGTTTGCATTTATTGAAAGAGAGAATATTTTTCTTCATGTGTATCCTCAACTCACTTTTTTTTGGTTTGTGTGTTTTTATTTATCCTCACCTCCTAAATTTTCCCCGAAACTGTTTTTCCCAAAACTTGTTTTGTTTTTCCTATTTTTATAAGGGGAGAAAAGTTTTTTTTTAAGTCTTTGTTGTTCATAGGGGGAGTTGTTGCTCTTTATAGGGGGAGTTCTCTCTATTTTCTATAGAGCTAACCTGTTTTATGTTCCCTTGGTTCTCTTTTTTCTCTCCTGTTTACTCTTTGCTTGAGCTGTATTTGTCAATACGTGACAAAAAGGGGGAGAAATAGATGAAACGTGGGAATCCTGTTTGTTTTGTTTAGGGGGAGAATATAAAAACTTTTTGATATATCTAACTTTGGGAGAGAGTTAGAATTTATTTTTGTTTTTATATTGTGTTTCATTTTGTTTTTATGTCTTTCTACCCACACATACGGTGATGTGTTTGTTGAGTATTTCAGGAAAGACAGGTGCATTCTGATCAAGACCTTCTACCTATTCTTGGCAACTTCTAGGTTAAGAGTCTTAGATTGGGATTTGTGATGTAATTGGGCATTTTATTGTATTGGGTTGTTCTTGTATTTTAACATTTCATTTTGTATGAAAGTTTTGTCACGAATTGCCAAAGGGGGAGATTGTTAGGTTCTAAAAGTTTAGAACAATTGGCAAATCGTGAGCACATAAGAACATACAAGCTGCAGAAAGAAGATTTCAGAATCTGCCTAGTTCGATCGATCGAAAAACAGGCTCGACCGATCGAGAATCGTATCTGCAGAATTCTAAGTTGGCCCAAACAGCAGTTCTAGCCCATTAAGGATTAGGATTTCAAATCTACTTCTCCCACTATATAAAGGAAACCCTAAGCACGTTTTTTTTATAAGGCTTTTTAGAGAGAGAAGAGTGTGCCTCTTTTGTATTTAGGGTTTTGTTCCTAAAACCTCTCTTATAACTTCTACCGGTGTTGTTTCTTGAAGAATCTCAAGATCCGGTATTGCTGAAGTTGCTGCCTTCTCTAGTCATCAAAGGTGCTGATGATCTAAACCTTCAAGGGTGGTCTTGGAGTCACAAACAGGAGAGTTTGTGTTGCTAAACCTTTGAGTGGGATCTCAAAGTCACAAGCGTGGGTGTTTGTGTTTTGCAAAGATTAAGGAAAGAAGGAGTTCGTGGATCTCGGAGCTGTCACGTGGTCGTGGTAGTAAGTTTCCTACACTTGTGTAGCAATAGGATGTCAGTGGTCTAAGTCGCTATTGTGTAATCTTCAATTCTTTCTAGTGGATTTGCTATTTTACCTTGAGGATAGTTAGGTTAAATCCTCCCCAGGTTTTTTACCGGTTTGGTTTTCCTGGGTCATCATATCTTTGTGTTCTTTATTTTCCGCTGCTTTATTGTTTTTGATATATTTGTGTTAACCTAAATGTGTTTAAATTACCTAAGTTAATCATTTGGCTAATTCTCTAGGTTAATCTGTTAGGTTTAAGGGGTCTAAACGAACTGACAAAAAGAAATTATAAATAATAAGTAAATAATATTTTAATGAAGTGGTAAAAAAATAAAAACTTTGATGTTGGTTGTATTATAAACTGGAGTGTTAAAATTGATAAAGTAGTGTTTTGAGATTCTAAATGCTATATTTTTTGACATGTTTGATGAGAATGCTCTTAGTGAATTGGTTTGGTGCTATAGGCAGAGTTTTTTGTTTGGTTTAGGTGTTTATCTTCGTAAAAACTTCATGATGTTTGGGTGGGTGTGTGTTTATGGGATTTGCTGTTTTGTTGTGTTTATCCATTCAATGAATAAATTTGATAATTAATTAATTAGGCTTAAGTGTGTAATTAGCTTAAATTTGCCCCATATCGGAGCACTTATTTTAGAGTACAAATCATGTGGCTATGTCCTTATGGCCAATATGACTTGAAGCCCACAAGAAACAAGGAACTTCCGCTATTTGTTATAGTGATTTATTGTGGAGGCATAGGAACCTATATGTTAGAGAAGGTGGAAAAATGATAAATTATTAATTCTCTAAAAAATTTAAGTTATTATAAAATAGTGAATTGAGTTATTTAACAATTATTCTACCACTCCTATACCCACATGTGGGTCTAAAGTCTAAACTTTATTGAGTGACGGAACCCAATATGAGTGATTTTTGACTTTTTAAAAGCAAGCTGGACTAAAGACAGGTCTGAATTCAAGATAACTTGGCTCTAATACCATAATAATTTACTTATTCTTCCAAAAGTTTAATCTATTACAAAATAATAAATTTAATTATCTAACCATCAGTCTAACATATCATCGACATATTACAACTAGCTAGCCAAATCAATTCAACCTATAAAAATCAGATTTGGGAATGTAATGCTTTTAGAGCATTCTCATTCGGGATTCCAAAAAAGTTTTATTTTACATCCTCAAAATCTACTTTATCTATTTTACCATCTCATTTTACAACTCATCCAACATCTCAGTTTATATTTTTATATACAACTCATTAAAATAATATAAACTACACAATTATAAAAAAATTATATTTCTATCCTATCTCTCCCATCTCTCTGTTCTACCTAACAAATCTTCTCACTGCTACTGCTACTGCCAACATCACCATAACCTATACATCTAAACCACCACTACATCCCTAGCACCACCAATTCAAACCCCAGTAACTAAAACTTAACAGCACCGTTAAACCCAACCTTAGCACCACCAATTCAAACCCAACTCCTAGCATCAGTACTACAATCCCATCGAACTTGAAACCAACCCACCGCCACCCAACACCACCAAAACAACACAATCCACTACCACCATAACCAACACCTCAACCATACCATTATCCATCGTGACCCATACCTAGACCACAACTATGAACCACACTGTGACCCAAACCTCGACTATAACCATGAATCACATCGTGACCCACCGCGACCCACACCATGAACCATTGAACTTGAAACCAACCCACACCACATACCCTACAACCACCACGAACACAAACTCGACCACAACCCATTGCCACCACCACCACACTGAAGAGCATGACTGTGAGCAAAACCTACCACCAAAAAAAAAAAAAAAATCAGACCCTCAGCAAGCAAAACCCAAACCCATGGAGGCAAACCCACAGCAAGCACACCTACGACAGCAAACCCAGACCCACGACAAGCACACCTTGATTTCGTTCAACCACCCAAACTCCAACCCAATCTCCACCCAAATGCCGACCCAAACACAACCCAATTGCCACTCCAAAGGTCGACCTAAACACCACCCAAACTCCACCCAAATCCGACTCAAATGCCGACCAAACTTCAACCCAAACCCACCAAATGACAACCATAACTATCTATTTCTATTGCACTGAGTAAACTAGAATTTGCAAGGGAAAAAAAAATAAAGAAAGAAGGAATCCTGGATGCAAAGAGTGAGAGGGGCTGAGGGAAAAGAGGGAAAGGATGTTGGAAAAACTGGTTTTGCATCTCATACAAAACACATAGCGGAAGCAACAAATATGGATTTACTTCATTCATGAGAGATAACATATAACCTTAAATTTTAAAACAAAGAATAGAAAGCATACCTTGGTACAGTGAATTTCAAAACAAAAGATTAGAAGCACTTGGGAACACTTTTGATCTTCACTCCAATTCCACTTAATGCCCAAGAAGTGTGGTCTCTCAATCAGTTCCCAAGGAGTGATAGGAGAGTGTCCAACACTTACATACAAACCGTTTCATTTCTTGTGTAATCTTAATGCAAAACACTTATGAAAGGACTTATAAAATTATGTATGTTTCTCTCCTTATATATAACCGATTATCTAATTGGGCTAGTGTTAGATTCTAAAGGTTAGGAACTAATGTATTTCGAACTTCAATTTGTATGTTGGCAAACCATGATCAAAACAATGTTGAGTCGTGTGTTAGACTTGCTCAAAGTATGGGTCTTATTGTAAAGTTGGAATCGAGTTTTTATGCAGAAGTACTGTTCACTTTCTGTATGACTCGATCGATCGAAAATTAGACTCGATCGATCGAAAATCGTGCAGAACGTTTTTCTGCAGAAAATTCCAACTCAGCCCAAGCCCGTTTTAATGTATAGGGTTTTATGTTTTGCCCTAAGTATAAAAGGGAAAACCCTAGCCACGTTTTTAGAGTTCTGTTTTGCTGTGTTTGTGAATCTCTCTGTGAGATCTAGAGGTGTTTACCTTCACATACACTTAGGGTTTACAAACTTGAGATTTATGTCAAGAGTTGTGTAAATCATACAGTTGCAGAATCAAGAGAACACAAAGATATACAAGCAGGTGCGCTTGTGGATTTGCTGAAGAATTCCGGAAAGAAGGAGTCCGTGGATCTCGGAGCTATCATGGGGTCATGGTAGTAAGTTTCCTACACTCGGGTAGCAATAAGATGTTAGTGGTTTAAGTCTATTGTGTAAAACTTCGATTCTTTCATAGTGGATTCAGTTTACCTTGAGGATAGCTAGGTCAAATCCTCCCCAGGTTTTTACCGGTGTGGTTTCCTGGGTCATCAGATCTTTGTGTTGTTTATTTTCCGCTGCTTTGTTATTTTTGCTTAATTGTGTTAACCTAGTTTTAATTAAATTACCTAAGTTAATCACTTGGCTAATTTTCTAGGTTAATCTATTGGGTTTAAGGGGTCTAAACGAACTGACAGCTAGCCTTTTGGGTCATTCCGATTGGGCTCTAATGTGTGGCTTGGAGTGGGACCAAATATGACTTTAGCTCTAATGGGCCTTGGACTTTTCTGTCAACTATTGACAAGTCCAAAGTTACCATTAATTATATTCAATACCACTATAAGAATATAATTGTACTCTAGGCCTTATTAATAAATTATATCCCAAGACTTTATTATATATGCAACTCTTTCATTACAATATCTGTAGTAATACAAAGTCATAAATATAGACTGTCACTTTGAAGATTACTACATCTTAATCCTTGAGTACCCGGTTTAATCCTTTATATTATTCATCATATATTTATGAAATCCAATTCCATAAATATATACTTTAGTAACTCCTTACTAAAGTGGTTGTGTCCAACATTCTGAATAACCAAACCCATTAAACTTATCTTAAGGGAATATTTTATATCTCTGTTAAGAGATTATGAATTCCATCTTGAGAATGTATGTTCCATCAACATTAAATGTGGCTCCCCAACATATTGAGGTTTTGATCATGAGTCATAGGTCTCACTCCTGATATATCAAAGCAACTTACATCTCATGATCAGGTCCATTATTCTCTCAGAATTTAGAGTTGATGCAAATAGAAGTCGTAAAATTTATTATTCATTTGACAGTCGTTAGGAAAATAATAAATCTCACAGCGGTCCAGTTCAATATGTCTTAACTCTTAAAACATATCAACATATTTGTTAGGTTCTAAAAGCTTAGAACAATTGGCAAATCGTGAGCACACAAGAACATACAAGCTGCAGAAAGAAGATTTCAGAATCTGTCTGGTTCGATTGATCGAAAAACAGGCTCGACCGATCGAGAATCGTATCTGCAGAATTTTAAGTTAGCCCAAACAGCAGTTCTAGCCCATTAAGGATTAGGGTTTCAGATCTACTTCTCCCACAATATAAAGGAAACTCTAAGCACGTTTTTACAGGGCTTTTTAGAGAGTGAAGAGTGTGCCTCTTTTGTATTTAGGGTTTTGTTCCTAAAACCTCTCTTATAACTTCTACCGGTGTTGTTCCTTGAAGAATCTCAAGATCTGGTATTGTTGAAGTTGCTGCCTTCTCTAGTCATCAAAGGTGCTGATGATCTAAACTTTCAAGGGTGGTCTTGGAGTCACAAACAGGAGAGTTTGTGTTGCTAAACCTTTGAGTGGGATCTCAAAGTCACAAACGGTGGTGTTTGTGTTTTGCAAAGATTCAAGAAAGAAGGAGTCCGTGGATCTCGGAGCTATCATGGGGTCGTGGTAGTAAGTTTCCTACACTGGGTAGCAATAGGATGTTAGTGGTCTAAGTCTTATTGTGTAAACTTCAATTCTTTCTAGTGGATTTACTATTTTACCTTGAGGATAGCTAGGTTAAATCTTCCCCAGGTTTTTTACCGGTTTGGTTTTCCTGGGTCATCAAATCTTTGTGTTCTTTATTTTCCGCTGCTTTATTGTTTATGACTATTTGTGTTTAACCTAGATCTGAATAATAAACCTAAGTATTCACTTGGTTAATTAATTAGGTTAAACAATCTAGTTTACAGGGGTCTAAACGAACTGACAATATTAACTAGAAGTCTCCACTTCCATGATCAACACAAATCGTCTTAGTTGATATGTTATAGTCTTTGCAGATGAAATGCCCAACTTCATCACTGACTACGAACTACATTCTGAGTTTACAAAGAACTTGCGATTTCTATCTTCTGTGACTTTTCACATAAATTGCATATGATGCATCTCATGAACTAAGATAATGTCCCATTAGTTCATTTATAAATAGTCTTATATAATTAAACAATTTAATCATTTATGACATGCCAATAAATTGGATTTTAGGGCATAAACCCCAACAAAGGAGAAGTGAGAAAGAGAATGCAAAGAATAGACCAGAGAAGGAGAGAAAAAGTGAAAGTAAGAGAAAGAGAATAAGAATAAAATATATTTTGCTTTTTTACATGTGATGAACAATGAAGTTGTATATCCACAACCTCACTGTTCATGGATGTTAAGAACTTTTGCATATACACACCTGGTTGGAGCGTGTTTTTAAGGGATTGGTGGCTAAAATAGCAACTGGGGGGTTTTTACACCCCAATTGCTAGTGCTCTTACACAAGATTTGCTCCCAACGTCGTCTCCCCTGCCCCCTTTTGTCAAAGTAAATTTGGATGCAGCTATAAAAAAATATCCAGCAAATTTAGCCACTATATATTTGCCGCGATCACAAGGTTGGCATGATCTTATTTGTACGAATTTAGTGAATTTTGGACAATCAACTTATTTCATAATCTATATAAACACTACACCACTTTGGTGACTTCAAAAGTGAGGGCAAGGCTTCAAATATGTGATGTCAAAAGGAGGTGCACTTAATGTCATCCAACCTATCTCATTGTCAATCGGCTGCCTTTCTTGGTCCATCGAATATCTAATTGCATATATTAAGTCTGCCTTGTGTTTTTACAGAGAAAATATATCATGCATTAGATGTATGTATTCACCCTTTCCTAGTCCATTGCATATCTAATTGCAGATATTAAGTCTGTCTTGTGTTTTTACAGAGAAAATCTATCATGCATCAGATGTATGTATTCACCCTCTCATATGGGAGTAGACCCTACAAAATACATGTAATACCACCTCTTTTTAGGATGATTGGCAAGTTGTTCATCAATTCTTGCATTTAGGGAGCAGTGTTTCGATCTAGTCTTTTAACAAAATGGGTTTTAGATTGTAATTTTGTCGGAATTATCCTCATCCCTAGGGTTGCTAGCTAGGAAGCATAGACACAGGTACGAGTACAGACTAAGGTACAACACAGTGACATGCCATATGTATAACATGGACACGACACTCTAAATGAAGCATCTATGCTTCCTAGGTTCCTAGTTGTGTGCTAAATCTAAGAAGAATTAAAAAAAAAAAAAAAGTGACTCCATTTCCGTACTAATTTTGGTCTTCATGTCATCATGGGTGATATCTACTATGAGTCCCTTATGTCTCCCATAGTAATACATAGGCCTGCCACGGGTCAAGCCGGTTCAGTTTTGGACTCGACCCGTTGGTGTCGGGTGGAGGGCGAAAGGACCCGAAACCTGACATCAATCAGTTGAATCTCTTTCGGGTAGTTCTCGAATGGGTTCAGATAGTGGTGAAGTTTGCCAGAATCTGTAAATCATAGCTAGAAACTGCAAAAAGTGTCTAGAATCTACAAATTTTTACTGAAATTTTCTATGATTTGACCGTATCTGGTTAAATCCCACCAGATCTGGTCGAGATCTCGCCAGATCTAGCTTGATCATGCCGGATTTGGTCAGATTTCTAATATAGCTCTAGTCGGGTCGAGTGTCTTAAGTTTTGGAGAAGGAAACTCGCCACATGACCTGCCGGTGTTGGTTCTTGAAAACAAATATATGCTTTGGTTCAAGTTGACGTTGGGTGATTTAGTTGGGTTTTCGGGCTCCGGTCGAGTCTGACAGCCCTAGTAATACATACACACACACACACACACACACACACACACACTCTCTCTCTCTCTCTCTCTCTCTCTCTCTCTCTCTCTCTATATATATATATATATATATATACACACACACACACACACACACACACACACACACACCACCTGATATTAATATTTTGAAATTTTCACAATTAGATTATATGTTCTTTTCTATTTTAACATGCATGCCAAAATCTATATATATAACAATAGGTGAAGCTAAGAGAAACTCAAATTAGAATTTCAAATTAGAGTTCCAATTTTGCACCATGTGTCCTAAATTATTTATTCTTAAAGAGTTTTAATTCTTAATTTTAAAATCAAATGTGAGACCGCGTCATAAATATTCATCCAAGTGAGTTATTAAGTACAAAAATCAAAGAGTCTAGAATAAATGAATCATAAAAAAAGTGCTTTACAATAAATAAATAAAAAACATGGACAATTCACATTTTATACCTAACTAGCTTGAAACCTCATGCATATGCATAGATATACTTAAAGAAATACGTTAAGATGCATAATATAATTCATATATATATAATTTAAATACTATTGATAGTCATTTTTATATTTTGTTAACTCTTTTAAAAATTTTGTGTGGATATTATTTGGTATCAAATGTAAATTGTCTATGTTTATTATTATTATTATTATTGTGAAGCACTTTTTTTTTTTTTTTTTTACGATTCATTTATTCTAGACCCTTTGGTTTTTTTTACTTAATAACTCACCTGGATGAATATTTATGATGTGGTCCCACATTTGATTTTAAAATTAAGAAATAAAACTCTTTAAGAATAAATAATTTAGAACACATAACGCAAAATTGGAATTTTAATTTGGAATTTTAATTTGAGTTTCTCTCAGTTTCACCTATTATATATGATATATATAGATAATATCCTTACAAGTTTTTTTAAAGAATTAATAAAATATAAAAATAACTATCAATAGTATTTAAATTATATATATATACTATTATTATTATATATATATATAGATAATATCCTTACAAGTTTTTTTAAAGAGTTAATAAAATAGAAAAATACATGGATACACTTAAAGATATACTATTATTATATATATAGATAATATCCTTACAAGTTTTTTTAAAAAGTTAATAAAATATAAAAATGACTATCAATAGTATTTAAATTATATATAGGAATTATATTATGCATCTTATTGTATATCTTTAAGTGTATCCATGCATGTGCATGGAGTTACAAGCTAGTTCATAATATTCGAATGTCCTTAAGTATTCGATCTATAAACTTGTCTTTTAGACATGCTTTTAAAATACAAAGACTTGAAATTTAAATATTTTATAGATAAGACAATTCTTGATAGCATATCATCTTGAATCTTTGCAAACATGAGTGGTTTAAGACAAAATCATAATCTGTGAATTTTTCAAAATTCACATTTGATAAAAAAAAATTAAATGGTGTATGTAAGGACACAAATCAACGAATGGGCCTACAATCAGAAGAAATTGAAGCCCATGATGTATACAGTATCCATGGAATGAATTTGTTAAGAGAGTGGGCTGAAGAAAATTTGATTGAGAGCGAATGGGTTGATGGCCCAAGTATGGTGATGACCAAATTAACGTAAATAAAATATTGAGATTGTACAGGATCCTTCTCGGTTTAGTCCGAGGAGAAAGCTTAGGCAACTGTTCTGAATAATTCTATCCTTCTCTTTTCTGTTCTTCTTTCTTATGGCTTCTCTCTTTCTCCTAGTTGTTCGATGCCATTTCTCTCTGTTTTCCGCTCTATTTATAGGCCAATTTGCCTCACGTGCCAGTTAGGTGAGTCTCCGTTGATACTTGTCCCATCAACCTTCACTTGAAATCTCCATATGGCAGCTGTAAAGGGTGAAGGTCACTATTCAGATGTCTTTTTCCCATTAATGCGGTTAGGAGGTTAGAGCAGGTTATAAATGCGGTGGCAGCAGCCTTTCGCATAATATCTCTTTGCTGCCACCTGCCTTCTTTGCCCACATGAACCTAGAGGTTCTCCAGAAATGACAGGATCAATGTTGGGACATTCGTCTGGACTGTCCCTCTGATCATCTGACCAGACAATGCTCCTCAGACCATTCTTTTCTTCCTTCACACAAGTTTTACTACAGAGAGGAGTTAAACTAGGTACAGTCTTCATGACTTACTATCCTCGGGCGGCCAGTCTCCTCAGACAGGCCCACGGCCCACTATCTGGAATTGGGCCTTTTAGCCCTACAGTGTAATATTACTTAAAATTATGTAATATATACTTAAATTATTTATGCATATAATTTTATATTTGTTGACATTTGGACATACTTAGGTAGGTCGAAGAGGACGCCTATATGAGTAGCCCATTAGGACAAAAGACCTAGGCTTGGGGATTCACACTGCACACTGGCAAGTAAGGCTAGGGGAAGGACATGTCATGGTTGTAGGGGGATTGGAAGATTAATGGCAAGAAGCTTAGGGACTGTTTGGTTTTTTTTTTTTTTTTTTTCATTACTTATCACTCCTCACTCAATTTTCGTCACTCGTCACTTATCTCTTAAAATACCTCAATTTCCTATACCCCACCTGTTTGGCACACTTCACTTAGCTTCTCATCACTCAAATTTTTCTCTTTTTTGTGGGACTCATACTTGTAAATTGGTCAGACCCTTCTGTTAAGCCTACTCGCGGAACCCATTCCCCAGCATTTGCTCTTCTCATTTCCCCTTCACCCCTCTCTCTCTCTCTCTCTCTCTCTCTCTCTCTCTCTCTCTCTCTCTCTCTTTGCCCTTAATGTTTTGGGTTTGTGTGTGTTCTGAGTTTATTTGTTTTTTGAGATTTTTCCCAAAACTGTTCTGGATTTTTTTTTATGTGGATTTGTATATTTTTATGGATTTATGGGTTTGATTTCCTTGAGGTTTCAATGTTAATTGTGTTGGAATTTTTTCTTCTTTTCATCTTTCTCATCTTAGTTCATTTTTCATGTTCTTCTCCAAATCAAGACAAACCCACTCAAAATCATAACTCTGTTTTCATAACTTGAAAACACCTAAAATGTGTTTTCAGTTTCCATAACTCATCACTTAAAAATCAGAGAATTGAGTGATGGAACCAAACAACCCCTTGCCATTTAGTGCATTCACTTCCGCTAAACAAGATTTATCCTAGGGTTTCTTATTGAACCTAGGAGGTAGGTGCCTAAACATTGATCTTTATGATAAGAAAATATGAGTATTATTACTTTCCTTCCATATTTTATATACATATCTTAGGGACAAAATGGGCAAATGCCCTTGTCATGCAAACAAAGTAGCATTTTGTTCTCTTTTTCAAACTAATTAGGGAAATGCCCCTCTTTTGAAACTCGATTTTCTCAAAATCGAGTTTAAAAAAAAAAAATTTTGGAGCCCTATAGTGGCGTTTTAAGGAGCCTATAGTGACGTTTTCAAGACCTATAGTGACGTTTTCAAGACATATAGTGACGTTTTGTAACTCAACCTCATAGGCAATTTTTTTTTTTTTTTTTTTTGCCTCTAACTTGACTTCGTAGAGGTCGAGTTACAAAACGTCACTATATGTCCTGAAAACGTCACTATAGGCTCCTTAAAAACGCCACTATATGGCTTAACTCGATTTTTTGAAAATCGATTTTCAAAAGAGTGGCATTTCCTTAATTAGTTTAGGAAAGGGGGCAAAATATTGCTTTATTTGTGTGAAAAGGGCATAGGCCAATTTTGTCTCATATCTTAGTTATTTTTATTTTTTATATATTCTATCAATATCTTAAAACATTTTTCTTTCATTCTCTTTTGATACTATCATTATTAAATTTTCTATTTATGTTTCATTTTTATATGATCAACGTTAGAGATGTATCTTATTAAGAATTGTAAAATACCCTTTTACTCGTTCCATCCTGTCGTGGGCCTATTCCACTCTTGTACAGGTTTTTCTTATCTCAAAAAAGAGATAGAACACTCATAATTAATCTGAGTAATGTTTATTATATACATCTTATTCTACACAATGTTACACTATATTCAATGCATTTTTAAAGTGTGTCTAAGAATGTATAGAATAATGTTTGCACTAGTATTTTTCCAATTCGATTTCACCCCATCGTCTTTCATTGCCTTCCCTACAGTGTAATTCATTAAAAATAAAAATAAAAAAGTTTAAATTCAACGTACTGTTTACCTTTTTTTACAAACGTACTATAACCTTTAACACGTCTGAAAAGTAAATTTTACTCGAGACTAGTTTTTTGCCCATAGCGGCAGAGCCCTAAGAAACTTTGTTATGATTAGATTTTGGAGAAAATATATTGATAAAGGTCAACATGAAAGCACCAGCAGTAATCTAGGCAGCAGTGGAAGTCGTGGGGCAGCAAGTGTAACCTGGAAAGGTCTTCGATCGGCCAAACCGTAGTCGGCAATCCCCAGCTGCTAGTGCATGTAGAAAAAAAAAATTGTAAGACATGTCTGTGTCACGTCAAGTTGTTTGGTAGCAGAACCTAGCTATAGTTTTGCCACGTGGGGTTCCAGCCATAGCTATGTTTACCTCATCCCCATGCATTGCTGGCTTACCACCACATACATTTGCTTCTACCGTAGAGATATTAGTCCTTGCAACTTGCGAGTATTATTATGCATTTACCTATCTTTGAAAAGACAAGAAGAACTAGTTTACTTTTTCTAAACACTAGTACTTGTTATGGAACCCAGTTAACAAACTATATATATTTTTTATGTACATACACACCCATAATTGTTGATGATAATCTTTGATAATTGGGCTCCATTAAAAGTAAAGAAATAAATTCGTTGGCACCAACTCACTCACCAATAGAAAAAGAAGAAGAAGAAAAGAAAATAGGCAGTGATAGCACTATGACAGGCCAAGGTGTTACGTAATCTTAAGCAAGGCAAAAGTCAAATTATCATAATAAATATGAATTAAGTCAGTAAGTTTGAAAGTTCTGGGTAGGTGGAGAGGCCAATCCCTGAGAGTCATCCAGAAGGGCGAAAGGTCAAAATGTACATTAACGAAAAAAAAATAAGAACATAGAAAGTGGGTGAAGAAAAAAAGGCATGGAGATTTGGGGACAAGTATGAATATCCGTATAAAACAAGTCGATCTTCTCTAAGATTGACTGAGGGACCCAAGCCGACAGTCTCTTCATATTGGCTCTCCCACTTGTCCAACTATCAGCAATACACCTAACGCCAGAGCCGGATCAGGCCTCCTGGTGGTGGCCCCCCACTCCATTTGATGGTTGGGTCCTTGTGGTGTAAGAGTAACCACACGCTGCATCTCAACTTCATCAGTGTTACTAGGGGCTGTTTGCTGAGAGATTGCAAACAACATTACTACACGTAGGCAAAAAAAAAAAAAAAGTGTTTGACAGGGGATTTCATTTAAAAGTTTTTGACTTAAGTTTTTTATTTTAAGGTGTTTGAACATTGAATTTAGATAATTCATCTTACTAGTTTTCAGTTTTTAAATAATATTATTCAATGACACTTTTGTAAATATTTAGACAAGTGTGAGACTCATAGATTTGACAATACTTAACTAAAACTCTCTCTCTTTCAATGTTCATGTCAAAATAAGTACAATTTTTTTTTTGAAAAAAACATATACTCAAAACAAACACATATTTATGTTTTTTCACATTTTAAAATAAGTTATTTGAAATATGGTACAAAACACATTTTTTACATTATGAGTACTTTAAACATGTGTTTTCACAACATTTTTTAAACTATAATTTTCACATCATTTTGAATAATAATACTTGAAAACTGCTACCAAAGAGACCCTAGACCTTTCAAAGCCTCATTGCCATTGGTTTGGATGCTTGAAAGATGGAAAAAAAATTAGAAATGTGAAGAGAATAAAAAGAAGGGAGATTGGAATTTGATATCATCAAATTTGACACTATCAGGGTTTTAGGTCCTGGTTGTCACAAATTAATCAATTCTTAGCCAAGTAATTATTTATGGTTGATTGAATTGAATAACGTATCATGCAAGCACAGACCACATAGGACACTAAAATGATGATTTAGGAGAAATTATGAAAAAAATTGTTTCACTGTAAAATCCTGGGGGGAACTTAATTCAGCAATCCTTAAGGCAATAGATTCACTAGAATAGAATAGAAGTTTGTGCAATAGACTTAATCCTGAATCTATTGTTACGTCATGTAGTGCTTACTCACCTGTCCACACGTAGCTATGAGATCTACAAAATCTTCTATCTTGAATTGTTGTATGAGAACTACATTGTTTGTGACTCTGAGATCCACTTTTAAAGATTTAGCTAGTAACTGTAGTCAATTGGTTGCAAAAAGTCACTTTATCATCAGGTCTTTTGTATGCACATAGTTTCCGATTGATACTCAAGAGGACTTGGAAAATTCTTGATTTGTGTACAAAAATACTACCCTCTTTTGTGTGTAAAAACGTGCTTAAGGGTTTATATTTATATATATACTTGAGTTGCACCAAAACCCTAGATAAAAGGGCTAATTAAAAAAAGCTGAAAATTAAATCTATACTAATCTCGATTAATCGAGATGTGCAGTTTTGCTAGTCGAGATAAGTGATTTTTAACCTGTCAAGCTTCAATCAAAATGCAGTCTTCAAACAATCTATTTTCTGCATTCTTAAGTCTTCAACTGTTTTGAACTTGATTTTTCTTGATCAAATTCAATGTAATTCTATTTAGACCAATCAAAGTTCTAAATTATTATAATTGTTCATGATTGCCAATCTAAAAAAAAAATGGACTTTACAAACACTTTGAGAGTTGAGAAGGCTCTTTTACCAAGTCAATAAACTATTGTAGATACTTATTAAGTTAAAAGATTTTTTTTTTTTATAAGACGATGACAAGATCAATTATAATCTATAGTAGTGAAGGTTGGGATTTTAAAAGGTAACATATTCATGAAATGGGTGTAGCTTATAAAATAAGAATGTTAAAATGAAAAAGTGAAAATATAATGAAAGATAAGATTTGAAACAAGAGAATTCACTTAAAGATGTGGGTAACTCCTATTAATGAAAGGATGAGGGAAGTACACTTGAGATAGTTTGGTTATGGTCAAATGAGAGCAATTAATGTACCCATAAGAAAGATTTAGTTAATTTAAGTTGAGGCAACCAAGAAAAGATAAAGAAAGACAAAACATAACACTAATAGAATTAATAAAAGATGACATGTCCATTAATAAAAAGTAATAAATAATATAACATCAAATAGGTTCATCAAAATAAATAGCTAAAAAGAATAACCATCATGACGAGTTTGTTGAGCATTCATAACTACTCTTAAAATTTTAACATTAAGATTTGGTTGTTGTTATTGTAATTTCACCACATTTTGTAATCACATTTGGAACTGCATTTGGCTATTCAATATAGTGAAAATTTGGGAAGTTACAAGCTAGCCTGCCATTTATGAGCTTGTTTGCCAAATTATTGCTTTTTTTTTTTTTAAAATACAAGATAGAAATTCTACTCAAACCTAATCTAAGTGTATGTGTGTGTAAAATTCCCTCCTAGAGACTTGAACCCCGGCCTTTGACCCCCCACGCCACACAAGCACTTATACTTATGGAGCAACTACCGCACTAAAGGTGCGCGGTGGTGCCAAATCATTGCTAAAGCTTCATTCACATGTCATATTTCTTTTACTAAATAACAAAGTGAAAATATGGCTCTCACCAAAGCTTAAAGAGCAATATTTATTCCACACACTATTACAAATACATTTAAACATAAACGACAAAGGCCAAGGGCCTTATAATTGAATTGACACTTTCTCATGCACAAGTGAAAATATGGCTCTCACCAAAGCTTAAAGAGCAATATTTATTCCACACACTATTACAAATACATTTAAACATAAACGACAAAGGCCAAGGGCCTTATAATTGAATTGACACTTTTTCATGCACAAAGTGCGTGGAGGTCTAAGGGGAAATGATTCGAATTTCGGGATTAACATCATATTATAATTATCTCCATGGTTATCAATATCCAATTCTGATCACTGGATATTATGATCCTACTTCCCTAAAAATGTCCTGGATCTCAATTAAAGTGAAATTCGTGTGCTATAAAGAAAAATTCAAAATTTTTATTTTGTGTGTATATTTTGGGTCTGCAAATGAAGCCCAAAGGCCCTAAACTGATAAAAAAAAAAGTGTAATAAATAGATCAGTCTAGTGGCCCTAGCCCAAATTGATATTAAAAAAAAAAAAAAAAAAACCTGAGGCTTCATTAGTTGTCAGTCGTCACCTTAACCAAATAAAAAAAAATCACAAAAAGACAAAAGAAAAGAGAATGAACTGGACTACTAGAGGGTAGAAACTAGAAAATGAATATGAGAAGTTGACAAATCTGACGGTGACACCTCGGTGAGAGAGACAATTGACAACAATGGTGAGGGTTTTTTTTTTTTTTTTTTTGTAATTCCGCTGTTAGTCGCTTACTCATAAGATATATTGAGACAATGACAACTCTATAAGAGAGACAATCGACAACAATGGTGAGGGTTTTTTTTTTTTTTTTTTTTTTTTTTTGTAATTTTGCTGTTAGTTGCTTACTCATAAGATATTTAGGTTGTCAATTGCTTACTTTTGTATTGGAATTTTGCCTTTTATCAGTAATTTGCGTAGAATCTCAATCCTGATAGCCTTGATTATCTTTTTTAAAAAAACATTCACGAAAAAAGCAATTGAAAAAGTCACGGATTCAAAATTTTTTTTTTTTGGCATGTGTGGAACAGCTAGCGTGTGTACAACAGCATCTTTGCAAGGTAAAAAAATAAAATAAAATAAAATAAATCTGCGTCATAGACCTATCCTGAAACCTAGACCAACGGGTACATGAATTGAGGGCGACTGAACATACTGTATATGGATATTATATTGGAGGTTCAATGGACTTATGTAAGTATGATCCAGAGCTGCCGGTAGAAGGTAGCGGCTTTAATAAGCCTCTAAAGTCACACGTCTTTCTTCTTCATACGCCAACCCTTGTTTGGCAACAAACATGAGTACACCACCCATCTTTCTATTTCTTGGTGTATCAACGTTTTTATTCTACAGTGCTAGTCTGCCAGACTAAAGTCGTAGCAACCAATATTTTTTAAGTCTCCTTTTGCGGTTTCACTGGTTTTTTCATCTGTTCAATTCAAAGTATCAGGTTGGCCCCTTCAGTGTTTTCTCCCTCGAATTCATTGGCAAAAAAAAAACATGGCTAGGTTGAGAATCTCTCTCTCTCTCTCTCTTTGCGTGTGTCACGCGCGCCCAGTTCATTGGCAGCGTATCTCTCTCATTTCTTCATGTGTACAGCCTGCATGTGTCCTGTAACTTACACGTCAAACGATTCTAATTTAGAAGTATGTCAGTTTCTCGTCGCCTCCGATTAAAAAGTACTAAAAGAGAGCTAAACCTATTAAATATCAGCGTATATAATTATATAAGAAAATTACAATGGGTTCAGTTACTCCGTGTAAATATACACAAATCCAAATGAGGGTAACAATATGTTTTCTTGTAATTAACCTTGCATTGTATCCAGACAACTTATTATATGGGTTAGAGATGAATCAGTATTAGATCAAAATCAAAACTTTTTGTCCTTCAAAAAGTTTTGATTTTGATCTAATACTGATTCATCTCTAACCCATCAAAAAGTTTTGATTTTGATCTAATACTGATTCATCTCTAACCCATATAATAAGTTGTCTAGATACAATGCAATCCTGTTATAATAATTTTATGCAATCTCCTATTATTTATCCCTTGACTTTTTTTTTTCACTACTTCATCCTCATCATTTGGGGTTGTGAGACACTACAGTTACTTATGCTGTTAAATCGATTTGACATGAGATTAGAATAGTGGAGCATCAATCTTTTAGTCCTAGACAATATCGAATACGGTATCTTACACGATTACATTATCTTTGACTACATCTTTGAGCTATGGCATCTAGGGTTAGAGTTCAAATTTTTATCAATGGACCATGGATGTGAGTTGTGACTAGATCAGCTAGTGGGTGATGTTACTAACTAGAAAAATATGCTTTTGTTGGATGGGTCACTTGGGATTAAGATGTGGTGGAGTTTTAACCATTGAATGACACAGTTCCACTCATTTTTGCCCATGTTATCGCAGGTATAGGTGCCAAATGTTTAATATCCTCACTGCATGTCAGTTACTGTCTCTATGGTGGGTATGATCCTAGATTTTGTTCATGGGTTAGTGACAGGTACAACGTACAGGCTGCAGAATGGTAAACTTTTTGGTAATAGACTATGGTGGCCTTGCCAAGCGTTACGCTTGATGCTAGGCCCCATTACACTAACGGGTTAGATAGACGTTGTTCTTAATGGGCTTGGTACTGTGATTCTAAAAGTCCTCAACATTACACTTTTTTTTTTTTTTTTTTTTTTAAGAAACAAAACACAAGGGGGAGTGAAATATGTTCTAACTTCTTATACAAAGAAATACTACTCAAAAGTCACAATAATTTTTAAGGGAGAGTGAAATAAGTTACACTATACACAATGGCACACTCTTTTAAGAAAAATCATCACTATAACCAGTGGCGGCTTCAGGAATTTTTCTCAAGGTGTTTCTCAAGAAGCATAAATTACACAATCTAATAAAAAGAGAAATTTGTTAGGTTCTAAAAGTTTAGAACAATTGGCAAATCGTGAACACAAACTTGTCTAGATATAGATCCTAAAGTCTATAGGTATTTTTAGACAATGTTTAAAGTGATTCAAGTCAAGATTCAAGAACAAGTAAACTGTAGAAAGAAGATTTCAGAATTTTCCTGGTTCGATCAATCAAAAAATAGGCTCGACCGATCGAAACACGTATCTGCAAAATTTTAAGTCGACCTAAATAGCAATTCAAGCCCGTTAAGGATTAGAGTTTCAGATCTACTTCTCCCAGTATATAAAGGAAACCCTAAGCATGTTTTTAAGGAGGCTTTTTAGAGAAAGAAGAGTGTGCCTCTTTTGTATCTAGGGTTTTTTACCCAAAAGCTCTCTAATGTCTTCTACCGGTATTATTTCTTGAAGAATCTCAAAATCCGGTGTTGAAGAAGTTGCTATCTTCTCTAGTCATCAAAGATGCTGATGATCTAAATCTTCAAGAATGGTCTTGGAGTCACAAACAGGAGAATTTGTGTTTTTTATCACAAGTGTGGGTACTTGTGTTGCAAAAGCCTAATAGAGAAGGAGTTCGTGGATTTGGAGCTTGCACGTGGTCGTGTCAGTAAGTTCTACATGTAGTGGCAATAGCATGTTAGTGGTCTAAATTTTATTGTAAACTTCGATTCTCTATAGTGGATTTGCTTTTTACCTTGAGAATAGCTAGGTTAAATTTTCCCCAGGTTTTTTACTGGTTAGGTTTTCTTGGATCATCATATCATTGTGTTTTTTATTTTCCGTTGCTTTACATGATATGATTTTTTTGTGAAACCTAGATCTGAATAATTTATCTAAATAATCACTTGGCTAAATAACTAGGTTAAACAATCTAGTTTACAGGGATCTAAAAACTCATAAAATTCATATATTGACAACAACAACAACAATAAAAAAATACGTAAATACATAAAGTTTACAATTTTCTTCTACGAGTTTTCATATTTTGAAATCGTTGCATGATAATCTCATTATTAATGCTATAAGTTACATCTCTTTCAATGTACATAACCAAGCAATCACTCATCCACTTATCTCCCATTCGATTGCGTTGTTCATTCTTTATATATTTTATTGCTGAAAAATTTCTTTCTACTGTTGCAGTAGTAATAAGAATGGTCAAAACTAACTTCACAAGCAAATAGACTAATGGATAAATCTCATGCTTCCCTGCCTTCACTAACTTTTCTGCAAGGTCACCAACTCCTTGATGCTCTAAAAACAAGTCATTGCTACACATATAAAAAATGTAATTTTGAAGTTGAGAGCCAAGTGCCAAGATATCTATCCAAGAAAATCAGATGGATAGAACTTTGCTAGACATATCAACTTTTCCTTATCAAAAGCCACAAATGAATTACTTGGATTCAAGCAAGCCATACAAAGTAGCAAATCGGTATTTGTCTCTAAAAAATTGTTGTTTAGCTCTTAAAGTTGCAAATATATGACTATTTAGAATAGCTCAACACGATAATGATGTAAATTTGTATTTTTTTGGGTATTGCGTCGCGGCCTCCTCCTACCTACAAATATTTGATCCATGTTCAAGATAGGAATATCATGTGTGGTACAAAATGAAGACACTTCAGTCAATAAAGATATCCATTCATCATCTCTTATCACTTACAATCGTTGCTTAGACACTTTAACAAGATCCATAGCATTTACTATATCTTGATTTTTATTTTTTTTTGCAATGCTATTGACAACTTATTTATGATCCCTAAAATGTTTTTCATCAAGTGTAGAGTAAAGACAAATTCAAAGAGATAGAATTGACCTCATAATAGATCGAGTTTCAACTTTTTGGTCTAAGAGGCCATCTTCTTCAAAAATCTCAAGTACATTAACAACAGCAAAGAACATCAAAATCAAGTTAAAAATAGTCTCATAATATGATCCCCAACGTATATTACCAGGACATTTAAGATTTATCTTTTGATTCAAATCTTGCCCACTTCTACGTATACCATTCTCTAATTCTTCTTTAATTTTAGCAAATTGTGCATCTCGAAGAGCATCTCGTCTCTTACAAGAGCCTTTAAAAATAGTTACTAGATTACTAACCACATAAAAAAATTCAGCCATGTTAATGTGAAGTTGATGAGCAAAACAATGGACATAAAATGCCGACTTATTCTCTTTCAAAATTAAAGTTTTGAGACCATTGATATCACCTTGTATATTACTAGCTCCGTCATAACCTTGCCCACGTAGTTTCGATAAACTCAAATTATGTTCACAAAGTAAATATTCAATAGCATATTTGTGTGACAAAGCGGTGGTACTTACTATATGTACAATACTAAGGAACCGCTCTATAATAATTCCTTTTTTGTTCACATAACGAAGAACGAAGGCTATTTGCTCTTTCACTAGGATATTACGTGACTCGTCAATTAATATTGAAAAGAACCCATTGTCAAGATCCTTGATGATGGCTTTTGATGTTTCACGTGTAATTGCATTTACAATGTCTTTTTAAATTTCATGGTGGGTAAGCTTGCAATTTTTTGGAGCTTTTTGCAACACTTCATTGATAGATTCATTGTGATCCCTCAAAAATTGTAAAAGCTCAGGGAAATTTCCTTTATCACTTGAATCTTGAGATTTATCGTGACCACAAAAGGCTAATCCTTGGCATAAAAGGAATCTTATGCAATCAACTATTTTATTTAATTGAACCCGATATTCAATTTTATCTTGATTTGATTGCTTAAGCAAAACACATTGAATGTGTTGCTTTTCTTTCATTAGATTTTCACTCTTCTTGACAGCTTGGTTATGAGCACTATTAACTCTTCCAACATGAGAATTTAACTTCTCTTTTTGATTCCAAAGTTTAAATTCCCTCGTTACAAAAGTCTCATTTCCTCCTTGCTTACCAACATCTTGCCCAAAAAGGTAGCAATATAAAAAATATACTGCATCATTGTTTATACTATATTCCAACCACTTTCTATTTACATACGATTTAGATCTAAATTGACGGGGCTTTCCAGAAAAATCTGTTAGAGGGTAATCATGGTTTTGGAGAATAGGTTGACAAGGGCCTTTTTGTAAATAAAATCTTCTTATTTCATCATGATTATTAGGATGATAAGATGATATCTTTTCTCGTAGCCTAGGATCTGAAGAAAGATTTTCTTTGTTAAAGTCAACACAATTTTGCTTAGAAGATGAAGATGAATCTTGCATAGGAGATGAATCTTGGGTACATGGTTTTTATATCAAATATTTGTCAATAATTCTAGCAAAAGAATAAACAATAAACTATAAGTTCATTTGAAATATTAATAAAATTATTAATTATTGTTGTTTAGTTGTTTCATTAATTTGTTTGTCTTTTATAAATTATAATTTGTTGTATTATTGTTTCATTAATTGCAAAATTATTAATTTTTGTTTAGCCTAACATAATTTAATTTGTTTGTCTTTTATAATGTATTAGTTAATTAAATTATTAATTATTGTTGTTTAGTTGCTTCATTATTTTTCTTTACTAACTATTAGCAGTCTAGCATACACCCCACTGTGCAGTAGTACACACCCTATTGTGCATTAGCACACACCCCATGTGCATTATCCACGGCTCAACCCACTGCCTAGTGCCTAACATAATTTAATTTTTTTTTTCTATAATGTATTGGTCAGTTAGCCTTTACTGCCCCTGCATGCCTTTACTTCCCCAATTCAAATATCCCACCCCAGGGCCCCATGGCTCCCATCCATCCCCCACTCAATAGACGAGTCACAAGAGCTAATCAGATAAATTCACAATACACAAAAAGACAAACTCACCAACGGATAAAGTCAAAACAAGGGAAAATAAAGTTATAAAGTAAAGCTGTAAAGGCAATTACAGTTCAAAGAGAGAGAGAGAGAGAGAGAGTCTCATTTCAGTTCAAAGAGAAAGAGAGAGAGAGAGCTCCGGTCTCACTTTCAGACCACAACAAATCCAAAGATGTAAGAGAGAAAAAGAGAGAGAAGTAAAGTGTAAAGAACTGAAATACCTTGAGGGAGGCCTGAAGGGCGGCACTACGGCAGCACGTCGAGGCTAGGACTCGAAAGCAAAGCAATCTCTGATCCGATCAGACCGATCTACGATCCCCAATGCCCAATGTGCTCTGTTGCTCGAATTTGAGGCAGAGGCGTCATCACGTGACTCGCGCTAATGTGCTTGGTCCGTTGGTCGTTGTCGTTGATAAGGTTTTTTTCCTTTAGGTTAGGAATTCTGATTTTAGTTTTGCTTTATCATTTGATCAATCAGCGGACGCCTATTGGGTTTTAGTTGGTTTTTTTTTTTTTTTAGAATCTGTTTGGGTTGGCCCGGTTGGATATTTAGTTAATAAAAATTTAATTATTTTGATTTAAAAATCTACTTGGGGTTAGTTTTGTTTGGGATTGATGTTGGGCTTTTTTTCCCTAGGGTGGGCTTGCTATGTTACAATTTTTTTTTTTTTTAGATTTTAGTTCAAAATTTTTTTTGGACTTTTCCTTTTTGCTTGAAAGTAGAACACATAATCCACAAAAATTTAATTTTATTGGCATAAAAAAAATTGAGGGTGTTCCCAAATTTTTTTTGAAGGGTAGACAAATAAAAAAAAATTTAATAATTATATATAAATTTTTTTTTCAAGACAAGGTGGTCCTGGGACCACCCGGGCCTGAACGTGGTGCCGCCCCTGATTATAACTTGAATAAATTTGTCCTACCTCTTTTACCAAACTGATTCACTTGGGGCTCAAAAGGTGAAGCTCGGTGAGAAGAACTTGTCCTATATCATATGCTCGCATGTAGAATTGCAAATGAGCGAAGTTTTATACGTTTAAAAGTGATTAATTTGTTTCTCACCAAAAAAATAGTGATTTCTTTAATTTATTTTGAATATGAACCGAGTTGAGCAAACACTAAGCAATGTAACAATACACATAATCCTTAATGAGAAGAAATATTTGCAGCACTTAAATCCTTAACATTAACCAATCTAATGTCAAAAATACCCCTCATCTAATTAAATAATCCTTATTCTTACAAAATAAAAAATGGGGTTAAAATTGTAAGTCAACAAAATTAAAAAAAAAAAAAACTTCCAAAAAAACTTTTTTCTTAAAAATTAGCACACTCTCTATTATCATTATTAACTCTATGATTTACATATGTTAATATGAAAAATATGATATTTTCCCAACATTTTTGGCCCCTTTTTTGCACATTGTGAAACCTCTGTGTGAAATATCAATACTGTAGTTTTGAATAGTTTTTGGGTGTTGTTTTGAGAGAGGAACACTATATTGCCGCATATTATATTTTTCTATGAAATTAGTGAAATCATTGTAACTCTGTGGACATAGGAAAATTGCTAAACCGCAAAATTTCTTGTCTTATGTGTGTTATTTTCTATCTTTTTTTTTTTTTTTTTTTTTGGTCTTTCACAGATATGGGAATTTCAAGTAAATTCCCAACAACTTGAGCACCTGCCCGAGATTGAGCGTGCCATTGTGCATCTTGATTATGAGTACACACAAACCTGACTATGCTCGGCAGCTCATGGCAAACCCCTGGAAAAAAGAAGTAAATCTAATGTTATATCTGTTGAAGTATTTTTGGTTTCTAGGTTCTTGCTTCTACTTCAATGTGAAATTTAATTCCTATTGAGGACAATCTGAAGCTGCAATAGTCATGTAGAAAATTGGTTATAGGTTTACGTCCAGTGAAATTGTCTAATACTTCGTAACATTCGTTAGCTGGGGAGCTAACTTGCCTTAGCATTTGCTTAGGGCTATTGCAACAAAAAGAAGCCATTCCACGGTTCCACCCATTTATTATTTCTATGATAACATGCAGATCGAAACACGGGCCCAAACTCTTCTCTGGCCTGGGTCGTTTTCAGTTTTTCTTTCTATTTTTGGGTTGATAATGATGGTCTTTTCTTGGTTTGTCTTAAGCTGAAATGTGAAATAGTTGTCCAAGCAAAACTAGTTACTGGCCCAAAGGTCGGGGGGTTTGTGCTATTGTCCTGAGCTTAGTGGCCCAAAGGTTTGCCCCCTTGAAGTCCTCAATTAAGGAAGAGGAAGCAGCTAGCGCTAGAGATGGCTGCCCATTAAGCCATTGGTTTGTTTTAGTTTCATGCGATCCCTATTTATGAATAGCCCCGTAGAGCAGAGAGAGATTGGGCCAACGATAATTGGAGCCCACATGAAATGTATTTGAGTTCAGTTTGATTTGTAGGAGCTCAATATTGATTGATTGTTTGTTAAAGCCTTAAAAGGTCTCTGATTAGCTAGGACCTGAGAACCATGTCGACACAATGTCAACTTCACAACTCTTTGCCTAGAAGGTTTTTTATTTTATTTTTTTATTTTAGGATAAAATATTATTTTGGTCCCTAAACTTTATTAAAAGTTTATTTTTTTGTCCCTAAACTTTAAAAAGTTTCTTTTTTTTTTTTTTTTTTTTTTTTTTTTTTTTTTTCATTCCTAAAGTTTGTAAAGAGTTTTTAAAATAGTATAGAGATAAAAATAAGGATGAAAAAAGAACTTTTTAGTAGTTTAGGGATGAAAAATAAATTTTTAATAAAGTTTAAGGACATAAATAAAACATTTTCAATAATTTAAGGACGAAATATAAACTTTTCAACAGTTTAGGGACAAAAAATGAATTTCTTAAAGTTTAGAATGAAAAACAAACATTTGGTAAATTTTAGGGACCAAAATAGTATTTTACCATTTATTTTATTCTAAGATGGAATTCCACTTTAGCCTAATGTAAGGCTTTTATGAGAGTTCTGTTGGAAAAAATACATGTTTGTATTACATACAAAACATACGCAGCGGAAAATTAACGGATCTACTTCATTCGCAATTGATAACATGTACTATATAAGTTTCAGAATTTAAGAACAAGAAAGCATACCTTGGTGCAGTGAAATTCAAAACCAAAAGATTAGAAGTACTTAAACACTTTTAATCTTCACTCTAATTCCACTTAATACCCAAGAAGTGTGATCTCTCAATCAATTTCTAATAAGAGAATAAGAGAGTGTCCAACACTCACATACAAACCATTCATGTTCTCATGTGATCATAATGAAAATCACTTAGAAAACTCTCATGAAAAGCACTTATGAAATTCTGTATGCTTCTCTCCTTAAATTTAACTGATTATCTAATTGGGCTAGCCTTTTAGGTCATTCCAATTAGGCTCTAGTGTGTGGCTTGAAGTGGGATCAAAAGAGAGCAAATAAGACTCTAGTTCCAATGGGCCTTGGGCTTTTCTGTTAACTCTTGGCAAGTCCAAAGTTACCATTAATTATATTCAATACCACTATATGAATATAATTGCACTTTAGGCCTTATTAATAAATTATATCCCAAGACTTTATTATACATGCAACCCCTCGATTAAAAATATTTATAGTAATACAAAGTCATGAATATAGACTGTCACTTTGAAGATTACTATATCTTAATCTTTGAGTACCTGGTTTAATCATTTATGTTATTCATCATATATTTATGAAATCCAATTCCATAAATATATATTTTAGTAACTCTTTACTAAAGTGATTAGGCCCAACACTCTGAATAACCAAACCCATTAAACTTATCTCAAGGGAATATTTTATATCTTCGTTAAGAGATTATGAATTCCATTTTGAGAATATATGTTCTATCAACACTAAATGTGGTTGCCCAACATACTGAGGTTTTGATCGTGACTTATAGATCTTACTCCTGATATATCAAAGCAACCTACACCTCATGATTAGGTCCATTATTCTCTCAGGATTTAGAGTTGATGTAAATAGAAGTCGTGAGATTTATTATTCATTTGACAGTCTTTAGGAGAATAATAAATTTCACAGTGGTCCAGTTCAATATGTCTTAACTCTTAAAACATATCAACATATCAACTAGAAGTCTCCACTTCCATGATCAAGACAAATCATCTTAGTTGATATGTTATAATTTTTGCAGATGAAATGCCCAATTTCATCACTGACTATGAACTAAAATTATGAGTTTACAAAGAACTTGTGATTTATATCTTCTGTGATTAAATCACATGAATCACATACGATGTATCTTATGAACTAAGATAATATCTCATTAATTCATTTATAGATAATCTCATATAATTAAACAATTTAATTATTTATGACATGCCAATAAATTGAATTTTAGGGCATAAACCCCAACAAGTTCATAAGAGAATAGAATGATCATAAATGAATGGAAAAGAATGGAATTGAATAAAATGTATTTAAGTAAGGGAGATGAATGGGAATAAAAATGAATAGAATGAAATTAAATAACATTGTTTAGATATTTTAATATAAAGGAATAGAAAGGGATGTAAGGTAAGTAATCTTATTTAGGAATAACATAGGAACTAATGGAATTATTTTATGACAATATTATTACAAAACCTCTATTCTAAAATAAATGGTTAAATATATAAGGGTATTCTTGGAGTTTAAGTAAAAAATTCATTAAACTCTCAAACAAGGGAATAAACTTTCCATTCCATTCATTAAAACTCCCAAGCAAAAGAAGGGAAGAATATATTAAAATTATTTTCTTTCATTCCTTTTCATTCCATTTCTTTCATTCGTTCCAAACGAGCTGTAAATGTATATGTGTAGAGCTCCTTCTTGGAATCTTAAACCACGACCCTTGCCCTTTCCTCACCCCACAAGAATTTGTACTTGTGAAGTGACCGTTACACTAATGGTGCAAAGTGGTACAAATTTTCTTATAATAGATTTTTCAGATTGAGTGCCATAAATTAAAAATGCTTTAGGAGTACTTTCTTTTGGTGAGAAATGTGTGAAGAAGAAATATGGGGGAAGACTTAGTGAGATTTAATGGAAGTCACACTTCTGTTGAAGATTATATTCCCATTAAAAAATGGTAAAGTCTCTGATAGTTATATAAGAAATCTAATGTTCAATCCCTGCCTACACCAAATGCTCTGAACAAATGTACAAAATAAAGAATTCATCAAACTCCTAATGCTCTGAATTAGATTAAAATCAATTCTTAGTTAAAATGTTTACAGAATCATAATCTAAACTCTGATACTATAACTGTCACGCCCCAAACCCAAAAGGGTTCAATGCATGAGAAAAACATTTCAAAGGTACCTGTAGATTTTTCTTTTCTGACAATTCGATCCAATTAAATCATATCAAGTACCAACATCAAGAATTATAAAAAAAATATCATTAAAGATACTCCCAAAGTAAGTCAGAGATCTAAGCAATAATTACAAGGATTATTGGCTACAAAAGAATGGAGGTCTGAATAAATATAATTACATATCATCAGCTTATCCCATCACTAGGAATAAAGTCATAACCGCTATTAGAAACAAAAGAATAAGTCAAGCTTACTCTAGGATGTACATTATCTAAATAGCACCATCAAAAAAGGTCTAGCCTCTATGAGTAGTTAGTCTAACCACTGCTAGCCATAGAAACATGTCTCAAAACAATCGTTGCCTACTCTGAAAAATTTTGTAAAAGAATGAGATGAGACAGAGCCTAATAAGTAGCATAATTAATGGGGGTGTAGGAGATGCAAGTTTCATGATGATGAACAGTTTATAAAGCATGGTTTAGTTTGGGAAATTTCTAACTGAATACTACAAGATCATTTTCAATAACAATGTAACAAGAATGACTAAATAATGAACACAGTTTCTGAAAATAAATACCATGAAACTATATATTTTAATCTGTAAGCACTAACAATATAATTCTAAAGCCATAAAATCTAACATAAAGTAATTTATCACAAATATACCATACTACCAAATAGATTGGTCAAGGGATCCACCCATTCACAACTGGCATGATATTGTCCTTTCTAGTATGTAATCTCTTGATCCCATGGGTAGCAGCCTCACTCATACACTCAAGGTTTTGTCTCTCCCCCTATGGGCAGTAGGGAGAACGCATCAAATAGGATCTCTTTTGTATGTGGTCTTTAGGCCCCATGGGTAGCAGCCTCTCTCACACACAATTGAGGAACTTCTTTCCCCCATGGGCAGCAGGGAAGAACGCGTCATCGAAAGTGAAAGGGCACTAATCTAGATCTGGTTCCGTTGTCACAAAGACTTCAGAAACCAAATCGGGTGATCACTAGAAAATCACACATGGCATAAGATTAAAACAACATAAAGCTCACAAGTATACATGTACTTTCAAATAAGTAGTTTATACCCAAGTAGTTTCAAAAAAATCTTAAACAATCAAAACTTCCATAAAGTTTGTAAGGTTTTAAACTTCATTCTTTGTCAACAAGATTTTTTTTTATCAAATTTCCAAATAGTAAAAGACAAGATAAGCACCTTTAAAATTTCCAATATACCATAAAATCCATGAATTCCTTATCAAAAATTAAATCAAAGATGCTCATATTTTCCATGTCAACAACTCATGCATTTCCCCATATGCAATATTAAACATGATGCGCTTTTCATATATATATATATATATATATATATATATATATTAAGGTTACGACACAACAGTTTTTAGGAAAATATAGTTTCCATAGGTAGTTTCCAAAAGCGTGTCTAACCCAAAAACCTTGTTTATGCAACATGGTTATTTTCCAAAATTCCCATTGAATAGCTACTTACCTCGCAACCCGTAAAAGCTTAATTCTCCAAGCTTGAAAGGAGATTAGCAAGAACCAAAATAATCTCAAGCAAACATATCACAATAAGCATAAAACTTGAAATTGTATCTAGCTACAAATTTGGAATTGCCGAATAAGCAATTGATTGGGCAATTGATTAACCTCCTCAATAATGTTTTCCACTTCCAAAGTTTCTCAACAAATTAATTCACAAGGCATAGGCTCCAGTTTGTAAAGTTATCCCAAATACTAAAATCTTAACAATTTATGAGTAGCTTCCATAAGATTTACACAACATCATCAAGAGACCCATGAAACCAAAATCATAATATTCTCCAAGACAAACAATTTGAATCTTTAACTAGCTCCAAATAATCAATAAAAATTTTATTCAAGCCAAAACCCCCAAATCTTCACCACTTAGATAGCCACTATTGTAAAAATTATAAACACACTCATCAAATAATTCCACCAATACAAAACCCATACATATAAACACATGAATATCACTTCCAAAGCTCATAAACCACATGAGTATCATTATCAAAACTTAGATTAAAAGAACCTTAAGCAAAAGTATAAAACCCACCAAAAGATTATAAATTTTTTTACCCCAAATAAAAGATATGAAGATACAAAGGTTCCTAAGAAGTTTTTTTCGTGATCTTGCCGGAAAAATGATGCTGGAGATGGTGGTGTGGAGTGTACTGGTGGGAGAGTGAAGGAAAGGAGTGTGCGCGCGCGCGCGCGCGTGTGTGTGTGTGTGTGAGAGAGAAAATGAAAAAAAAAAAAGAAAAAAAAGCAAGGAGTGGCTGGCCAAGAGAGAAAAGACATATTTGTGAGATATGTGGTGGGGAATGGTGGGTAGGTGGAGCATGTGAGACCTAAACATATTTGACTTTGTATTTTATTTATTTATTGACTTTGGGCATTACATTCTTCTCCTCTTATAAAAATTTCATCCTCAAAATTTTACATACCTTGATCTTGAAAAAGGTTTGGGTATCTTGACAACATATCATCCTCGAGCTCTCAAGATGCCTCTTTCACCGAATAATTCTACTAAAGCACCTTTACTCAAGATATTGTTTTATTGCGTAGCACTTGTTCCTTACGATCCAAAATCTCTACCGGAATTTCTTCATGTGACAAATCATCTCTAATCTAAAGAGGCTTATAGCTCAATACATGTGAAGGATCATGAATGTATTTCCTTAACATAGACTTATGGAAACATTATGAATCCCTGACAGAGCCGATGGTAGGGCAATTCTAAACGCAACTTTGCCCCTTTCTCCAATACCTTAAAAGGCCCTACGTACCTAGGACTTAACTTACCTTTTTTGCCAAATCTCATCACTCCTTTCAGAAGTGCAACCCTTAGGAAAACTTTATCTCTAATTTCAAGTTCCAAAGCCTTCCTTTTAATGTCATAATAGCTCTTCTGTCAACTTTAGACTACTCGAAGTCTATCATGAATCAAATTTACCTTTTCACAAGTCCTCTGAATAATTTCTGGCCCTAAGATTTTTTTTTCCGACCTCACCCCAACAAATCGGGGATCTACACTTTCTCCCATACAAAGCCTCATAAGGTGCTGCTCTAATACTTGAATGATAACTATTATTATAAGCAAACTCCACCAAAGGCAAGTGACTTGCCCAACTCCCCTTAAAATCCAAAACACGTGCTCTTAACATATCTTTTAGAGTCTAAATAGTCATTTCAGACTATTTATATGTCTGTGGGTGGAAAGCTGTACTAAAATCCAATCTAGTACCAAAGGCCTTTTGCACACCACCCTAAAAATGAGAAGTAAACCTTTGATCTCTATCTGAAACAATAGAAGTAGGTACTCCACGAAGTCTCATAATCTCATCAACATAGCGCTGAGCAAATTGATCAAGGGAGTAGTTCATCTGAATAGGGAGAAAATGAGTTGATTTTGTCTTTCTATCAACAATCACCCAAATAGCATCGTGACCCTTAGGAGACTTCGGAAATCCTGAAACAAAATCCATAGTAATTTTCTCTCACTTCCATTGAGAATTAGGAAGTGGTTGCAACAAACCTGAGAGCTGTTGGTGCAACACCTTAACTTGCTGACAAGTCAAGCATTGCTCTATAAAGTGAGCAATCTCTCTTTTCATATTATTCCACCAAAAGTTTTCACAAAGATCATTGTACATCTTTGTACTACTTGGATGTATTGTATATAAGGAATAGTGCGCTTTCTCTAAAATCTCATTTTTAATCAATGGATCATTTAGTACTCAAAACCTACTCCCAAATCTCAAAACACCATCCTTAGAAATAGAAAATTCAGATTTCTTTCCACTACGCACCTCATATATGATTTTTCTTTAAATGTGAGTCATTGGCCTATGACAATTTAATTCTTTCTACCAAAGTTGGTTAAACACTCAAACTAGTCAAGTAGACCTCAGAATGACCCATAACAACCTCAATCTTAGGGCTGTCCATTAACCCTTCAGACCTGACCCACCCATCCGACCCGAAGACCCACGGGCGAATCCAAATGCCTAAACGGGTCGAGTGCGGGTCTGATAATTTTTAAAATCAGTTTTGCAGGTCGGTTATGGGTCCCTTGAATTCTAACCAGTATAAACTGATCCGTCCACCCAGAATTTCCAAAAAGGAAAATCATGGACTTGGGTTCTCACTTCTCACTTTCTACGTTGAACATGCCTACCCTTTCTCAACTCAACCCTTATTAGTTTTAGAAAATTTTCTCACTCTCTCCAATCTCTCACCCTCTCTAATCTCTCTCAAATCCTTAACCCTTTGCCGCCGTCGCCGAGTTGGGTTTATCGCCGCCATTGCTGACTTAAAGTTTAACCTGAATCTCCATATATTGATGAATCCTTCCTCTGATCTTCTGCAGTCTGTGCCTCTGGGTTAGTAAAAAAAAAGTTTTATTTTTTTTTTAAATTGTATTGATCTTGTGAATGTGGTGATGGTGGCCAAAGGAATGGTGGTGTTGGTGTGGGTTTAATCTTATATACCTCCTTTTTGTTTTAGTCTTATGGATCTGGTATCTTTGGTTTCGGTTTGTGTTATTTGAACTTTGATTTTTTCGTTGTCTGGGACTCTGGGTTTTGATTTCTTTCTTCATTGGGTTTTGATCTTTATTTTGTTGTGATTTAGACCCGAAATCAGCTGACGGTTTTGACCCGCTCAAACGATTACCCATGCCACCGGGTTCGACCCAAACATTCGGACGGCCACGGGTCCATTTTCCATTCACCCAATTCCATCGGGTTAGTTGTAGGTCAACCTCAAACCTGATTCGAACCGACCCGTGGACAACCCTGCTCAATCTCCATCCTTTCAAGATCAAGAATTATTTCATTTTGAGTAGTTAGCAAAGCAGCTGAAAAACTTTATGGCTTTCTACTAAGAGCATCAACCACAACATTAGCCTTACCAGACTGATAGTTAATAGAGCAATCATAATCCTTAACCAATTCCAATCATCTCCATTGCCTCATGTTTAACTCTTTCTGGGTAAAAAAAATACTTTAAACTTTTATGATCAGTGAAAATCTCTCATCTTTCCCATACAAATAATGTCTCCAAATTTTCAAAGCAAAAACAACTGCACCTAACTCTAATTCATGAGTGGGGTAATGTTTCTCATAATTTTTCAACTGATGAGAGGCATAGGCCACAACCTTCCCATTTTACATCAACACAACCAAGTCCCTTATGAGAAGCATCACTGATAGGCCATGAATGTATTGACTCCTTGTGATAAATTAACCAATTAATTTAGCCATGTGAATTAACTAAGTTAATTAACATGCAAATTGCATGGTAGCACAAAAAAATCACTAAATATGCAACGGAAATTAAATGACACGGTGATTTGTTTACGAATAGGAAAAACCAACACGGCAAAAACCCCACCGAGTGATTTTAAGGTTATCACTTCCGAGAATCCACTATTATCACAACAAGCGGTTACAAGTAAAGGAATCTTAGTATCTTATACCAACCTATAGTTGGACCCTTACCCTAATACCCAATTGGACTTGTTCTGTAGTGACAATCTCTCCTTTTAATGCACGGCTTCCAGTACGTGACTAACCAATAGATGCGCAGATCCCAGTACGTGACTTAAACACCAACTTGAGAAGGATGTTGACTGCAAAGTTCTTCAGTTCATCACATGATGAAGATCACGAAGCTCCTTGGTCACAAAACCCAACGGCATACAAACACAGCAGCTTCTTCAAGAGAAAGATGAATTAGGGCAAATTTTGTCTCTGGTCACAATTTGCATGAACAAAACTTTGCTTCACACTCACGCAACCTTTGACGGCCATTAAAATAATCTTTATATGTTTAGGGTTGTGAGAAAAGAAAGCCTAAACACATACTCACAGATTGGAGTGAAATCAGCTATGAAAAACTGAATTTCATAAACCTCGACAGATACCCTATTTATTGAGCAGCTGTCGAGCCTCAGGCTGAAACAGCTTTTTAAGCCTTGATAGATACTAGCTATCAAGCTTTAAAATCCAGCACTTCTTCACTTGTTTCATGGACAGACTTGCATGGATTTAACACTTGAACTTGAAACTTTGTTCCTTGAAGCATTAAACACATCCTAGATCTACCCAATTACAAGTAAAGTGCGTTTTATCAAAGGATTAGCCAATTAAATAAAATATTGACATAAGTTCCTAACATGAAACACATATGTCCTAACTATCACTATAAATGACAAAACCCCCTGTACCTAAAGGGGTAGTTAACACTAGAGCTGTGACCAATCTTCGCTTTAGCTTTTAGAAGTTTTTCTCACTCTCTTCATTCCACTCGAATTCAACATTCTTCCGAGTTAATCATGTCAAAAGAGCTGCAATGCGGGAAAATCCTGCTACAAATCTTCTATAGTAACCAGTAAGGCCCAAGAAACTTTTAACCTCACTTACATTTGTAGGCCTATCCTAATTAACCACAGCTTCTATCAAATTAGGATCCACAGTAATTCCATCATTAGATATCACATAACCTAAGAACACTACTTGATTCAACCAGATTCACACTTCTTCAGTTTAGCATAGTTTGAAAGGTTGTCTTTGGTATGTCCTCACCCTTAATCTTCAATTGGCGGTAACCAAAATGAAGATCAATCTTAGAAAAGACTTATGCTCCTTGCAACTAGTTAAATAAGTCATCACTACGAGGCAAATGATATTTATTCTTAATGTTAACTCTATTTACCTCACGGTAATCAATACAAAACCTTATAGACCCATCCTTTTCCTTGACAAATAAATCTAGAGCTGCCCAAGGCGAGGCACTAGGGCAAATAAACCCTTTGTCTAGCAATTCTTCCAATTGCTCTTTAAGTTCCTTCAACTTTATAAGTGTCATTCTATATGGTGCCTTGGATATAAGTGCAGTACTAGGAAGGAGGTTAATAGAGAACTTAATCTCACGATCCAGGGGCAACCCAGGTAGATCTTCAGGAAAAACATCCAAAATTTCCTGCATGATGGTAATGTCTCCTATCTCCAATTCTTTGCTTTGTAAATCCACTGCACTAGCAAGGAATCCTTGGCATCCCTTTCTAAGCAAGCGGTTTGCTTGTATGCATGATATCATATGAGGCACAAAAGGCAAACATGAAGCTTTAAGTAGAAATTCAGATTCACCTAGAGGCCTAAACAACACCTCTTTTTCAAAACAATGCACAATAGCATGGTAAGAAGTCAACCAGTCCATGCCCAAAATGACATCAAAATCATGCATATCTAGTAACACCAATTCAGCCAATAAACACCACATCTTTTTCAAAACAATGCACACTAGCATGGTAAGAAGCCAACCAATCTATGCCTAAAATGACATCAAAATCATGCATATCTAGTAACACCAAGTCAACCAATAATCTCTACCCTCAATACAAAGAATACAAGACTTAAGCACAAGATTAGTCATTAAAGTATCACCAACAGGGGTAGAAACCGATAACTCAAAATCAAGTAGTTCAAGACTCTCAATAACTTTTTAGTCTTTAGCAACCAATTTTTTGCTACCATTGGGTCAGTCTCCCCATTGAAAGTTGGAGGGTTTGCTTATGGAACTCCCCAAAAGAATAACCCTCCTTCCTACTCTCACCAACCTGGATTGCACTGGTAATCGTAGCATAGATTTTTGTCACCACCTCATCAATCTCATCACCATCAAGAGTGACAAATGTCTCATGCTCTTGGCGTTGCTTAGTGTCATGCTCTAAAGCTACAACCTCATCTACATGCCTTACTTTACGTGCTTTCTTTTTAGGAGGCACAGTGTACAAAGGTACTTATACTTGTACCCAAGAGAAAAAGCAAGTAAATTGCAAGGCAACATAGAAGATTAGCATAGAAAAGCTAGATAAGAATAAAGGGATAAGAATAAAGGAATAACAAGTAGAAGCTGAAACAAATGTACAAAATAAAGAATTCATCAAACCCCTAATGATCTGACTTAGATTAAAATCAATTCCTGGTTAAAATGTTTACAAGATCATAACCTAAGAGCTAAGCTCTAATACCATAATCGTCACACCCCAAACTCAAAAGGGTCCAAAGCATGAGAAAAACATCTCAAAGGTACCTATAGATTTTTCCTTTTTGACAGTTCAATCTAATTAAATTATATTAAGTACCAACATTAAGAATTATCATAATTATTCCATTAAAGATATTCCCAAAGTAAGTCAGAGCTCAAAGCAATAATTACAAGGATCATTGGCTACAAAAGAATAGAGGTCTGAATAAATATAATTACATATCATCAGCTTGTCCCATCAATGGGAATAAAGTCATAACCACTATTAGATACAAAAGAATAAATCAAGCCTACTCTAGTATGTACATCATCTAAATAGCACCATCAAAAAAGGTCCAGCCTCCATAAGTAGTTAGTCTAACTACTGCTAGCCACAAAAACATGTCTCAAAATGATCGTTGCTTACTTTGAAAAAATTTGTAAAAGAATGGGATGAGATATAGCCTAGTAAGTAGCATAATTAAAGAGGGTGTGGAAAATACAAGTTTCATAATGATGAACAGTTTACAAAGCATGATTTAGTTTGGGAAATTTCAAATTGAATACTACAAGATCATTTCAATAATAATGTGACAAGAATGATTAAAAAATGAACACAAAGTTTCTGAAAATAAATACCATGAAACTATATACTTTAATCTGTGAGCACTAAAAATATAATTTTAAAGCCATAAATCTAACATAAGGTAATTTATCACAAATATATCACACTATCACATAGACCACTCAGGGGATTCGCCTATTCACAACTGGCATGATATTGTCCTCTTTGGTATGTAGTCTCTTGGCCCCATGGGTAGCAATCTCACCCATACACTCAAGGTTTTGTCTCTCCCCCTATGGGCAGCAAGGAGAACACGTCAAGTAGGACCTTTTTCACATGTGGTCTTTTGGTCCCAAGGGCAGCAGCCTCACCCACACACAATCAAGGAACCTCTTCCCCCTATAGGCAATAGAGAAGAACATGTCATCCAAGGTGAAAGGACACTGACCTAGATCTGGTTCTGTTGTCACTAAGACTTTAGAAACCAAACTGGGTGATCACCAGGAAATCACAAATGGCATAAGGTTAAAATAACATAAAGCTCACAGGTATACATTTACTTTCAAATACAAAGTTTATATCCAAGTAGTTTCAGAAAAACCTTAAACAATCAAAACTTCCATAAAGTTTGTAAGGTTTTCAACTTCATTCTTTGTCAACAAGATTTTTTTTATCAATTTTCCAAATAATACAAAACAAGATAAGCACCTTTAAATTTTCCAATATACCATAAAATCCATGAATTCCTTATCAAAGATTAAAGCAAATGTTAGGTTCTAAGAATTAGGAACTAATGTATTAGAACTTCAATTTGTAATGTTGGCAAACCATGATCAAAACAATATTTAGTCTTGTGTTAGAATTTGCTCAAAGTATGGGATTTTATGTAAAGTTGGAATCGAGTTTACTGCAGAAGTAACTATTCACTTTCTGCCTAACTCGATTGATCGAGAATTAGACTCGATCGATCGAAAATCGGGCAGATCGTTTTTCTGCAGAAAATTCCAACTCAGCTCTAGTCCATTTAATGTATAGGGTTTTATGTTTTGCCCTAAGTATAAAAGGGAAAACCCTAGCCACGTTTTTAGGGTTCTGAATGCTGTGTTTGTGAATCTCATTGTGAGATCTAGAGGTGTTTGCCTTCACATACACTTAGGGTTTACAAACTTGAGATTCATGTCAAGAGTTGTGTAAATCAATACAGTTGCAGAATCAAAAGAGCATAAAGATATATAAGCAGGTGCGCTTGTGGATTGCTGAAGAATTCAAGGAAAGAAGGAGTCCGTGGATCTCGGAGCTATCATGGGGTCATGGTAGTAAGTTTCCTACACTTGGGTAGCAATAGGATGTTAGTGTTCTAAGTCTTATTGTGTAAACTTCGATTCTTTCATAGTGGATTCAGTTTACCTTGAGGATAGCTAGGTTAAATCCTCCCCAGGTTTTTACCGGTTTGGTTTTCCTGGGTCATCAGATCTTTGTGTTATTTAATTTCCGCTGCTTTACTGTTTTTGCTTATTTGTGTTAACCTAGATTTAATTAAATTACCTAAGTTAATCACTTGGCTAATTCTCTAGGTTAATCTGTTGGGTATAAGGGGTCTAAACGAACTTACAGCAAAGATGCTCATATTTTTAATGTCAACAATTCATGCATTTCCCTATATGCAATATTAAACATGATGCACTTTTCTCATATATATATATATATATATATATATATATATAATAAAGTTATGACACAACAGTTTTTAGGAAAATATAGTTTCCATAGGTAGTTTCCAAAAACGTGTCTAACCCAAAATCAATGTTTATGCAACATGGTTATTTTCCAAAAATCCCATTAAAAAGCTACTTACCTCGCAACTTGCAAAAGCCTAATTCTCCAAGATCCAAAGGAGATTAGCCAAAACCTAAACAATATCAAGCAATACTATTACAATAAGCATAAAGCTTGAAATTGTATCTAGCTACAAATTTGGAATTGCCAAATAAGCAATTGATTAGGCAATTGATTAACCTCCTCAATAGTGTATTCCACTTCCAAAGTTTCTCAACAAATTAATTCACAAGGCATAGGCTCCAATTTATAAAGTTATCCCATTCAATATCATCTCCCTAATACTAATATCTTAATAATTTATGAGTAGATTCCATAAGATTTACACAACATCATCAAGAGACCCATGAAACCAAAATCATAATATTCTCCAAAACAAACAATTTGAATATTTAACTAGCTCTAAATAATTAATAAAAAATTTATTCACCATCTATTTTACATTAAAAAGCCAAAATCCCCAAATTTTCACCACTTAGATAGCCACCATTGTAAAAATTATAAACTCACTCATCAAATAATTCCACCAATACAAAACCCATAAATATAAACACATGAATATTATTTCCAAAGCTCATAAACCACACGGGTGTCATTATCAAAGCTTAGATTAAAAGAACCTTAAGCAAAAGTATAAAACCCACCAAAAGATTAGAAATTTTTTACCTCAAATAAAATATGTGAAGATGCGAAGGTTCCCAAGAAGTTTTTTCGGTGATCTTGCTAGAAAAATGATGGTGGAGATGGTGGTGTGGAGTGTACTGGTGGGAGAATGAGGGAAAGGAGCATGTTTGTGTTGTGTTTGAGAAAAAAAAAAAAAAAAAAAGAAGGAAAAGAGAGCAAGGAGCGGCCAGCCCAGAGAGAAAAGAGATATTTGTGAGATATGGGATTTTTTTTTTCAAAATAACATCATTTTTCCAAGAATTTTGTTAGTTAGCATCATTTATAAACTATTTAGGAAACTAACATCTCCAATTTTTAAAAGTCGAATTCACTGTAGCAAATCGAGTGGAAGAGTATCGAGTTCCTTGCTCTTTTTCCTCGCTTCCTTTTTCCTTCGTTCTTCATTCTCCAAAGGCTCTCCCTTTCTCCGAACCAAATCAAGAACAAACACACAATGACCAAATCAAGAACAACCTCAAGAATCCAGAAACAGACCCAGAAACAAACCCATAAACACCCACCCCTACGGTAGGAACAAATCCACAAATCACAAAAATGGTTTTGGTTCGGGTTGAGAGAGATGAGCTGGAAAATGAGCTGGAGATGAGCTGGAATATTTTACCTCAAATAAAATATGTGAAGATGCAAAGGTTCCTAAGAAGTTTTTTCGGTGATCTTGCCAGAAAAATGATGGCGGAGATGGTGGTGTGGAGTGTACCGGTGGGAGAGTGAGGGAGAGGAGTGTGTTTGTGTTGTGTTTGAAAAAAAAAAAGAAAGAAGGAAAAGAGAGCAAAGAGTGGCCGGCCCAGAGAGAAAAGAGATATTTGTGAGATATGGGATTTTTTTTTTCAAAATAACATCATTTTTCCAAGAATTTTGTTAGTTAGCATCATTTGTAAACTATTTAGGAAACTAACATCTCCAGTTTGTAAAAGTCGAATTCACTGTAGTAAATCGAGTGGAAGAGTATTGAGTTCCTTGCTCTTTTTCCTCGCTTCCTTTTCCTTCGTTCTTCATTCTCCAAAGGCTCTCCCTTTCTCCGAACCAAATCAAGAACAAACCCACAATGACCAAATCAAGAACAACCTCATAAACCCAGAAACAGACCCAGAAACAAACCCATAAACACCCACCCCTACGGCAGGAACAAATCCACAAATCACAAAAATGGTTTTGGTTCGGGTTGAGAGAGATGAGCTGGAGATGGGACCACCGCCGATGGTGGCGATGATGGTCGAAGGAAGAGCCAAATAGCTCAACCATGGAATTTCAGAGAGCAGAGGAGGGGGTTCGTTTTTTATTGGTTTGGGTTTGTTGTCTTGTTTCTTTCTTCTTTGTGATCTACCTTCTTCTTTGTGATCTGCCTTCTTCGGTGAATTTGTGGAACTCGAGTCTTAGAGACTCAATTTCCACATTTTCATATAAATATAGTCTTTGATACTCGAGTTGCTATAGTGAACTCGAGTCTAAAACACTCGAGATGTTAGTTTTCTAAATAGTTTAGAAACGGTAACTAACTAACGAAATTATTTGCAAATGGGTGTTATTTTGAAAAAAAATCCCAAGATATGTGGTGAGGAATGGTGGGGTAGATGGAGCATGTGGGACCCAAAAATATCTGACTTTTTTTTTTTTTTTTTTTTTTTTTGGATTTAGGCCGCTATAGTCAATGGCAGGTCTCATCCTCAAAAAACTAACTTTGCCGGGTCGATTGCTAGTCTTTTCCTCCAAAACCCGAACTAACCAACTTACTAAGGATTTTTTGGCAAAATTTTCCAAACCGAGTAAGATCTTAGCCTTTTCTTGCAAGACCTTAGCTAGAATTGACAAGATTTTGATCGAACTTGAAAAAATCTCATCAGTTCGCTGCTTAATTTTTGCCATTTTCCAAGTCTACAATGCTAACCAGACTTACCACCAACCGTTGAAAGCTCAATGTGATCAACCACGCCAGACAGCGGTGGGTTGAAATATGTTCCATATGATTAGGTTGGGTCAGGTATAGATTGAGCCCAATCCCTATCCGACTTGACCTATGGACAATCCTACCTGAGAGAATTGTAAATATTATTTTTGAGATAAAATGTGTAGAGCCGGTTTGGCAACAACACTTGGATTTTGTTGTTCAAAAAAATGTGAAAACAATATTTAAATTCCTAATTTTTCTTATCGTTATTGTAGTTGTGATGTATAGACTCCAGTGTTGTTTAGGCTTTAAAGGACTTGTATCAGGAGTACAAAGTATTGGACATTCATAAGGTATGTTTGGTAGACTGTAATAGGAATTGTAATGTAATAACTATTTCTATGGTTTAGCTATGCTTTAGTTTGGTTATATTTTTTATTATAAGGATTAGTCATTCCTTATGAATAGTTATTCTTTAAAATGAGGAATAAATATTCATTTCTAAAAGCGTTGTTGATATAGAATAGACTGCCATGACCTTCTTGGAATATTAAGGGCGCCTGAAAACATGGTGCAAGGAAAAAAGACACTAGTAGAAATTATTTAGGCAACGAAGTCTATATTGCATGAAATTTGGTAGGTTGAACGGAAATAGTATTTTGATGAGTAGTCGACGCTCTGCCACGAAGTGTGCCCTAATTTTGGCGAATTCCTTCATTTAGGCATCAAAAACAGTGATTTTTCCATTTTTAGTAATTTCTGTTTCCTTAATAATGTTTTACTTAAAAGTCAGTGATAGGCCAATAATGTATTGACCCCTTTGGTAACTTAATCAATTAATTTAGCCAAGTGAAATTAATTAGATTCAATTACATGCAATAAGCGTGGTAGCACAAACAAGTCACAAACTAAGTTAAATGTAGCAGAAAATAAATTTGACACAGGTGATTTGTTTACGAATAGGGAAAACCACCGAGGCAAAACTCCAGCGGGTGAATTTAAGGTCACCACTCCTGAGAATCCACTATTATCAAAACAAGTGATTACAAGTAAAAGGAATCTTAGTACCTAATACAGTTGAAATCTTACCCCAATACCCAATTAGACTTGTAATGTAGTGACAATCTCTCCTTTTGATGCACGGCTCCAAGTACGTGACTAACCAATCGATGCAAGGATCCCAGTATATGACTAACACACCAACTTGAGAAAAATGTTAGCTGCAAAGTTCTTCTGTTCATCCACACGATGAAGATCAAGAAGCTCCTTGGTCACAAAACCCTATGGCGTACAAATGCAGTAGCTTCTTCAAGAGAAAGATGAACTAGGGCAAATTGTCTTCGGTCACAATATGCATCAATAATACCTTTGCATCAAGTTGCATCCTCTGAAACGGCCCTTAAAATAATCCTTATATATGTCTAGGGTTGTGAGAAAAGAAACCTAAACAAATAGCTTGGATATGCATGAAAAACAAATCTGGAAATCTGAATTTCATAATTCTCATTAGATACAGCTGTCGAGATATCTGTCGAGTTTCGAATAATTAAACCTCAATAGATACACCTATCGAGATATCTGTCAAGCTTTAATGAACAACACTTCTGCACTTGATTCTTGGACAAGTTTGCCTGGCTTCAATACTTGGACTTGAACTCTTGTTCCTTGAAGTATTAAACACATCCTGGATCTACCAAATTACAAGTAAAGTGTGTTTTGTCAAATGATTAGCCAATTCTATATGTTCATAACATGTTCGACATATGTCCTAACAATCTCCCCTTTTGACAATCTGTGACAAAATCACAATAAACAATGAAGTATGAGAGAAGTCATAAATCACTAAACTCATAATCACTTGTTAAATACAATAAAATCTAATCCTAACACAAACTTTTGAAAAACTTTGCAAAAAGATAGTTCATAGCATGATAGATTTTGACAACTTGTCTTTGTGAAACACTTTAAACAACACTCATCAAGGCATCTTAGTGTGAAACAAAAATAAAAGATTGCATACAATAATAAGAAACATATGTATAAAGAGAGAAAAGAAACAACACATGGCAAAAGAATAAACAATAAACTATAAGTTCATTTGAAATATTAATAAAATTATTAATTATTGTTGCTTAGTTGTTTCGTTAATTTGTTTATCTTTTATAAACTATAATTTGTTATATTGCTATTTCATTAATTATAAAATTATTAATTGTTGTTTAGCCTAACATAATTTAATTTATTTGTCTTTTATAATGTATTGATTAATTAAATTATTAATTATTGTTTATTAGTTGCTTTCCCCAATTAATTATTGGTTAATTAAATTATTATTTATTAGTTGCACTAGCACACATTCCATGTGCATTTACTTCCCCCAATTCAAATATTTCACCCGGCCCCATGTGCCCATCCACCCCCCACCCCTTTCAACAGACAAGCCTCATGCTTGATGCCCCCAATCACAAGAGCCAGTTGCCAATCAAAAAATTTCACAATTACAAAGCACAATACACATTACACTAAAAGACAATTAATATCTCACCAACACCAACACCAACACCAACACCAACGGATAAAATAAAGCCAAAAAGTCAAAAACATGGCAAAATATGAATAAAGTTAAAGTTTCAGTCAATCATAGTTCAAAAGAATCAGATAAAGTTAGTCTTAAAGAATAAAGAGAGAGAGAGAGAGAGAGAGACTCTCATTCATTTCATTTCAGAGATTTCAGATTCAGAGAGAGAGAGAGAGAGAGAGAGAGAGAGAGAGTCAGAGACTAAGAGAGAGTTAGAGAGAAAAAGAGAGAGTAGTAAAGTGAAATACCTTGAGGGAGCACCGAAGCAAGGAGGCCGGAGGTTAAGGGGTGAGTGACGAGCGATCTCTAATCGACGAGCGAGCGACGTGACCAATCGGCGATCTCCGATCTGATCTAGTGAACGATCTCCGATGCTCGAATCTCGATGCGATGTGCTTTGGACTGGAGCTTGGTGGACCGATCTTTGATGCGGCGATGCCCAGTCCGTCTGTTAGCTTGTGTTGCAGCATTGCTCTGTTGATGTTTTTGTCTTTAGGTTTGCTTTAGTGATTTCTAATTTAGTGATTTGAGGTTTATGATTTAGTGATTTGCAGCGTATATTGGGGTTTGTTTGTTTGTTTTTTTTTTTTTGTTGTTGTTGTTGTTAAGAATTTGTGGGTTTGTTACCTCTGTAATCTGTTGGGCTTGTCGTCTCGTTATTTTATTTATTTATTTATTTTTTGAGAATTTGTGGGCTTGCCGCTTGCTCTGTTACAATTTTTTTTTTTTCAGATTTTAGTTCAAAATATTTTTTGGGTTTTTTTTTTTTTTTTTGCATGAAAATAGAACAAATAATTTTTTTTTTTTAATTTGAGGGTGTTCCTAATTTTTTTAAGGGTAAACAAATAAAAAAAATAATTATTATATATAAATTTGTTTTTTCTAGGTCAGGGTGTTCTTGGGAACACCCTGAGCTTAACATAGCACCGCCATTGCAAAAAGAGAAAGAAAAAAAAGATACAAAAGTCCTCACTACATCCCTCAATAATAAACATTCTCCCCCTAACAAAAATATCCTATGCTAACTCTCCCCTTAAGTACATGACTACTCTTATACTTAAAACTACTTCCCCTTTTTGTCACAAATGACAAAGGGCAAGTCACTAAGAAGCAGTCATCTCATTATCACTGAAAGAGCTAGCATCCTCATCCTCATCATCATCATCACTGGAGCCAGCATCATCGCCCTCATCCTCTGAAGCCTGTGGAGATGGAGATGGAGACACGGTGAAACCACCCATGACAACCTGTCTTCGTGCGATACGACCAAGACGGGTGTTCACTTGACACAACTCATCACTGAAAGTTTCAAGGTAAGCATCCATGCACTCAAGTTATGCCATAATGGCCTTTAAAGTCACACCACCCGTGGAAGAAGAAGGTGTAGAGATGGATGGAGAAGAACGAGCTAGAGGAGTCACTGTCTCAGTTTGTGGTTGCTTCGGTCGAAGCTAGGCCTCGCTCTGCCTAACAGACACCACTCTAATGGCACCCATGATGGAGAAATGAGGAGACTCGGGATGAGAAACAGAGGAGTGGCGAATGATCCTCGTGATAGCAAAAGGGAAGATAAGCTTATCACGGGTTGCCATGTCTCTATAGACATTGATGAGAGAGAATGAAGTGAGAAGGGAAGTCAATAGTGAGATCCTCGATGAGGGACAAAAAAAAAAAAAAAAAAAAAAAGCAAGCACGAGGCTCAGTAATAGAATTATAGTGAGACAAGGGATGTAGAACAAATGTCACCACCATATTCAGGAACCTCGAACCTTTTGCAAAGCCCGAGCATGAGGTGTTTTGATGATCTTGCCATGATAAAGGTGTCTCACAAAAGAGAGACAAGAGTTTGTCTTTGGACACAGTTCGTAGATGAGGACATCTGGGGTAGTCAGAAAACTCCACCCTCGGAATGTGTAGTACATCGGAGATAAGCTCTGGTGTGACTACGATACGAGTATTTCAAACAGAAGTAATAAAACGTGGTACAGACAAATAGAAACCATGCATATTGGAGTAAAACTCTTGTATGATCACGGTGGGACAACTCACAGGTATCTCACATAGAGATTCCCATCCCTGCCTATGAATGACAGTCGGTAGATCAGTATCGGAGAAGTCCGATAAGATAACATGGCGTTTCGAACGAATGCCACATTTGGAGAAGTTTTCCGAGAAGTCCTGACGGGCCTTCTCATCACAGAACTTGACAAGAAGTGGAGTAAAGTCGGAAGAAGATGTTGCCCCAGAACAAAGAGGGTTCCGGGACTGAGTGGATTTGCACTTGGGTGCCATGCGCAGACTATCAGAGAGAGAGAGAAAAAAAAGCAAAGAAGCACCAATCAACAGATATACCAAAAAGAGAGAAAAGAATGGTACGTATGCATGAATAATGTATGATCATGTGACGTGCAACAAGAATATCATCATGGGCTCAGCTCAATCCAAACCTATCAAGACACAAGGTTCCAACATAGAAAACACACATCTATAATGCACGAAACATTGTTAAAAATGCAAATGAAATGCAATGCATAAGCATATAGGATCATATAAGCAAAATCCAACCCAAAAATTTCACAAATAACTCATCAATTTTCAAAAACCCCTAAAACCCAAAAACCTAGGTTAAAATATATGAAATGCATGAAAAAGAGAGAAAACGAGATCATACCAGTGAAGGAAGAATCACTTTAGGCCGAAAATCAAATGGATTTGAGGTTTAGAGAGAGAGCAAAGGGTTCGGGAGGTGAAAAGACACAAATTTATCGAGAGAGATCAAAGAAAATGAAGTTTGAAAAACAAAAATCTGTTAACGGCAAAATACCTCGATGGATCGAGAAACTATCTAGAATCTATCGGATAGACAGAAACTTTCTCGATGGATTGAGAATCTGTCGAGAAGTTATCGAGACAAATTCCAGAAAGCTTCGATGGATCGAAGATGTAATAAGATCTGTCGAGACAAGTAGTCTAAGGGTCTCGATAGATGGCTATCTGTCAAAATCTGTCAAGAAGCTGTTAAGCTTGATAAAAATAGTTTTTCAAAGAAAAGAAAAACATATAAATGTTAGGTTCTAAAGATTAGGAACTAATGTATTTAGAACTTCAATTTGTATGTTGGCAAACCATGATCAAAACAATGTTTAGTCGTGTGTTAGACTTGCTCAAAGTATGGGTCTTAATGTAAAGTTGGAATCGAGTTTTTATGCAGAAGTACTGTTCACTTTCTGTATGACTCGATCGATCGAAAATTAGACTCGATCGATCGAAAATCGTGCAGAATGTTTTTTAGCAGAAAATTCCAACTCAGCCCAAGCCCGTTTTAATGTATAGGGTTTTATGTTTTGCCCTAAGTATAAAAGGGAAAACCCTAGCCACGTTTTTAGAGTTCTGTTTTGCTGTGTTTGTGAATCTCTTTGTGAGATCTAGAGGTGTTTACCTTCACATACACTTAGGGTTTACAAACTTGAGATTTATGTCAAGAGTTGTGTAAATCATACAGTTGCAGAATCAAGAGAACACAAAGATATACAAGCAGGTGCGCTTGTGGATTTGCTGAAGAATTCCGGAAAGAAGGAGTCCGTGGATCTCGAAGCTATCATGGGGTCATGGTAGTAAGTTTCCTACACTTGGGTAGCAACAAGATGTTAGTGGTCTAGGTCTTGTCGTGTAAACTTCAATTCTTTCATAGTGGATTCAGTTTACCTTGAGGATAGCTAGGTTAAATCCTCCCCAGGTTTTTACCGGTGTGGTTTCCTGGGTCATCAGATCTTTGTGTTATTTATTTTCCGCTGCTTTGTTATTTTTGCTTATCTGTGTTAACCTAGTTTTAATTAAATTACCTAAGTTAATCACTTGGCTAATTCTCTAGGTTAATCTGTTGGGTTTAAGGGGTCTAAACGAATTGACAATAAATAAATGCAATCAAGCAAGCTATTCAATCAAAGATCCAAACAATATTTTAAGCTCTCAAAAACATCTCTCAACAAGAAAAATGTAAAGCATTTAGATCCAAAACACACACACACACACACACACACACACACACACACACACAACAAGTCTAACCAATTTTATATTTCAAAAACAAGTCAAGACAATTTAGTGAGCATACATTAACACATGTATTCCTTGTAATGGCCAAATCACATTATACCTGCACATGTATCAAAATTAATAAAGAATTTTGCGTGTTATGTGTGAAGAACATCGCAAGATTACATAAATGTCTACATGTTATGATGATTTGAGATATGATAAAATTAATTTAACTCACACACAATCATAACTGCTTGACGGGGACTATCACCTTCGAGGTACATCCTATAACTCTCACATCTCCTAAAAACACGCTTGCAACCATATTTAAAAGCATTTTGATTCTTTTAGCTTTTGATTTTCTTTGTATATATTTTTTCTTTTGAGCATATCATGCATGGGCATATAAGAGAGAGAAGAAATACCCAATTATGTTAAGCTTTGACATTGCAATTTTGCTATGCCAGAGTATACAGATGTCATATCATGATTGGCGGGCAAAGGTACACAAGTACCAATATACACAAAACACACACCGTTTTTGTTTTTTTTCTGATTTTTCAACTTTTTTTGTTTTTTTTTTTTTTACTTATATGAAAAACAAAATAAAGCAAAATTGAAAACAAACAAACAAAAACATGTTAAACAAAGCATAGCATAAAACTAGACTGACTCAAAATAAGAAAGCAAAACACAAATAATGCACAAACAAAAAGAGAGGGAGAGAGAGAAATAATGACTAAATCACTTAGACCCTTTTTTCCTTCCACATCTTGGAAGAACATTTCCGTTGAGTGAACCTTTGATTCGACGGTGAGGGGGACCAATTGATACTGTTCAAGTTTGAAAAGAACATGAGGGCATTAAGAAGATCTCCAAGAGGAGCAAAAAAGGATAGAAATTGATTTTGGTTTCCAGATGAGATCATACTATTGCTTTGTTGAGTGGCTAACAACTTATAGCAATTAGGTCGCATATGTCTAGTAGCTCCACAGTGATGATAGAGATGCTACTTCTTTTGTTTAGACTTTTGATTGTTACTCCTCTTAGCCCTAGGGTTTTTAGTCACTACCTTTTCAAGCTTAGGGGGTGCTCTTAAGATAGATTTACCCTTATCTATGTTCTCACTAGCTAAAACAGTTTTCACATTATTATTCTCAGATTCAACATTATTAGTAGATGGAACAAACACAGTAGTACTAGAAGAAAAAATATTAGGTGAAGAAAAATCATACCCTAAACCGGTTCAATCAGAAGCAAATTTCTTAAAGTTGAGCATCTTATCAAGTTTTGCATTGGAAGTCCTTTCCAATTGAGTTCTGACTTGGAACAGCTCTGCTTCACGCTTCTTGGTCTTCTCAACCAAGAAATTGTTTTCAAACCACAAAGCTGCAATGGTCATTAAACTTTGTGGAGAGCTCTTCTCGATCAAGTTCCACATCACTCAGCTTCTTAGTGGCTAGGCTATACAATTTCTCATGCTTTTCAGAGACCTTGTACAACTTTGCATAGGCCGTATGGATGTCATCATGTTCATCCATTTTCTCAAACTTAGACTCCACCAAGTCCTCTTCTTCATCTACCTCTTCAACAATCCCCTTAGTAGGATTTACCGCGGCAGTGAAAGCATTCAAGATTTCCTTGTCATCATTATCTGAATCTTCCTCAGGCTCGGTTTCACTCAAGGTAGCAGCAAGGGCTTTGCTTTTCCCAATGGTCTTGAGATAAGTTGGACATTCTTGTTTCATATGTCCAAAGCCTTAACACCCAAAGCATTTTGGTCCGGAGGGAATAGTGTATTGACCGCCATCCCTAGCATCCTTTTTCCCTTTATCTTGGCTCTTAGACTGTGAAGAATTGGATTGCTTACGGTCTTTGTCGAATCCTTTCACATTGGCATTCTTCATGAACTTTTTGAATTGCCTTGTGATATAGGATTTCATCTTAGAATCTTCATCATCCGAAGACTCATTGGTGTCACTGCTTTTGGCCTTCAGTGCCATGCTCTTGCTCTTGTTTGATTTCTCGATCCTAGACAAAACCAATTCATAGGTTTGCAAGTTGCCAACTAGCTCTGTCAAAGGAATTTGATCAATGTCCTTTGATTCCTCAATAGCAGTGATCTTGGCATGGAATCTCTCCGGAAGAGATCTAAGCACCTTTCTCACAATCTTGGGTTTTGGAATGGTTTCTCTAAGATTAAATGCAGAGTTCACTATGTCCTTGAGCTTGGCATAGAACTTATCAAATGACTCATCCTCCTCCATCTTAATCTCTTCAAAGCTCATGGTAAGCCTTTTGAAGCTTTGAATCCTTGATAGCCTTAGTTCCTTTATAGGTTGTTTGGAGGATGGTCCATGCTTCCTTCGCAGTTTCGGTGGAGGATATCTTCTTAAACTCCTCATTTGTGGCCGCACTGAATAAAGCATTCAATGCTCTGCTATTGAAGTTAGCTGCTTTGATCTTTGCATCATCCCAATCAACCGGCGCTTCTTTTGGTTTAGTCCAATCAATCTTCACAACTTGCTATACTTTTTCATCTAATGATTGCAAGAAAGCTCTTATGCGTACTTTTTAGTATGCATAGTTAATGCTATCAAATAAAGGAGGTATAATAAGAGACTGTCCTTTATCCATGACAAACAAGGAGTCAATGGATCACACAGCAAAGATTAACCATAATCGAAGTGTGCCCACTCTGATACCACTTGATAGGCCAAAAATGTATTGACCCCTTTGGTGACTTAATCAATTAATTTAGCTAAGTGAAATTACTTAGATTCAATTACATGCAATAAGCATGGAAGTACAAACAAATCACCAACTAAGTTTAATGCAGCAGAAAATAAATTTGACACAAGTGATTTGTTTATAAATAGGGAAAACTACCGAGGCAAAACCTCATCGAGTGAATTTAAAGTCACCACTCTCGAGAATCATCTATTATCAAAACAAGCGGTTACAAGCAAAAGGAATCCTAGTACCTAATACCAATCTACAGTTGAACTCTTACCCCAATACCCAATTAGACTTGTAATGTAGTGACAATCTCTCCTTTCGATGTACAGCTCTAAATACATGACTAATCAATCGATGCATGGATCCTTGTATGTGACTAACACACTAACTTGAGAAAGATGTTGGATGCATTATTAGTTTCTTTATGTTATATTTGGTTTGATATCCTCATTATTTTTTTTTTAAATAGTGTTTCTAAATTGATGTTAGTTTTGTATTCCATTTTTCCTTTACGAATTGGGTGCAAGAATGAGTGTTCCCTATCATTACTCCACTTTATGAGGACAATTTTTTTATTTAATCTAAGTAAAATGTTATATGTTTAATTTTTTTTAAAATAAAAAAGGAAAGGAAATATAAATAATTTAATGAAATGGAAGATGTAACTAAATTTAAATTTTGAATAAAATAATATGAGAAGAAAAAAAAAAAAGTAAAAGTAAAAGACATACAGTTTATTCCAAATTATTTTTCTTTATCACTTTTAAAGAATGTAACCATTAGTTTCTTTTTATTATGGCTCTTTTGTAATTTGAATAAATTCCTATGTAGCTTTAGTTGTTATTTGTTTGAAATATTATTTTCTTCTTGATTTTAGAAGTGATCAATATGGAGCACAATAATGACTGTTTTCTTTTCATTAAAACAACTGTGTAATTTAAATAAGTTCTTGTCTGATTTTGTTTGTATACCATGTTTAATTTCCGTATATATATTATATTTTTTTTCTAATTCAGTGATGAAATATTAATTTTCAATTGCATGCATTCGTTTGAGATTAATTTTATTTATTTATTTATTTATTCATTTATTTAAAAAGCTATATAAGAGTAAAGTTGTATATCCCACAAAGAAATAATTTGAGAAGTTATCATACATAAGTTGGATTTCAATCTTATCCAAACCCAAATTTAAAGTGATTGAACCATTATTATTTGTAGTAATCGCTAATCTATGCAATGTGTTGAAAAGATTTGCAAAAATGTGTAACATATAAACACTCAATCATTGATGAAACAATTTCTACATTTTTAAAGTGAAAACTAAAATATTAAGAAGACTCCATATATACCATGTAAAGATCATTAGCACCTATTGTCACAAAACAGTCATGACCCAACTCGAATTCTGAATTTGCAACCATGACCGACATGTTTAATAACTTAATACCAATCCTAGTCTAATGTTGAATAAAATAAGATGAGAATAAAAAAAAATGTAATAATAAAAGATATAACAATAAACACCATATTATCCAAATCATGCTAAGTAATATAATGATATTATATTTTTTATCTACTATCTTTAATTCTTTATAATGCAATAGGATAATATTTAACAAAAAAAAAAAAAAAACCACTTAAAACACAAAACTATATCGCATCAATCCAAATTAGAGTTTTGAAAAACACAAAAACTTATCAACCTAAAGCATAGATGCAAGAAAAATAAAAAAAAATCCATCGAAAAATTGAAAGAGGGAGAGAGAGAGAGAGAGAGAGGGGAAAAATATGCAAATTAAAGAATGGAAGAGAGAATAACAAATTTATAATAACATGGCGTGAATAAGAAGAGAAAAAATAAAGGAAGATGAATGAAGAGATGAATAGTGATATTAAGGTAGAGGGTAGTGGTGAGATGAAAAAATAAGGGAGGGAGAAAGGTTGGAGAATAAGTAGATGTAAATGAGAAGAGAAAAAATAAAGGAAGATGAATAGGGATATTAAGTTAGAGGGTAGTTGGTAGATGAAAAGATAAGGGAGGGAGAAAGGTTGGAGAAAGTGTAAATATTAAAAAATAAGTAAATGTTAAAAACAATAATAGAAAAATTAATAAAAATAAGAAGGGTAATGATGTGGATGCTGATGTAGTTTAACTGGGGCATAGCAACGATGAATGCTACGTTTCAGCTTTTAGATATATATAGGATATAGATTTGAAATATGCTTGATTTACTAAATCATAGAGCACAACTGAGAGCAAAAATCTCAAATCTACTTTTTTTTTTTTTTTTGTTGGTTTTATTTTTTGTTTTCTGGTACCAACATTCTCTTGTTTCAATTTATCTTTGTTTCAGGCCAATTGAGATCTTATCGCACGTAGCCTCCCAATCGAGTAACTATGGTTGGTTATAACCTTGATACCTGCCATGTGATTTCATTTTATACTAGCATTTTACTGTGGATAATGATCGTCAGCTTAAAAAGAAATGGTCGTCAAGGTTATTGGAAGTGTGCTCAAATCAAAGAGGTTAAATTGGATGGAAGAGTATGTGTTTCTAAACATATGACTTTGGAAAAAATGAAAAATTAACTGTTTTGATGATTTGGCCTTACACTACACTGAAAGTTATATTTTTAATTTTTTGCAGTTGAGGCATATTTGCTCTCGGTATCTCGGCTTATTTGATTGTTTTTCTTCTGTCACCCTACGTGGATTTCAATATTTTATGAATCTCTAAACCAAACACACGCTGCGCATTGTTGTTGTTTTTGGTTTTGTTTTTGTTTTTGTTTTTTGTTTTTGTTTTTGTTTTTGTTTTTGTTTTTTTTTTTTTTTGTTTTGACTTAAAAAACACTCTGCATTGTTGCCAGCAAAGTAGAATGGAAATCCACAAGCCCAATTTATTTTGTTGCCATTTTTCTCAAAAAAAAAAAAAAAAAAAAGTTGCCATTTAATAATTTATTATTCGTCAAATCATTGCATGCATTTAATAATGATCACGGTCAAGATTGAGGGCAATAAGCAGGCCCTTCATCAAACCTTTTTCTCATGCTGTGCAAGATTATAAGCCAAAAATTTGAAGACAAAATGTCAATTTTTGGCCGTATAGAAGAGTATACGCATCAATCTTAACAAAATCTCATCACATAATCCTATCAGTTTAAAAAATGATAATAATAGAATTTGAAACGAAGAAATCTACTTAAAGATATGGGTAACCCTCATTGATGAAAAGATAAAGAAGAGTTACTTAACGTAGTTTGGTTATGTACAAAGAAGAGTTGTTAATGCACCAGTAAAAATGAGTAATTTGATTCAAGTTCAAAAGGCAAAACAATGGACAAGAATGGATGAAGATAGCAAAAGGATGGATGAGGATAGCATGAAAATTTTACAATTGATGTTCACTAGAAATGGCTCACCACTTCTATTGTTAGACACAAAAGGATGGATGAGGATAGCATGAAAATTTTACAATTGATGTTCATCACTCTCTGGACAATCTGGAATCACAGGAACAGAGTGGTTCATGAAGGAATTAAACCTGACCCAATGAATATCATTTTAACTACTCAAAACTTGTTTTGCAGGTACCAAGAGGCCTTTGATAAACACCTCAATACTGGAAACAAGTCTTCTAGGCAGAGAAGTGTGGCTCAAGGAGTTGGTGGTCAGTGGAGCATTATTCTCAAGATATCGGGTGTCAGAAAGAAAAGAAAAAAAAGGAGTGCCTTTGCTTATGAGGCTCAGAATGCTCAGGGGGCTACTGTGTTCAGTGGTTGCAGCAGCAGTGCAGCATGATCAACTTATGGAGCATTGCTTGAAGGATTAGGATAAGCAGCAGTTCGAGCTAAAAGACTTCACTTCAACCAGATTTTGGTTTTGAGCAACAGTATATATATAGTCCAGTTGTTCAACAAGGGTGGGATTCCAGGTTGGGAAGAAAAAACTTTGGTTGCTGATATTCTGTCTTTGAAACAACAGGGTCTAAGTTTTTCTTTCCTTTGGGTTCCAATTTTTGTGCTTGGTAATGTAAATATTATGGCTGATGTGGCTTCTAGTGTTCCAATACACTGTAACTGGTCTCAGCCATCAACTGTGTAATGCTCCTTTTGTCTGGTTGATAAAAAAAAAAAAAAAAAAAAAAAAAAAGTAGTGGAAGATAAAATAATAATAAAAATGAGTGAAAGTGAAAAAACTAGACTTTAGGTAAAATATAACGGAGGAAAGGAATACACGTGGTCAATCTTAACTAATCTGTTAAGGATAAAATAGTCAACCATAAAGTAAAATCTTTGATGTTATGTATATTTAATTGAGCAAGGGAGGTGCTTTGTTATATCTAAGAGCCTCATTGCGTTATTTCCACGTCGAAAAATCTTGAAAAACTCCTCCAAATAGAGCCTTAAACATATCGTTGACACTGGTTTGGCATTTTTGCTGCTTACTATGCAGATTTCGCTTGTGTGGACCTTCCAATTACTCATCCTTATATATAGTTTTATATCGTTTAAGTTTCTTAATATTAGTTTTATATCACTTAAGTTTTTTAATGATTACCTAAAAAAAAAATCTTAGAGCCGCCTTTGTATACACCTTTGTATACACAAGCTCAAAAAAAGTGTTTATTCTATTGTAGAAGAAATGCTGAGTTCTTATTTAAAAGAAGAAAAATAATTGCTGTAAGTGGTCCTTGATAGCTGAAAGTATCATTTTCAAGGACAATAATTGTAGCTGAATTGAAAATATCTGGTTCTTAAGGACAATAATAAGCTAGAACAATAATTTTTAAGTGGTCTGTGACTGCTGATAGAAAAATGGTAAGACCGTAAGAGTACGAAACGGAGAAAAAAAAAAAAAAAAAAGGACAAATAGTCCATGACAGTTTATTTGAGGTCCTACCAAGTAGTAAATGTCAGAGGATGGTTGTGAAGTTGAAAATGTAGTATGATATTTAACAGACCCCGACTGGTTATTGTGGACTTCAGGGTCCCTTTATACTGGGATTTCTGGGATACATCATATAAGACAAAAATAGCAAGTGTGAATGGAACAAAATGGAAATTATGGCAACAGATCCATGACAGCCGACACAATCAAAGAATAACAATTAGTTTTTTTGATAGACAGAGTTTGAATTATACACCTCTTATTCGATAACAAGAGACTTCACTAGTTGAGTTAGCTATAATTCACTATATAATAAAAATTGTTAAGTCTTTGACAGTTAAATTTAAGGTCCTAGTAAGTGTAAGTTTGGATCCACGTTTGCAGATCACGTTTACGTTTTTTTTTTTTTTTTTCACGCTTTTTTTGCTTTTTGGTGACAAAAATCACTGTTACGGCAACTGTTTATGCACTGCTCATAAACAGTAGCCGCAATATTTGACTTTTTAGCCCACTGTGCACTGTTCATAGACCTACAAATTTTACACATTTAAAAATTATTTTACTACGGTATAAAAGGACTAGGATAATTTCACTTTAGAGTATTTTTGGACTAGGATTATTTAAATAATGAATATCTCTATTAAAAGTACTAAGAAATGTTAGCTAGGTGAGGCACAAAACCCTCTAATTTTTAGTCGGGTTGTAAGATACGAAGGACATAAAGTTTATGAAAAATGATCAAGTTACATGTGGTGTAACTTTAAGCATCCATATTGCTTTTTACATGTTATATTTATTGTTATTGTAGCTTAGTGTTTGGTATATAGAAATTGGTTAATCACTTATATTTGACTGAATTTTTTATTTAGATTAAAAATGATTAAGCCGTGAAAAACATGTAAATATTTGCTAAGGTTATATTAGCTTCCTTCAAAAGTAATTACAAAGCCAAAAAGAGTGTAAATCTATTCCCACAGAAGCCAATATTACTACTAGTATTATGAGGAAAATTAAGAATTCCAATAAGTATGGGAATTGGGAAGGTAAAGGATGGGATTCAAATGTACATATTTTTCGCAACAAGGAAATAGAATCTCTTCATGCAGCAGAACTGTTGTCCAGAATTCTCTAGTATATATGCTTGTTATTCAGAAATACAATGACTGACGTGGAGGGATAGTGTATGGAATAGAGATGGATATATAAGTTGTTTACAGAAAAACAAAAAAAGGTTGGGAAATGACTTCATAGAAACTAGTTATCATGAATATCTATTCTCTCGTGCTTGTCAAGTATAGTGAGATTCTTCCTGTGGTTTCATATTTTGAAAATGCAGAAGAACTATGCTCTTAATCATCAAGTTCTTGTATGATACTTCAATGGTAATGTTGAATAAAAAAATTGTGCCTTACACATTAATTCTAGTGTCTTTCCCTTACAGTTGTGCCTTTCAATTTCGGCCCCAAGTTGATTATTAATGTTTGGTTTTTAAGGAAAAAAAAAAAAGGTGAAGATTACTTTGATTTAACTATTTTGATTTTGAGTAATTTCTTTGCATGCATGTAGACTCTAGATACAGGTGTGAACCTTTTATGAATATCCATTTTCTCTTTCTTCAAAAATTTCAATCACATAATTTAGCAACTTTCATTTATTAGGTGCATCAATTGTTACAAAAATCTAATACGTACATTCTAATTTTTTTCACCATGAAAACCAATACTCAGCTTGTTTAAAAGAAATGGAAGTTGGATTTTTTTTTTTAAATGTCAAAGAAAAATACAGGGTTGTCTTAGTCCTTTACTAATTAACAAGTGAGTAAAGTGAGTGTCATAAGCAATTTGGAAGGATATTGTTACCCTCTAATGAACCCTAAATACTGTCGATGGTAATTTAGGATTTCAATTAAATTATTAGTTAAGTGGTGGCAAAGAAAGGAGGAAGTGTAAGGAACAATATATTCTCAAGGAGGAAACTAATGTATTTTGTAATCCAGACCAACTTACTGTTTATAATAATAAATCTTGAGGCCGGTTTTTGTAATTTTCTCTCCCTAAAAATTACAACACATATATATATATATATATATATATACACACACACGATGGCTCACATATTCCTTACCAATGTGGCTAACTATCAAGCGGTATTTTCTATCCTTAATTAAAACTCTCCACTTACATTACATGTTTATTGAATTCGTACATGTACAAAAAATCTTAGTACCAATGACAAATGTGTATCACATTGGTTTACCATAATTAGTCAATGAACTACTCATGATCACAAAATATATTATTATTTGCTATTTCATAGGCAAATTGAAAAGTGCTTGACCGTGAAGCAAGTTACACGTATGGTACATATCTGGGGAGCATGAGCCATGAGGGCGGTTCCAAGTGCCATTCCCCGGCAAGAACATCTGTACATTGCAATTAATAATTCAATTTTTTTATTTAATTATTAATAAAGTGTAAGGCAAAGAATACAAACTGAATTTGGAAATTATCACAAAAAAAAATCAACCATAAAACTAAATATATGAGTATTTAGTTCCCAAAGTATTGTTTTGTTTGGGAAGTATCACAACGACAGAGATTAGATTATAATCATACATTCAGAATAGTGCATATACCTTAATTGGTGTTGTAAAAGGAAATTTCTATAATCACACTCCAATGAGAATATTAATCTATAGAAAAAGAGGCAAAACTTCACGGTTTATATTTATTGAAATTTTTGTTATAGAATTTTAGTTGAAGTAGAATTTTCAAGCTCTTGAAACATATATCTAATAGAGTTTTACTTAAACTAAACTATTATAACACTTGATAAGATAATTACACGTTGAAAAGAAATAATGTGAGTCTTTTTGATATCCCTGCTCCAAGAGGTATAAAACAATGCAAGAAAGCTTGGCAAGCTAAAACTTTTAGAGTTACTTCCTTTCCAATCGAGTCTAAAATCTTACAATTTATGCTAGGTTGTTAATTTTGCTCCCAACAATCTCCCTCTATGTTCTTGATATTTGGTTCTGCATTTTGTGAATTTTAATTATTTTTATTTTGCTTCATTCTTCTCTCTTCAAATATTACGATTATTTGTTGGTGATATTTCTGCATTATGGTGTTTTTAAGACAAGGCTACTTTTGAATCAATCTATATCTATGCTAATGGTGTATGTATTGAGAATTTTAATAATAATGGCATGGAAGATTTCGATAAAATCATGAATCTTAACTTTTGTTGAGGGCTGCAAAAGTAGGAAATGAAAATTCTAGAATTCTGCTTTTGTCTGCATAGTTTTGTAAGGCAGGTTGCTTATGATGGGGGAGCTTTAGCTGTAGAGCAAAGAGAAGAATGAAGCAATTCAAGAGAGACTCTTTGTAATACAGTGTAGAGTCAACAACAATATGCCTTCACCTGTTTTTTCATATTTAATATGATAACTTAAACAAGTCTTATGAAGATGGTTATTTTTATTGATAAAATATAGTTAGTGAAGCTGCCCCCAGTGATTTAATAAGATTTTGTAGTGGATTTACAAAACTCTTTGAATATTATGATCATTTGTTATTAGTGCATGTCATATATTTTACTTTCTGTTAGTGTTTCTTTTAAATGTGATATGTAATTTTTTTATTTGAAATTTTACCTTTTTTGTTGTGAAAGCAATAACCGGTGATAGAACATCATATTATTTTTCATCTACTCAAATTGTAAATCACACCAACAAAAAGTATGTAAGCTTCTGCCTAGAACGAACATTGTAAATTGCTTCAAATGAGCAATAATTTGCTTTGTTTTTAGATTAAGAAATACGTGACAAGGTCACTATACACACACACACACACACACACACACCTACCTTGGTTGACCAGCTCAAATCCTAATGAAATTTGTATATTTCTTTTTGTGTGAGTTATTCCTTAAAATCCAAAGCAAAAAAGGTCCATTTACACACACACACACACACACACACACACACACCTACCTTGGTTGACCAGCTCAAATCCTAATAAAATTTGTATATTCCTTTTTGTATGAGTTATTCCTTAAAATCCAAAGTGAAAATATCCATTTAAATTAAATTTCTCTCAACCCAACAAAAAATGCATTTAATTTGACTAAAAAAAATATTTAACATTGCTAAGAACTTTATCATGCATCGCACAGATTAACTACCAATGAACCCTAAATACTGCTGATGGTAATTTAGGATTTCAATTAAATTATTAGTTAAGTGGTGGCAAAGAAAGGAGGAAGTGTAAGTAACAATATATTCTCAAGGAGGAAACTATAATTTTGTAATCCAGACCAACTTACTGTTTATAATAATAAATTTTGAGGCCGGTTTTTGTAATTTTCTCCCCCAAAAAATGAATATATATATATATATATATATTTAGAGTATAAAGAAGTGGGATTTTTTAGATTTTAGTGAGACTTTTCTATTCACTGTCTACTAGGCACTTTAGAAATTCGAATTCCAAATACCGATGGAATTAAACCTAGAACTTTCAAGTCTACGTCAAACTCCATATGAATGAGCCCACCATCCAGATACATGCATTGGGATTAAATATGATATTAAACATGAAAGCAATCAAATAATTTAGCAAAATTCAGAAAGAATCTGATCTCTACATCAATAACTATATTATTCAAGCAACTCAAACCACCACCAATCATTCTCGGAGGGACCATATGATATAGAATCAATACGCATAGCTGCCCTACATAATTCAATCCTTTTCACTCGCTGGTGCATGCATCCTCTCCGTCAACCCGCGGCGGTCTTCATCATCCAACAATTGTGAAAGCTACTTACCCTGAAACAGAGACCAACACAATCAATTATCCATGTAAGTAAGGATATATATCATCCGGTTTAAATTGCAGACTTAGGGTTCCTTCTTCGAATTCTGGCTTTTCTTGGTGTGAAGTCCTTGTTGGAATAACCTTTAAAAAAAATTAAAAAAAAAAAAAAAAAAAAAACTAATCCACCTTTGCTCCTCTTCTTCTTTTATAAAAAAAAAATGGTAATAATAGCATTTCAAAAATGGTGATGACAGGACAAAAACCATCCATTAGGCTTTAAAAGAAACTTTTAACTAGAAGTTTGCATTGTCTCGAATATAAAATCCTTGGCTTAAATGTTCAAATAAAAAGGACTAAATTAATTACACTCAAGTCAAGAGTGCAAGGCCGATATTTGAAATAAATAAATAAATATATAAATAACTCATAATTTAATTTGGCAATGTTCAATTATCTCAATAACAAGAATTTAGATTCAAATTCTCCTTTTTCCACTTTTTTAATTTAAAAAAAAAACTTAAAACTCTAGTGACAACACACAATCCTCAAGACTCAATCAAGCCCAAATTTCTCTATCTATATGAGAGTTGTCCCTCGTTCCTAAACCTACATATCAATCTTTCTCCCATCATTGGAAAGCTCGAATTACACAAAATTTTTATTTTGTAATGCTTTCTTTGAAAATATGAGCTTTCAGACTTCGCTAATTTTGAAAAAGAAAATTTCCTTGAAAACAAATTAAAATATGTTAGAATAACGAAGATTCAGTTAATCCTCATTACTAAAACTTACACAACTTTATTAGAGATGTTTTATTAGTTCCAGATTTAAGGGTGATCTACTCTTTTTTTTTTTTTTTCTTTTTTTGTGGGTTGAAAGAACACCCTAGTTGGACTTCAAGTGAGGTTTTAATATAATATATTGGAACATTACTTCCAAGAGTTTATATCTTTCCATACATGACTTCCACTTGTATGTATATGTTCCACTTTATAGTCCATTAATTGTTATATCATGTTATATTTATTGTTATTGTAGCTTAGTTAGTGTTTGGTATATGGAAATTGGTTAATCACTTATATTTGACTAAATTTTTTATTTAGATTAAAAATGATTAAGCCGTGAAAAACATGGTTTAGGGTTCTAAATATTTGCTAAGGTTATATTAGCATCCTTCAAAAGTAATTACAAAGCGAAAAAGAGTGTAAATCTATTCCCACAAAAGCCAATATTACTACTAGTATCATGAGGAAGATTATGAATTCCAATAAGTATGGGAATTGGGAAGGTAAAGTGTAAGAAGTTTAGACCCCTTAAACCCAAACAGATTAACCTAGATATTTAGCCAAGTGATTAACTTAGGTAAATTAAGCAATTCTAGGTTAACACAAATATATCATATCATGCAAAACAGCGGAAATATAAAGAACACAATGATATGATGACCCAGGAAAACCAAACCGGTAAAAAACCTGGGGAGGATTTAACCTAGTTATCCTCAAGATAAAAAGGAATTCACTATGAAAGAATTGAAGTTTACACAATAGCGACTTAGGTCACTAACATCCTATTGCTACCTCGAGTAGGAAACTTACTACCACGACCACGTGACAGCTCCGAGTCCACGGACTACTTCTTTCCTTGAATTCTCAGCAAAGCACAAGCACACCTGCTTGTATATCTTGAAGCACTTGATTTTGCAACTGAAAGATTACCAAGCTCTTGACATCAATCTTGAGATTGAAAACCCTAAGTGTATGTGAAGGTAAACACCTCTAGATCTCACAAATAAGATTCACAAACATAATATTCAGAACACTAAAAACGTGGTTAAGGTTTTCCCTTTTATACTTAGGGCAAAACATAAAACCCTATACATTAAATAGACTAGGGCTGAGTTGAAAATTCTGCAGAAAAAACATTCTGCACGACTTTCGATCGGTCGAGTCTAATTCTTGATCGATCGAGCCAGGCATAAATGCACAGTAAATTCTGCAGTAACTCGATTTCAACTTTACACGAAAACCCCATACTTTGAGCAAATCTAAACACGACTAAAACCGTTTTGATCATAGTTTGCCAACATTACAAAATGAAGTTCTAATACATTAGTTTCTAATTCTTAAAACCTAACATAAAGAATGAGATTCAATGTACATATTTTTCGCAACAAGGAAATAGAATCTCATCATGCATCAGAACTGTAGTCCAGAATTCTCTAGTATATATGCTTGTTATTCAGATATACAATGACTGACGTGGAAGGATAGTGTTTGGAATAGAGATGGATATCTAAGTTGTTTACAGGAAAACAGAAAAGTTGGGAAATGACTTCATAGAAACTAGTTATCATGAATATTTATTCTCTCATGCTTGTCAAGTATAGTGAGATTCTTCCTGTGGTTTCATATTTTGAAAATGCAGAAGAAATATGCTCTTAATCATCAAGTTCTTGTATGATACTTCAATGGTAATGTTTTTTTTTTTTAGAAGGAAACTGATGGATTTTATTAATGTAATTCAAATACATTCAATTGTAAAATCGAAACAATATATGATGGGACATCTTCCATCCATACTTAAAAACCTAGTATGCATAATACATTTCTAACCAGACTATGAGCAACCTTATTGCCGTTTCTCTTAATGTGAGAATACAACAATCTTACAAAATTGTTAGTAAACACTTTCACATCTTCAATCAGTAAACCCGTTGGACCCTGCACTTGATCACCCATAAAACCCTTAACACCCTACACGTGATCAGAGTAAGTGGGGTAATTGGTATCAGACCCTAACTTCTCCCCTCATTATCTCCTCTCAAACACGTTACCGAACCAGCTAGATTTGAAGGAGATTTATTATCCTTGAAACTCAATCCTAGAATTTTAGGAAGAGTAGAATCCAAGATTGAGCTTTTATAATAATAAAGAGTTTCCATTTCAAGTAACCTTGCCGTTTCAGCCAATTTCTTTGGTTTAGCCATCTTTTCCAAATCAGACGCTGCTCGGTGTCTTGATATGGAGCTAGAATTAATGCCCTCATTAATTTCAGTTAACGTTGACTAAACATCATTCACAATTAATATCAATTCTATTTTTTTAGGGAGAGAAAAATCCGAAATTTTGATATTACAAGAATTAATTCCTTTCATTGCTTGCTCCGTTCTCTTTTCTGCCGTTACCAAGCCTTTTGAATTAATTACAGCATTAATTCTCTCCTTATCGTCCTCAGTTACCGTATCAGTTTTCCCTACCACTGCAGCAACCGATGGACTTCCCTTCTCCGATGAAACTTTCTCAGTTGTTGCCACCTGACCATAGTACCCAAGCACCAGAATTACCCTTCTTCCACCTATCTGACATGGTGCCACTCTAAGATAGGAATCGAACTGTTGTTTATCAGTGGTTAGAGAGCTCTTGCTTCAAATCCAGAGCTCGCATTATTTGTCATAGTGTTTCAAACAACCACACCTATCATACTGAAAAGAAACCCATGATTTCTCCCCATTCTCTAGCTTAAACACCCTACCTCGGCATAAAGGAAGAGTAATATCCACTGTGAAATGTACCCAAATGAAGTTACCTCCATCATCATTTGTGGATTCAGGTGACCTTCGGACCTCTCCAATGGTTTCGCAAATGCTTTCTGCAACCTTTTTTTGACATGAAGCGGACAGGAATATCATGAACCCAAACCCGAAACAATGCTTTATCAAAAACTAGATCTTTGAGTTTTGAAAACTCTTCAAATGTTTGCAAGACCACAAGGTGTTTGTCAAAACTCCATGGCTGATTTTCAATTATCCTTTCCACATCTGAACCATTGTCAAAAACAAAAGCACCTTATGATCTCCCAGATTTCAAATTTTATAACCATTCACCGACCTCTATCACTGCTGAAAAGTACAAACCACTGCCTCCGTAATGAGATAGCGTGAAGTTAAAAACTTTGCTGCTATAATGTATTCCCCTGATTTGTGAATTTTTGGAAGGACAAAACCAGCATGTTCTCTATCGGATAGAGATAATTCAGACCAATTTTTAGTGAGGTCTTCCATGGTGAGCAATGAAGAAAAGAGAGATGAGTAACACTATGTAGGAGATTAACAGAAAAAGTAAAAGTATTTTCCAAAACCTCAAACAAAAAACAAATCAACAAACTCAAGAGGCACACTTGGTGACTCCAGAGGACATAAGAGCAAATTAACAAATAAAAAAACAAACTCTTGTTCAGAGAAGGGACAAAAAACTTTTATTGTTTAAGAGAAGAGGGCAAAACCCAACTTTCTTAGCGATAGAGAAACAACTAAACCGGTTTTCTTTTGGAAAGGAAAGAAGACAAGTTTTTTGATCCAATTCAGTTACTCCAATGGTAATGTTGAATAAAAAAATTGTGCCTTACACATTAATTCTAGTGTCTTTCCCTTACAGCTGTGCCTTTCAATTCCGGCCCCAAATTGATTATTAATGTTTGGTTTTTGAGAAAAAAAAAAGGTGAAGATTAATTACTTTGATTTAACTATTTTGATTTTGAGTAATTTCTTTGCATGCATGTAGACTCTAGATACAGGTGTGAACCTTTTATGAATATCCATTTTCTCTTTCTTCAAAAATTTCAACCACATAATTTAGCAACTTTCATTTATTAGATGCATCAATTGTCACAAAAATCTAATACGTACATTCTAATTTTTTTGTCATCATGAAAACCAATACTCAGCTTGTTTAAAATAAATGGAAGTTGGATTTTTTTTTTTTTAAATGTCAAAGAAAAAAACAGGGTTGACTTAGTACTTTACTAATTAATTAACTAGTGAGTAAAGCGAGTATCATAAGCAATTTGGAAGCATATTGTTACCCTCTAATGAACCCTAATTACTGTTGATGGTAATTTAGGATTTCAATTAAATTATTAGTTTAGTGGTGGCAAAGAAAGGAGGTAAGTGTAAGGAACAATATATTCTCAAGGAGGAAACTAATGTATTTTGTAATCCAAACCAACTTACTGTTTATAATAATAAATCTTGAGGCCGGTTTTTGTAATTTTCTCCCTCAAAAAATGAATATATATATATATATATATATTGTAAGGGCACGTTTAGCTTCCCAAGCCCAAAGATGAAAAGGAAAAAGGCCCAAAGAGCCCAATACAATGAATTTGACAACAATCACAGTAAGTTAAATGATGATAGAAAATAAGAATAAATGGTTTTAGGTAACGAAAATCCTCCTCGGCAAAGTCCGAGGAAAGCAGTTCTTATATATTTATCTTGGACTTAAAGACAATTACAATTCTTGAGTGTACAGTGTTTTTTCCTTCTACAGATTCTCCGATTGCCTTGTAATGGTGTTTTTCTTCTTTATATTTCCCTTCTTTCCTTCATCTCAACCCTCCACGTATAGATCAAATTGCTGGTTTTGATCCTTGTCCCATTAGCCCCTTCCTGAAGTCTTCATGGATAGCTGTAAGGCTGAATGTTACTGTTCAGGTATCACCTCCACATTAATGCGGTCAAAGAGTTAGCTGCAGAGCATTCAACGTGGTGGTAGCAGTTTTCTCCTAAATATTTCCCAGCTTTCCTTTATCTTATTCCCTTTGATGTTTATCCTTATCAGTATGATCTTCTAGTATGTTGTTCTTGTTGAAAGGTAGGACCCTTGACCTCTGCTCTGCCTAGCCAAGGAGGTATTTCTCCTCAGATTATAATCCCAACCCCTCATCACCAGACCCTTTCCATGGAACATTGACTTGTACACTTCCACTAGCGCTCACCTGTCCTCGGACGTTTTAATGTCTTTGGACCCAGCCTATGGCCCAATATCCATTTTTGAGCCCTTTATCTATATATATATATATATATATATAAGGTAGAACTCGTCCCCAGGCGCTAGCATCAAGAGAGAGGGTGCTCCATGGAGCATCGCCAGAGGTTCCATGGAGCATCGCCAAAGGCTCCATGCCACACCAACTACCAGAGAGACCAAGCCCCTTCCCCCCCTCCCCCCCCCCCCCCCCAATAAAGAGGAAAGGACCTCCAGACAGGGTGGCATCCTTAGACTACCAGTGATAATGCCGACAACAATGCCTTTAGGGTCTTACATACCCCGGTCTTACAATCAGGCCTACGCACCCAACCCTGACTTAGCTGATAGAGATACGACACACAACTTGGCTTTTATACCATAAAGTAGTAGCTTACACCCCCTTTTGGTATCAAAGCCAAGTTTGGCCGATCGAGTTTGTAAGTTACATTATTTTAATCATAAGTTGGCCGGTTATACCGCCATAGTTATCAAAGTTATTTGCATTATTCAACATTTCATTAATTTCAATTAATGTTACTATCGATAACTCTTTCACTCCATTCCAATTCTTTCAGATTTCTGTATGGTAATTTTCTTTTACTTGCTTAACTGCAGTTTCAGTTATTTCTTTTCATTCTAATCTTCATCCTGTGTTATCTGTTCATTTTAACCCAGTTATTCTCCCAATTATCTGCTTCTTCTTATATCTGTGTTTAGTCCCAAAATCTGTTGTAGGTGTAAAATGCAGGAGATGTGTAAGACCTATACCAATGTTGTCCTATAGCCCAGTTAGTCCACGGTATCCAATCTGGTCTGAGTCAGCCCGTTTAGTCGGAGTGAGGTGTTTAGGGTGTTCCCTCAGAGGAAAGGATAGTGGCAGTTGGAGGTTATACTGTGCATTGAGAAGGCACCTTGTCTCTAGTTAAAAACCCCTGTTGTCAAACCTAAGGTTAGATCCAGTCATTTGGAGTTGTTAGTAATTAGGTTTTAATTGTGTCAAATTCTTCAGATAGCCATGATGATGAGTAGATTGTTTAGAAGCAACTCTACCTCCAGTTTAGCTAGTAGATCTACATCACTCCCAGAAATTCCACAAGATGTTGGAATTATCAATAGTGAAGAGTATGAGTTATTAGATCTAGACCTAAAGTTAGGTGATTGGAATCTCCCCAAGGTACCCACAAAAGAATTCTATAAGTCTTCATGGGATTTGAAAACAGTTTTCAAGTCAGATTACCATGTTAGAATCATAGAGCAAGTTTATGGAATAAACAAGGAGTATGAGACATGCTACTTGCTTAACCTAGCCACCATAAAAGCCCACAAGAAGAAAGGACATAATTTCTTGCATATAGGTTTAGTCTAAGTTGGAGTTAAAGCACTCATCAGACCAGGTTTGAACAATTCAATCTTTCTAGCCCTTAGAGATACTTGTCATATAAGGTTTAAAAACAGTCTCTTAGAAATCATTGAAACCAGTTTGAGTAACGGACCAGTCCATTTCGACTGTTTCCCAAATTTCACCATCCACCTTTATGATCCACACGTCATGAAAGCCCTCACATTAAATATCAAGACCCATGGAACCCTCATGGTGCAGGGAACCAACCAGATAGCCTTGATATACAGAGTGTACTATAAGTGCATCAAGACAAACACAAATGTTGGAGCTTTGGATAAAAAGAAGATGGGCAAAACACTTCTTATCCAATCCAACGTCCAGGCAAAGATTCAGATCCCCAGAACCCTGAAATGGGATGAAGTTGATTTCCCTCCTAGTTGGACTCTTGAGAATGAAAACTTTCCCTCCAGATCCAAAACCCAGATCAGAATCCAGACTTAGATTTTGCCCAACAGCTAGCAGATGGTACTGTTAGACTTAGCTTTGACCAATCTAGATTTAGGACGCCCTTAGATGAGTATAGGCCTAGATCCCCAATAGATCTCCGCCGATCTCCTTTACCCAGTAAGCAGCCATCCTTTCTCCTCCGAGATAGGTCTGCATCCCAAGCCAACTCTTCTAGACCTCATGCACCATACCCAAAATCTAGATGAGATTTAAGTGTAGATTTCCAGGGAGTAAAAACTAGATCCCAGGTTAGTACACCTTGCTACACAGCCAAACAGGACATAGTTGTTGATTAAGATGACGACAACAGTCAAAAGGTAGAATCCCCTTCAGGAACTGATATGGAGGACCCATATCAAAATTTTGATCTTAAGGTCTTAAGAAAAGACTTTAAACTAGATATGAAATTTTTAGGCGATGAATTTGACTTAGAAAAGAACCGAGTCAAAAGAGAAGCCTATAGAGCCAACCATACCAAGGAACAAAAGCTTGAAGTTTTCAATGCTTAGTAAGAATTCATGAAAGAGGTATCTGATAATATCCCTTTCTTTGAATACTTTGAAAACTATTTTTGCTGGCATAAAAAGACTTGTAAGAAAACTGTTCAACCCAGCCATCCATCCCAAAAAGTCTCCGCCACCACCAAGGTGAATACACTTAGTAAACAAGAAGAATTACTCCTCGAACTCATAGAAAAGATTGAAGACCCAGTCACCAAAGCCCAAAAGCTTAGTGAGTTTCACGCAACCTTAGTCAAGGAAACAAGTAAACCCGAACCTAAGATTCGTGAACCAAAAGTAGATTTAGAGAAAATCTATGATAGATTCTCCAAATCTAAAAAGGAAGTTACTATTAATGATTTCCAGCATGAGATCAAAGAAACCAAATCCGAGGTTAGAACCCTTAAGCAAGAATTAACCATTCTTAGAGTTGATAACAGTCTCCTAGACCAAAAAGTCAAAAACTTAGAGGAAACCTCTCATCAAGAAAATGAGAAAGGTTCCCCATCCCATAGCTCTTTTAGTGAGGAAGATGAAACAGTTAACCCAACAGCAGACATGATTCAAGAAGAACAACCCACAGGTGAAAAGTTTTTAGAAACCATGAGTAGGATTAATTTCCAAAAATGGCATTCCATAGTCAGAATTGGGATTAGCAATAACTACGAGTTTGAAGCAGTAGCCTTAATTGATTCAGGTGCTGATCTCAATCACATCCAGGAAGGAATCATCCATTCTAAGTATTTTAAGAAAACTAAAGAAAAACTGACATCTGCAAGTGGAGGACAAATGCAGATCAAGTATAAGATCCCAAAAGCACATGTTTGCCAAGACAATACATGCTTCAAAACCACGTTTGTCTTAGTCAAAAATATGACAGATAAAGTCATCCTAGGAAATCTGTTCATGTGCCTTTTATATCCCTTTGTGACGGATAGTGAAGGAATCACTACCCACCCTTTTGGCCATCCAGTTAGGTTTAAGTTTCTTAGGAGCCCGGAGTTAAGAGATATTAGTATCCTCCAAGATGTTCCTGTCTCTAAGACCCTTAACCTCATTAGTGCCAAAACCAAACAGCTCAAATATTTGGAAGAAGACCTAAGATACAAGAAAGTCGAAGAAAGACTTGCTTGCAAAAACATCCAGGAAGAAATCAGAGAATTTGAAGAAAAACTCAAGTAGGAAGTTTGCTCTAATTTACCCACAGCCTTTTGTTATAGAAAGAGACACAAGGCAGCTCTCTCTTATACCAAGGACTTCAATGAAAAGGATATCCCAACCAAACCTCGACCCATCCAAATGAACCAAGAACTGATGGATGTTTGTAAAGCTAAGATTGAGGATCTCCTTAGGAAATGAATCATCAGGAATTCTAGGTCACCATGGTCTTGTCCAACCTTTTATGTCCAAAAAAATGCTGAGATAGAAAGAGGTGTACCCAGATTAGTTATCAATTACAAGCCTTAACAAAGTCCTAGAATGGGTAAGGTACCCAATTCCCAACAAGAAAGACTTAGTTAATAGGCTTAGTAAAGCAGTGGTTTTCAGTAAGTTTGATATGAAGAGTGGTTTTTGGCAGATACAAATCAGAGAGTCTGATAGGTACAAGACAGCCTTTACCACACCCTTTGGTCATTACGAATGGAATGTAATGCCCTTTGGTCTTAAAAATGCACCTTCTGAATTCCAAAATATCATGAATGAGATCTTCAATCCATTCTCCAGTCATGCTATTGTGTACATCGATGATGTACTTATTTTTTTAGAATTCATAGAAAAACATTAGAAGCATTTGCAAGCATTTCTCCATACAGTCAAGCTCAATGGTCTTGTTGTTTCAGCTCCCAAAATCAAATTATTTCAAACTAGTGTTCGATTCTTAGGATTTGATATTAGACATGGTGTCATCAAACCCATAAATCATGCTATTCAGTTTGCAGACAAATTCCCAGATGAAATCCTAGATAAAACCCAGCTTCAGAGATTTCTAGGATCTCTCAATTATATCTCTGAATTCTATCAAAATCTCAGGCAGCAATGCAAACCACTTTTTGATAGACTTCAAACCAATCCACCCCCTTGGACTCCATCTCATAACCTAATTGTCCAAAACATCAAGAAATATGTCAAGACACTCCCTTACTTAGGAATTTTCTCAGTCAATTCCTTCAAGATTGTCTAGACTGATGCCTCTGACATAGGTTATGATGGCATTCTCCTCTAGTGTATTAGTCCTAATTCTCCAGAATAGATAGTCTGTTTCCATTCAAGAATTTGGACTTCCACTCAGTTAAATTATAGTACTATAAAAAAAGAAATTTTATCTATAGTATTATGTATTTCAAAATTTCAAAGTGATCTTTTGAATCAAAAGTTTTTAATAAGGATTGATTGTAAATCTGCAAAACATGTTTTAGAAAAAGATGTTCAAAATATTGCATCAAAACAGATTTTTGCAAGATGGCAGGCTATCCTTTCCGATTTTGACTTTGAAATTGAATTCATAAAAGGAACTCAAAACAGCATCCCTGATTTTCTTACCCGTGAATTTTTGCAGAGTCCAAACCAAATGTCAGGAAAGAAACTCGCACAGAATCAGCCCTCAAAGTTGCCTAAACAGCAAACCACAGGTAGTACCAATCAAGCAAAGAACCCTGGCCAGTTAGTACCAGCTTCCCCAGTATCAGTTGTCAATCGTTATTTGGTTTCTACCATTCCAAAACCAAACTATGATCAGCCATCCCAGCCTAGTTATAGCTCAGCCTTAGCCTCCCCTGCCCCTAGACAGATCACCCCATACACAGTTAATAAACCCTTTGGCCCCATACAGTCCCAAAGATCATCTCGGCCTTTACCCAGAAAAAATAGGTCTCCCTATTTTAAAATGCCTTTTATCCAACATATCTCTTATATCGAACCCCACTTGGTTCATATAAAAGATCCCCTAGCCTTAGCCTTGGAAGTCCTCCCAGAAGGATGGCATTTCCTTCCAAAACAACCCCACTTGGTTCATATAAAAGATCCCCGAGCCTTAGCCTTGGAAGTCCTCCCAGAAGGATGGCATTTCCTTCCAAAACACCCAGAGAAAACATCAAGTACTACAGGCATTTCCTAATCCAAGAAGGATCTGCCAGGGTAGAAGATATTATGAACAAAGGGGACCCCTCAGTAGTCCTTTACCATAAGTTCATTATCATAGGTTTTATTAGTTGCAGAGATTGGGGACAGCATCCCTCTTTGCTAAGAACCCTCACAGGTTTCAAGTCTTTTTCAGGTTTAGAACTCCATTACAGTTATTATGACTACATGGACACCTTTGAAAAAGTTCTATTCTACCAGAACAAGAAGTTTAATCACTCTTGGTTCCTGATGTTTGATAAAAAGTTCTCCAATACAATACCAACATGGTTTCTTAAGTGGTGGGAAATGTTTGGATCAGTACCCCAGATCTTTCCAAAACCCCTACAGGATGCCTTCAGATATTTCAGTTCAAGATGTTAGGTTACGCATCATGGTGGCCAGTTTCCAGCTATTCTGCATATGACAGTCATGTACAGAATCCATTGGATCAGCATGTGGAATTATGACATCAAAGCAAATCTGTTAAACAGAGAATTCTCAGTTAAATGGTGGGACAGCCTTAAGATTGATACAGTCATCAAACAGATTCATGAGGACTTCCCTCCTCCAGTCCAGAGAAGTATTGCTCCAGTCACATGATCTTAGTCCAGTCTAGACTCCGTCCAGATTGCCGAAAAATCTAGCAAGGAATTAAAAGATCTTGCCCAGCAGTTACTTCTCCAGTTAGAAGAGTTACAATCTCAGGAGAAAGGTTCTCCTGCCTCCTCTGAAGCTTCAGCTAACTTCGATCCAAATAATCCTCTATTCTAGGATTCCCAGGATCCGAATGATACTTACAGGCTTGACAGCGAATAAAGACATTCTGGATAGAACCAGTCACTATTTAGAATAGTACCTCCAGACAAGTTACTATTCATCTACAGTACCAGTCACTATTGATGAACAGTAACCAACACTCAGCCGATAGATAAAGACAAGGGACAAAACACTATTCATGAACATAACAGTTACTATTCATGAACAGTATCCGGCACAATGATTCAGAATTATTATTGCTTTCGGTGGAAAAAATTTTCACCCCAGTAAAAGCAATTTACTCTCCAGATTTTCAACAATCTTCAGAAGAATCCAAGGCTCTCATTCCCCTATAAATAACAACTCTCATTCCAGTTGAAGGCAGGCTCCAAAAATTGCAGAAACCAATTTTAAGAAAAGAAACCTCCCTTCTTGTAATCAGATGGTAATCCAGTTTTACACTTTTAATACCCTAGTCAGTCTTACATTTGTAACCATATGGCCTCAGTCGGCCTCTAGTTTGTAATCAAATAGCCCTAGTCGGCATCTGATCCCAGCAGTAATAGCTTACACCCCCTTTTGGTATATATATAAGGTATAAAGAAGTGGGATTTTTTAGATTTTAGTGAGACTTTTCTACTCATTGTCTATGAGACACATTAGAAATTCGAATTCCATGGACCAATGGTGAATTAACCTAAAACTTTCAAGTCTAGGTCAAACTACATATGAATGAGCCCACCATCCAGATATTGCATTGGGATTAAATATGATATTAAACATGAAAGCAATCAAATAATTTAGCAAAATTCAGCAAGAATCTGATCTCTATATCAATAACTATATTATTCAAGCAACTCAAACCACCACCAATCATTCTTGGAGGGACCATATGATATAGAATCAATTCGCATAGCTGCCCTACATAATTCAATCCTTTTCACTCGCTGGTGCATGCATCCTCTCCGTCAACCCGCGGGGGTCTTCATCATCCAACAATTGTGAAAGCTGCTTACCTTGAAACAGAGACCAACACACAATCAATTACCCCTGTAACTAAGGATATATATCATCTGGTTTAAATTACAGACTTAGGGTTCCTTCTTCAAATTCTGGCTTTTCTTTGTGTGAAATCCTTGTTGGAATAGCCTTTAAAAAAAAAAAAAAACTAATCCACCTTTGCTCCTCTTCTTCTTCTTTTTTTTTTTTTTTTTTTTTTTTTTAAATAGCATTTCAAAAATAGTGATGACAGGACAAAAACCATCCATTAGGCTTTAAAAGAAACTTTTAACAAGAAGTTTGCATTGTCTCAAATATAAAATCCTTGGCTTAAATGTTCAAATAAAAATGACTAAATTAATTACACTCAAGTCAAGAGTGCAAGGGCGATATTTGAAAAAAAAAAAATTCATAATTTAATTTGGCAATGTTCATTAATTATCTCAATGACAAGAATTTAGATTCAAATTCTCCTTTTTCCACTTTTTTTTAATTAAAAAATTTTATTAAAAAAAAAAAACCTTAAAACTCTAGTGGCAACACACATTCCTCAAGATTCAATCAAGCCCAAATTTCTCTATCTATGTGAGAGTTGTACCTCGTTCCTAAACCCATATATCAATAAATTACACAAAATTATTATTTTGTAATGCTTTCTTTGAAAATTTGAACTTTCAGACTGCGCTAATTTTGAAAAAGAAAATTTCCTTGAAAACAAATTAAAATATGTTAGAATAACAAAGATGCAGTTAATCCTCATTACTAAAACTTACACAACTTTATTAGAGATGTTTTATTAGTTCCAGATTTAAGGGTGATCTACTCTTCTTTTTTTTTTCTTTTTCTTTTTTTGTGGGGTGAAAGAACACCCTAGTTGGACTTAAAGTGAGGTTTTAATATAATATATTGGAACATTACTTCCTAGTGTTTATATCTTTCCATACATGACTTTCACTTGCATGTATATGTTTCACTTTATAGTCCATCAATTGTTAGATCATGTGTCTAATTCTTTTTCAATTTTTTTTTTTTTTGGACTTTATAAGAAAACAATAAAAGACATGCCACACGCTATGACGGTTTTTTTATTTATTAAATAGGCAAATAGTAGGGGAGAGAGAGAGAGAGAGAGAGAGAGAGAGAGAGAGAGAGAGAGAGCGAGGTGGACTACGTCACTTGAACCCAATCGAAATGGTTTGGGTTTGTCCGGTAGGAGGATTTCCTGTTGGGTATCATGTGTCAAGGGATGCTGCCAAATTACATTGTACCGAGTTGAAGATAAAGTCATTGACAATCAACTCTAAGCTTATCACAACCAATTATATATTATCTATCTTCCACAAGGGATTCCTGGCTCCACTCTACCTTGTGATAGTACTATATATACAGCTCTGCACCAGCTTATATACTCATTTTATTGCACGAATTCTTTCATTGGCTAATTGAATAACGGTTCCCTATTCTTCTTTCTTTCTTTTTTACTCTTTTTTTTTTTTTTTTTTTTTTTATCCACGGTTCCCTATTCTTCTTTAGTTACGTATATAGCTTCTCTGAAAATCATAGGATTATGGGAGACTCTTCTGCCTCATACATACACATGGTACTGAGATAGAGCTTTTTTTCTTAATAAGATACATACACATGGAACTACGAACTTGTTATAAAATCATGGGGCTGCCTATACTTATGTTAATTTAATTTTGTTTTTGTGGTTAATGTTCGGAACTACTTGCTATAGGTGCATCACCTGATTGAGACGTGCATGACTTTCCACATGACTAAAGAAGAGTGCATGGAAACCCTTTCAAAACATGCAAACATCGCCTCTGTCATCACCTCCACTGGTTTGTTTCCCTGAACTCACTCATTGATTTCTTGCCCGTATAAATATATACGTATAATCGTCACAAGCTCCCAAGAAACACATGCAAACTCACACATAGACGCACATGTACATCAAAAAACACAGACACACTAGAGACAGAGAGAGCAAAAGAAAAAAGCTTATTAGTTAAGTAATACATGCCTGAGGATGGCTTAAAATTTTGACAATATCCCACATAGGATTGGGCGTTGAATATTTATCTCTAGAATGATCTTGAACATAGATTGAGACGATCACAAACTACGCTCAAGTACTTATCTTAAATTAGAATTCCATTAAGCCTACATGAAGATGCACTAGTAGATAGACTTTTGCTGTAGCTAGTTTGGTTATATAAGTTATGAGCTCCTAACAGTAAAGTATGGCTTGATTAAGCTTATCTCACAAACAGAATAGTGTAGCTCAGTTTGTTTGTTACAGACTAATTACGTACCAATAGAAACAGTGATAACGTTACAGCCAAGCCATGGATAAATTTAATTGCAGTGTGGAATGAACTGGAGAAAGAAAACAAGGAATTCTTTGAGGACTATTTTAAATCTCAGAGCAAAGCAGACTGTATGTCGGCAGAAGAGACAACCAAGTTGATCCAGAAGATAAAATCGGATGCGTCAAAAGATGCTGATGACTAACATGCCGTCTGAAAACGATGGATTCTGGTCGGAAGTTGATCACCTCAAAATTCTTTACATCCAGCCAAACACAGTTATAAAAGTCTGATGTCACAATGTATGGTCTCGAATCACCCTTCCAATTCATATGGATGAAGAAACATGATAGACTAGGATCCTATTGAAGTTGATGGAGTCCTACCCTTTTTATGTACAATAATCACCTGTAGATTTAAACCATTGAAACAAATCTACATAAAGCATGCAGGATAGAAAAATTTCAGTTTTCACTTAGAATAAAGTGATTTATTATATCTTTATTTATAATGAGTGACAAAATGTGTTTACAAATTGGGAAAATATTAGTATACACACCTTTTAATCGCTACTTTAAGATACGATTTCAATACAATTCAAAAATTAGTGTAAAAATGTGTGTGCTAAGCACCACTCTTATGAATTTTACTAAATAAGACTAATAAGTCTTAAAATTACAGAAAAAAAATTAATTAGGAAATCTATATATATAATAATAAGTAAAGCAGAGAGAAAATTTAATTAAATTTTCAATTGGAATTCAATTAGTGTCTAATTTTACGCCACGTGTCTCATCTAATCTAAATTTTAGAATTTTGTGCCAAGGGAGTTAATTTAGGTAAAAATTGAATTTCAATTAGAATTTAAATTTTTGTGTCAAATTAGTTAATTTAATGTAGAAAACGATGAGTCCAATATAATAAACTATAAAAAACATAATCATATATATAATATGTAATTGTGATTGTTTTCAAATGTACCTGTGCATATGCACGGAGTTACACACTAGTTTATATATATGGATAGAGATTAAATTCTATATAGATGTAGTGTAAAACTCATGTTTTACCTCTCCAATTCTAACATATCACATCATCATATTACATATTATAAAATAGGCACAACTACAATCAATCAATTTTAATATCTATTTGAAAATTCAACTTAATTGTAAGTTTATTGAGATATTATTATGTGTGGTAGAGTCGATTGAGTTTTAAATAAAAAAAAATGATTTGACAATCTATTATTAGATAAAATAAAACATGAGTTTTTCCCTCTACCAAATTCGAACTCATATATGATGCCTGTCTCGTAGGTTCCAACACTTCAACCTTTAAAAAGGCTTGACAACATGGGCCATAAAAGAGTAAAAACAACGGCCTTATGGCCTGGACCAAATACGGCCCAACAAATGCCATGTCTTCCACAACCAGACCAACCTAAGATAAGAGCAAAATAACGAGCACCATATTGGAACTTTTCATATTCTTAATTCTTGCATCCAAATATCTTTACTAAAATGCAAAGCCCATTGGAGCAACCACGCTACTACACCCAAACCCAACCCAGGTTCTTCAACGCAATCCCCCACCAAAATATGAGAAACCTTTGCGTCTGTTGTGGCCCAAGGTCAAGAGTCCTGGAATTGTTATCTTTACACGTCCAGCTGAGCAAAATTAAGGGCAGTCCCAAAACCCATGGTTGACAATCTCTTCCGCAGCTTCTGAGCATAGCACATGTAAGTGCTCAGAAAATAAAGGCTCAAGCCCACTAAGATCAGTGGTACCTCACCATATATACAAATCCCAAACAATAGAATAAAGTGATAGAAGAGAAATTGAAGTAGTGATTGGTAGGAATGATCTCCTTGAGTTGGTCTGAGGATCAGTTTCTTACTTTTATGTATTACACGTTCTAGACCAAATTACACATGGTTCATTTCCTTGCCTTCTGTTTCTTCCAACCAAAAAAGTCCCCCATTCTTGGGATGCTCTCTTCCTTTTATATTATTCTTCCTTGCATCCCAGCCCTTCACATGTATGTCTCAAGGCATTTCTCAAAATACTTGTCCCATCAAAACTCTGCTGAGGGTGGTAGAAGGGGCTGCTAGTTGTGAAGTTACTATTCAAGCGTCATTTTCACATTAATGCAGCTAATAAGGTTGGTGTAGGGCATTTAATGTGGAGGTGGAAAGTTCCTCTTTCAAGAAGCTTCCTTTCATATCCTTCACCCCCATTATGGTTCTTCATAAGATACTTAATGCCCATGCTTCGACTTTCCTCCTCGGGTTAATAGGATCCTCGGAGCTTACTCAGCTCTTCATAAGATACTCAAGAGTCCTGGAATTGTTATCTTTACACATCCAGCTAAGCAAAATTAAGGACAGTCCTAAACCCATTGTTGATAATCTCTTCTGCAGCTTCTATTCATAGCACACATAAGACAAGGGAATGTCACTGTTGAATAATCCAATTTGTGTTGGTAGAATCCTGTGACATTCTCTTCATATATACTAGCCTTGTCACACATGCTCACAATAAGGATTTTTTTTTTTTTTTTGAGTTTAATGTAATTTTTCAGTCTAAATTTATCTATTGTTAGTGAGGTTATACTGGAATGGATTTTTAAGAAACTAAAAATTAGGATTTGAAATAGATCAAACTTCTAAGTTTAGTGTGTGCTAGTTTTTAAGAAAAAATTATCAAAAGTGCGTGAGATATGATGATGCAAAAAATCATCAGTATGAACTCCTCATCAATACAGATGAACGAAGGCACTGGCTTTGTTTAGAGACGAACCTGTTCGTGTTGTTCTTTGCTCCTTGTTAATACGGATGGACGAAAGTGTTGGATTCGTCCAGAGATGAACTTGCAATAAGATATGAAATAGAGAAATATGGATACACTGGTGTAGTGTTTGCCAAACATCCTCTGATGATTAAGTTAGAATGATATTCAATTGAAGTATATTGTAAAAGAATTCAACTTGAGAATAGTTTTTGGGGTGAGGGTTGTGTGTCCTTTTACCTTTGGTTTGTGTGGGTTTTTATAGCCCTTGTCTTCATTGTCTGAATGAATATCTGCATTCATAAGATATGGAGCTGTTGATATTAATGGCTGGCTTTTATTGTCTGCCAACGGCTACTCGTCCGTTAATGCCCGTACTTTACTCCTTAGTTGTCTTGGGCATTAAATGTCTTTTATGGCTTTGTTTGTCATTAATGTCCATACAATTACATTAAATAGCATTTTATTCGTCCGTCGAGAGATAGACGATTTTAACACTCATCAGTAATGAATGCGGAGGCGTTATAGATTTTAATGGCCTTTTACTCGTTGGTCTGTCGGTTACGCTTTTGCCTATTTGGCGCATTAACCTTTACTCATGTTATTTATGGGGAACTCGTTTAATGTATGCTAAATGGACTATGTTGGCTTTCTCTTCTTTTGGATGAGGGTGATTTTTCTCTTCATTAGTTGCCCTCCTATTCCTACCGTCATCTTTACAGACATGGTTGGAATATGAAAGGTAACATCATTTTGACTTCTGTACCCGTCCCATTTATTATGATAGATGTTTTCGGTCTTGTCATGACACATATTGGTCTATGATTATTAAAGATATTTTATATCTTGTATCAATGATTCATCATGTATTAACGATGATAATTTGTATCATGTATAAACAACTTGTCGTGTAATAACAATTACAATTTGTATCATGTATTAGCGATTCATTGTGTATTGACGATGACAATTTGTATCATGTATCAACGATGATAATTTGTATTGTGTATTAACGTATATTGTGTATTAACAATTCATCGTGTATTGACGATTATAATTTATGTCATGTATTAACGATTCATCGTACATTAACGATGACAATTTGTGTTGTGTATTAATGATGACAATTTGTATCGTGTATTAACGATTCATTGTGTATTGACGATGATAATTTGTATGTATTAACGATGACAACTTGTATTGTATATTAACAATTCATCATGTATTGACGATGATAATTTGTATTGAGTATAAATAAATTAATCGTATATTGACAACGATAATTTGTATCGTATATTAACGATTCATCCTGTATTGACGATGATGATTTGTATCGTGTATTATCGATGTATATTTTTATAACTTTCCATACACATATTTTTATGTAGAAGCATATTATATTTTATCAATGTTTTCTATGAGTTACATATTCTTATAGAAAATTACTTCATCTCTTTGAAGACTTCACTTTTATTGAGATAAAATGACTTCAATAGAATACAACTTTAATGGAAACAAAGTTAATCCTTGGAAAGGATATGAATTAAGAAACATTTTTTTGGGGCCTTATTGGTAATGCCTCTTTCAATGCTCAATGTTTCATGGATGAGGTGACATGTTCCTTGTTGTGAGGAATATACAAGGTCTCTCATGTAGAATCTTTTGATTTTAGTCCTCCCTCTAGATGGTGATCTACATGTTCGACTCGTTTCCTTCTTTTGCTGACCATTCCTTTGGATGCACACACATCCTCTGCGTTCATATCTTTTTGTGCCTTGTGAAGCAACTCCGTCCCCATCTTGGATAGGGTTTTGGTTATGGAGAAATAGAAGTCTATAAGCAACAATCCAACTTGGAACATGGTCAATACAACTTGGTCTTCTGCCTCATCAACTTGCAATAGTTCCTTATTGAAGTGGATTACATACTACCTCAAAGTTTCTCCTTCCTTCTAATGAATGTTGAGAAGATGTCTAGTTGGCTTCTTGTGTCGTTGTCCTCCGATGATATGACGAACAAAACTCTTGCTAAGTTGTTCAAAGTTTGTAATGGTACCTGGCAGTGGCGGCTCTAGGAATTTATTTTAGGATGGTCACTAAGAAACTTAAATTATACAAAATTTAATAAAGAGACAACTTAAATATATCAACGTCACAAAAAACAAACACGCAAATACATGAAATATTACAATTTTTTGTACTAGCAAAGAGAAAAAAATAATAATGATAATAATAAGAGATAAAGTGGATTGAAAATGCTGATATGAGAATAATAAAGTTACCACAACAATTTCATAGCAAATCTTATGCAACAAGCTGTTATGGGTGGGTAAAATATGTCAATATTGAGCCCAAATTAAAATTAGTAATAGCTAATCACATAAGATTTACTGTGAAAATATTGAGGATGTAGCATTACTATGGCTTTTGTTCAATTCAAATTCTTGTGATTCTTAGGTCATGTTGTTTAAAATTTTTATTATGGTGGTCAAAATACATTAATATAGTATATAATATTTTTTTTGTAAGTATATATATATATATATATATTTTTTTTTTTTTTCAAGTCAGGGTGGTCACTAAATAGATTAATTTAAACTACTTATTTATATATATATTTTGCTAAGTATAAAAAAAATAAAAAATAAAAAAAATTGGCAAGTAAGGGTGGTCCTGTGACCACCCTCACATACAAGTGGAGCCGCCACTGATACCTGGGGGTATTTTGCTAAACCAGACGCTAGCTGCAGCCTTTAGTGTAGTTGGAAAGGCTCTACACATTACTTCATCCGGAGTCATGTAGATGCATTAGAGTTTTGAAGTACTTAATGTGGTCCAAAGGATCCTTTGAACCGTCATATGACTCGAGTCGAGGGAGGTGAAACTTTGGTGGAAGAGGACGATCCAACACCTCAATGGTGAATGGTGAATCTGTTCTCCGAATCATTCCATCCAGGTTTCCCATGGCTTTTCCTTTCATAGCATTCCAATCTCTCTCCTCATGCTACAAAGTTCCCTTTCCATCCTAGATGAATTTTCTTTTAAAGCTCTTGTCCTCCTATGATCGTCATTGTTGTTCTTATACCTTTCATCATTTCTTTAATCACTTTGGGCTTTGACGATTTGCCTTAGCTCTAAATTTTGTCGTGTCAGTTCATCGACACTTGCTATCAATGCTTGAATTTGCTAAGCTGCTTGAGTGGAATCCATTTGGTATCAAGAGGAATTCTTTTGTAAAGAAAGGGAAATTGTATGGCTTTGCAAACGTTTCCCACAAATGGCGCCAAATTGATGATGTAAAAAATCGTTAGTATGAACTTCTCGTCGATACAAATGGATGAAGGTGTTGGCTTCATCCAAAGAAGAACTTATTGGTGTTATTCTTCTCTCTTTTTCAATACAGATGGACAAAAGCGTTGGATTTGTCCAGAGACGAACCTGCAATAAGATATGAAATAAAGAAATGTGAATGCACCAGTGTGGTGTTTACCAAACACCCTCCAATGATTAGGTTAGAATGGTATTCAATTAAAGTATATTGTAAAAGAATTCAACTTGAGAATAGTTTTTGGGGTGAGGATTGTTTGTCCCTTTGCCTTTGGTTTGTGTGAGTTTTTATAGCCCTTGTTTTCATTGTCTGAATGAATATCTAGATTCATGAGATATGGAGCCGTTGATTTTAATAGCTGGCTTTTATTTTCTGCTAACAATTACTCGTCCGTTAATGCCCGTATGTTACTCTTTAGTTGTCTTGGGCATTGAATGTCTTTTATGGCTTCGTTCGTCATTGATGCCTGTACGTTACGCCTTACATTGAATAGTATTTAATTCGTCCGTCGAGAGATGGAAGATCTTAACACTCATCAGTAATGAATGCAGAGGCGTTATAAACTTCAATAGTCTTTTGCCCTGTCCGTCGGTTACGCTTTTGCCTATTTGGTGCGTTAACATTTACTCATGTCATTTATGGAGAACTTATTTAATGTATGTTGTAGTCGTTTATCACAATAATGATGCTAGATGAACGATGCTAGTTTGATGGACGATGTTGGCTTACTCTTCTTTTGGATGAGGGTGATTTTTCTCCTCATTAAGATATATTTAAATAGAGTGTACTAATTTTTAGAAAAAAAAGTATATCTAGTAGTTTTTTTTTTTTAATTTTGTTGAATTACCATTTTAACCCTATTTTTTATTTGTTAAGAATAAGGATTATCTAATTAGTTTAGAGGTATTTTTGACATTTTCTGAAGGCATAACTAACTTTCTGAATCTTCTTAATATATAGAAATATATAGAGATAATGGCTTTGATCTTGTTTAGCAAGGGACAAATACACTGTACACAAGCTAGCCTGTACCAAAAAGCTTGAACATGAACATCTTGCAGGGTTTAATGTTAATCCTGTTAACTTATGCTTAAGCTCAACTACTTGCATGAAGATATCACCCCTTGTTGTCCCTGTCCAAGCCTCTTCATCCTCCTATCTCCTAGTGCTCAAGGGAATATCCTTTAAGAGAAAATCCAGGAATTAACCCAATATTTTCACAACACTCTTATTTTTAGTTGTGGTAAGTCTTTGTATAATTTTATTTCATTTTATTTTAACCTATGATGACTAACGAATGATGCGACATTTTGTTGCAACTAAAAAAAAAAAAAAAAAAACTCAATTCTTAACCATGTTGTAAGGTTGAATTTATTCAATTATGTGTTGATTTTATTCCGTGCAAAATTTGCTTGTATTTCAGAAATTAGATACCCTGTATTTAGGTGGAAATTATGTAAGGGCTGTGTGTGAGAGAGTGTGAAGAATTCCAGTGTGTGTGCATTCTAGACATTTTTGCGAGTGGCTCGCGACTAATGATTCGCCAAAATGCCACACGTGTGAAGCATGCAGGAAGTTGAAGGGTCACGACAGCTGGAGCACTACAGGACAAAATGGAACAGTCTGGCCAGTCAGTTATTTTGCAACTTAAATTTGCGACTCATCCCAGTCGCGAGTTAGTCGCCAGAACACCCTATTTTATAGAAAAATGACTTTTCATATTCCTCACGTACCCTACTATAAATACCCTTATACCCACGAAATGTAAAGAGCTCCCAGAGAGAATTTTGAGAGAGAAATCATAGAGAACAACAAGATTGACTCATCCACAATCTTATACCTTTGATTCTCAAATTCCTCTACTCTCACCCTCTCCATTGACTTATCCTTGAGGTGTTTATTAGCCAAATCTTTATCTCATCATACCTTTATTAGTGAGGAGGTTTTTTTTTTTTTTTTTTTTTTTTTTTTTTTTTTTTTTTTTTTTTTTGGTGCTTGGTAAGCAGTTCAAAGAGGACCAATTTATTTGGTTGATGTAATGGGCTTATTGTGGGATCCGAAAAGCTAAAGAAGACACAGTTAGGCTTAACCTTATTGGAGCAAGAAACTTGAAGGGCTTAGGTGTATTGCGTAGATTAGGCTTGGATGGTTTATTGCTATTTTTGTATTCTAACTTTATTCTTTAATGAATCATTTTACCACTTGGAGGGCGATGGAGAGATTTTTCGCGGAAATCTTTAGTTTCCTGTTTGATAACATATGCCGATGTTATCTTTGTGTTTGCATCTCTCTAACCTTTACTCTTGCCTTTTAATTGCTGATTTGTTGTGATTACTTATGGTTTAGAGTAGTTTGTTTATTTGGGTATTGTTTGTACTTATTTTTCCGCACATTTATTGTTTGAGTATAAACTTGTGTTGGTATTTTTGAAATTGGGAATCTAAACATTTACTAGTGTTTTACACACCAAGTGAACTTTCACATGTTAACCTAGAAAAGGAGGAAGATTTCACCAATGAGGTTGGAATTCCATGTATGTCAAGTTTGTTCAATAAGCTAACACATGAATTTTCAGGCAGCAGCAACGAAGGAGGAATGACTTATATGTGATAGGGAAGGAAGTCACCTATGTCACCCTTACCAATTCTCTATCTTGAGCCCGTAATAATGACTTGGCCTTTCTAGCTATAATTAATAAGTTTTACATATATTCTGTTATCTTCATCATATATATTAGGCTAAAATGCAAATTACATCTTTTAAGTTTGACAGAAATTTATTTCAAGCCTCTAACTTCACTTTTGTTCAATTGAGTCATCTAAATTTCAAATTTATTCAATTCAAGTCTTTCGTCCATTTTCATTATAAAAAAAAAAAAATTGTCATTCACTATGCAATTAACTAATGAAAAAAATGTGGGTTCCAGTTAGCTCAACTGATAAAATCTTTGATGGTTGAATAAGAAATTTAGGGTTCAATTCCCGCCTACACAAAAAATCGACTGGTGTTTTGATCTGTTGATAAAAGAGTTATTATCAGAAGTGGACGCCATAAGTTAAAAAACTCAAAAAAAAAAAAAAAAAAACTAATGAAAAAATATCTTTTGAAAATAAATTCTCACATAAAAAATCTATAAAGTAATTTTGTTAATTTTTTTTTTTCGGGTGAGAAAAATATGTTTTTTAATGGTAATTTTTTTAACAAAAGAAATAATGTCTAAATTGAATAAATTTGAAATTTAACTCAATTGAATGAAAATAAAGTTATTTGGTTGAAATGAATTTCAGTTAAACTTAGATGGTACAATTTGCATTTTAACCTATATATTATCTTGTCATGTTATTTCTTTTGTTTCACATCATCGTATTCTTATTTTACATTATTGGCCCATATTTTTATACTTCTATATTAAAAATGATTTTCTTTAAAAATTACTTTCATTTATGATTTCACCAAAACAAAGAGGAAGTAATGAAGAAAAAAATAATAGATCCATATAAAAATAATAGGTAAGTATACAAATAAAATCCAACCATATATGTCTTTCTATTATATCTTCCAAACCGTCTACACTAACAATCAGTCCCTCTCCTCCAAAAGGGGATTTTAGTAAATAACCAAATATGACGCTTAGGCTAAGGATTAAGTTGGTAATTTTTCTTACATCTATCCCTCCTGGAGCCCAAGTATTATTTATGCCTCCAAAATGAATAGTTTGAATACTAGAAAAAGAGCACCTATACCTAACAAAATTAAGTATCGCAAATATGCCACGTAAGATAATTGTTACTCTTTTTTTTATACAAGATAAAAAATCTACTCTAACTTAATCTAAATATATATGTGCGTGAAATTCTTTTCTAGAGACTTGAATTCTGGCTTTTACCTCTTACATTTTACAAGTACTTATACTTGTAGAGTAACTATCGCACTAAGAGTATGTAGTGGTAGATATTTGTTACTTAATTTGATGTCCGATAATTATTTTTTTGTACTAAAATTAGGCAAAAAAAAACATAAAAAAATATTAGTATTACTATTTTCATATTTTCATGTGTGATATTTTTTTTTTTAACACGGTTGAAAATGAAAGTCCACACGTGGATAAAATAAAGAAAAGAGAAGATGATATCAACAAATAACTGGCTGAGGAAAATCCAGGTTTCTGGACAAAAGACAGCGTTTTACTTTTGTGTTTTTCGATGTTTTAAAATAAAAGAGCATTGGAGTTGGAGATAGATGGCCACTCGTCATAGCAATGGCTTCGCTTTGCCTCACTCCGTTGCCAGCTCCGCCACGTTCTCAACCTCGTAAACTCTTAGAACCTAATTCTTCTTCTTCTTCTTCTTCTTTGAATTTGAAGCCCATTGTCGTAAATGGAAACCCACCAACTTTTGTTTCTGCTCCTGGTCGCCGAATTGTCGCTGGTTTGTTTTCGCTACTTTTATTATTTGTTTTTTTTTGCTATAGTTGGTCCATGTTTTACTTCTCTACTAATATCTTTGTTTACCTCATGTTTTTTTCATTATTAATGCTATTTCAGTTACTGGTCATTAATTTTTCAGAGCTACTTCTTATATTGTACTTGATGTCATGGTCATTTGAAATAATTATATAGAGAGAGTCCAATTAATTTGGCAATGGAAGAACCTGACTGTTACAAGTTACAACCAATGTTAGTAGTCTGATAAGCAAAGTTATGGGTCCAAACCATTTTATTAAGAGAGGATGAATAGCACCCATTTGGTTCAATTGCAAATTCCCAATGTGAAGCACACACTTTTTTTTTTAATGGTTAAATTCACAATTTTTTAACTGTTTAAGTTTTGGGACAATCAGTAATTTAACATGAAAAATTAAAACTTTTTTTTTTCACTAACCAAATCATTTAGGTGTGCTAAGCTGTTTCACAAAATATTTTATATATTGTTTTTAGATATTTTGCCTTCTTATTTGACATGCATGTGCAGTTGGGGATCTTCATGGAGACCTTGACCAAGCAAGATGTGCACTTGAGATGGCTGGTGTCTTGAGTTCTGATGGTGAAGATTTATGGACTGGTGGAGAGACGGTATGCTATTTACTTACATATGTAGAACAGTTTACTCTTGTGGGAGTAAATTAGGGAATGCATTTGACCAATAATTTATCTATTCTACTCTCCCTCCAAATTTCTCCAATTTGGAGGAATTAAAAATGAGGGGTTAGAGGGAGTTGAAATCCCTCCAAATCTCTCCCCTTCCTTTCTTAAAAAACTTCCAAACAAGGTAATTGAATTACTCTCCTTCCCTCTTCTCTACTCCCCCTCCTTTTTTTAACTCCCAAACAGGCTATAAGTCTATTGTTAATTAAGTTCTGCTGTTGCTCTGACATTGCAATGGAGCATTTCTAACATAGAAAGAAATGGGTAAACTTTGCAATTCCTTTTGGGAAAGAATAGTTATTACCATTATAGTAAGTTTAACTGACACTTGACAAGTTCAAGTTCTTATGAATTATGTTTGGTTTAGCTATTGAATAGCGTACAATTTAGCGAAAGGGATGTGAGGCAATTTAGTAGCTTGAAAGATATATAAATTAATTACACCAAGGAGAAATTACTTGCCTTATTGTGAGGTTGGGTTTTTGAAATACACTTTAAAAAAAGAAAAAAAAAAGAAAAGAGAATTTCTATTTTCTTATTTTGGTCCATCCTGTGCATGAAGGGACTTGATATGCAGTTTTCTAAATATATTACCTATGTAGGTAGCTTCTTTTGTTATTACTCTACTGCAAGCAGGTAAGTTCTTGACTACTTTAATTTAAATTTTACCCGGTGACCCAGGTTTTAATTCAGCTTGGAGATATACTTGATCGAGGTGACGATGAGATTGCTATTTTATCCTTGTTGCGATCATTGGATATGCAGGCAAAAGCTGAAGGTGGAGCAGTTTTTCAGGTTTGTCTTTTATACTTGCTTAAGAGTCAAGTCACTGTTTTAATGTGTGATTTTCCAAAAATTTGTAAACAAAGGATGGATTTTCTTTTTTATTTATTGTAATGTAGCTATTAATTCCAAGCTACTGTCATCTATCCTTTTTGATTCCCTCTGTCAAATTTCTTAGTTGCACAGACCTCAATATATTTGATTGGTAAAACTGTTTTTGAAAATTTTAGAATCATATTTGTAGACTTTTTCCCTCTCAATTTATTGGCCATTCAATATTCTTTTGGTATAGGTCAATGGGAATCATGAGACTATGAACATTGAAGGGGATTTCAGATATGTTGTATCTGGGGCATTTGATGAGTGTATTGATTTCCTAGAATACTTGGATGAATGTACAAATGACTGGGAAGAAGCTTTTGTTGGTTGGATTGGTGTGTCTGGAAGGTGGAAAAAAGAAAGGAAGATGTCCCAAAATTATTGGGGTCCATTGAATCTAGTGAAGGTACTAATTTCTCTTTTCTATCAATTTTTTTATTGGTGGGTCTTGAACTCACAACCTCACCCTCAAAGAGGATTTGAGCTAGAGCTCAGTGGCTAATTCTCTTTTCTATAAATTAACTCACTAAACTTCTAGTTTTTGCCTTGTTTTTCACAATTGCTAGAAACAACTAGTGATAAGAAGATGTTGTTGCTCTATTTACTATTATTTTGTTGAGATCATAAGAGTTGATGAGAAAAATTCCAGTTGGCAACTGCATTGTTTGACTTAATTAGAACCACGTATAAATAGGCAGAAGTTGGAAGAGTAGATTTTAGATAAGTCAGGCTGAGGTGACTTTTTCCATAGCAATGATATTTTGATGTGGACAAGCTCATACTTTTATATCCCCAATACAAATAGCTGAGTGATGAGTTAAACTAAATAGTTATTTATATTCCCTTTAGTTATGCTTTTATTCATTAATTAGCAAAACTTTAAGCGTTCAGGCATGAGACCTAAGCTTCAAACCACCTCTTCTTCTTATCATCAAAATAAATGAATAAAAGAAGTTTTAGGCATCCAACCAATTCATGTTCACCATCTGCAATGTAGACTTATACATATCGCCATAAAATGTGATAACATCATAACAATCTGAGTCAGCCCCATTACGTATTGGCTATTATCTTGAGGTAGTGCCAAGGATTTATATCAGTATTGTATCTTCTGATTAGAGGCAGAGACTAGCAGAAGTAAAAAATATTGAGGAAAGAGTTATATATTTGGGTTCCATTTGAAACCAGCTTTTCATGCTTGATTACTTAAATAATCCATTAAATATCTATCGTCTCTTGAAAAAAACGTAGTAGTCCCCCACCCCCCACCCTCTTTTTCTGGTTTCGATTTTTCAGTATTCTTTCTTATAAAGCTATTCAAATATTAGGACAGAGGCAGAAGGGGATGATTGCCAGATCTATGCTCTTAAGACCAGGTGGTCCATTGGCAAGTGAGTTGGCGCAGCATGCTGTTGTTCTTAAGGTTAATGACTGGGTCTTCTGTCACGGTGGCCTACTTCCTCACCATGGTAAAAGTAGTACTGCCATTTGGATGAGGTTATTTTTTGTGAAACCATTATCAGTTCATACTTGAGCAAGCAATTCTATCTTCTCTTGTTTGAAATGCCTGATAAGAGTGTTGATCCTTCCACAGTTGCATATGGCATAGAGAGGATGAACGGAGAAGTATCTCACTGGATGAGAGGTCTCAGTGAGAGTGGTGATAGTCCTCAGATCCCTTTCATGGCTACCAGGGGTTATGATAGTGTTGTATGGAACCGCCTATTTTCAAGGGATGTTTCAGATTTGGAGGACTATCAGATTAAACAGGCAAGTCTCTTTAAGGCTTTGTTCATTTGGAGTGAAAACAGGAAGGATGGAAAACAAAAGGAGGAAAATAGGATAGAAAATACTGTTTTTCACTGTTTGTTTGGGGAAGGAAAATAGGGAGGATGGGAAATTCGAGAGAAAGTTTTCTCTCTGGGCCCACTTTTTTTTTTCTTCCAAATCAGAAGGAAAATCTGGAGAGAAAAGTTCTATAGTAGCACTTTTACAAAAATACCCTCTTTCCATCTATTTTTTTTCAACATTCTTTTTTTTTTTTTCTTTTTCTTTCAACTTTACTTGAACATTTTTTTTTTCTTTTCAACGTTACTAAACTCAGTAACGTTGTTGTTGTTGTTTTTTTTTTTTTTTCAACGTTATCAAGAACGTTTTTTTTTTTTTCTTTTCAACATTACTGAATGTTGTTGTTTTTTTTTTTTTTTTTCAACGTGACCTAATCTAATTTTTACATTATAATAATATAAATTTATATATATGATGTGATAAATTTTATATTATTTAATGATTAGAAATAAATCTATTTCTTACGTATTATGTAACAAGGGTATAATAGTCTATTTATATAAATTATATTTTCTATCCTTCTCTTTTTCTTTCCAACCGAACACAAGAGTTTTCCATCCTCCCACTTTTCCACTCTCCCAACTGAACACACAAGAGGGAAAACTAAATATTTTCCATCCTCCCACAATTTTCCATCCTCCCACTTTTCCACTCCTTCAACCGAATGGACCCTAAATGACATTGTATATTTTACTTTTCTAATTCAAGAAATATGTTGCCCTATACTTGAATAACGTAACTTGATTTTCATCTGGATAATACATGAGCTGTAATAGTAAAAATAGGCAGGTAATTTGGCAGAATTTTTTTTTCCTGTTGATTGGGCCATCTCTTGTCCTTAACTTGATTTTCTTTTTTCTTTTATTAATGGTTCTGCTGAAAAGTGATAAAATTGGATTTGGTTTAAGAATAAGGTTTTCTGCTGTTGCACTGGTTCTTTCAAATGTGCTACATTACTTGATCAATTTATCCTTTTCATCCAATGAGATTATGAGTCAACTTTGAATTACATAATGTTGTGATATTTTGACTTTTATGGCTCCTGGTACTAAAAATATCTGCACATCAGATACATTCTATTCTTGAAGAGACACTGCAAGCAGTTGGTGCCACAGCAATGGTGGTGGGGCATACTCCTCAAACTCTAGGGGTGAATTGGTAATGGAATAAACTTTTGCTGGGTGTTTAATAAGGATAAGAAGTTATTGTGATCTCTCTTAAGCCTGAAATACTTTCTAAATCCTGCAGTAAATACAATTGTAGCATATGGCGCATAGATGTGGGAATGTCCAGTGGTGTTCTTAATTCAAGACCAGAGGTAAACTGAATCATTATCACCCAATATTGTTGTGATAAGACTTGAAAGAACTGATGAAAGGAACCACTCTATCACACTTCTCTGGCATCTTTCCACATAGAGAGATTACCCTCTTCCATGGGATCTGAGTTTACTTGAGCCCCAGGGTTAGAGTTTCTCTGTTTTGATATATGGTTGGGATGAATATTTCATGCCTCCAAGCTTCAATCTTGATTTGACCAAAGCAACTGCTTTCTTAGTATATAATATGATCTGAATTGGATTTTATGACGAGTCCATATATAAAGCTTAATTTCCTTCTTTCAAGATTCAGTTTCTGCTTAATGAACTATATGATAAAGGTATTGTGAACTAATAATGTGAGGACTATTAACCAGGTTCTAGAAGTAAGAGATAATAAAGCAAGAGTTATAAGGAGCAGAAGGGACACATACAGTGAATTCCAAGCTATTGACTACATATAGAATCAATCAAATGAACTATTGAGGTATGATGGATACTTCACTTTATTATTTTATTGTTCTATTACAATCAAAACTAGAAATTTCTTGATTTGTGCAGGACACTCTACATGGTGCTGCAAGCCTGCACCTATTATGTTGAGAACTTGGGATGCCTGTATCACTGTGCTTTGGCCAGTATTTCATTTCATAGGAGATTAGCATACAATTTCAATGGATAAAATATAGAGATTAGATCACCAATCTAAGAACTTAACAATGTCAGCACTGTACTGCTTTTGAGGCATTCATTAAATAATAATTTAGACTTCTTGAAATTTTAAACATTTTAGTGATGCTAGATAGTTAAATGTTGACACTGCACCGCTTTTATTTGCAGCTCAGCAAGATACTAATTAAAATGAAAATTTTACTGATTATTGTTGTATTTGTTCACAGGAAATACAGGCTGTACTCTTGACCCTGAAACGATTTTGTTATACTTGCATTCTTTCAGTGGCTTACATTGTTTGCATTTAAAACAATAAGCCAACAATGATAAAAAAGCAGAGACGGTGCTGATCCAAGCACTAAAAGAGGCAAAGCAAGCGTTCTATCTCGTGCTTAAAGTGAAATTATTCTAAGACCTGGCTTGGTGTAAATGAAATTGTTTACACTGATTATAAACTGAATCAGGCTGTTAAATAAAGTTGCACATAGTTGAATTTGAATAAGATCAAGAGAAGATACTGTAATTGTGACAACATTGTTCAATGTAGTATGCCCATTTCTTAATACTTGTTATTTCCAGCTCTACTAGGCAAACTTTAATCAGACCTAATTAGTTTCACTTGTAAATGATTCATAATGGTTCTCAGAGATAATTAAGAAGAGCGTGTCATGGGATTATCTGGAGAGGCAACTAGTGTCGCCAAATTTGAGTATGCTTGATTTCAATGAGAAAATCCATCCACAATTCAAATTACCAAATGTTAGAAAAAGCATGCCATCTATTCTGCCATCACAAATTACCAGCTGTCAATTATCATGAGTAGATTTTTGTCCCAAATTTTTGCCTAGTGACGACACTAAACCGACTTAGTCTCACCTAATAGGCTAAAACCCAACACTCATACAAGGAAACTTGCAAGGAACAGTTTGTGTGAATCAAGTAATACATGGCGCACACAAATTATACGAGAATCATCAATATTTTTTACTTTATCAGGCTCACTTACACAAAACAGTAACTTGAGATGTGCTTTAGCTAAAATCAGCTCACTTTTACACAAAACACTCATTTTTTTTTTTTTTTTTTTTTGATGAGTCCAAACGCTCATTTTGAGATATGCTTTAATTAAAATCAGTAAATTATCCATCAAAACTTATACGATACACATAAAATACAATAGTTTCTCATAGACTGACTCTTATAATCAACAAGTGTTAGACAAGTATTGTGAATAGTTTAAAAAAAAAAAAAATAAACAGTCATTTCATTCTTATATTTTAGTTTGTCTTCTTATAAGACAACTTTTACTACAAATTGCTACATGCACTTTTGTAAAAAAGGAACGATAATTGAGGACTTCAACTTTTCTTCAATTTTCCTTTCTCGGTCTGTGTTTGTGTTTGTAACTACCCCCTTTCCTTCAGTTTTCCTTGTGTTTGTAACTCCCCCCCCCCCCCCCCCCCCACCTTCCCTTTCTCTCTTCCCCCAACTACTTTTAGGGCAACTGCTTGCCATCCTCTAGCATATCAACAAAGTTGTTTTGACAAGTAATTGCTTGGCAATTACTTTATCACGCTATTGCCACATGTTTTATATTTATGCACTACATGCATGGGTCATACAAATACAACTAGCAACCCAAGTACTCTTCTCAACACTCAACCTTGATCAATGTACACCAAGTGGAGGGCTTGGCATGTGTAAGAGTATCGATCAGCCCCCATCGATTTCAATAAGGGCCTCCAAAATGGGTTGCCTGGTGTGGGTCCATCCTATGCATGGGCTCGAGAGTAGGCCATGAGTCTCTTGAGCCAGGCAATAAGGACTCCCCATTTGGATTTTTGGATTAACTTGTACACGTGGGACATTTGTTAACAAAAACCTATACTTTTAATCACTTTTGATAACATTAATGTTAGAACAACTTGTTAAGATTGTTCCTCAAAAAAAAAAAAAAAAAAGTTGTTAAAATTGAAATTTTTATTGGAAAAATGTGGCAAATTATTATCTATATATATAATAATAGGTAAAACAGAGAGAAAATCCAATTAAATTTTCAATTGGAATTCAATTAGTGTCTAATTTTACGCCATGTGTCTTATCTAATCTAAATTTTAGAATTTTGTGCCAAGTGAGTTAATTTAGGTAAAAATTGAATTTCAATTAGAGTTTAATTTTGTACCACATATCCCATCTAATCTAAATTTTTAAATTTTTGTGCCAAATTAGTTAATTTAATGTAGAAAACGATAAAAAACATGGCGTAAACCATAAAAAACATAATCATATATATAATATGTAATTGTAATTGTTTTTAAATGTATCCGTGCATATGCACGAGATTACACACTAGTTAGAATAATATATAACATTTTCATAAATCCATAACTACCATGTCTTTTGTTATACACCCATCAGACATATAAATGACATAATTTTGCAAAAAATTGTCAAAAAGTTTCTATATCAAAATTTATTGTACTGGTGTCGCTTTTAAATAAAAATAAAAACAAATATTAAATTTAGAAAAAAAATTTGGTTCTAAATCAATTTGAAACTATCTTTTTTCACTTATTGTAGTGATGGCGATTAAAGTGATGATTCATGTGTTAATGATGATTCATGTGTTAATGAGTCGTGTGATTTATTTAAATAATACACATTAATAGTTGTATAATATTGTAAGGGAAAAATTTGGCTCAAAACATGTTTAGAGCATTGGACTCTAACCACTAATAAGAAGATTAAATGACATGTGTCCTTGTCATGTGCACTTACTTAACTCAACTAACCAAATAAGTTATGTGTAATAAGACAGACACACGTCATCTTCTTATTAATGGTTGGATCCCAGGATCCAAAAACTGTCAAATAGCAGCTCATTTGCATCAACTCATGCAAAAAATTGTCTTTTTTTAGCATAAAAACCTATTTTTTCTATTTTACATATTTACTTCTCAAAACACATCACATCAGAATATCAATTTTATATTATATTTAATTAAAAAATATTTTTTTTAATTGTTTTTTTTTTCTTCACAAATAACAACCACCATCACCTCTCTTCTTTTATTCTTGAAATATAAAAAAAAAAAAAAAAAAAAGATACAAAATGAATAGTATTATACATAATTACCATAACAATTATTTATTTTTACACAATTTTATATGGACGGAAGCGTTGAATTTTGCACTCCACGGCTAACGCGATACTTTTTCTATGCAATGCAAGCAATGCTCTGACTAAACCCGAAAGGCAGTTGGCAGTTATCGTTGGTTTTCAAGCCCAGCTCCAACGACTTTTAACTTGGTAAACTCCGCCAATCTTAAACCCCTCTAACTCTCCAAAGCATTATATCTGTCTCACACAACACACTCACTCGTACATGCACTCCCACCTCCACCGTTCTCTTATTCTGCGCACACTTTCTTCTTCGTCTTCACGCTTTGCTCTTCCACCCTTCCCAAATTCACTTTCAACAATGGCTTCCTCTTCTCTCGCTCTCCCTTCCATTTCTCTCCACAAGCAGCTTCCTTTCAATGCCTCCTCCTCCTCCGACTCCCTGCGGATTCGAAGCCTTCGACTTCGGAATCCAGACCGATCTAGGGTTTTCATGACCAGCGTCTCGGTTGGATCTCAGGCCCTCGTTAATGATTCCTTGTTCTCCGATTACAACCCCACCTCAGCTTTCCTTTTTCCCGGCCAGGTTTGTTTTCTTAACGCTGCTTCATTCGCTTTTATTCATAGGCACAACACAAATCGCACATTCATTTATCAAAATTGAATTGATGGTTATTGGAGAACTTTTGTAAGCTTAAAAATGCGAATGATTTGCTTTGAACAAAAAAAAAAAAGGGTTTACTTTGAAAACCAATTTTCAAATTAAGTTGTAGCTACGGGGTTTGTGCATTTTTCTATGTTCATTAGTGTAAAGAAGGTGCTGAATCATGTACCGTAGAAAGTGATTTAGGTTGTTTAGTGGAAAATAAGAGGAATTAGGTCCCGTTTGATACACTCGCTCAAACAAGTGTTTTCATTTTTTAAACATTATACGTATTTGCACACATATATTTCCACACATGTTTTCAATTTTTAAGTGCACGTACCAGACATCCCCTTAATTTGGGGAAAGTTATTGGGCACGGGGCAACAATTTGAAATTTAGTAGTCCAGTTGCAATGCTCCTTCCTCTAAAGTAATAGTGAGTTCCATTAATTAAGTTCATGGTGGGATGCATCATTCATGTGAGAAGACAGACAAGGGAGTATCGCTCCCAGAATATCTAATAAATTTCCCAATTTGAAAGGTTTTATATTTTGCCTTTTGGAGTTTCATAAGGTATTACTATTAGGACAAAACTTAGGTATTTAGGTTCCCCTCTTAAAATTGAGTCATGTGGTTACTTAACTAAAAAATACACTTCTATTCTATGAGAAAAAATCCATATGGTAGAATCTTAAGAGGGAATCTAAGGAACAGCACCTAAGTACTATACCTAAGTCTTGCTCTTCTTATTATATACATATGCATATGTTATGTTTGTGCAGAATCAATTGGTTTGATACTGTAAATTCTTGAAAATGGCCGGCCCTATGCATTCTATTAGGGGGAAAAAAAATGATGTAGTGGTTTCTAATTTCAGTGAGTGGTGGTTTCAATTGAACTGAGTAAAGATTGTAAAAATGTAAGGAACTATATAATAAATACGCTAGGGAAAGAAATGGTGGTATGGAGGTGAAAATCTCATTAGTACAAGGGTTGGAGGAGAGGACGGTGAGAAACAGAAGAAAGATGCTTTATTGTATGCCAGAATTTATCACAAGAAAGCATCGTGAGACTAGTTTTTGCCTTATACAGCTCAAGCTGAAAACTGGGACAGTTTTACAAAGAAATAACTTATACCTCATGTAGAAGATAATGCATTAATTCATTCCAGTGTTTTTCGGAACTTTTTTCCCAGAAAAACATCATTTTATGGTGTGCTTCATGTTTCTCTGTTGTATTATTTTTAATGTCCCAGGGTGCCCAAGCAGTTGGTATGGGAAAGGAGGCTCAAAATGTACCTGCTGCTGCAGAATTGTACAAGAAAGCAAATGACATATTAGGGTAGCATAAATTGTTTATTTATTTTGGACATTTTCACTTGGCCTAAAATGATCATTTTCTCTTCATTAATGTGACATTTCTATTGCGTGCAGGTTTGACCTTCTAGATATTTGCGTCAATGGACCAAAAGAGAAGCTAGATTCAACTGTTATAAGCCAGGTGTTATACCTGACCACTTTTATTGGTTTCTTATCGTCTTCTATAATCTTGGCAATGGGTTGTACAATTGCAATGTATTGAAGGACAAGCTGCCTTGATATTAGTTATATAATTCTGAAGAGACTCCACTGCAAATATGTGGACTTTCAAATTTTTAAGTACTAGGTTCTAGATGAATGATCTTTTAAGTACCCATAGCCTTACCAATTGACCTCTAGGCAAACAGAAATCTGTCAATAGGATCATCTGATTCTGATATGCATGTAACATTTGAGTGTATTAACTTTAAATCACTGGTTTATCACTTTTTTAAAGTTCTAAGATGTCCATATTTTATGTCCCTAATCTGCTTTACCATTTTCTTATGCACCAAGAGTGTTTTCAAGCTTCTACGATCTCCATGTTTTTAATCCCTTCTCTGCTTTTCCGTTTTCTTATTATTTGCAGCAAGAACCAATTTTCATTCCAAAATACTTTGTTGTATTGTTATTGCTAATTATGCTATCATACATTGATAATAAGCAATCTTATCCATTTTTATTTGTGGTATAATATTTCCAATTGACAGTTATTGGTTAGCATCTAATCCTGTGCTTCTGCAGCCAGCTATCTATGTCACAAGTCTAGCTGCAGTTGAGCTATTTCGATTGCGTGATGGAGGTCAGCAGATTATTGATTCAGTTGATGTCACGTGTGGCCTAAGCTTGGGAGAATATACTGCTCTAGCATTTGCTGGGGCTTTTAGGTGAGTCATCCTACTCAATAAATTTTGGTGCGTCTTGTGACTTTTTTTTTGTGTGAAAACAACATTGGTCTGAATGAACACACACAAATCATCCTTTCTGAGCTCCATACTGTTATATGTAGCAGCCCACCCTCCAATCAGAGCCAATTTTGATGCAGTGTGATGAGTGCATGGCAATTTATAGCCTTCTCTTGAATGTAACTTGTAAAATTTTGAAAAGTTATAAGTTTGCATCTGATTATATAAATTGATTATAATGTTCTTGAGATCTCTGTTCCGTCACCCTAGGAAGAAGCTACCTCAAATTAAGCCATTTAGTTGTTGCCTTTCTATGTTTGAATTATGGGAGCAGATGAAGCTCATCTCCAATTTATATTCAGCATATCATTTACTCCTCCGAGTAGATAGGAGATTAATACACTGTTAGACAATTTGTGATTGACTTGTCTTTCTGATTCATTTGTCTGAAATCCTTAATGTACTTGCATTCTTGTACTAACATACCTTTCTTCTGGATTTGGTTCTATCTTTAAGCTTTGAGGATGGACTAAAGCTGGTCAAATTAAGGGGAGAAGCCATGCAGGTATCCAATCCATCTGTAACTAGCTAACAGTTGTTGCAGTTTCATCTTTCTGACAAAGATTAGTTTGTAATATCTTCTGGTCAACTTTTTTATTTTTTAAATGGCTCCAGGAAGCTGCTGATGCTGCTAAAAGTGCCATGGTCAGTGTAATAGGACTGGATTCAGAAAAGGTTCAACAGTTGTGTGATGCAGCCAATCAAGAAGTTGATGAAGCTGATAAAGTTCAGATTGCAAATTACCTGTGTCCTGTAAGATTCTTTTATATTTGCCTTTGAATTTAATAAGCCTAGACAGATAGTTTCCTCTCAACTTATGTAATTTGTATTTGAATTTTTTCCACCTAATGTATTTTACTTTGGTAGGGAAATTATGCTGTATCTGGAGGTGTGAAAGGAGTGGAAGCAGTAGAAGCCAAAGCAAAGTCATTCAAGGCTCGAATGACGGTACTCCTCTCTCTAATTTTGAGCACTTTCTAAGGTCATCTTTCCATTAGCAATAAAGCTTACGACCACTTTCTTCAGGTGCGCCTAGCTGTTGCTGGTGCTTTCCACACCAGTTTTATGGAACCAGCTGTCTCAAGATTGGAAGCTGCATTAGCAGCTACGGAGATCAGAACTCCAAAAATACCAGTTATATCCAATGTTGATGCACAGCCACATGCAGATCCTGATACAATTAAAAAGATATTGGCTCGTCAGGTGAGCAACTCCTCGCTCGTTTTTCCCCTTCTTGAGCTGGAAATATTAACCTGATCTGGAATTCAAAATTACAGGTGACTTCTCCTGTTCAATGGGAAACAACAGTGAAGACTCTCCTGACCAAGGGGCTGAAGAAGAGTTATGAATTGGGGCCTGGAAAGGTATAATATTCAGACTGCAAGCCTTGGGATATGCATTAAATCATGGGAACACATCTAGTCTAAATCAAAATAGTTATCTGCAAAATTGAGCTTTCTCATGTATTCCTTGTCAATTTGTATCAGGTTATAGCTGGCATTGTGAAGAGAATGGACAAAAGTGCAGTCATTGAGAATGTTGGTGCTTGAGAAGGCCATTAAAGGGTAGCTACTTCACTAGCATCCCCATCACCTTGTGAACACCTGTAGCATTTTGGAGTTTGAGCTGAGGATCCATACTCAAGTCAAACCCAGAGAAGACATTTGGAAATTCAATTTTTGGGTAGCATGGACCAGTATTAGATTTTTCATTCCGCATGATAATGGACCAATTTGAGAGTTGTTTCAGTCAAATTGTCAATTGTTGTCCAGAGTTCCAAAATGGTTCTGTGCTATCATGGTTATCTACTTGTTATGGTAGTGCATGAGAGTTAGTGGTGGCCATATATATAGATTGCTGCGTTGTATGAGATGAGATGAGTGAATAAATCATATGAGGGAGGTTGTAGTGGCAACTGCCATTGGTTTGAAATTTATATCAGCTCGTAATGGATGGTATGAAATTTTAATTTTGATTTCTGATCACATCATGATTTCATCATTTCAAGGGTCCATTTGGTTAAGCATTTTAGGAATCTAAAAAAAAGTTTTTAAAACCCAAATAGTAATTCAAATGCTCATTTTAAACCCAAAACACAGTGAAACAGCTTATCCAAAACGTGCCCTTCATTTCACATCAGTACTAGACAAATTTCTGCTGCTCGTTGCTGCAGAATGCAAAAAGAATTTTGTTCAATATAGCAACTAACAGTATTACAGTATCCCACAGACCAATTCAACCAACTCTAAACCTTGTTATACAGAACGAGAATGAAACAAAAGCAGTTCACAGAAACATTCAACAACTTTCAATTCAACGATTCCATATAAATAATAAAAAATAAAAACCCAAAATCTCTCAGTTTTGGATTGTGCTTGATGAACTAGTCTGTGGTGGTTGTCTGAGTCTCCTCAGGCGATCAATCCACTGATCCTCAGGCACAAGGCCTACCCAATCGGGAGCAACTCCACCGAACGAAACTCCACGCATTGCTTCCATAACTCTGGTGGCATTCTCGGGCGACAGCGGTGCGTTTCTTCGACTCTCGTCCTCGCTAAAAGCCCTCACAGTCGCCGAATCTGGAATCTCCCTAATTTCCTCCTCTTCATCACCCTCGTCGTCTTCACGCTGTACTTCGTCGGTTATTTCAAGAGACGAAATTCCGTTCGGGAGGCGGTGAAAGCCAGTGGCGTGGTCTTCGTCTGAGCTGAGTTGATCGGAATCTTCGTCGTCGACGGCCGAGATTGGCTGATAGTATTCCGGTGACTCATCGGGATTCGTGTCCGAATCGCTCCCGTTACCGCTTTCTGCAAATGCAATACACAAATGAAAATTAAAAATTAAAAACTAGATTTTATAATTAGGTAAAAAGAAAAAAAAAAAAACATATTGGACGTAGTTATTAATGTTCAAAAATAATAGTTAAAATACAAAGTGAGAGTACCTTCTATAAAATCAGTGGAAACAGCATTCATTTTTTTGGGAGATCTAGAGCTAGAGGTGTCGACTGACTCGAGATAAAGAACCAAATGATGGGTTTTCGGTGGAGTCAAATAAAATTAATTTTGCATCTTTTTTTAGAAGATTCAAAAGTCAGAAAAAGTTCCTATATATAAAAAAAAATAAATAAAAAAAAAAACAACAAAGAGGGAAACGATGCACCAGCCGGGAATCGAACCCGGGTCTGTACCGTGGCAGGGTACTATTCTACCACTAGACCACTGGTGCTTGTTGATACAATGTATCAGATAAAAACATTTTATCGCAGGATTTGAAGTTGAAATCGCAAATTTGTCTAAACTTGTACCACACATTCCAGCCTTGTTTGTGTAGGCTGTGTTGTGTGTACTGTGCAGTGTAGGCTGAGGTTGAGAGGGTGGGAGTGGGAGCTGGGAATGGCGATTTCTTTAATAAGGACTTCAATTTCTCAGTCTCAGTGTCTTTCTGTTTCTCACCCACTCATTCATTCTCTACGTTCTTCTACCTTATCAAGCATAGATGAATCTTCGAGGAGGAAAAGGTTGCTTTCTTCTTGTGCTCCCTCCCAACTCAATCCTATTAGGTGAGCCTCTCTTCATTTCTCTATATATATATATATATATATCTCAATTCCCAGCCTATTAATTGAACTTGTACTATAAAGATTGCTTGCTCTACAAGGCTGCATAAGCTTAGCATGAGTTGCGAGTAATACTCAAAACACACTTTTTTTTTTTCACGTTGCAGAGTTTTTTTTCTAGCTATAGCTTTTTCACACAAACCAATTTTCAAAATGCTGAAAAATAAGCCGTACTAAACGGTCACAAGTCTTGAATGCATTCAGTATGATCAATGTTTCAGCCAAATATGGTTATTGATTTATTTGGAGATGAGTATAATGCTGTATTGTAAGCCGTCTAACAGTTATTGTCAATGGCCTAACAATTTGGTTGATGATGTATTTTAATTATGTTGTAGGTCAGAGGTGTCTTTCTGTGTTGGAACTCATCTTATTCCACACCCCAACAAGGTAAGTGCACACTGCAAACCACCTTTTGTCTCCTTTATGCTCCATGCTTTCTATCGGTTTCAAAAACTCTAGAGCCACAAAATATTTCACAACTGTGAAGGTGGCAAGTTATTAATGGTGATGATAAAATGATGTTAGTTTTGACCCAATGTGAACCAATGAAAGTACACCAACTCAAGTATAGTGAAAACTGTTGTGCTTGTAGCATTACTTATCGGTTTTAGGGATGGAAGTTTAGTGGGAAAAAAAGAAAGAGAGAGAAAACTTTTTTTTTTTTTCATGTGTCTTTTAACATTATCAAGTCTTGGTCTTTTTGAAGGTTGAGAGAGGTGGGGAGGATGCTTTCTTTGTGAGCAACTACGATGGGGGAGCTATTGCTGTTGCTGATGGTGTCTCTGGGTATGAGACAGGATTTTCTATTATTGGATGATTAAATTCAATTTTCAGTGTTTGAATTGTATTTTCCAATTGTGAACAGTAAATAAATCGGTAGACCGGTGGATAAGTTGCATATCATTGTTCTCATTTGAAAAAAAACCACATGGATATGAATAAATGACTCACAAGGAGTTGACAAATCTGTCTAGGCTTGTGATGAAGTAAAGAGTCCACATATGTTTCAGTTTTTGCTGTGTTAATTCACCAGAAATTTCTTGAATTTTGAATTTGTGATTGTTGACTTCTTATTCTATGCTTGCCAGGTGGGCTGAGCAGAATGTGGACCCTTCATTATTCCCCAAGGAATTGATGGCTAATGCTTCAAATTTAATGGGGGATGAGGAGGTAGTGTTCTTCAATAGTAGGTTAGCAGTGATGTTTTCTAACTTGTCTTTTGCTTCAAACCAATTTTCTAAGGATGCTACACCTAACAAGACCAAGGTGATTATAAGCCTAAACTCTATGGTTTGTGGCTTGCAAATGGCATTCAGTAGGACTTGTATCAGTTAAAAGTATTTCCCAAGCTAAAGCTATTATTTCTAATTGAATAGTTGTCATTCTGCTTATTCTGTTGTTAGCTAACAGACCCGAAGCATGTTTCCTATTGAGCAGGTAAACAATGATCCTCAGATTCTACTAAGGAAAGCACATGCTGCTACCTCGTCCATAGGTTCAGCTACCGTGTAAGTTAACCATTTGTTTAAGGTATCCTCCCTATAGTTGTCAATGGCGCGAGGAGAGTGCACACACTTGTTCACACTGAAGAACTTGGTTTTTCCACTTGCTTAATTAGGATTGTTGCCATGCTGGAGAGGAATGGGATTCTAAAGATTGCCAATGTTGGTGATTGTGGCCTAAGAGTTATCCGTGAAGGTAAAACCCAATGCTTCAGCTTTTGTCCAAGTCATGAGCTATTTCTGAATTTAAAATCATTTTATCCTCAATGACATGGTTGTTTAATCACTCAACTTACAGGTCAAATAATTTTTTCCACGTCTCCACAAGAACACTATTTTGACTGTCCCTATCAGCTGAGCTCTGAGGTGGTTGGCCAAACATACCTTGATGCAATGGTACGAGGACACAAATATCTAATATTTACATATTAAGTGACTATGCAACTCTGTTTTTGTTCATACTAGTCACACGTATAGAATTTTCTTTTATATTGAAAGACAAAATGGGTCCTGATGATTTTTCAACCAGTGTTCTACTTGGGATAACTACTCATGCTTAACTTCTAACAGTTCCCATTGAAATAATTGAAGATGAAATAGGGAAGAAATTACTTTCCTCACATGAAACCAAAAATGTTTACTATTTTAGATGATGTGTATAGATGAACCAATTGTTTATGATAAATGGGCGTTACATCTACTATTTAGTTAGCGTAATGACTGAAAGTCAATCTATTTTGCAACTCAATAACCAAGATTTTTTGAACTTTAAATTGCATTTCAGAAATTCATTGTTGCATGATCATCATGAATATGAGCTAAACCCTCACCAAATTTAGGTAAGCAGTGTGGAGTTGATGGAGGGAGACACCATAGTAATGGGCTCTGATGGACTGTTTGATAACGTTTTTGACCATGAAATCATTTCAACAATAGCCAGATGCAGGGATGTAGTTGAAGCTGGTATATTTCTCTTGAAACAATTCACATCTAGGATTAGGAAGATTTATTAGCAACTCAATCTTAGCTGCATAATTCTCTTTACAACTGAAATCGTTTTTGATGCTAGCAAAGGCATTAGCTAACCTGGCAAGCAATCACTCCATGGATTCCAACTTCGATTCCCCCTATTCATTAGAGGCCAGGTCCAAGGTAATGTCATTTTTCAGATATAACCACCTTATACAAATACATCTCTGCAAAGAGAAAGTCAAGTATATGTTTATGCTGATAATAACTCTTGTGCAGGGTTTTGACGTTCCTCTTTGGAGGAAAATTCTTGGCATGAAGCTTACAGGCACGACTTTACAGTAGTTTCTACTTTCTACAACCACTAAAATTAAAATTAAAAAAGAAAAAAAAAAATCCTTTTCCCTTGATGCCATGGCTTATCGGAGTCTTCTGTTGGGCAGGTGGAAAGCTTGATGATATCACCGTGGTTGTTGGCCTGGTTGTAAGCTCGTGAAAATTTGGCTCTTAGAGTAGGTCAAAGAATTATGGTCTAGATACAAAGAACCCGTTTGAGAGGTAGCTCACAAATATTTTAATTGGTTCTTGTTCTTGATGACTTGGGAGTAGATATGAAGGATCCACTGTATAATAAAGGACACTGTATTTTTTGCCATTAGCCTTGAGTTGTTTGAAGATTTATGCAAGTTCATTTTTATGTTCTCAATTAAAATATGGCAGGTTGATGTGTAATCTATAATAAATATCTAAAAGCTGAAGCGTAGTATTTATTGTTGCTACACTCCAGTTAAGCCACATTAGTATCCAAGTTATTATTTTTTTCCTTTCCAATTTTACTATAATTTTTTTTTACATTCAGTTATTTTTTAAATATTTACATTTTCTTCAACTTTTCTTTTTTCCTTACTTTTTAGCGTCTGTTTGCATTCTGCGGAATTATTTTTTGCATTCCGTGTTTTGCATTTTTTTTTTTACACAGCGTGTTGAGCACTGTTCACTGGCCATGAATAGTGATTTTAGGCCAGTGAACAGTGCAAAATACTTTAGCAACAGTAAAATAAATTATTTTTTTATTTTTTTTTTTTCAGTTTTCAGTTTTCAGTTCTCAGTTTTCAGCAAAATAAGCGGTATCCAAACGCATACTTAATCTCCCCATTACCCTCTACTTTAATATCATTATTCATCTTTTCCTTTATCTTCCTTTATTTGTCTCTTCTTATTCATTTCTTCTTATTATAAATTTGTCATTCTCTCTTTCATTCTTTGCATATTCTTCCCTCACAAAAAGGTCTCTCTCTCTCTCTCTCTCTCTCTCTCAATATTTTGGTAGATTTTTATTTTTCTTGCATCTCTGCTTTAGGTTTATATTTTTTGTGTTTTTTGGAACTCTAATTTAGGTTTATACAATTTAGTTTTGTGTTTTAAGTTATTATTATTATTTTTTGTTCTCTTTAATTGTTAAATATTATTCGATTACATTGTAAAAAATTAAAGATAGTAGATAAGAATATAATATTATTCTATTGCATAGCATGATTTGGATAATTTAGTGTTTATTGTTATATCTTTTATTTTACTTATTTTTTCTTCTCATCTTATTTTATTCAATATTGAAATTCAACCACATGCTCCTTATCATTAAATTACTTATATTCTTTCCCTTTAAAAAAAAAATAAAAAATGTAATATTTTACTTACATTTTTGTAAAAAGATAGGTTTCCAATGGAGAGAGAGAGGATAAAGAAAAAAAAAACAATACAAAGTAATAAAGAGAGGGTAAAGAAAAAAAATCAATACAAAGTAATAAAGAAAAAAAAAAAAAAACAAACGTCAATTAGTAACCACTGATTGGAAAACAAAGAGGTTATAAGAAGTAAAAAATAAAACAGAAATGACCTTACAGAGAACATTAAAAACTTTATAGTATAGTAAAGTAAACCGTTAAATCTACTTAAAAAATTAAATCAATAATCAACAATTAAATACAATCATATTACTAAATTTAAACTTAAAACTAATCAAACTCTAACTATGGAAACCATATTTCTAATCATAACTAAAAAAGAAATGTTCTCTGGTAATAGTAAAAATTACATAAGAAATAAAGTTAGAAAATTTTAAAATTCATTTTTTGACATTTCATTTAACCTTATTTATATATATATATATGTGTGTGTGTGTGTGTGTGTGTGTGTGTGTGTGTGTGTGTGTAAAGGTTAAAAAAATGTATATTTAAGGTTTTTATTAACTTAAAAACTATGAAAAACCAATGGTTAATAACTAATATTATAGTATTAAAATATTTAATAAGATCATCCTGAAAAAATTATCTCGCGCAACGTGCGAGTATACAACTAGTAAATATAAATTGTGAAAAGATACGTTGTGATTTGTGATCCTTCTTCAAAAGGGGCTCATTTACCCTCTTTATTTATTAAAAAACAAATCATAAAAGAATAGACTCTTTAGGCTAGACCTGGCAAATGGGTCAGTTGGGTGGGTATAGGTGTGATCCAACCGAATACAGCTCAAACAAGATTAGGATAAAAAATGAGTTAGACTAAAATAAAACTTATGACCATGGTTTTAAAGACCAGACCAGCCGAATCAACCGGTACAATTGGGAACTAGACCTTAATTCAATCCAGTTATCATCAAAACCCGAAAATTGAAGAAAAAAGCAAGAAAAATCGAAACCACAGGTTCAACTAGGAAAACTAGGAACCGGTACGGTTAAACAGGTTCTTATAACTAGAGGGGGGGGGGGGGGGGGACTAAAACCAAACTTGCCAAACTTCTTAAATTTGCACTAAAATGATATTGAGGAAAATCTTAGATCTGTTGGTGAAAATAAAATGAAAGAGATACTTATGTTGGATGAAATGAAAAATCTATGCTTTTAGCCTTTGACTGAAATTAGATGTTGAAGAAGACTTGTCTTGAGAAAGATTGAAGACTTGAGAGAGAGTAAGTTTGTGAGAGAACCACTGTATCCTGTGCCATGAGGAGGAAAGAAAACTAAAAAATGAAAAGAGTTTGAACTTTGAAAGGTTGAAACTTTGAATATGATAAGACTTTAACGTGTAAAAGTTTTGACTGATATAATGGTAGTAAGTGACTGGTAATGTATGGTGTTAGATTTTGAGAGAAAAAAATAAAAAAAAGTAAACTGATTTAAAAGTGTGTGACTAGGAAGTGGGGAGGTTGGGTTGTTAAGGGGTTGTTTGGATGCTTTTTTTTTTCATTACTCAATTTTCGTCACTCATCACTTTAAAATACTCTACTCGTTTGGCATCATCACTCACTTGCCATCACTCAATATTTTTCACATTGTTTGGAGGCCCCATACTTGTCACTCAGTGCAGCTTTTTTTTTTCCCCCCAGTAACCAAACTCACTGAACCCAGTGAAAGAAGAAAAAAAAGAAAAGAAAAGAAAAGAATGAACTGACCGAACCTAGGAAAAGAAAGAAAAGTGGAGAAGAAAGGAAAAAAAAAAGGTCAAAAGATGCGGTTGACCTGACTAGTGGATCCCTCAATGTGTGTTTAATTATAAAAATGCCATTGAAAACAGAGTTATGGAAAATAAAAACAGCTAAAATTTGTTTTCAATTTCCATAACTCATAACTCAAAAATCAAAGAATTGAGTGATGAAAACAAAAAATTGGAAACAGAGTTATGTGTTGTCAAATGGACTTCTCAGCTATGGATCACACTATTTTTGAGTTATGAGTTATAGAAATAAAGTTATAAGTTATGGAAATCACTCATCCAAACAGCCCCTAAGTCACGACATTTGGGTTTTAACTTTTTTTTTAATAAATAAATAGTTAAAGTTAAATTATTAAACTATTATTTATAAAAATAAAATTACAAACTTAGCAAATTATACTTTGTCAAATAATTACTATCTAGAAAAAAAAAAAAAGGAATATGCTAAAAAAATATCTTTATATTTTATATATTTTCATAATATAAGTTATGAAAAATCAAAATTCATATAAAAACTACTTAAATATTTTAATTATATTAATTATGACATCATCGATTCAATCACCGATCCAACACCAGTTAGACCAGAGAATCGATAACTAGTTTCTTTTTTGATTCTTTGCTCATTCTGGTTTTTAAAACTATGCTCATGACAACCCATGTTAACGCAATATCACCTTTTTTTTTTCTTCAGATAACAAAAAGAAAAGAAAAAAAGAAACTTGGACATACATTTTAAACTTTTTTTTTTTATATTTCTCTTAATATAAATAAAGGAATGCAGATTCTCAACAAACAATAAAAAAAAAAAAAAATACAAAGAAAAAGAAGAAGAAGGAATGTAGAAAACATTTAAAGGTAAAAGTTAAATAATACATAAATCATTTCGCTTATAATCTGATAATTAATTCTAAGTCTATTAGTCCAATAATTCCACAAAATAAGAAAATAAGAACATGTGCCTGTTGTTATACAAGAAATAAATTAAATCACATATAAAAATAACTAAATAAATAAACCTTTATGAATAATATATAACATGCTAGATTAAAAAAAAAAAAAAACACTTCAATATTTGTATAGATTCGACATTGAAAATACTTATTGTAGGGGTGAAAGGCCCAATATCAGGTAATGGGCCGCGGGCCTGTCCGAGGAGACCCTACATCCGAGGACAGTAAACCTTGGGGGATAGACCTAGTCTGACTCATTTCAAAAGTATAAACTACGTGGAGAGAAAAAGAGTTGGTCCGAGGAGACTTGCCTGTTCGGATTATCAACGGGACAACTTAAATGAATGCTCCAACACTGAGCCCAGCCTTCTTGAAGGACCTCCTAAATTATATAGGCCAAAAAGGACAGGTGGCAACGATCAGATATTAGGCAAAAGGCTGCTGCCACCGCATTTATAATCCTGCAGCTAACATCATTGCCGCATTAATGGGAAAAAGACATCTGAAAATACTTATTGTAGGGGTGAAAGGCCTAATATCAAGTAATGGGCCGCGGGCCTGTCCGAGGAGACCCTACATCCGAGGACAGTAAACCTTGGGGGATGGACCTAGTCTGATTCATTTCAAAAGTATAAACTACGTGGAGAGAAAAAGAGTTAGTCCGAGGAGACTTGCCTGTTCGGATTATCAATGGAACGACCTAAATGAATGCTCCAACATTGAGCCTAGCCTTCTTGAAGGACCCCCTAAATTATATAGACCAAAAAGGACAGGTGGCAACGATCAGATATTAGGCAAAAGGCTGCTGCCACCGCATTTATAATTCTGCAGCTAACATCATGGCCGCATTAATGGGGAAAAGACATCTGAACAGTGGCCCTGACCCTTTACAACTACCATGAAAAGGGTTTAGGGGGAGGTTGATGGGACAAAGATCAAGAAGGAACCACCTAGTTGGCACGTGGGAAGAACTAATATATAAGGAGAGTTGAAAGCAAGAAAGAGGATCATCGAAAAAACGGGAAAGAGAGAGGAGAAAGCTACCAACAAAGAGAGAAAAAAGAAAGAAAAAGAGAAACACTCAGCCAACTGTTAAGATAAATTCCTCGGATCAAGCCGAGCAACATCCAAGACAGTCCTAGCATTTCGTCTTTATCAGGCTGATCATAACTAAGTTTGGGCCATCATCCAGCTTACTTTCAATCAAGTTTACTTAGCCCACTCTCTTACAAATTCATTGCAAAGATACTGTTCGCTTGCCGAGCATGAGTCCATATTTCTCTCACCAGCCCGAATTGTAATTTGTGTTCTTACACTTATATTTGATAATTTCATGTTAAGTTGACAGGTAATCTACGATATAAATTTATAAAATCTGATATAACTAGAATAGAAATATACAATGAAAACGGGTACATATAAAAATTTAAAGTTTCAAATAGAGGAGTAACAAAACAATCAAACCGGGTATGGTTAAAATAAAGGTTGCCACTCCTTAATACACATTTTTGTTGGAGAAATTATAAAGTTCACATAGTGGACAAGCGCCATGGTCCACCATTTCATTAAAATACTCAAACCTGATTAAAATTGCTGAGTTGAAAATTTTTTTAAAACACTGACTCAGCAATTTTAAACAAGTGGAAGTTTTTTAGTGGAATGGTGAACAAATGACGTGATCCACCAGATGACTATATAATTTCTCTGTTTGTTGTGCATATTCAGATGGACTAGTCTTGATTAAATTTGCCACGTTTATTTAGGCATGGCTTTCTTTTTCAATAATTTTATTGCAGACAAACATACCCCACATGCTCATCCTTTAAAGCAAACATTGACGATCCAAATTCCAAACTATTGAGCTTCTCCCAGAAAAGGGGGAAAAAAAAAAAGGATCACTCAAGTTCATACCATTGAAAGTTGCAAATAAAACATTATTCATAATCCAGCAAGTTTGGTCAAATCTCAACCCAATGCCAAGACACATAGGTGGCCAAGAATATTCAGGGGCAAAATAGCAGTTTCAATTAAGTATTCCTCTTTGGTTGGAAATACCACTTCTCTAAAAGAGCAGACAGTATATATACACTAACCAATACCTGACTCCAAGCCCTCAAAGGGGGATATACCTTGACAAGGCTAAAAGTAAATGCAGGCACACAATTTGAGTTTAACGAATTTCTAATTTTTTAGTTCACAGGGACTAACTTTGCAGCAAAATATACTCATGAAAATATTAACAATTCCACATTTAAAGTAATAGAAAGAGATGTTTAAAGGGGAAGAATAACCACATACATCTAGCAAAAAAAGGAACAGGTTTTGCATGGCACCACAAACTAAAATTGGAAGACCGACAGTTCCCATGGCAGGTAGGAAGAGGCCCCACAACCAAAAGGTCGTGACAAAAGTATAGTCATTACATCAAGGAATTTTAGTAGACATATAAGAGCATTCTCATCAAGGTGGCTAAAATTTTTAGCATATACTACTCCAAAACCTATTTTTATAACATATACCATACCACTTTACAATACCATCTACATCAAAACTTCTATTTTTTTTATCATTTCATTTAAATAATATAAACTACTCATTAAAATAATAATAAAATAACTTAACACAAACAACAACCAACCACCTCACCAACATAAGAATAAAATAATTTTTTTTTTTTTACAATTCAAGCTAGAGTGAGCTTGTATTAATACAAGCTCACTGTAGCAGTATGGCAAAAATTTTGCCATTTGAAATCTTTGATGGAGTGTCTTTTTTGGTGTTTTGATGCTAAAATTTAGCATATACTTCTTTTAGCATCCTTAATGGGAATGCTCTAAACCAGCAAAACAAAATATCTGAAATTTACCATAAAGATCGTAACAATCTGACAAGTGATAGCTTATACAACACGTTACACAAATCAATAACTTCTTTTGAAAAGAAAATGCTGATAGCATACGACCGCCCTTAACTTTCTGCGCTCACTAAACCTTACTAATTATGAAGCCAAAATTTAAATGGAAAAAAAAAATCACTGTAAATGATTTATGGGGGGGGGGGGTTCTTTATCGCCAATGAAACTAGTAAAAAAGTTTATCGATAAGATTATTAAAACTGTTAACATATATGACGCAAATGGATTCTACAACTCACCAGTTACTCTGACTGCAACAACTCATGATATAGACCACAGCCAGGTCATTAGAAAAAATGCCTCGTCTTGCTTGCTCATCACTCTAGTGAAGCAGACTTATAGTTGTCAACTATATGGAGGTATCCAAATTGCAATATCAAAATAATGAATGCCCTACTTCAGGTGTCAATGCCACTATTACTGCTCCCATTTAATTCTTGAAAAAAGGTTTTGGAGGCTTCATAAGTGGACCAGCAGATAGCAGCAGCAGGAGCGTGGAAAAGCATCCTTGGAATCCATCCCCGCATGAGCCCTCTGTATCCGTCCTTTTTAAGTATTGTTTGAAATACATCTCTAATCGAACCACTTTGAAATCTGTCACATCCGCAAACACCCTGTACAACCAATTGATGTTAATAATAACATAAATAGTTTAGAAAGTTGCATCCTGTATGATTGGTCACTAACCAACATTCAGAAAATCATTAAAAAGTACAGACTAAGGCATAAGCATTCAGAAATGAATACATCTATGTAGTTTTTCTTCAACCACTTTTTCCAATTATTCATTTTTCCCTATATACAGTATACAATTGAGTAGGAATGCAGGACCAAATATTATGAATGCCTCATGAGCACCATTAAGAATACAGGACCAAATATTATGGCCTCATGACCCTGGTATCAATTAAATTGACCAGCTTTCAGTTAACTAAGAAAGTTTCCATTGCAATAATACAAATGGATATGGATATCTCTTGGATGTCTTTATGTTCTGTTATTCTCGGTTACGTGCAAATCAATAAATTTGTGACAGTTATCTAGTGTCCGTCTTTACTATTCTAATGCTATTGGTTCCATGCTTCTTCAAAGTGGAGAGAGTACTAATCTAAGAAACACCTGCACAGATACAGGTAAGGTACGGGTATGGGTATGGATACGGTACGGCGACACGACAATTTTTGAAAAAGTAGGGCACAGGTACAGCATGGATACATATATAATTAATTATAAAATTTATTTTTATTTTTATTTTCTATACATTGTTAAGCATTTATTTTTCATATAATGTAAACATATATCAATTTAAGAGCAACAGTTTATGCCCCATGTAATTTGTTAATAGAGTAAATTAAAAACTACATGTCACTTGAAGTTGATACTTGCCCATCTAAGCAATTGACTAAATAATAAAAAAAAAATTAATTCAAAGTGCATAAAGAGATAAGCATGGTCTTTGGGAAAGGAAAATAAAATGGGAGGCTTTTAAGCTGTTTGGCTTTGGCAGAGAAACTAAGAGAAACTGAGGTGAATGTAAATACAGCCTGTACTTGTCCCAACTTCAATGTAAAATGTAAAACAAAACAAGCGGAGCAGATGCAGAAGAGCGACTACAAACAGTGGCTAAAAAGGAAATCTGAGTGGCTAAAATGAAGAAGATGACAACGCTGTTGATGGTCTGGCAAGCTGATACTTCAATAACGGTGACTTGTTGGTGTAAATATCAAGTTTTGTCAAGAAAACCCATTTAAATTTGTACCAGCCCGAAATGCAAATACCGCCGAAAAGCTCTAAAATCTGCTAGAATAGCCGAAACAAGCCAGTACACTCCGGTATTTGGGACATTATGAAATTGTCTTCCTTACTTTTTTTTTTTTTTTTTTTTTTTTTTGCCCGAGGCATCCCATCCGTGTCCAATTATTAAAAAAAAAAAAAAAAGGGAATGACACGCATGCAGACATGTGCAAGGCATATGCCGTGTCCCGTACGCATACGACATGGGCACAGCAGGCAAATTGCCCTGTCCATGCTTTCCTGGTACTAATGCTCAGTGATAAATACAAAGTTAATTATGGAGGTTCCAGTCCATTGTGGCCACCATTTTGAGAAATTAAACTTCACTAAACATAAATCCAAGTAGATAATAAGTCTAGACAATTTTGTTTTGCAGCAGTAAACCTTAATAAGGAAAATTGCAATGCATGAAATTCAAATACATCCATTCTTTCAGGGCAATGATTGCTGCTCCATTCTCAATGGAGATCAATTTTTTTTTGGATAAGTATTCTCAATGGAGATCAATGTAGAGTCAATGAGTGGAAAGGTCAAAAGTATCAATTAAAATATGACTAGCTTGTATTTGGTAGCACAAGTAAATATTTGCATCCAATATCTTTTTTTCCAAATTACAGTTAGTTTCTAGGCTTAAAGTACGCAGTAGGGTAAGCATAAATACATGTGGCTTCTGCTTAATTCTTGGGTTCCTACCTTAATTCAAACTCTACTAAAATTGACATACTGATTTCAACAATAGCACAGCCTAAGATAAGTCCCATATGAACAAAGCTTAAAAATCAAACAAGAACTATTCAAAGTTACACACAAAAAAATTTATCATACCTGACACTGCAATTGGGTTTTGACCACATCGAGCGGTGTTGTCACTACAGCAGCCAAGGCCCCAGCAGCAGCCCCAGCAGTGGCATGAACAACCAACCGCTCGTCACTTGCATTCTCCGGTGAAATCTCCATTAAAGCCTTCTTTGCAGCCTCGTATGTGGCAAAATGCACTGCAGTAAACGGCGCATTCATCAACACCGTGGTCCTATATGATGCGTAGAATGCTCCAAAACCCTCCTCGCTCAACACCCTCTTCACACAATCCCACACCCCCTTATATGGACTATTACTCAATTGCAGTCTCTGCTTCACCATATCCATGGGCGTAAACACGGCATCGCTGGCAACAGTGGCGCACACGCCGGAGACGGCGTGTGCAGCCGAGTTATTCGGGTTCCCACCGGAGAAATACTTCTTACATATCTCGTAAACCGAGAAATACACTGCGTGGGCTGGTCCTGCACCAAGACCCATTGCACCAATGCCTCTATAGAGCCCAGCAATGCCTTCTGACTTCAAAATCGACTGAAGGGCTTGTCGAACACCGACCGACTTAATCGGGCACGACCCGAGAGCCTGCATATGGGTCTTAACTGTGTCAACCGGGAACATGGCCATGTGCTCAACCGAACCAGCGATTGAACCAGCAATCATGAACTGCCAATAGTGGAGGCCATCGTGGGTTGAAACATTGAGCTCTGGGTGGAAATCTGGGGGCTGTGGAACCGGAAGAAATTCCGGGTTTTGGAACTTGGCGGTGGCGTCTGTGGCCATTAAGATGGGTTTAGAGAGGAAGAGATAGTGGAATTGGGATCAAAGGTGTAATGGGTATTTGAACAGATTGAATTTTGTGGTGGGTTTGGGGCGGATTCGATTTGAGAGTTTTGGAAGTTAGGGTTTTGGATTGAAGGAATTGGGGATTTTAGTTCTAGCTTTACTGCCATAAAACACAGTTAATCCCTAATGACACATAGGGTTTTCGTAGTTGTTGTTGACTTGTAGCAATGGGGTTTGAACTTAATGCGTAAAGAGGATGGATTTGGAAGGAAATTTTAGCTGACGCTTTGACAAAGTAGAAATTAGGGTTCCAAAAGATTTGGAGGAGATTTAGGGTTTTTTGGTCAATTTATGAATCAGATATTCATTGCTGATTTTTTTTTTTTTTTTTTTGGGGAGAAACTCGAAAGTATTGCCTTATATGCAAATGATTTTGTCGCGATTAATGCTATAATTACAACTATTTTTTTATAATATTTTTACAAGTAATTACCTGTTGTTTTTGTTACTGTTTTGGTTTTCTTCTGTTAAGAAAAAAATTGATTTTGGCTTGTGTAATAGGGGATAAAGAATAAGATTTACAAATATTGTCAATTATATGGACAATGGGGTGAGGAGGCAAGCCACACAAGATAGGGGATGGGTCTAGCTTACCTCTAATACTTTTTTAATTGAAATCTTTTAATAAGAGATTGTCATGTTACTCACTAACTAAATATAAGATGGAAATTAAAACCTACTACCACTTGTTATTATATATTTAAAACAAAAGAACATGTCCAGTTAAAAAAATACTAAAAATCAGCCAAATCCAATAAGAAATAGACTGTTACGGCTGAAATTTGGTGCTTATTAAGACGTGGTTTAAATTTGAGATCAATTAGATGTGGTTTTAGTGCTTATTACTTATTAGTTATTATGTGCACAAGAAACAAACCGCCTAAACAACTTCTAGTAGTTTACTAGTACTACCCAAACAAAAAAAGCTAAATTACAAAGTTGGTTAGGTTTTTTAAATCATATCCCAATTTCGTACTTAATATTTTAATTGTACGAATTTAGTCTCTAACCTTTTAAATGTTGTGTTAATTTAGTCCTTACTGTTATTTTTTAGACGGAAAATATTGACATGGCAAATGGTCTAAATAAAATATTATTTTGATGCCACATCAACAAACATCTATATTGCCACATCAAATTAAAAAAAAATACAAATTAAAATCTGCACACGTGAGATTGCATTAAACTAAAGAAGAGCATAAACTATTTTCTCAGCCCCACTCATCAACTATTTTCTAGATAACCAAATAGAAAACAAGTTACCTAGTACAATAAACGAAAGTAGAAGCAATTTTGAGATTGATTTTTGCAACCCATCTATTTCCTCTCTCTGTTGATCGTGAGTTTGGAGAGCGAAGGAGTGGTTTGGGGCGCACTTCCTAGAACTTGTAGAGTCTTTGCTTAGTCATTGCATCTATATCTCAAATTTGTAATTTCCACTTTTCACCAGCACGCACTTCTCTATTATTTCTCCAAATTCGTGTTCCCTTCTGGACATATGTAGCTCTCTCTCTCTCTCTCTCTCTCTCTCTCTCTCTATATATATATATATATATATATATTTTTTTTTTTTTGGTTTCTTTTTGGGAAAAGGACATTGTAGCGGCTTTGTTAGGAACTCGATGGCTCTTGTAGCCGAGGGAAGCACCTTTCTGTTTGGAGACAAAGAGAGGAAACAAATGGGTTTGCAAAAATTAATCTCAAAATTGCTTCTATGTTTACTGTAAGGACCCAATTTGAGTTCTTAGCCCACGAGAGGGATGGATTTAGGCCCAACAAGCCCAAGACAATGAATTTGTAAAGAGTGAATTAGAAAACTAGGCTTTAATGAGTTAGAGAACAAATATAAGGGATTTAATCGAAGAAAAACGTCATCGGCTTAATTCAAGGAGACTAGTTTATATATATATATATATATATATTGACTCACATATTGATTACAGATTTAGTTCTAGGTTGCTACAATACTTCTTTCTTTCTTTCTTTTTCGATCCCCTTCTCTTAGGGTTCTCCCCCTATTTTATACTTCTTTTTACTTGTATCATCACCCTTCACGTGCAATCCAGATCATTTTTCTTTCACCCCTATCCCATTAGCCCCCCTAAAAAGTCTTCTGATGATAGTTGTAAGGCTGAAAGTTACTGTTCAGACATCACTTCCTCATTAATGCGACCAGAGAGTTAGTTGCAGAGCATTCAATGCGATGGTAGCAACTTTCCTTTTGATATTTTTTAGCTCTCACCTATCCTATACGCCCACAGGGTACACCCTTACTAGTAGAACCTTCTAGTGTATCATCTCAGATAGCAAATTACATACTTTGACTTTTGTCTTGCTTAGCCGAGGATATATTCCTCCTGGGACCACCTTCCTCAGTCTACACAGTCGCAATCTACTTGTGAAGCCCACTACCCTGCGTTTTCTACGCTATTGACCCATCCTTGAACAATTGAGCATCCTTGGACAAGTCCAAGGCCCATTACACGTACTTAGACCTCTGGTCCCTACATTTACTATGATGGGTTCTTTTTTTATTATTTTTAATTTACTTGTTTTTTGTTTGTTAACCTAGAAAATAGTTGCTGCGAAGGGTTGAGAAAATATTTTATGCTCTTCTTTAGTTTTTTTTTTTTTTTTTTTTTTTTTTTTTTTTTTTAATTTTCATTCCATAGGTAGTACATGTTTTATCAAATGTGGCATAAATTTTTTTTTTTTTTTTTGCTGTTAGCCATGTAAATATTTTCCATCCATTACTTAACTGCAGGGACTATTTTGACACAATACCAAAATTTTTAGGGACCAAATTGAAATAATTGAAACATTATGGATCAAATTGACATATAATGTAAAGATTAGGGACCAAATACGTAATTTACCAAAAAAAAAATCTAACAAACAAAAGTCAAAGGAGTTTATGAAGAAATTGCTAAGTCCATGGACTTGAAAAATCAATGTGATCAGAATGGAGGTCGTCTGCACACTGCATTTTTACTTAAATCAGTTTCTTACCTTTTATTTCAGTCTTATTATAATTTCAACAAATTTTGTCAATAGACTTTGTTGTAGTCAATGGTTCCAACTCTTATTTAAAAAATTAACATGACTATTATACGTTCTTAATTTTTTAACACAAATGTCAAATTTTGTAGCAATCGAATGTTATCTACTATTTGATCCATTAAAATGATTTTTTATGTATACTTTTAGACTACAAAATTTTAAAATTTAAACATTTGATTGATAACATAACTACTGATTTTTGATTTTCTGAAAATTTTGCAAGCATAGAAGATACAAGAAGAAAATGTAATTCATTGATGGATTTTATCAAAATTTACATCCAATAAAAAGATATTAAAATGAAGTTAAATAACCAAACTTTCTCCTTATAATAAATAGAGTTAGCTAAATAGCAAAATAGATTCATACATTCATAAACTATATACTCCTGTATTAATGTGATAGTATGGGAAAATTTAATGTAATATGATTTTTTTTAATTATGAAAAAAATTGAAAGAAATGGGGTGAAAATAATCATTTTAGAATATTCTTTTTATTCTTTTATTCGAGAGTTTTAATGGAATGAATAGAAAAACCATTCCCTTATTTGGGAATTTAAGTGTGGGAATGGAGTGGATAGTAATAAGACAAAACACTCATTTCTCCATTTTCTCTTAATACCTAAAATTTTCATTTCCTCCAAAATTGTTAAGAATCAGAGAATATGGAATTAGATTTAATTAAATTTTAACTAAAACTCCATAAATAACTTTATATATTTAGCCCACTTTTTTATTAAAAAAAAATACAGTGTTTTCATAAAATGATTTCATTTCATTTATTTAATGTTATTTCTAAACAATGTTACATTTCATTAATTTATTTTTAAACATCCAAACAATTTTATTTGATTCTTTTCCTTTCCACTACTTAAAATACAATTTATTCTATTTTACTCCCTTATGATTCACCCATTTCATTCCTTTATTAACTCCCAAACAAGATCATTTATTACACAATAAATGGCCCATGGAGAGCTTGTATCGAGCTTTTCACAGTTGACATGATCTATAATACATAAGAGCACCCGTAGCACGTGTGGCAAATGTGCCAAATGCTAAATATTTGGCACATTTGGCACACCAAACACAAAAAAAAACCATATCTATCAGATGTTGCAAATCCTAAATATTATGCAACATGCTACAGTACCGTCACAAATATGTGACGGTACTATAGCATGTTGCATAAATTTTTTAACCCTTTTTATTCTCTTTTCTCTCCCCTCTCTCTTCACTTTTTCTTTTCTCTCCTCTCTCACCGATTCTCTTCTCTTCCTCACCTCTGTTCCTCTCTCCCATTTCTTCCTTAGCCGTTCCCTGAAGCCGTCGCCGCCCAACCAATCTCCAAGGAAAGGTGACCGGAGTATCACTAGACCACCGATCCACGCCGCCAACCGTCTTCTCTATTCCGCTTTGGTTTTTTTTTTTTTTTTTTTCCCGTTCACGTTTTTTGGCTGTGGTTTGATGGGTGGGTTGGGCAATGGGTGGGTTCGGATGGGCAGATCAGTGGTGGGTGGGTTCGGGTTGTGGGTTGTGGCGGTGGGTGGGTCGAATCGGTGGTGGTTGTTGTTGTTGTAGGTCGAATCGGGTTGTTGTTGTTGTCGAATGGGTGGGTGGGTCGAATCGGGTTGTGGGTTTTTTTCCGTTCACGTTTTCTGGTTGTTGTTGTAGTTGTCGTTGGTGGTGCCGGCTAGGTTGAACTTCACGTTTTTTCCGTTCACTTCTTTTTCTTTTTTTTTTTTCTTTTTTTCTTTCTGGTGATTGTGGCCGCAACCATTTTTGTTGGTGGTGTTGGTGTTGGTGTTGTTGCTGTTGATGTTGATGTTGTTGTTGATCGGCGTTCGGTGATGTTGTTGCTGTTGATGTAGTTTATGATAATAGGGAGGAGAGGATATATTATTTTAATAGGTAGTAAATATTATTTTAATGTGTAGAATTGAATTATAGAACATCTGATAAATGAGATGTTGTAAAATGATGTGATAAAATAATAAAGTAGGGTTTTGATATGGCAAAATGGCATTTTTTTTGCAACATCTGCTATGGATGCTCTAAGAGGTGTCTTCTATCCAAATTTGATCTTCTTGTCCAAATTGGGAATGCCTCGTCGTATCATAGGCAGCATGATTTGCGTCCCTACTGATTTGATTGAAAGACAATCCCATAAAGGAGGAGCTACTCATTCTAATACCCATCTCAATGTGACCAAATCACCAAACCTAGACCATAGGTTGCTATTGCAAAGGATTTTTTTTTTGTGTCTGATTATGAAAATTATGTCATGGTAGTTATTAGAAGGCATTTAATACAATTGTTTTTATATATAGTACTATATATTCTAGTATTAGGCATTTATTATGATTATGTTTGTATAAAATTATATATTTTATATTTTAAAGAAAATATGATATACCAAAATTTTAATGAAGGTGTACAGTTGGTGAGAGTGTGTAATTAAAGTGTGTGTATAGCATGTGTGTTTAGTAATTAGTTTGTTTCTCAAGAGGATTCTAGTGAAGGTTTAAATATAAAATAGAATTTAAATTCAATTAAGGGTATGTTTATTTTGAGGTGAAATAAGGTGGATGAAAAACTTTGGAGAAAAAATCGGAAGAAAAACTTTTTGAATTGTGTTTAGTTGGGTGGAGAGGAAGGAAAACAAATGGTGAGGTCCAAGTGTTTTTTCCCCAAATTAGAGAGAAAACTGAAAGGAGAAAATGATGCTACTTAATGAACAAAAATGTCTATGTGCACTTGCATGGGCAATTTGTCCAATTTTTTTTTTCCTCTCTTTTTATTTTTATTTTTTGTGCTGTCTCGGGGACATTGCCTTCTTCTTCTTCTTCTTCTTCTTCTTCTTTTCCTGGATTTCCTAGGTGTTGCCTATCCATAAAAAAGAAAAAGAAAAAAAAAAAAAGAAAAGAAAAGAAAAAGAGCACCATAAGTTATCATATTTTTAATAATGACTCGGCACTATAAGTTATCTTTTTTTGGAGAAGTCCTAACAGCCATTGCAATTTATCTTCAAACAATAAATCCATGCAAGAGACAAATTCAATAGTGACAAATAAATCATATCCATCAATAGATAAACAGTAATACATTAGGAGTTGTATCACCTTTAAAAAAAACCTAGGTTCGAGTTTTTGCATAAATATTTCCTAGATTAGCTGAATTTTAACAACTCTTTTTAGAATAATAATAATAATAATAATAATAATAATAATAATAATAATAATAATAGTAATAATATTAATAGGGTAAATTGCAAATTGCACACCTAAAGTTTAGGGGCGTTTGGATTTTACACCCTGAAATTTCAAACTTTGAATTTTACCTCTTGAAGTTTGGGATGTTTGGATTTTACACCCTGATGTTTCAAAATTTAGATTTTACCCCCTAAATTTAGAGAGTGTTTGGATTTTACACCCCCAAATTCTGAAACTTTAGGGTGTAAAATCAAAAAACTTCCAAACTTTAGAAAGTAAAATTTTAATCACCTCTAAAATATAGGGGGTAAAATCTAAATTGTGAAACATTAGAATGTAAATCCAAACATCCCCAAATGTTATGGGGTAAAATCTAAATTCTAAAATTTCAAGGTATAAAATTCAATCACCCCCAAATTTTAGGGGTGTAATTTGCAATTAATAATAATAATAATAATAATAATAATAATAATAATAATAATAATTGTAAGGTCAATGGGTCAGGGACTTGTTATCCCTGTACACGTTGGGCCTAGAGCTTTAATCCAGTGGGCCAAGAAGTCTTTGTCCCTGTGCATGTTGGGCCCAGAGCCCAAATTGAGGACTAAGGCTAGTCCGAGGACGGTTCCATTTAGCCTTGAAGATCTATGTTGAAGGATGAAGAGATTAAGTGTGAACTTAGCGACCTAGGAAGTGCCGCCGATGATGAATATAACCTCGGGTAACCAAAGTCGGGGTAAGTCTTGGAGCTCCGCCATTTGGGTAAACACTCCAGAGGACTCTGTTGGATTGGGTGAGTATTGCAGAAACATATACAAAGAAAAGATCCCAAAATATCAAGGAAGAAGGCTGCCACCCCCGCATTGAATGCTCTGCAGCTAACCGTCTGGCTGCATTTATGTGGAGAAATCTAAACAGTGACTTCCAGCTTACAACTACTACATAGAGACTTCTGGGAAAGGGAGATGAGACAAGTATCAACAAAGATCACTAAATCTGCACGTGGAAGGCTCAGGGAGAAAGGAGAAGGAGTATAAAAAGAAGGAGAGACCTAAAGAGTTAGGGATCGAAGAAAAAGAGAGAGAAAAAGACTGTAGATGCTAAGAATCAAACTTGTATCAATCTTTTAACAATATTTATATCAAACTGACCTCCTCGTACATAGGCCGATGATAACTTCTGAGGTTAACCTTTTTGTTTTCATTCTTCTTATGATCTCAGCCTATCTAATTGATTATTTAATTTGAGCTAGCCCAGATTTCTTTACCTACTCTCTACAAATTCATTGTTTTTGGGCCTTTTGGGCTGATCCATCTACTATTGGGTTGGAACGCCAAACCTGTGTCCTTACAACAACAACAACAACAACAATAATAATAATAATAATAATAATAATAATAGGGGTGATAGGCCCAATAGTATATATCTGTGTATATGTTGGGCCGAAGGCCCAATCCGAGGACATTAAGTAGTCCGAGGACTGGTAAACATTGTCATGGGAGTTCGTATTAGGAAGTGAAGAGGTGAGGTTTGGTCATAAGAGTCCAAGATGTTGATCCAAGGAGGAATGTCTCCTCAGCTGGTCAAAGCTGAAGTCCAAGTATGTGGTCTGGCTTCCAAAGCAACATTCTAGGAGATTCTATTGATAAGGATACCCATCCCGAAGGTACAAGATGAAGGAAGACTATGAAATATTTAAGAGAAAGATGTTACCACCGCATTGAATGCTCTGCAGTTAACTCTCTAGCCGCATTAATGTGAAAGTGACACCTAAACAGTAATTTTCAACCTTACAGCTACTCCCAAAGATTTCAAGAAGGTGCTGATAGGATAAGGATCAACATTAATAATCTAATTTATACGTGGAAGGTAGAGATGAAAGAATGAAGATAGTATAAAATAGAAAGGAGACCCTGAGAGAAGGAGATCGGGGATTTGAGAGAAAAACATTGTAGCAATTAAGAGCTGAACTTGTAATCAAACTCTAAGGAGAAATATACTAGAATTAATCTCCTCGGACTGTGCTGATGACGATTTTCGTTGTATAAAACCATTGTATCTATGTTTTCTTGTCATCTTGATCCACTTTATTTTGTTGTTTCAACTCATCCGGGCCTAATTTTCCAACCTACTCTCCACAAATTTATTGTATTGGGTTTTTTGGGCCTAAGTTCATTCGTCCTTTAGACTTGGGAACCAAATTGCGTTCTTACGACGACGACGACGACAACAACAACAACAACAACAACAACAATAATAATAATAATAATAAAGACAGAAGTTAATACATACACACATAAACCTTAAAAAAAAAAAAGGATTTCATTAAAATCATGTTGATTATTAGGTAATCTCATAACCAAATTTAAGATCAACATGGAATTCTCAAAGACAAATGGCCGCTAACTTTTATGTAGCGGTGCCACCAAAGAACAAAATGGTTACATTTACTCAATAACCATGGCAATCTAAAAGGTTCTTAATGAAGGCATTAATGCTTGTCTCAGCTGATCCACCTTTTGCAATTGAATGTTGACATATTTGCTTAACTTCACCTGCTTTTGTCCTAATTTCTTTAGCATCATCACTCTCCAAATCCATAAATTTCTGCACTAACTTTGCAATTTCCACTCTTGTCACCAAATTGTCCCCTTTGACATTTTGCTTCATCCTCCACCCAATTTTCCAATCCTCCACAATTAGCTTACTATTAAAGAATTGATCAAATGCTATGGGGAAGGTAAGAAAAGGAAGACCATAGAACATACCTTCTCGAGTGGAATTCCAACCACAGTGTGACAAAAATCCTCCAATGGAAGAATGAGATAAGACTCTCAATTGGTCACACCAAGGCACTATTAACCCCATATGACCACAAACCTCTTTTAACTTGCAAGTCTCATCACGTGCCACCCACAAGAATCTGACACCACTATCTAGCAAACCAGTTACAATTTCATCCATTTGGGCACAAGAAATAGAAAGAAAGCTTCCCATTGAAATATATAGAACAGAACTTTTAGGTTGACAATCTAGCCAATGTAGATAATTGTTGTCACTAAGATTTGTATTTTCTCCAAGATCAAAGTCATGTATGGTCGGGCCCATGGCATATACAGGGAATGAAAAATTTTCTTTTAGAATATCGATTGCTTTGGATTCCAGCTCATAGATAGAAGTAAATAAGAGGTACTGTGCTTTGCTTACCGACGAAAAAATTTCTAGTAACCAGTTCGTCGTTTCTTGGTTTCTACCATCAAAAGGAATATCCACTCGCCGTGTGGAAGAAATTCCAGGAATGTACCCTACACGCTCCTCATCTTTTGTTGATAAGCAAAAAATAATGCATCAATCAAAATCTTCAACTGGGTGACACGTTATTTCTTTGAGATGCTTTGATGTTTTGCTTGAGTTACATGAATGCTAGAAGTTACGAAAATCAAAGTGATTGTGGTTAAAACATTATGTCAAGTTGAGGAGAAATTATAAGGTCCACGTGGTAGACAAAGTGATATGGTCCACCATTCCATTAAAATACTTACATCTGTTTAAAATTGCTATGTTAAAATATTTTTTAAAACATTGACTCAATAATTTTAAACAAATGAGTGTTTTTTAGTAGAATGGTGGACAGATGACGTGGTCCACTAGAAGACTGTATAACTTCTCCAAGTTAAGAAAGCATTTCCTTGATTGAATTCTCTAATTTCTTCCCAATTTCTAGTTGAATGTGTAACTTGTGGGCCTTGTGGCCTTTATTTATGTCACACATCCGGCTAAAATATGAGGATGGCTTGATTTTTGTGTGTTGTTTACTTGAAAGTTACGACATCTACATTTTCTAGTAGAGCATTCTAATTCAATGGTCTATAAACCCATAATTTTTTTTTTTAAATTTTCCCTATGAATTCATTTTTAATTGATGTATTTTTTTTTCTCATAAAGTAAAAATCTCATTCGTATTTGATTGTATTTAAAAAAAATTTATTACTTCAATATATATTAAACTAAATTCATGATTTATTAATTGTAATATATATATATATATATTATTAAGATAGTTATTACTCTTTCAAAAAAATAATTTCTCATGTTAGTGGAATTTTTAAAGTAATTATTAATTAATTACATTGAAAAAGTTTTGACACCACTTTTATAGATAATATAAAAAGTTTCATAATTACTTTATTATTTTTTCATAAAACATTTTTAAAATAGCTTCTAAAACAATACTTTTAGGCCTTGTTTGAGAGAGGTAAATGAAATGAAATGAAAAAAAAAAAAAAATAAAAAGAATAATTTTAGAAGAATAAGTGAAGACGTTCGTAAAAGGAAATTACACTAACCAGAGATATCAGCAGTGAAATGACCGTTTTGAACTAAAAGATCGAAATGCTTAAGGATCATTAACATGGACGGCGACGAAGGCCAAAATGCTGCGACCGGAATATTTCTTTGGTTCCCAACGCCAACTGCCCAGAAAAGAGTGGTATCAGCTAAAATAACTGCCACCGGCGGCAGCTCAATCCGATCAAGGAGCTGCACAAATGGAGCTTCCAACTTTGTCCTGGTAGCTTCGATGAAGGCGTTAAAGTTAGCGGCGCGGACTAGCTCTGACGGAATAACGTTGGGTATGGAGCTGAAGCGAATGTTGTCGGGCTTTGGGTCGGAGCCGATGGAACCAAGCCATTCTTCAGTGACAACGAAGCTGACGAGAATATTGTTGTTTTTCGAAACAAGTATCTTACAGAGGTTCATCATGGGGTAGATGTGGCCGCGACCTGGATAAGGCATGGCTATTATGTGGATGTAGCAGTGTGTGGTTGAGTTAGCTTTCAGGGAATCCATGTCCACAATTTTGTGTGTGTATCACTTTATCCCAGTCGCAGATAAGAACTTTACCAGCTTATATGGAGTGAAGCTTGGTAATAGCTTTATGAGTATTAATTAAAAAACGAAAAATAACCTCGTTGGTGATGCAGCGTAACCATGGTTTTAAAAACCGAACCGGTCATCGAACCGTTTTTTTTTTTTAATTTTCGGTTCAACCCCGATTTTTACCCGGTTTTTGGCCGGTTTTCCGGTCTTTGATCGGTTGTTGACCGGTCCTGGAGGTTTTAACCGGACTGGACTGGCTCTCGGTTCCTGATTGAACCGGTCAGACCGACTGGTCCGGTCCGATTTTTAAAACTATGAGCGTAATTGAAACTCTACCCAAAATAATAATAATAATAATAAAGGTACACTTTTCAAAGTTTCGAATGCACAACTGTTCTGCATGCGCATCCAAACAAATATAAGCATGGACAAATTGTCATGACTCGTGAGAAAATAAATAACCCAATTGTCGGTAGTTCGGTAGTTGCAAGGAAGGTTGGGACTGAGGAAGATAATTAAAGCTGCGTTTGGTTCGATATAAATTGAATTTTGAGTGTAAAATGAATGTAGAAGAAAATGAATTCTCGTAAGAAAATTAAAATCCGGGTATTTGGGTGTACAATAGAAAATAGTCCAAAAAAACGATTTTTAGTGTTTGGTAACATTCTGAAAATACTATTTTTCTACAAAATTTTCACATTTTTTCAGCATTTTTTCAGCTTCCAAACAAATTTTATATCAAAAAATCCACCACTACCCACACACCAGCACCCACAGAAAAACCATCACAATCCACACAAAACACACCACCGCACAACACAAAAACCACCAAAACACCAGCACCTACAAAAAATCCACCACTATCCACACAAAACCCACCACCACACATTAGAAAAACCACCAAAAGGTCCAAAACACCACCACCCACACCACCACAACAACACCAAAAAAATTAGAGATCAAAGAGAGAAAGATTGAGAGATTGAGGGAAAGAGAGATAAATCGGGAAAGAGAGATCGGTCTTCAGTGGTGGCGACGATCTTCAGCGGTGGCGATGAGATCGGTCTTGGGTGAGTCGAAAATGAGATCGGTCTTGGGTGATGATGACGAGAACGAGATGCAAGGCTCCAATCAAGATGGCGGCGACGTTGAGGAAGAAGAGAGAAAAAAGAGGAAGCTTGGCCGGCGCGTGACCTGGGCGGTGGGGCGGCGTGATTTGGGTGGTGGGGCGGCACGATCTGGGCTAGCCGAAGCTTGGCTGGGCTGGCCGGAGTTTGGTTGAGGTGAGGCGTGATTTGGGTTTTGGATCGTGTGCTCGTGCTCTCTCTCTCTCTCCTGGAATTCGTTTGAAGATAAAATGAAGGCTGCATTGGTTTTACGGCTGAAGTGGGTGATTTTACGGTCAACGTGTAATTGATTTTCCATTTGATCATATTTTCTGTTGGAGCCAAACACACACAAAGGTGTTAAAGTAATTCCAAAATTCGTTTTCAGCTGAAACAAACGCAGCCTAAAAGTGGCAAAGATGCAGTGGAAATTGAACTTTGGAAATAAAAAAGTATTGAAAAAATAAATATAAAAATGAAAATGAAAAAGTTGGGTTAATTTCGATGAGGTTGCGTGATGGTTAGCAGCCGAGGGAGAGAATTGTTATCATTAGTATTATCATTCAAAGATTTATATATATATTTATATCAAAATGCTATGTGAGTGTATATACTATATATCGATATTGATATGTTGTGTTCTAGTGACCAAACCAAAATGTTTACTAGAACATTGGTTGGTAGTTGTTGATAGCACCAAGTTCATCAATGGGAGTGGGTTTTAGAATAATTAAATATATATATATATATATATGGTGGTTTGTTAGACAAAAATTATTATTCGGTGAAATCTAACAAACATAATTTCACCCATAAGCATTTGGGTATATGGGTTTTCTTAATGTGAATAGTGTTCCTTCAAGATAATGTATCTCTTAATTATTAATATTATCATTCAAAAATTTTATATACATATATATATATATATATATATATCTCAAAATGCTATGTGAGTGTATATACTATATATCGATATTGATATGTTGTGTTCTAGTCACCAAACCAAAATGTTTACTAGAACATTGGTTGGTAGTTGTTGATAGCACCAAGTTCATCAATGGGAGTGGGTTTTATAATAATTAATATATATATATATATATAGTGGTTTGTTAGACAAAAATTATTATTTGGTGAAATCTAACAAAAATAATTTCACCCATAAGCGTTTGGGTATATGGGTTTTCTTAATGTGAATAGTGTTCATTCAAGATAATGTATCTCTTAATTACAATCATTTACTTCAAGGGAAGACCATTTGATTCCAACAACATTACCTCTGTCAATGGCAAAGCTAGGTATTTACCTTTAAGGGGCCGAGTTAAAAAAAGAGCTAATCATTTTTTTCTTTGTATATATTATATCCATATTATTTATACTATTCTAAACTAGTCTTATAAACAAAACTAACAATACAAGCCGAGTACTTTATAGCTCATAGTTTTTAACTTGCTCATAATCCTAGATTTTCAAAATAAATTGCAACCTATTATTTTAATAATTCTCTAAAAAAATTATAATAATTAAGATAAAAAATTATTAAAGACCACTCAAAATTAGATAAACAATCATTGAATGTAGAAAAAAATATAATCAATATAACCAATTGTAAGGGCACGTTTTGATTCCTGAGCCTAAAAGGTAAAAGGATTAAAGTCCAAAGAGCCCAACACAATGAATTTGTAGAAAGTGAGTTGAAAACTAGACTTCAATGAGTTAGACTTCAATGAGTTCGACAACAATCACAGTAGGTTAAAGATGATAAGAAAACAAAGATAAACAAATTTTGTGCAAAGAAATCTTTCTCAGCAATGTCCGAGGAGAGTCGTTTTTGTATAAATTTGTTTTGGACTTGATTACAATTACAATTCTTATTGCTACAATGTTCTCTACAAATTCTTCGATCCTCCCCTTGTAATAGGGTCTTTCTTCTTTATATTACCCTGTTTTGCTTCATCTCAGCTTGCCATGTGTAGATTAAGTTGCTGACTTTGATCGTTATCCCATTAGCACCTTCCTGAAGTCTTTGGGGATAACTATAAGGTTGAATATTACTGTTCAGGTATCACCTCCACATTAATGCGGCTAGGGAGTTAGCTGCAGAACATTTAATGCGATGGTAGCAGCTTTCTCTTAGATATTTCTCAGATTCCTTTTGTACTGTTCCCTCTTGACGTTTATTCTTACCAGTAGAACTGTCCAAAGTGTTACTCTTGATGGCAGGTCAAGCCTTCTGACCTCTACTTTGCTTAGTCGATGAGGCATTTCTCCTCATACTACCTTCCTAAACCTTTATGACTAGAATCCCTCCATAACCTACTGATTTGCATGTCTTTGCCACTATCTAACCGTCCTTAGACAAGGCGCACGGTTGTTATTGTGGCAATTTGTTATATCCACAACATTTTTGTAACAAATTCTATGTGGCAATTTGTTACTGGTTGTTATTGTTAGGGCAAAAAAGTAATTTAAGTAGTAGATTCAAATTTGAACCAATAACAACTAACCACCTATGATTTATTGTGAAAATATTGTGGATTTAGCACTTCTATATATAATGACAGAGCCACGTTAGGAGTTGAAGGGGAGATGCCCCTCCACTATTTTATTTTTTATTTTTTATTTTTTTTTAAGTTGATAAGTGTTATCCCACTTTTTTTTCTCAAAAAAATTAAAGTGTATATCCTTTTGGTCCCCCCTCCTCCTCCCATTCAATTTTTTACTTTTAGGATGTGATTTCTGAAATATATACATAAAAAAAAAAAAAATTGAACGGGAGTAGGAGTGGGGGTGGGGGTAGAAGGATATACACTTGAATTTTTTTGAGAAAAAAAAATAGGATAACCCATACAAGAGTCTATACTTATCAACTTAAAAAAAAAAAAAAAAATTTGAGGGGCTATGGCCCTTCCAACTCCTAACGTGGCTCTGCCACTGGCCTTTGTACATGAGCTTATTTTTTGTGTTTGGGGGATATGTATTTTTATTTATTTGTTACTGCACCTAATAATGTATTTAGGTTGCCTACATATCCTTGGCGGGGATCAAGCCAATTCGTAATTCTTAAATTGTGGTTTTAGATTTAAAATTTTCAAATATGATTTTGTCCACTTTAAATGATGGACATTTAAGTCAAATATTAGGTATTTAATTAAGCATTGACTTAATTTTGTTTTTAGGTGAAATAATTTATTTTAATCTCAAGAATAAGTCAAGGACCTGTGTTTTTATGGAAATTGAACCAAGGATTCTCTTTTTGAGAAATTGAATGTCCAAACAAATTTCCCTTTCTTTCATTTGCTTCTTTGTTTAGGAATTTTAACAAAAAATATTATTTTGATTGAAGTCCCCAAAATTAATTGAGGTATTGAAAATTCATTTGAAGCAATTTTATTTTTATGAACATTTTTAGAAATTAGGAATTAAAAATTTTTCTCAAATTAATTTTATGATCATTTTATTTTAGGAATTAAAAACTCCAACTTTGGTTAAGGTATTAGTAATCCCAAAGAATTAATTATATTGGAATTAAATACTCCATTGAATTAATTTGAATGAATTAGAAACTTCACTCTATTTAAAATAATTTTGGGAGTCAAGGACTCCATTGAAGCATATTATTTTAAATTGGTGATGTCAAGAACTCCAAATTTTTAATTGGTGGAGTCAAGGACTCCATTGATTTGTTTGATTTGTAGAGTCAAGGATTCTTATATTTTAATTGGTGGAGTCAAGGACTCAATTGAATCAATTCATAAGGTACTCCATTGATGTATTTGATTTAGTAGAGTCAAGGACTCTAATATTTAAATTGGTGGAGTCAAGGACTCCATTGAATCAATTCATAATGGTAGAGTCAATGACTCCATTGATGTATTTGAGTTGGTAGAGTCAAGTACTCCATTGAAGCATTTGATTTTGTAGAGTCAAAGACTCTATTGATATATTTGATTTGGTATGGAGTCAAGGACTCTAATATTTAAATTGGTAGAGTCAAGAATTCTATTGAATTAATTGAAATGGTAGAGTCAAGGACTCCATTGAATTTTGAGAAGGCATTGGACAAAAGCTTTAGGAAATTTTTATTTGGTAATTCTCATGTAGGATATGCGAGTCAAGGACTCATACTCTGAGCTTTATATATGGAATTAGGAACTTCTCATGAAACCCAACTCAATTTTTGTTACTAAATAAAAATTCAGTTTTGAGAAAGAGGGAGAGAGAGATTTATAGAATAAAGGGACAGGTGAAGTCCCACATACAAACCTATTGCTGAAACTACTTTAAGCCTTTGTGTCCTCTTCTTTCTTCTTTTCACTTGTTGCGCTCTCTGCATTTTGTCCATGTGTGTATTTTCTTTGTTCTTGCTCTATGTTTTTTCTTCCCTTTTTTTACTTGCTAAAGCCTTCTCTAATTTACAGAGAAATTGAAGAAACCGATTGGCTCCTTCTTTTTCTCAAATGATGCAGTATTGCACTTGCTTCTTTCACGAGCAATTGGTGTGGATTGTAGCCGATTTTCAGCTACATTTTTCTTTTGGAATTAGGGAAAATTACAATTTGCTCACCTATGATTTGACCGAAATTTTTTTTTTTTTTTAACTACGAAGATATAAATTTTTTATTGAAAAGACAAAACTGGGTTTATAACTTCCCCACTAAAAGTATACAGTAAAATAATAGCCTATAGCTTCAGCTCATTAGGCTTACAGATATCATACAAGAAAACACGAAAAAACATGCAGGTGACCCAGCTAATATAGTAAAACATGTAGGTGCTTATCCAGGTCCTCCCACGTGCCCATTCAGCCGCTGGTAATCATGCAGAAACGTTGTAGCTCCGTGTAGGATGTCCCTTGGTTGGGACTGTATCTCTTCAAAACAAAACCTGTTTCTTGCGTTCCAAATGGCCCAGGCCACTATCGCCCAGTTTTCCATTTCCTTAACAGTGAACTTCTCCTCTAGTTGTCAGACCAAAAGGAAAAAATTCTGCACCGTCGCCCCATATTTGACCGAAATTTAAATTGTCTACTTGTGGTTTGAAATTTAACACTTTACCCACTTGAGGTTAACTCAGTTAGAGTTCTGTAACCCACCTCGGTTAAAAACATGGCTAAATATGTAATTTCGCTTCACTTTTATGTCTCTCTCCTCAAAAAACACAAAAAACATAAAAATACAAGATCAAATAAAATAAAAAATAATCTAGCAGAATACTTACATCATGGAATTTCAAATCACAGGTAGTCAACTTAAATTTCGGTCAAATCTCAGGTGGGTAAAGTGTCAAATTTTAAATCTTAGGTAAATGTGCGTGCTAGAGAAGATGACAATGGGCCAACTCTCACTTGAGCTCACAATCTACTTATAGCGTGGGCTTTTGGATTTCCTACTCTAGGTAGTTCTTTACACAGAGACCTCCACGAAACTGCCTCCCTATGCCAATTGTGCGTGCTAGAGAAGATGACAATGGGCCAACTCTCACTTGGGCTCACAATCTACTTGTAACATGGGCTTTTGGATTTCCTATTCTGGGTAGTTCTTTACGCAGAGACCTCCACGAAACTGCCTTCCTCCCCTGAGTTATCTCACCCCCTCTCTTTTTATTACCACTGTACTCCCCTAGTTCAACTTCCTTCCTTTTTCCCCCAGTCTCTTCGTTAATTCTCTCAACCCCATTTCTCCCTTAGCTTCTTATATTTATAGCCTGATATTTAGTGGGAAGTCATGATTACTTCTGGGGTTAGTGATAGAGGAGGTCCAATGCAGTTATTGCAAAGTGGATGTTTTGTTGGAAATGGGGTGTGGTGAGAGTGGCATCAGAATTGGTTCCCCACTTTAGAAGGGACGTTTGGCAGAGGCAACTCCCAAGGCGGTGTCGGACAACCAGGAGGCAGTGTTCCCAGGCAACCATACTCCCGCTCGAGGTGTACTTTGGTGAACATATACTATGATGGTTCACTTAACGAGTTTCGGACCAAGCGTAGTGTCACGAGGCCCGGGCCCATGGCCTTGGCAGGATTACAGCCCAGTCTTGGACGAAAGGGCTGGGTCCATAGGCCGTTCTGTAAAGTTGTAGTTTAAAGCCCAAGGCCCCAATGAGTCTGGAAGTCCCATGCCGTACAGTAAACAACTTAAATTTTGATCAAACCACAGATAGGTAAGTTGTAATTTGACCTTAGAATTATTTGATGGGTGTGGCAGGAAGTTATTTTCTCAACCATATGTCCCATTCCCACCTACATCTTCTCCCATTTTTTTTAATGGGTAATGACATTGGGCTTGGCTGCCAAGCCTACCATGCCATAAGTTTAGTTAGCAACCCCACCTCTTTTGCACGTGACGTGACTGTGGGCCGGGGTTTGTTTAATATTCTTTTTTTTTTCTTTTTATATCATCTTTATATTTTTGTTTGCACTATTTGTTTTTATAATTAATTTTGTTAATTTGGAGAGCATTTATTTTTTGTTCCTACAAACTTGTCCAAAATTTATATTCTTTGATAAATCCTACTTGGATACTTTTTTTATGTAACCAAATTTTTTTTTTTTTTAATTTCACATTTCAACATGGTTATTTTATTGAGATTGTTGTGTTTGTTTTGTCTATTAGTTTGACATTTTTATAATTACATGAAAGAGACAAAATAAATAAATAATATTTCAGTTTAACATTTTTTGAGCTCACATTTTTTTTAATTTAGATTTTTTTTCTTGTATTTTTACTTAGTAATAATAATTAGTATTGTAGCAAAATTTAGTATATATCAATCATAAATAATTTCTGACATTTAAAAGAATGTCAAGTTTCTTTTTGATAGATAATTGCATTACAATGTATTGAGAAACAATTATTTTGTGTCTTCTTGATAGTTTGTTAACACTACTTGGGTTTTAATTTGAATTTGAATTTGAATTTTCATGAATTTATTTGTTCATATCTCGGCCCTCCTAACAATTGAAATCCGTCCTCCGTACCTAGTTGCAATGGTCCTCTCTCGTCTCTCTCTTAATTCTCTGCTAATACATGGTCACTCACCTCTTGGCCACTAAGCTTTACCCAAGTTCACCAAGATCCCTGCTAGTTGTCAACACTTGATTGCAACCACACAAGTTGCAATGAGCTCACCTCGCTACCTAACATGCGTGGAGTTATTGATGGGAGTAGGGGTGCTTACCAAATCGCACCAAAATTGCCCGTAAAATGGCATAACCATATCGCACCGCAAGTAATAGTGCACTGCACCGCACTCTCTCTATATATTAATATATTTATTTATTTTTAATATTAAATATATTATTAATAGTTTAATAACCCTAGTTTTCAAAAAAAAAAAAAAAATAATAATAAACCTAGCAAGTGTTGATTAGGAAAGCTAGCCCAAAATAAAGAAAAACTAAGTCAATAGTTTAAAACTTGGCCCAATACAAAGGGAAAAGTCAGTGTTAGGCTGGGCAGAAAAAACCCAAATTTTGAAAAATATACCTGCTTTAAATCGTTCAAATTGCATCTTATATGCCGTACTCCACATGTGATCGCAAAAATGAGGTGCGGTGCAGTTATGGTTTTTGGCTAAACTCTAAATTGCATTGCACCGCATATGTGATCTAAAAAATGACGTGTGATGCGGTTATCGTTTTGGGTAAACCGCACCGTAAAGTGAGGTGCTAAAAATGGCTCAAAACCGCAACACATCGCACCGCACCACACCGCACTGCAAACACCCCTAGATAGGAGTCATATCAAGGTCCATAGCCTCCCTAATGGCCAAATGTTGATATAGGTTTCCCTCAATTTGGCTTTAGGTTGTGGTTGATTATAAGAAAATCTGTTAGGATGTGTGCATCAAGGCAATTGATGCGATCGTCGATACCACATATTTAGGGTCCATTTGGTTAGGGGAATAGAGAAGTAGGAAGATAAAAAATATGGAGAGAATGGAAAAGTAGGATGATAGAAAAGATTTTAGTTTCCTTCACTTATGTTTGTTTAAGAGGATAGAAAAGTGGCGAGATAGAAAACTTTTTTGTTTGGTTAAGATAAAAAATAAGAGGACTGAAAATAGAGTTTTTATAATTTACTCTCATGTCCCTTTTAAAAATAAAACAAAAAGTAACACATTATATACTTTTAAAATTGTGTATAGATGGGCACTTCATTAAAATGAAAATATAAAATAAAGAAATTAATCTAAAAATGTTTTCAAAAAAACAAAAACAAAAACCAACCAAAACTGATGAAAACAAAAGTAAAAAACATATGAGCACCCATAGAAAAAAGAAGGAAAAATAATAATAATAATAATAATAATAATAATAATGTTTCTGTTGGGGTATATTTTAAAGAAGAATAAGAATGTTTCAGTTGGAGTATATTTTTTTAAAAGTAACAAGGAGATTTGCTCCTTGTTTTCTCTACTATAATCTCCCAAATTTGGGGAGATTGAGTTTTGGTGGACTCGATGAGAAAACACCTAGGCTCAACCAATTTTCTCTCCCTTCTCTCCACCCAACAAAACAGCTACTCCAACCATTTTTTTCTCATTTTTCTCATTTTTATTTTCCATCCAACCACATTACACTCCAACCAAACATACCCTTATTGGATTTTTTTTTTTTGGGTATAATAAGCTTTCGTATTGGGATATCAAGTGGGATAAGGTTATCAATGTGAGCCCGTGTGTGATTGGGTGTTGGTGTTATTCTTTGTTGCCTTTTTTTTGTTCACACTCTTTTCGCCAATTGGGATTGGCACTCCTACCCAAAACTTGTTCAATGGAATACTTATGAATGGGCGGTCTTTGAGAGAGCAATATGGGGCTATTCAAGATAGTTTTTCAAAATCACTCCCTTTGCCTCTCTCGAGCCTCTCTCAACCCTAAACCTATTTTCTCTAAAAAAGCCAACCAAAACTCAAGAGAAAACTTCTCCAAATCATCTCTAAGGTATGTTTAATCAATCTTTTCTCTTTATTTCATAAGATTATGCCTTAGATTTTAGGTTTTCATGAGTTGGGTGTATTTTTTTTAAAATGGTTGGGAAACTTTAAGTTTTGTGAAATTTTTTTCAATTGCTTGATTGAGCTCTGTCCCATTTGCTTTGTTTGTGTTTGTGTTGGCCCGTTGTGGCATTTTAACTTGTATTTAGACAAGATTCACACATGTTCATGAATTGCTTACATGTTAGTTGTGTTGGTGCATACCAAGTGTTTGATAAAATGCTCAAATGGCATTTTGGTGTTGTTTTGGACTCCGATGAGTACTAAACTTTGGGGATTACCATAATTATACATGTTTATCATGTTTTGATCATTGAGTGTGTGTTTTACACACTTTGACCCAAATGTGCTTAGTCATGACTTTATCATGCATCACATATGCACACCACATACACACTTGTTCACTTGTCATGTTTTGCATATCACTCATGCTAATAATATGTTGTTACATGTTTAGCACTTACAACATGATTTTGTGACATTTGATTATGTTCTTTTTAGGACTTTGTGGTTGTTTTATGAACTAACTTAGTACTAATCAAGTTTGTGTTCTTGTCTTTGTGTTTTTGCACTTGTTCCTTTGTGTTTTGTGACTATTTTTGCAGATGTCTCATTTCAAGAAATCAGTTGTGAAAGGAAGTAATAGTAAAGGAAAAGAACCCATGATTGATGTTGATAGCTTCACCCTGAAGTCAAAGAAGACTCGATCATCGACAGGAGTTTATAATGCCGACAAGTTCAAATCATATGCCGCATTTCAAGCCTATGAGAGCAATTTCAAAGATGCCCCTTTGTTGGTTAAAAGGGTGGTTGAACAAGCGTCTCTTCTTGATACGAACATTCCAAAATGGTTTGCCACCAAGGATTGGAACTTCCTTCTAACCAGCTTTGACTAAATGTATGAAAAAATGGTGAAGGAATTCTATGCAAATGTCATTTTCTGATGGGGATGAGCTGAAATGTTGGGTTAGAGGAAAGGACTTCACAGTGACACCTTTCTATCTTGCTATCATTTTGTACATCAATCGGCCAATGTTTCCAAAGCCACTGGTGTATGATGACTTGAATCTGGAGAAGGATGTGCTTCGGGAAACTCTCAAGGGAAAACTTAGAGTTCTCTTCCAATGGGAAATCAGTTAGTGTTGCATCACTTTCTCCCGAATTGAGGCTACTCACAACAATTATATCCCACAACCTTTATCCTCTCTTAAGCACTGAGTACATGAATCTTGGTCGGGCTTTATTCCTTCACGATCTGATCAATGATGAAGAGATCAATATTTGCTCTCATATCTTCCACACCTTAAGCAAAACTGCTGAGAGAATTGTCTCAAGGAACTGCCTTCCTTTTTGTTGCCTCATCTAAAAAATTTTGAAGCTTGAAGGCGTTCATCCACTAGAAGATGAGTATTCGTACCCACAACAAAGTCCAATCAACATTCGCACTCCCAATGTTAGCATCAGTCACACCTGAAAGGGAGCCAAGCAAAAGAGTCATGCTCCTCAGGATAGTTCAAGCTCTAGCTCACATCCCTATGATGAGAAGTTAGACAACATTATGTCATCTGTCCAAGAAATCAGCACTAAGCTGTCTGGACTTGCATCTATCATGCACACCCAACACACTCATTTTGACACAAAGTTCATGTCTCTCCAAACTCAATTGGACCAAATTCAAAGGAATCTAAAGGAAGATGAAGACTATCTATTCCATGACAAAAAGGGGAAGATGGTTCATGATAGGGGGAGAAAGAGCTAGATTGAAGGAGGAGCATTGGAGAAGAAGAACAAGAGCAAGAAAAGTCTACTTTTTATATTGTGTTCTATGTGTTTATTTACATTGCTTTCGTTTATAGCTTTAAAGTACTCTAGTTTAAAACTTCAGTTTATATTTAGTACTTTGTTTATGTATCCTTGCTTTGTAGCATTTTTTAAGTACTTTTAGATTAATACATACATTATCTTTAGTACTAGACACTTGTGCCTTTGTTGGATCTTATATTCTTAGTGCAAAGTCCTTAGTGTTTTGCATTGGTTGTGTGTTGGACATGCAATTGTTTTTTGCGTTGCTCTTAATTGCATTGCGTTTCTGGATGATCATTTACTAGCTAAATGTTTATTATAGTCATTCTTTAATGATTGTTCTTGTTTGATCAAGATGTGCTTCATAATTTGTATCTTGTTAATTACCTTGATCGCATTTTACTTGCTCGTATACGTACCATGTATTCAACTTGTTATAAGCTTAATAAAAGTTTTGTTTGTGTGCGAGTGTTTCAGGATACAGGTGTATACGTGCAAGTGCTTCACAGATTCTAGATTAGGTGTAAGTGAGTTTTGCCACTGTTCCCAAACTCACATTTAAGTTTAAAGTCTGTTTCAAGAGTTTTGTCACGGAATAGCCAAAAGGGGAGATTGTAAAGTTGTTATTTATAACTATTTTGTGTTGGCTTTAATTCTGTGTCAAATTTGATTGTATTTTTGTTCAATCATACGTACCCTGTATTTTATGTGGGAATTTATTGTATGAGTTGTGTATGAGAGAGAGTGTGAAGACTCAAGCGCCTATTGAAGACAAAGTGAATTTCGTGAGAAGCCTTACCGCGAAGTGAGCTACGTGCAGAGCACATGACTGGAATGCGAAGAGTCATAATAGATGGTGACAGCTGGTTCTCGCGAGTATTTCGCGAGTAAGGGTTTCCCGCGAAATACCCGCGAAACATTTTGTTTTGCTATTTTGGCATATCTGCTACAACGTGTCTTCACCCACACTATATATACCCACATTACCCACATATTATAAGGAGTGCTTTTCAGAGAGAAAACCATAGCCATTACTTTTGAGGGTTAGAGATTGCTATACCCACAATCCTCTACACAATCTTTTGTGGTTTTCCTCAACTCCTACCTCTCCATATCCAAATCCTTAAGAGGTTGTTTGCCCAAACACTTACCACATCCATTCTGAGTGTAAAGTGAGGTTTTGGTGCTGCTAGAAAGCATTGGAAGAAGTCAGTTGTTTGGTGGATGCAATCGGGTTGAATTGCATGATCCAAAGAGCTAGAGAAGATAAGACTTCATTAAGCAGTTGGTAGCAGGAGCTTGGAGGGCCCAAGTACATGGGGTAGACTAGGCTTAGAGGGTCTTTTATTATTCGTGTACTCCAACTTAGTCTCTAATGGATCAATTTACTGCTTGGAGGGCGATGGTAAGATTTTTCGTTGAGTTCTTCAGTTTCCTCTTCGATAACATTTCGCGGTATTATTTTGTGTTTGCATTCTTCTTCCCTACTCTTTTAGCTTTCATTTTTTTGATGTTATTTGATGAAAATGACTTAGAGTAGTTTTATTGTTTGTTCGCTCGCATTTACTCTATTCCGCACTTAGTTAAAATTAGAGTAAATCAACCGAGTCATAAATTTTAATTTGGGGGTCTAAATAGCTCTTGTGTTTTCACACATATTTGAGCTTTCACAATCAAATTTAATATTAACATGTCAAGAGTTTTGTAGCTCAACTGCACTTTTCAGTGTTTCTAAAGGAGATATCTAGATATCAAAGTCTCCTCCTTAACTGTACAATTATCCAAAAAAAAAAAAAAAATAACAACAGATCAACATGGATTTTTTCATAAAACGAAAGGACACTAGCATTCTATGGTTGTGAAACCAAGAACCAAAAAAAAAAAAAAAAAAAAAAATTGTTAACTCAATAACCATCGCAATTTAAGAGGTTCTTGATGAAAGCATTGATGCTGCTTTTAAATGATCCTCCTTTGACAATCGCACGTTGACATATGTGTTGAACTTCACTTGCTTTTGATCTAATTTCTTTCATTTCATCACTTTCCAAATCCATAAATTTCGTCACTAACTTTGCAATTTCCGTTCCTGTCACCAAATTGTCTGCTCCTACATCTTTCTTCACCCTTCACCCAATTTTCCAACCCTCCACAATTAGCTTACTATTATGAATCTGATCAAATCCTATAGGATATGTAAGAAAAGGAATACCATAGAACATACCTTCTTTAGTGGAATTCCACCCACAGTGTGACCAAAAGCCTTCTATAGAAGAATGAGATAAGACTTTCAACTGGTCAAACCAAGGCACTACTAACCCCATATCGACACAAACTTATAAAGGAGGTATAATAAAAAATTGTCCTCTATCCATGACAAACAGGGGTCAATGGATCACACTCAAAAATTAACCCTAATCAGAGTGTGTCTGCTCCGATACCACTTGATAGGCCAATAATTTATTGACCCTTTGTGATGAATTAATTGATTAATTAGCCAAATTTATTAATTAATCAAATTAACATGCAAACGTGTGATAGCACAAACAAATCACTAATTAAATTAAGTATGCAGCGGAAAATAAATGACACAGTGATTTATTTATGAATGGGGAAAACCAACACGGCAAAAACCTCACCGGTTGATTTTAAGGTCACCACTCCCGAGAATCCACTATTATCATAACAAGGGGTTACAAGTAAAGGAATCCCAGTAACTTATATCAACCTACAGTTGAACTCTTACCCCAATACCCAATTGGACTTGTCCTGTAGTGACAATTTCTCCTTTGTATTGCACGGTTTCCAGTACGTGACTAACCAATTGCGCAGATCCTACTACGCGACTTGATTCACCAACTAGAAAGGTTGTTGGCTGCAAAGTTCTTCAATTCATCACACGATAAAGATCCAGAAAATGCTTGGTTATAAAACCCTATGGTATACAAACACAGCAACTTATTCACAAGAAAGATGAATTAGGGCAAAACTTTGTCTTCGGTCATAATTTGCTTAAATAGACTTTGCTCAATGCTTGTGCAACTTGTGTCCTCTTTAACGACCCTTAAAATAATCCTTTTATATGTTTAGGGTTATAAGAAAAGAAAGCTCAAACATATAATCACGGATTGGATGAAAAACAGTGTTGAAAAACTGAAATTTATAAACCTCAACAGATACCCTATTTGTTGAGCTGTTGTCGAGCCACGGGGCTGGAATTGCTTTACAAGCTTGATAGATGGCTAGCTGTCGAGCTAGTTGTCAAGCTTTAATGATAGGCACTTTTCAAACTTGAATCTTGGATAGACTTGCATGGCTTCAACATTTGATCTCGAAACAAAGTTTCTTGAAGTATTAAAGACATCCTAGATTTACCCAAATACAAATAAAACGCGTTTTGTTAAAGGATTAGCTAATTACATAAAGTAGTGACATATGTTCCTAACAAGTGAATCACATATGTCCTAACAATTAGGAAAGCCAGCCTAAAATAAAGAAAAAATAACTCAATAGTTTAAAACTTGGCCTAATACAAAGGTAAAAATCAGTGTTAGGCTGGGTAGAAAAAATCCAAAATTTGAAAAATATACTGGCTTTAAATCGTTCAAATAGCATCTTATATACCGTACTCCACATGTGATCACAAAACTAAGGTGCAATGCAGTTATGGTTTTTGGCTAAACTCTAAACCGTATTGCACCACACATGTGATCACAAAAATGATGCATGATGCGGTTATGGTTTTGGGTAAACCGCACCGCAAAGTGGGGTGCTAAAAATGGCTCAAAATTACACCGCACCGCGAACACCCCTAGATGAGAGTCATATTAAGGTCCATAGCCTCCCCAATGGCCAAATGTTGATATTGGTTTCCATCAATTTGGCTTTAGGTTGTGGTTGATTATAAGAAAATCTTTTGGGATGTGTGCATCAAGGCACTTGATGCGATCATCGATGCCACATATTTAGGGCCCATTTGGTTGGGAGAACAGAGAAGTGGGAAGATAAAAAATATGGAGAGAATGGAAAAGTGAGATGATAGAAAATATTTTAGTTTCCTTCATTTATGTTTGGTTGAGAGGGTAGAAAAGTAGAAGGATATAAATTTTTTTTTTGGTTGAGATGAAAAATAAGAGGACTGAAAATAGAGTTTTTATAATTTACTCTTATGTCCCTATTAAAAATAAAACAAAAAGTAACACATTATATACTTTTAAAATTGTGTATAGATGGGCACTTCATTAAAATGAAAATATAAAATAAAGAAATTAATCTAAAAATGTTTTCAAAAAAAAAAAAAACAAAAACAAAAACCAACCAAAATTGATAAGAAAAAAAAAAGTAAGAAACATATGTACACCCACAGAGAAAAAAGAAGGAAAATAATAATAATAATAATAATAATAATAATAATAAGAAGAAGAAGAAGAAGAAGAAGAAGAAGGAGGAGGAGGAGGAGGAGGAGGAATCATCCTAAAAAAGACACACAAAAATAAAAACAGCCAAAAGGCCTAAAATGTCAAGAATGTTTCTGTTGGGGTATATTTTTTTTAAAAGTAACAAGGAGATTTGCTCCTTGTTTTCTCTACTATAATCTCCCAAATTTGGGGAGATTAAGTTTTGGTGGATTCAAGGAGAAAACACTTAAGTTCAACCAGTTTTCTCTCCCCTTTCTCCTCCCAACAATCTAGCTACTCCAACCATTTTTTCCTTATTTTTCTCTTTTTTATTTTCCATCCAACCACTTTTCATTCCAACCAAACATACGCTTAGGGGATAGTTTCATTTTTTTTTTTGGTATAATAAGCTTTCTTATTGGGATATCAAGTAGGATAAGGTTTTCAATGTGAGGCTGTGTGTGATTGGGTGTTGGTGCTATTCTTTGTTGCCTTTTTGTTTGTTCACACCCTTTTCGCCAATTGGGATTGGCACTCCTACCCAAAACTTGTTCAATGGAATACTTATGAATGGGCGGTCTTTGAGAGAGCAATATGGGGATTGAGCTTCTTGACCACAATGGTGGTTTGGTGTCATTCTTAGTTGGGGTTTTTTTTTTTTTTTTTTTTTTAAATATGTTTTTTGGTCCTGTCCAAGCATATGGGTGACATGACTTATGGTGATAGCTAGCATTAAATGGGTGATATCATATATGTTTTAGTGACTAAGCAACCATTAGGCACTTAATCATGAGACTACTAACAGAGATAGATAACAAATCCCTTGTGAAAATGGAATCAAATGTTAAAGCCTGTTAAAAACATAATTTATATAATTGGTTAATCTTTTGACAAAATACACTTTACTTATAATTTGGTAGATATAGGATGTGATTAGTACTTCAAGAAACATGTTGTTCAAGCCAAGTATTAAAGCCATGAAGATTGGACTAAGAAACAAGTGAAGAAAAACTGTTCATTAAAGTTCGACAGATACCTCGACAAAAACAGTATCCATCGAAGAATTAATGAAGAAAGCTCGACCGAAGCTGAATATGTCGAGATCTACGAAATCAGAATTTTCAGATCTGATTTTCGGCTCATGCTAACATGTATGTGTAGGGTTCAGGACCGGCCTGAGGTATTTTGAGGCCTTAAGCGAAACTTTTAAATGGGAATTTTTTATTGTTTAAATATCTACTTTATATTATTAACTTTATATAAAATATTTTTATTTAAATTTTATTTTTCTTGCTTGTTAAGATGCAAAATTATTAATTAAGTTTTTGTATTCAACTTCTTTTAAAATATTCTTTTTAATCGATAATAAGTGCAATTATTTCATTGTTATCTTCTAACTCTATTTTATAAATTTATTATTCATTTGTAAGATTTTTAATTGAATATTTAGTTATATTTTTTTTTATTGCTAGAGACAAATTAATCTAGAGATTTGTTTTGAGATTTGATTTTAAAAAAATTAAAAAAAATTTTCTATCCAAATTCACAGATTTATTTAATAAAATCAAATAGAAAAATATATTTTTCAAAAAAATGAAGATTAAAAAATATATTTTTCTATCCAAATTACGTATTGGATATGTATTGACTAATATTTGAGATTATATTTTTAAATTTCGTTGACCTGGGGCTTGATTTTGGGGGCCTTCTATCACTTGGTGGCCTTAGGCAATAGCATCACTTGCTTCTACTGTTGGGCCGCCCCTGGTAGGGTTTTTTTTATCACAACTTTAGACATATATAAGGCTTATTTTAAAGGTCATTATACATAGAGAATACATGCAGAAAGTGACATGGTGCCTTATTCTCTCTGCAAGAAGTTACTGCGTCTTTGCGCCTTAGGGTTTTGTAACCAAGTGCTTCTTGATCTTCATTGTTGAAAAAGTGAAGAACTTTGTAGCCAACAACATCTTTTTCAAGTTATTGGAGTTAGTCACATACTGGGATCCGTGCATCATCGGTGGCATTCATATATTGAAGAGTTCAGAAGTTCTGAAGCAGTAGAAGGTTTCTGCTGTAAGTTCATACGGGGATTGTAGGGTCTAGGGATAAAGATTTTGTACTAGATCTAAAACTTCTTTTTACTATAGTGAATTGCTTTTCGGAAAGGTTTTCCCCCAGTTTTTTACTATGAAATTAGTTTGTTTCATTAGTTTTCTTAGGTCATCATTTCTTATCTTATTTAGTATTCTGCTGTGCATGATATTAACATGATATTGATATTTATTTGTTTTAACAAAGTTTATTCATAATAAATCTAATTAACAACTTGAATTTAAAACTTATTAATTCTATTAACCGGGGTCTAAATTTTCCAAAAAAGCCCAAAATAAAAACAATCCTAAGAGTTAAAGGTCAAAATATAGTTTACTCTTTAAAAAAAGAACCAAGTTTGGGATGAAATACTGTGAATTCATATCATCAATATTATAATTCCATAAAGAAATGGAGATTCAAATCTTTATTCTCCCTATAAAGAACAATAAGCAATGTTATTGAGTTATAAGATTTTTGACTCCTTTAAAGTCATTCAGACTCTAGTTTTACAATAAATATTCAAAGCTACCAGATTACAGGAATTTAAATTAATTTTTCTTCAAACCACCACCACTGCCAATGATGATGACGATGATGTTAATATTATAAGATACGTAGTTAATTTCTATTTGCTAGACCCTAAAATAAAAAAATACACACATATATAAAATTAAAATAAAAAAGAAAGAAAGAAGCATGAATTCAACTTTATTGATGTTGGTAATCTATGAACCTTACAATCAAATTTAATATTAACATGCCAAGAACTTTGTAGCACAACTGCACTTCTCAGTGTTTCTAAAGGAGATATCTAGATATCAAAGTCCCCTCCTTAACTATCCAATTATCACAAAAAAAAAAAAAAAAAAAAACAACAACAGATCAACATGGATTTTTTCATAAAACAAAAGGACACTAGCTAGCATTCTATGGTTGTGAAACCAGGAACAAAAAAATTATTGTTAACTCAATAACCATCGCAATTTGAGAGGTCCTTGATGAAAGCATTGATGCTGCTTTCAAATGATCCTCCTTTGACAATCGCACGTTGACATATGTGTTGAACTTCACTTGCTTTTGATCGAATTTCTTTCATTTCATCACTTTCCAAATCCATAAATTTCGTAACTAACTTTGCAATTTCAGCTCCTGTCACCAAATTGTTTGCTCCCACATCTTTCTTCACCCTCCACCCAATTTTCCAATCCTCCACAATTAGCTTACTATTATGAATCTGATCAAATCCTATAGGATATGTCAGAAAAGGAATACCATAGAACATACCTTCTTTAGTGGAATTCCACCCACAGTGTGACCAAAAGCCTCCTATAGAAGAATGAGACAAGACTTTCAACTGGTCACACCAAGGCACTACTATCCCCATATCACCACAAACGTCATTCAACCTACAGGTCTCATCACGCGCAACCCATAAGAATCTGATACCACTATCGTGCAAACCAATTGCAATTTCATCCATTTGGGCACTAGAAATTGAAAGAAAGCTTCCCATTGAAATATATAGAACTGAACTTCTAGGTTGGCCATCTAGCCAGTTTAGATAGTTTTGGTTACCGGGATTCGTATTTTCTTCAAGATCTAAGAGAGGTATTGTTGGGCCCACAGCGTATACGGGGAATGAGAAGTGTGAGTTTAGAACATCAATTGTCTCAGATTCCAACTCATAAATGGAAGCCAATAAGAGATATTGTGCTTTGGTTACACATGAACAAGCTTCGAAGAACCTTTGCGACATTTGTTGAACTCTCTGATCATGAGCAGTATCCGCTACACGCTCCTCAGCTTTTACTAAAACACCCAAATTTAGTTGTATCAATAGAAATTGGCAGTTGGGTAACTAGTAGTAATTCACATATTTTGAAATAAAATTAAATGAATAATTTCGAAATTAATTTTATACTTCCTACTTACAGAAATTTAACAAAAAGAAATTTGTGACGGACTGTAGAGATGTATTCACCTGAGATGAAATCAGCTTGGATATGTTGAATGGTCGTGAACATAGATGGCGACATAGTCCAAAGCGATGCGACCGGAATATTCCTCCGGTTGCCGACGCCAACTACCCAGGAAAGCACAGTATCAACTATGATAACTGTAACGGGTAGCTCAAGCTGATCAAGGAGCTGCACAAACGGAGCTTCCAACTTTGTCATGGTAGCTTCGAAGAAGGAGTGAATGTCAGCGGCGCGGACTAGCTCCGATGGGATAATGTTAGGTATGGTACTGAAGCGAATGTTGTCGGGCTTATGATCGGAACCGATGAAACTGAGCCATTCTTCGGTGACAACGAAGGTGACGAGAATATCCTTCTTTTTGGAAGCTAGTACCTTGCAGAGGTTCATCATGGGGTTGATGTGGCCGCGACCTGGATAAGGCATAGCCACCACATGGCACTGCATAGTTGGTTTAACTTTGACGGAATTCATGTCTGAAAATTGGGATGTACAGCGTTTGTGGTGAAAGGACACTTCTTAAGTATATATCCTCCTGGCTTTAGGCAATTTTTTCACGCGCAGTAATCGTAGTGTACTTTGATTTGATGACTAAAGGTGTCAAAAAGCAAAAGCTTTTTTACATCTCCTTTCTACTTCTTTGATTTGCACTGTCCGCAACTTATTTGACTGGTCAAAGAGTTAGTGGGATCTGTGTACAGTATACAGATCCATTGACAGACAAAACCCAGGTAAAAATACTGTTTTGAAAGAAAAAAAAAAAAAAAAAAAAGGAAAACGCAAACGTGAGATGCACTTTTTATCCAAACACATATTGGTATGAATTTAATATGATTATCTTTATTTTGGACAAAACTTAGATTCAATATTTTTAAATGTTATTTTTTAAGTTTTATTTTTAAAATTTAGCCATGTGACTACTTAACTTAAAAATACACTTCTATCTTATGAGAAAAATTCACATGGCAAAATTTTAAAAAGAAAACCTAAGGAATAACACCTAAGTACCTAAGTCTTGCTTCTTTATTTTTATCCAATATAATGGTTGGAACACTTGACTTTTTCTAATTTGCGAAAGACAATTTCGATTTCGACATTGTGAGAAAAGAGTCTCAATTTTGACCGAAGTGTCCCCTCAATGGATATTGTGTCTATCAGAGTCAGAGAGCAGTACAACCATTACCATAAAACTAGCTTGTAATTTTATGCATATGCATGGATATACTTAAAGATATACAATAAGATGCATAATATAATTTAAATAATATTGATAATCATTTTTATATTTTGTTAACTATTTAAAAAATTTTGTAACGATATTATTATGTATAAAATGTAAATTTTTCATTTTTTTTTAATTATTGTAAAACATTTTTTTTTACTATTCAATTATTCTAGACTCTTTGGTTTTTGTACTTAATAACTCACTTGGATGAATATTTATTATGTGGTCTCACATTTGATTCTAAAATTAATTAAAAAATAAAAATCTTTAAAAATAAATAAGTTAGAACACATGACACAAAATTAAAACTCTAATTTAAAATTCTAATTTGAGTTCATAGTCTCAATTTTGACTAAAGTGTTCCCTCAATGGACGTGTCTATCAAAGAAAAGTTTTGGTTTTGTCTGTTTCATTATTTTTTATTTTCAATTTTATTTCTATTTATCCTCACTTATTAATCAGTTTCTTTTTCTTTTTTAATTCACAATTCTCAATTTTTCTTTTTCTTTGAAACCGGTAATGGTTGATCTTCCCTTATCTCTTTGGTTTCATGCTCTAGCTTGGCAAACGTTGATTTATCAATATCTAATCTTCCTTTCGCAAAGACCGCCGCCTACACCAACCATCACATGTCGTTACATACAGCCATCATGATAATAATTTTTTTATTCAGAACATCGTTAATTTATGAGTTTGTTTCTACTCAACTTTATTGATTTCTTTTATATATATTCTAACATTTCGAACAAAAATAAGGAAATTTTATGTAGAGAAACTATAAGAAGCTCCAATACACATTGACTTTATTTGTTTTTTTTTTTTTTTTTTTTTTTTTTTTTTTTTTTTTGTATCACAATTTATTATTTTTCTATACTACATAAAAATTATTAAGTAAATATTATCTATATATAATAAAAAAATTAATTGTCAACTTTTTTTATAAAGAAAATTTGTATAATTTTCCTATAAGATACGCTTGTATTTTTAAATTTCTTTAAATTACTTAGGCTAAGCAAATTGTCCTACACAACTTATGCATTGTCCTAGGCCTGTCCACGGGTCGGTCCAGGTCGGGTTTGTGCCCAACCCAGAACCGACTTGATTACTTCTGGTCTATCATTTCTGAACCCGCCGCCGACTGGTGAAAGGGGTCGGTTCGGGTGGTCGGACCTCGCCGGAGACCGGTCGGTTCTCGGTCGGGGTTGAAAGTTTCAAAATTCCGCCGGAAACTGCAGAAATCCACCAAAACTCCGTCAAATCGGGCCGGAGATGCTGAGATCTAGCCAGATCTCGAAGAGATCTGGCCATTTCTTCATTTGATTGGACTAGAACCATCGGCGGTCGCACCATCGATGGAAAACGAGACTTTTTCCGGTGTACTGCGGTCGGATTGGTTTTTTTCGGGTTTTCATGTTCAGACCCGTCAACCGACCCGCCGGTCTCCGGTTCTGGGATCTGCGGCCCGTCGCCAACCCGTCACCGGCGTCGGGTCAGCTGGTTCTCGGATCGGATCGGCCGGGTTGGCCAGGTGGGTCGGTTTGCGGGTTGGTTTGGACACCCCTACATTGTCCTACCATGATTGCATCTTTTTAGGTAAAATGTAAGAGATTGGTTACTATTCTGGTAGCTTTTATTTCAAATTTTATAAACTTCAATATGGTAGAATTTATGTATTGTTAACTTTATTGTTTAGATTTGAAAAAAAAAATGGAAAATATTTTTCAACCATTAATTGATTTTTTTTAATTTAAAAAATTTGAAGAAAAATTTTAAAAATTGAAAAATTAACCATAACATATAACAAAAATTGATGGAAAAGCCTTAATTGAATAAACTTGAAAGTTAGAAAACAGAAATGAACAAAAGCAAAAGTTAAAGGATTTAAATGAATTTTGTTGAAACATAAAGGGTGGGTTTTATATTTTAGCCAAAAAAAAAATTGGTGTTTTTATTTTATTTTTTGGTTCTATATTTTTGTACTAAAAGGATGATAAAAAAGAATATGATTTTTCTGTATTTTTTTTTTATTATAAAAAAAGTGTCATAATAGTTCACCCAACTTGTCTAAGACTAGGTAAAGTCATAGGTATGATTGTTAATATCGCAATCCCAGATCGTAGGATAGTAAGATTCTATGATTTGCACTACAAAATCAATTTGAATCTTACAAGGATCGCTTGTAAAGTAGAAATTGGATTGTAGAATTGTATAGAATCACGATCCTAGAGAATTCTATCACACTTCAATTGGGCTTTTCTCTTTTTGGTATTGGTCCTTTATTTGGAGATCAAAACGAAAGGAATTTGTTGTCTGGTCCAAAAGAAACCTCCAATTGGACTAAAGTCCATAAAATGACCAAAAAATTAATAAGAAATATAAAAATTTAAAATAAACCCCCATTTCCTTCCATTTCCAATTGCTATTGTTGGTAAAGCCTAAAGTGGTTAGCTAGAACCTTAAAATTCCTCATTTGAGATGCATGTCATGTTAAGAACTATTGCTGTCACAATTTCACTAACATGCTACCATGTAAATATTTTTGAGCTTTTACTATTTTTATTAATGGTGAAAACAAATTTTAAAACCATTTGAAATCTCTAGATCTTAATTACCATTTCATTTTAATTTTCCATTTTAAACATCTATTGTTAATTGGTATAAAGATTACCTAAAAAAGAAGAAGAAATAAAATCATTCACGTAAATGCTTTTAGTTGTTTTCCAGGCCATTTTGTTGTTATGGGTCTGACACTCTAACTTTACCTTGAGTACAATGAAAACTTGGAAGCACACACAAGCTGGGATTGTCAATCCTGTATTGGTTTATCAATTTATTGTCAATCCAAAATAAAAATGAAAAATGAAAGCATGGATTCTGCTTAATTCGTGTTGATTATGAACGAATCTTACAATTAAATTTAAGATCAAAGTGAAATTTCACCCAAAAAAAAAAAAAAAAAAGGAAGGCGGCAAGGCATTTTATGATCATGCAGAACAAAAAAGTTACTTTCTACTCAATAACCATGCAATGTGAAAGGTCCTCAATGAATGCATTGATGCTGGTTTCAGATGATCCTCCTTTTGCAATTGCATGTTGACACACACGTTGAACTTCACTTGCTCTTGTCCTAATTTCTTTCACTTCTTCATTTTCCAAATCCATAAATTTCTGCACTAGCCCTGCGATTTCCACTCTTGTCACCAAATTGTCCATTTCCACATCTTGCTTCACCCTCCACCCAATTTTCCAATCTTCCACAATTAACTTACTATTCAAGATTTGATCAAAGATTATGGGAAAGGTAAGAAAAGGAATACCACATAGCATTCCTTCTCGAGTGGAACTCCATCCACAATGTGACCAAAAGCCCCCTACAGAAGAATGAGATAAGATCCTCAATTGATTGCACCAAGGCACAACTAATCCTCTATGACCACAAACCTCTTTCATTTTGCTAGTCTTGTCACGTGCTACCCAAAAGAATCTGACACCACTATCACGCAAACCAGCTGCAATTTCATCCATTTGGGCACTAGAAACTGAAAGAAAACTTCCCATTGAAATATATAGAACGGAACTTCTTGGTTGGCAATCTAGCCAGTGTAGATAGTTGTTGTCCCTATGGTTTGTGTTTTCTTCAAAATCAAAGTTAAGTACGATTGGGCCCATAGCATATACGGGGAATGAGAATTCTGCTTTCAGAACATCGAAAACTTTGGATTCAAACTCATAGATGGCTGTGAATAAGAGATATTGTGCTTTGGTTACCCATGAAAAAGCTTCGAGAAACCTTTGCGTGATGTGTTGGTTTCTCCCACGAAAAGGAATATTCACTAGTGGTGTGGAGGAAATTCCAGGGATGTAATTTACATGCTCCTCGGATTTTGCTGACATAAACAAAATCAATTGTATCATTAGAAATCCACAATTGGGTAACATAGTCTTAGTAAAGGCACATCAATGAAGAAACTACGTGTATTGGTAATTAGTTCACTTATTCTTCCTTCCCAATAATAATAATAATAATAATAATAATAATAATAGTTCACTTATATTTCTAGTTGCTTTGAAGTTTTGTTCGAGTTACTATGAAAATAAAGTTGACTTTTTATTGAATTAGCTCTTTCGTCTGAAGTAGCAGCAAGGGTTAATTAAATTTCATAGGAAAAAAAAAATAAGTAAAAATAAAACAAGAAATAAAGTAAGAACACGTGCTATTTTCTATTGTTGGTTGTAGCAAAACCTTAATCCAAAAAGTAATCCGTCCTCTTATTTGTCAGGGTGTTCTCTCCATTTTCTACATTGCCTTTGTTCAGCAACTACAGCTTGATTCAGCATTACCACATCAATCTTTTTGTTAATCCTTCAAAGCATAGGATGAGCTAGTGAATGGCAGCAAGTGATGGCTACAACACCTTCGGATTATAGGTGTTGTTCTTTGCATTATCAAGCTTTACAAATTTTATTTTTTTGGTGAGCAAACTTTTATGGATTTTTTTTTTATTAGGGGGGAGGGAGCCACAATTATGGATCCATTATCTATTTTTATTTTATTTTATGGGTCCCTTTAAGTCAAATTTTATTACTTAAGAGTCTATTTAGTTGGAGGAGCGGAAAAGTGGGGGATGAAAAATTAGCGGGAGGATGGAAAAGTGAAAAAATAGAAAAAATTTTGGTTTTCTCTCATGTGTGTTTGGTTGGAGAGGTGGAAAAGTGGGAGGGTGGAAAACTTTTTTGTTTGGTTGGAGAGAAAAAGGGAAGGATAGAAAATGTAGTTTATATAAATTGAGTATTATGTCCTTGTTATATAATACTGGAAAAGTGAGAGGAGTATGTAAGGGTAATAAAGTAGAAGTATTTGTGTAAAATGCATTTCTCATCACTTTTCTTTCCTCATTTTCCTCCCAATTTGGGAAGATAAAAAAAGTAAGCCTAGGAGGGAAAACTTTTTCCTCTATTTTCTGTCTCTCCTATTTTCTTTCCTCAACCAAACAGTGAAAAACAACATTTTCCACCACATTTTCCTCTCCCTATTTTCCATCCTCCCTATTCACAGTGGTGATGCAGAAAAAGTCAACTTTTAGCAATTAAAAAAAAAACTTTATTTATTTTAACACTCCACTTTAAAATACACTCAACATCAAAGGTTTTATTTTTTTATTTTATACTAAATTTAAATATTCTTTTATTATTATTTTATTCTTTATCTATGTCTCTTTCTCTTTCTTCCTTTCCATCACTCTCTCCTTTCTGAAGCAAGAACACTCAACAAGACAACAAACCCACACCTCTTTCTTCTCAACCTCTCTTTCTTCTCAACCTAGCAAACCCATAGCCATCGCCAGCATCAACAAATCCAAAACCACCACCACTGCCACCCACAATCCCAACAAATCACAGCCACCAACCATTGCATAACCCAGAATAATCCATCAAATGGATACCTACCACAAACTAAAACCCACCCACCTGCCACCACTACAAACCCCTACCCAAAATCAACCCACCAAAAAACAACCTAACCACCATTGCGACCACAAACCAACCACCACCTCCATCATGCCCGCAAGACAAAATCAAACCAACAACCACCACAAGCCCAAATCAATCAATAACCAAACACACAATAGGAGAGAGAGAGAGAGAGAGAGAGAGAGAGAGAGATTTTCAGCCTTAGCAAAAGAAATTCTTTATAAAAAAGATAGAAGAGAGGGATGAGAGGCAGCCACCGTTGGTGGTAGTTCGCCGCATGTCGCCACTATCAATGGTGGCCTCTCATTAGCTTTGTTCATGGATCTTAGATAGATCCGAGAGAGAGAGAGAGAGAGAGAGAGAGAGAGAGAGAGAGAGAGAGAGAGAGAGAGAGAGAGAGAGAGAGAGAGAGAGGCTAAAAAAAATAGTTTTTAATTTTAATTTGTTGCTACAATAATTGCTATAGATAACAGTTACTGTAGCTAGTTGTTAAAAAAATTTAGCTTTAACATCACTGATAATACACGCTTTTTGACTTTTTGAGTGGTAAAATAACTTTTTCGCTAAAATACCACCATCAATGTGGATGCTATTAAGATGCAACCCTATAATTTTGGGATCAAACTTTTTGTTAACTTCGTCTACTTTTGCCATGTAAAAATTTGAAAACACATATTTTTTCATCTTATTATTTAAAAAAAAAAATTGGTTGATTTTACTTCCTCCTACATTGTACATGTCCAACAAATATTTATATAAAATGAAGGGAGAAATCAATAGATATCCTATGAGCATTAATTTAGAAAAAAAATTAAAAATTTTTATAAAAAATGAAAAAGTAACTGAATTTTTGTCAGAAAATTTCTAAAATGGTCCATGCACAACTGTCCTAAGGGCATCTGTTAACCGTAACTTAAATGAAAAAGCTTCAACTTTTTGTTAAATTTTCTTTTATGTTGCCACATAATTTTTGAAAATCCACATTTTTCCAAGTCATCATTTTAATATATATTTTTTAATTTGGTTTTTAGAACTTTTAAACAAAAAATGAATTTATTTATTATGATGCTTTTGTGTCACCAATCACATAGCTATCAAGTCAATTTGTGATCTTTATAGTAAAATTAGTCATATATTTTATTGTTTTCTTATATAGTATATTTCATTGATGTGTTTGTTAATATTATAAAGATCTATAAATATTTAAATTATTCATAATAAATCACATATTTTAAGGAATAATTTTATATTCAAAATTAAAAAAATAATTGGTAAAATCAAGGCTTGATTGACATATTTGACATATGTAATTATACCTATGATTTATAAAATGAAGTCTTTAACCTTTTATTGATTATTATGTTAGTTTAAGTTGATTAAAATTTTGATCATCATTTTTATAAAAGTATCAGCATACTAAAAAAATTTATTAAATTATATTTGATTTACGTTAAATAAATACTAATTACTAAATTATTATTGGCACATGTATTTTTGTTAAATTGGACTATGTTCCATTCTATTCTATATCATAAACCGGTCAAGTGGAGTTGTAATGTGTCTTTGTGTTAAAATTCATTTCCTTCTCTCTTGTGTGTGTGTGTGTGTTTGTTTCTCAAAAAAAAAAAAAGGATAATTGTCTTACATTATTTAAGAGAGTGTATTGCGTGTAGTTAACTTGTCCTACCTTCCCTTTAAAGTTATCATAACTTTTGAGTAGAATTGTGATGTGATTTTATGTTAAAATCCCTTTCCTTTTTTGTTTCTCAAAAAAAAAAAAAAAAAAAAATGGTGGGGTATTTATTAGGGTGATGTACGTTCATTACATACACCATGTTATACACACGCTCAAATTGTACATAGTTCGAGTGTGTGTGTGTGTATAACATGATATGTGTACTAATTTTTACCATATTTATTATTAAGTTTTTTTTTTTCCAATAAAAAAGGGATAGATTTTATATATTTTTTTAACATTCCATATTTTTGTTGAATTTTTTATTATTATATATTAGTATTACTAACATTTATTTTTATAATTAGTATAATAGCATGTCATGGAACATTGGCTCTGTAGTAGTATAGATTATCATTTTTTGTGCGTGTCTTCTAAACATTGGCTCCGTAGTAGTATCTATTATGGAGGACTCTAAAATGAACAAAAAAATCTCTACTAATTACGCAAAGTGACAACCCATTAAATTACCCACACTACCCCCACTTCCTCATCTTGTTATTTTCGCCGATCAGTAGATTCCTTCTTACTTCTTTCAGGTTTTAAATAAAGAGTTTTTTTTTTTTTTTTTTCTCCTTCTGCTTCTCTTTCTAACTTTTAGATCTGCATCTGGTTCTTCTCTATTTGAGAAATGGAAAGGAAAAGGAATGAGCAAGAAGAATTTGAATTAATATGAACTCACCTGGGTCAACGGAGAAATGGCCATTTTGGACTAAAAGATCCACATGTTGGATGATGGTAAACATGGACATCGACATAGGCCAAAACGATGCGACCGGAATATTCCTCCTGTTTCCGACGCCGACTGCCCAGAAAAGAAGAGTATCAGCTATGATAACTGTAACCGGAGGGAACTCAAGCTGATCAAGGAGCCGCACAAACGGAGCTTCCAACTTCGTCATGGTAGCTTCGATGAAGGAGCTAATGTCAGCCGCTCGGACTAGCGCTGATGGGATAACGTTAGGAATGGAGGCGAAGCGAATGTTGTCTGGCTTAGGATCGGAGCCGATGAAACCGAGCCATTCTTCGGTGACAACGAAGGAGACGAGGATACTGTTGCTATTCAAAGCTAGTATCTTGCATAAGTTCATCATGGGGTTGATGTGGCCGCGACCGGGATAAGGCATGGCCACCACATGGCACTGCGTGGTTGGTTTAGCTTCGATGGAAGTCATGTCCGAAATTACGTACTCTTTTTTGATGGCCAGAAAATTTAACAACAGAAACACAAACTACAGAGACTGGCCAGCCTCACCCTCAGCTTCCCTCTTCAAAGACAGAACCGTCCAAAATTACATACTAATTCATAGCAGTGAAAGAATAGTTTTATAATCTACAAAGGTCACAAAAACAAAACTTGTAAATAAAGAAATGAGATCCTGGGTTGCTTATTCTATGCAATTTCCATAGATTTAAAAACCGGATCGGCCGATCTTACCGGTTCAACCGGAAAATGGCCTTCAATTCTGTCCGGTATGAAAAAAAACCGGAAATAACTTAAAAATCGATAAATAGTACAAATCGGCCGGTTCAACATGAGAACCGGAAACCGGTGTGGTCGAACCGGTTTTGCTGTGGTGGTCTGTCCTCTCTCTCTCTCGCTCTCATGTTACATTTTTGGTCAATACCGGCCGAAATCAAAATTCAGCCGGAATGTATTTCTCACTCTCTCAAAGAAAAACCAGTACAAGTTCACCTAAAATACTACTAATACAAAGGAAATGCACACACAAACCTGTACAGGTACGCCTAAAAAACCAAGCGAATGGATGCCGAAAATTGTCCAAGAGAAAAAAACACTCATGAATATTGCTCAGAAAATGCTGAAGTTTCAGGCGGAAACTTCCTTATTTCTCATGAGGAAGACAAAGCAGAGAGAGGGGGGGAAACGAAAAGATGAAAAAAAAGGAAAAAAGAGAAGCGGAGAAGCCAAAAAGTTAAGATAAGGATGTCTGGATGTGGAGGTAAAAATTTGAAGAGAAAGCAAATGAAGGTGTTGGAACTTGGAGAATGGAGCTGGTGGCATTTATGATTTATCTTATGTGGCCCACGTTTCTCCACCTAGCACCTTCTTATCACTTTAATTTATTTCCTCAATTTATTTGTATTTTGAATATATTTAAAGTGTAATACATAATTATTAATTTATTTAAATTTGAGTTGTAAATGGTAGTGGTGGTCTCTGGCGGTTGTGGTGGCGGTTGTGGCGGGTGGTGGCTGTGTATGTTGAGAACATAGTTGTCAGTATCGTACGATACGCGATACGTATCGTATGACACGTATCGTATCGTTTGAAAAAAGTACTGTATCGTTGATACATATCGTAGGTGCATATGAATCGGACGATACAGTTGTATGTATCGTACGTATCGTATGTATCGTATGTATCGGACGATACATCAACAATTGGCCTAAATAGGCTTTTTTAACCAAAATTTCAGCCCAAGTTTAGCCCAAAACGTTTTTCCCATTTTTTTTAAAAGCAAGTTGGGTTATTTTGGTGGTTTGGCCCAGCACAAAAGCCTTTTTAATTTTTTTTTTTTTAGCCCTAAAAAATTTGAACCACAAATAAATTAATTTACCCACACCACATAGCCACACCAGCCACCCACACGTTTTTTATCTGACACTTTCCTTTGTATCTCAATTCTCAAGCTCTCAACTTTCCCAAAACCCCTTTGGCTTCCTCTTTCTTTGTTTTCATCTTTTCACCTTTTAGAAAGTTTCAGGAGATCACTCATCAAGGGACCACAAGCTCCAAAGGACCACAACCTTGTCTTTTTCTTCTATTCCTTTTCCTAACCCAAAGGTCCCACACTCCCACATGCTACTAGAGCAAGACAACAACAACATCAAGTGCTGTCTCACGTTGGATCCACTGTGTGTGTAAGGTTAGTTTTTCTTTTTTCTTAATAAAATTTTTTGATTAATTATTTATACTTATTGTAATTATTTATTGTTATTAACCTATTATATTAGTTAATTTAGTTTATTATAACCGAGTGGCTTGTAAAAAATTAGTTTAGTATAAGTGTTTAAGTATAACTGAATATGTATCATTGTATGTATATGAGTGTTTATATATAAATATTATATATATATATATATATATATATATATATTTGTATGTATTTTGTAATGTTAAATTGTTAATATTGATATTGTGAATTTGTGATAGTGTAACTGTGATGCTTAATTTGTGTACATAAAAATTGTTGATTGACTATAAATTCATGTGTTCATTTTTTGCTTTTAGGTATATAAAAAAAAATGGGTGATAGGAGGAAAAGAAATAAGGAGAAAGATCCCACTTGGGATCATTGTCTACGTATTAATGATGATAAAACAAGTAGGCTTAAGCTTAAATGTAATTATTGCTCAAATGAATATTGGGGTGGAGTCATAAGAATGAAAAACCATTTGGCACATACACATAAGGATGTTAAACCATGCTTGAAGGTGCCCGAAGATGTTAAAAATTATTTTGCTAAGCTTTTGGAAAACATTAAAAAAAAAAATGAGCAACTTGATGATGAGTTTGATGTTGAATGTCTTCAAGAAGATGAATTACAAAAGATTGGTGGTGATAATGCAAAAAAGGGAACCATGGATGCATACTTAAAAGGGAAATCAAATTCTAAACAAGTGACTTTACCTTCCTTGGTGAAAGATCGTAATGCAACTTGTCTGGCTATTTGTAGATTTTTTTATGCTCATGCTATACCTTTTCATTTAGTTAAGAGCCCTTTGTTTAAAAAAATGATGGATTCAGTTGCTAATTATGGCAAGGGATTGAAACTCCCTACTTATCATGAAAGAAGGGTAACTTTCTTGAAAAAAGAGGTAGAAAATATGCACTTCACACTGGATAAGTATAAAAATGAGTGGAAAAAAACAGGTTGCACTTTGATGTCAGATGGATGGACGGATAATAGAGAGAGGTCTATCACAAACTTCCTTGTCAATAGTCCAAAGGGAACAGTTTTTCTTAAATCTATTGACACCTCTGATATTTCCAAGAATGCTGAAAATTTATTTCAATTGCTTGATTCTTTGGTGCAAGAAATTGGAGAGGAGAATGTGGTACAAGTAGTGACAGATAGTGCTTCAGCTTATGTTTTAGCTGGTGAAAAATTAATGGAAAAAAGACGTAAGATCTTTTGGAATCCTTGTGCTGCCCACTGTATTGATTTGATGCTTCATGACATTGGTGATTTGCCTGTGCATGCAAATTCTATAAAAAAAAAGCAAAGAAGATCACTGTTTTTATTTACCGTCATATTTGGGTGCTTGATTTGATGAGAAAATATACAAAAGGGAGGGAATTGGCAAGACAAGGTGTCACAAGATTTGCCACTGCCTACTTAACTTTGAAGAGTATATATCAACAAAAAATTGGATTAAGGTCTATGTTTGCATCTGAGGAATGGGCTAAGAGTCCCTATGCAAAGAAAAGTGATGGCATTAATGTCCAATTAATTGTCTTGAGTGATCCAAAGTTTTGGCCTGCTATTAAATTTTGCTTGAAATGTGTGATCCCTTTAGTAAAAGTTTTAAGGCTTGTAGATGGTGATGCAAAACCAGCAATGGGCTACATATATGAAGCTATGGATAGAGCAAAAGAGCAAATCCAGAAAAATTTTAATGATGTGCAAAGGAGATATAGACCTATATTGAGAATTATTGAAACTAGATGGGAGCTTCAACTTCATAGGCCTTTACATGCAGCAGCTTATTTTCTCAATCCTAAGTAAGTTCATTACTTGAATTGTTATATATTTTAATCTTTATCTTTATATTTTGTATGCATATTTATTTATAAGATATAAAACTGTGATAGGTTTCATTATGATCCCAACTTTGTTGCAAATGAAGAAGTGAGAGTTGGACTTTATGAAGTGATTGAAAAGATGTGTCCTACAGCTTTGGAGAGGTGTAGAATTGATCTACAATTGGAGAAATTTGATAAAGCTGAGGGTTTGTTTGGAAAAGAAATGGCTATACTTACAAGAACAAAAAAGCAGCCAGGTATGTGCTATTGTTATTATCATTATTACTGATTATCATCATCATCTTAATGTAGCTTTTTATTTGTTGTTATCGTAATTATATTATAGCGCTTTACGATTTCTTTTGTTGGCAATATAGCATTGTGGTGGGAAAGTTATAAAGTACATTGCAAAGAGCTTCAAAACTTAGCTATACGTGTCTTAAGCCTAATTTGTAGTGCAACGGGATGTGAAAGAAATTGGAGTACTTTTGATCATGTACACACTAAAAAAAGAAATCGTCTTGAGCAACAAAGAGTGAATGCTTTGGTGTTTGTAAACTATAATATTAATTTGGAGTTGAGACAAATAAAGACAGAAGAGAATGGTGACTCATATGATCCAATTTGTCTATCGGATATGGAATCTGATGATGAATGGATTACCGAAAAGGAAGAACCTTGCTTGCCAGAAGATACTTCATGGATGGACATTCATGAATGCTTTGAAGTTAATGAGGAAGGATGTAGTAGAAAAAGAAAGAGAGGTATAGATTTATATTAAATTGAAATTTTCTTTTCTATATTATGAATAAAATGCTAATTTTGACTATATATTTTTTGTTATTATTTTTATAGGTCCAAGAAATTTGAATGCCAAAAACAAAACTAAAGAAAAAGTTATTGAAGTTGAAGAACCAGAAGAGATAGTGGATGTTGGAGATGATGAAGAAGATGTACAAGAAGATGCCAATGATGAAATGATTTTGCAAGATGATGAAGAAGATAACTTCATTGACTTGGACTATGGAGATGATTTTGATGATTTTGATTAGGCAGTGATGAATATGATTAGGAAAAAAAAGTATTTTGACTAATATAATATGTAGTGACTTTGAACTCTAATGAATTTGGATATGGATATTTTTAACTTTTGGATATGGATGTTAAAAATATATTTCCATTTGGTTTATTTGGTTAGCTTAGTCAAATACTATAACATAAGTGATAATTAAAGTAGTCATTATTTGCATATGTTTCAATTTTATAATAAATACATGTATATGTATAAGGTTTTATAAATTTTATATAGTGTTTGTGTATCTTACGATATACAACACGATACGATACACGATACACAAAAATGAAAAAACGATTCACAATACGATTCACGATTTGACAACTATAGACAAGAGAGAAAAAATAATTATTTAAATGAACTAAGAAATAAAGATTTTGTGGGTTTCAGTTAGCTGAACTGGTAGAGTTTTTGATGGTTGAATAAGAGATTTGGGTGCAATTCTCGGCCAGTCTGAAATTGTTGAGTGAAATTGTTGAAAGTTTATTATGTTAAGAATGATTGTTTTGTAATGTTATTATGTTAAATTCTTTAAAAAGATGTTGTATATTTATATACTTGTATTTTTTTTTAAGGAAACATATTTATTACTATTGGTTTGTTAGTTTTAGTATATTAAAAAATTATTAATTATTTATATAATTTAAATAAATAATAATTAAATTATTTATGATATTATCGGTTCGACCATCAGTTGGACCCCGATCCGACCATAAAACCGATAATTAGCTTATTTTTCGATTCTTTCACTATACCAATTTTTAAAACCATGGCAATTTCACACTTTTTTCTTTTTTTTTGGGTGCGCCAAAAGACAATTCTTTTTTTTTTTTTTTTTTTGGGTAAACCCAAAAGACAATTATAAATTTCATATGCACACGCAATATCGTATTCGGAATCGTTGAGGTGAGCTGGAAAAGAAATACGTGGGTTTTTCTAATTCGTGTGACATAAAAGTGGAGTATAATTTGCATTACATTACTGTAGAAAAACAGCCTGAGTTGTGTCCATGTGAGTGATTGCTGACACTTTTATGCCTTTTTTTAAGGGCATAGTCTAATGGAAAAATTAATCAATGCTATACCTCTTTTAATTAGGGATGGTAAAATAAGCCCAAATTCATTTGTCTATCTAAACCCACCCACTCTAATTGAACCTAAATCCACCCAATTATTAATTTGGTTAAATGGTAATCAACCCAATTATATCCAGTGATTATTAGGTTTTAACTAAAAACTTAACGATACCCATTTAACCTAAAAATAATTTACCCAAATTCAACCTAGCTTTCCCATAAAAAAAAAAAAAAAGAAAAAAAGAAAAAAAGAAAAAAGAAAAAAAAAAAGAAAGAGACCTCAGACGTTTCAGTTTCATTTCCTTCATTTTCTCAGCCTCCAAACACTTCTCTTTCTCTCGCTTGCTCTCTCTCTCTGATCTTTCACTATTCTTCTCTACACAAAACCTCATAAAAATACGAAATAAAATACAAAACACAAAAATACAATAAACAAAGAAAAAAATCATAGCTTTTACTACTGAAACTTGTAGGCCTTCGCCATAATACACTGAAATCAAAAATCCAACCAGTGAATTCAACCAAACTCTTTGAATTAGATCTTCAGAGAAACCAATCAGAATCACTGTAAATACAGAACACAAAAATACAATAAACAAAGAAAAAAATCGCAGCTTTTTACCACTGGAACTTGTAGATCTTCGCCATAATACACCGAAATCGAAAATCAAACCAGCGAATTCAGGCAAACTCGTTGAATCAAATCTTCATAGAAACCAATCAAAATCACCGTAAAAGCAAAAACAAACACAGAAATGAGAATCAAAAGAAGAAAAAGAAAGTTTGGATTTTCAATTTCCATTTTGTGAGGATGTAGTGGAGAAGAAAATTACTGTGAAGGAGCTTGGTCCAATCTTGGGCAGCATTGGCGGAGGCAGAAGCTGACATGGGAGTCGCCGCCGTAGGCTTTATAGAAATTGAAGAAGATGAGGAGGAGGAAAGATCGTTGTTGATACAGCAAGAAGTTTTTTTCGCAACTGAGGCCATCGTAAAGAAATTTTTTTTCTTTTTCCCAGGAAAGTTTTGAGCTTGAAATGATATTTGTTTGTACTTGTTGCACTGTTTGGTTTCCAAGAAAGTGAGAGAAAATAGAAAAGAAAAGAAAATATTTTTTTATTTGGATTTTTAATATAATTGCTGACGTGGATGTGCTTAGGTGGAATTTTTTAATCCTAAGAATAGAGACCAGAGAGAGTGGGAAAGGGAATCCAAGAAAGTGTTGGGGTTTTCACTTTAAATGGCATTTTGGTAATTTTGATAATTGGGTAATTGGGTGAGTTGGGGTTTACCCATAATAATTGGGTTGGGTTAGATTTGGGTTAGAAGTAATTAGCTAAATGTGTTTTAATGGGTAAATGAGTTTTATATACCGAACCTAATTATGCCCACCCCAAATCCATCCAAACCCACCTATTTGACATCCCTACTTTTAATGGTAGGATTAAAAGTGCTTTTTCTTTTAAAATCTCAATCATTTATATTTGGCAAAATTTGCCAGATAGTAAGATTTTAGAAAATTTTTAAGAAAACAGCACAATGGTGAAACTATTTTGTAAGTTAGACTGTTTTTAGAACTCAAGTTTGGCAAACTTAGTTTGGGCTGAAACTCAAGTTTGTCAAACTCGAGTTCCATTCAATATTGCTGCATATTGCTTGGAACTCGAGTTTGTCAAACTCGAGTTCCAGTCCAAACTCAAGTTCCAGCCCAAACTTGAGTTCTAAAAATAGTCTAACTTACAAAATAATTTCAAACACATGCTATGCACCAAATTTTTTCTTTGAAAAGCTACTATTCGGCAAATTTTGCCTTCATATTTTCATAGTACTTTAAATTTCAGCATTTGGATGAAAAAAAATTGTTTTTTAACCTCATAACTTTTACCTTTCATATTTTTATTTTTTTAACATTTCTCTCCCACATAAAAAGTAGTATTGCACTGAATCTCAATGCATAAAATTAGATCAGAAATTCAAATTGCATAACTTGAAGGATAGAAATAAACTTCTTTAAAGAATAGTTTTATTAATGGATGCTTTTAGAGTAATTGTTAATAAACCATTTTAGGAAAGTTTTGACACCACTTTAATGAAAAATATAAAAAGCAATCAAATAAATTAATTACTTTTTTTCTTTTTCTATAAAAAGTTTTTAAATATAATTCTTAAACCAATGTGCTTATAGCAACTGTTAACTTTTCCCTTCAAAAAATACTGAGTACATGTTTTTGGGCACGTGAAAATGGGGTTAATCTGAATCAGCTCCACTTAAGTTACTTGTCTAGCTTTTGGTGAAGAAAAAAATTTAATTGACAAAGCTTTTTTACCAAAATTTGAATACTACTTTTTTAGTGTAAATTATTATTTCTAAGATATTATTGCATTTTTTAAACTTCTTTAAATTACTTAGGAAAAAAAAAAACACTCCACCGCGGCCATCCCCAGACTCCTCCCCTCCCTCAGCCGCTTGACACGTACCCGACGATATAGTTTATCCTATATATATATATATATATATATATATATATATATATATGTATGTATATGTGTGTGTGTGTGTGTGTGTGTGTGTGTGTGTGTGTGTGTGTGTGTGTGTTTACAAAAGAATCCATTATTAATTTAATGCTTTATGAACTAATTTTCCGATCTATTTGTTCTATTAAATATGTTACATTCTTTTCTTTTTTGTCAACAAAAAAAAAAAAAAATTAATTTTGTAAGTGGAAATTAGGAATCTTAAGCAAATATATTAGCAACTCAACCCATCAATATGAATGATATTGAAATTATCGGAGGATCAAATGTGTAGTTTGTCCTTTTATTTTTTTGGTATTTTTTTTTTCAGCAAGAGGCTTGGAATGAGCTAAAGCCTAATAAGTAACATAATTAATGGGGTGGGGAAATGCAAGTCTCATGATAATGAGCATTTTAAAAAATATATCATACTTCAATAATTTCATTTTGATTTCTGAAAAATCGAATTCAATAATGGCATGACAAGAATGCTTGAAACAACATAGTACAAAGCTTCTTTGAAATATCTCAACATGAAACTACATAAGTATATATTTCTCAAAATATCTCAACATGAAACTACATACTATACTCTGTGAGCAATAACAACATCGTTCCAAACCAAAAAAATCTAACCTAGGGCCATATGACGATCACCGACACAAAGCGCGACACAAAGCCAGAACTAATCGTCGATACAAAGCCGGAACTCATCTGTCGACACAAAGCCAGAACTAATCGTCAACACAAAGCCAGAACTCATAACCATCACTAAGACAAGTGCTAAGATACCAATGTCACACATACTATAGTATCTAGCTGGGTAATCACCTGGTAATCACATGTCACAGCCCAAGTGTAAAACATGAAGAGCTCATAGTTTACATGAAATCAAAACACAGTTTAATTTCAAGTAGTTTACAAAACCTTTGAAATACCTAATATATTCACAAGGTTCTAAAAGCCTTCAACCTCATTTCTTGTCAAGAAGATTTTGTATCAATTTTCACAAATATCACAAGTCAGGATAAAGCATCTTTAAATCTTTCAAATAATACAATAAATCCATAAAATCTATTCTTAAAAATTTAATCAAAGATGCTAATCTTTTCCATGCTAACAAATCATGTATTTCCTCATATGCAATAAGAAATATGATACATTTTCAATGCTTCATGCGTTTTCCATAAATGATTGACAATAATAGTACACATAGTACTTTTTATAAACCCTTGAATGATGTTCCAAAATGGGTTTAACCATAAAATACTTTAGTGCAATAATGATTCCATTTTAAAAATCTCATTAAGAAGTCACTTACTTTAGAAAGCCAACCAATTTTACCTCAACCGAGCCCCACCTACTCAAGCAATCCAATCACTAGGTCCATCACTAAGATTCTTGAAACCTAGAAGCCCAAAGATCAAGCCTATCAATAACAAGGCCTATCGCAAAGTACCATCAAACTTTTCTCCATAGATCGAAAATGGTCCCCCTAAAATCAAATCAAGGGCCTAAAGCCTAACTTGACTATCCCAAGACACCTATTCCCAAAGGATATCAAACAAGCATACAAGTAATCCAAAGGACCATAACACAACCAAAGCATTATTGAAATTAATTAAGGAACATTTCAAAAAAAAAAACACATGAATTTACAAGCCAATCCACTCAACAAAGGTTTGAAGTAAATTCCACAATGTCACAAAATACTTGTCATATTTTCAGATTTGCTACACAGCAAGTCAGCCCTTTTGTAAAAATTGTATAGTCCATGAAAAGTTATCTAATTAACTTGAAATTAAATAGGGGTAAGCCCGTATATGTATACAACATACCACCAAAAAATCAGTCCAAAATCATTTTTCTTTAATTTAATAGAATTCACTGAGAGTGGCTGACTTAAATCTGTCCCTAATAGGTTTAGGGTCCCAAAAGAAAAATCATTATAATTATTATACTAGTTCAAATGCTTTGAGACTTAAATCAGGTAAAAGATATATGTATTAGCTTTCATTATAGCCATCTTAGGCTTCCAGATTCAATCTATGGTTGTTATTATGAACTTTTAACTACGAGTGCAGAGTTTCTATGGAAAACAAATTGAGTACTAAGTATGGTCAAATGGTCTTTTTGAACACCAAACTTCATCTCCCCTTTCAAGAAATATCATAACACATCCTTAACAAATCATTTTATTATTGGTACTATACATAAACACCAGAATTTCAAGAAATTAACACAACAAGTGACCACAAAACAAAGTTTAGCAAAACTCGTACAAAACCATAAATCGTACAAAACTAAAAGAAACATCTCACACAACCCATAATCTAAAGCTTGCATTACCCACTTTTTAATCATCCTTAAGAAGAAATGCCCATATCAAAATATTATCCCCACCCAAGAGATTGACTCTACACAAGCTTTAAACCATAACCAAAACAATAAGGAAGTGGATCCAAGAAAATTTCACCTTTACACCACCGTTTCAACAACTCAAGGAGAAAACACTTGCTACCTCCATTAAAACGGAGCAGTGCTGGTGTGGTTTAGGTTTCTTTAAGTGGTGATAATGGGTGGTTGTGAGTAGTGGCAGCTTGCAATGGGTTAGCCATGAGGTAGAGAAAAAAACAAGAGAAGATGAAGCTAGATAAGAACATAAGAAGAGGGAGAGAACCAGATGGATCCAAGGATGGTTTGTACTGATTCTGGACCATTAACTACAAATATCTTGAGAAAGCATTTACCACTTTACCCTTAAGTTTCTTCACTTCCTTAATTTTCACCAAGCTCATTATCACAAATCACATAAATGCCATTATATGCTTCAGATATTCAAAAGACCTCTGCAAAATAATTAACAACCTTACAGAAAAATAAAATTCACTTAAGGTTTTTTTTTTTTGGTTCAAAGGAAATAGCATTAAACTAAAAACTCAAAGTATGAGCACTGCCTTGGTAGTTTCTTAAGTACATATAATTTGCAGCATCCTGAGCAAGAAAGGATAAAACAAAAGCAGGAGGGCTATCAAAAACAACAAAATCATCCTCCATCTTCGCTCTACAACTAGCCATCGCATCAGCCATGCTATTAGCTTCCCTATAGCAATGCTTGACTTGGTATTGGGGGATCCTAAAGAGAAGTGCCCTGCAATCATCAACCAAAGGAGATAAATGTCTAGCAGCAGAATAATCCTCATAAAGCATATTGACTATTAACAAGGCATCTAATTCTACAATCACAGCAAGACACAACATTGAGATACACTGATTTAGCCCATCTCTAAAGGCCCATAACTCAGCCACACAACTGTTGGCTTGCCTAATGGACCTAGCACACCCCTTCACCCAAGCACCACAATGGTCTCTGATGACACATCCTCCACCAGCCTTGCCTAAATTCCCTAAGGAGGCACCATCGGAATTAAGTTTAACCCAGTTATCAGGGGGTTTAATCCATGAAACCTCAACATTGAATCTCCTATAAGCTGGATTTTTGGTGGAAATCATAAGGTTGTACTCAATAGCATGATTAAGAACTACCTGATGAAGCTGAGGATTGACTGCTTTCTCTTCAAACACCCATTTATTCCTTTGGATCCAAATCTGCCAAATGGCCAAAAGGAAGAGGCTTCCCAAGAGCATAAATGTGAAGGTCCAGGCATATTCCCACAACAGTTCAACCGAAGCCAAGAAGCCAGATCAGCAGTGAAAAAATCATGCCGAGATATAGGAATGGCAACCTGATCCCAAAACCCTCTAGCTATGACACAATCTCTTAACACATGGAGGATGGATTCATTCCTCGCAAAATAGAACCTACAAGAATCATCCACAAGCATCCCTCTATGGGTAAGACAACTGTTGATAGGGAGATAGTTTAGCATGCATTTCCAAAGAAACATTCTAATTTTTGGAAAAGTATTAGCAGACCAAATCCATTTTCCACAAAAAGCGGGGGAGTGAGTGGCAATACTCGAACTAGCAATCTGATATGCATTCTTGGAATCAAAATCACCATTGTGGGAAGAGATCCAAATCACGGCATCCTCGTCAGACGACACATTCCTCATAGGATAACTCTTGATCAAACAGGCAGTTTGTGGGCTAATATCAAAAGATAGCCCATCCAAATGCCTCACCCCATTGTAGAACACATCCTTCACCTTAAGATTCTCAATTTCCAAGGGAAGAGGACTTGCAATGAGCTTTCTTAAAATACCTTGCGAGCACCAGTGGTCATACTAGAACCTAAGGTTACTATTAGAGCCTGCTTGCCATCTAGTGCCTTTAGGAAACACCTCCTCCCCTTTCTTAATGCCAAACCAAGTAACAGAACAACTCCTAGTCGAGGTGAAGTTCATTTTATATTTCTCAGCAAGGACATAGGCCCATAGTTCATCTTTTTGGTGGTGAAATCTCCATCTTAACTTGGCCAGGAGGGCCACATTTTTTGGATTGGCAGTTTATATTCCCAGCCCTCCTTCCTTCCTAAGCTTCGAGATTTTGCCCCAATTAGCCAAGTGAAGCCATTTCTTCTCTTAAGAAAATCCCCAAATAAAATCCCTATTTAGTTTGTCTAAGGAATTGAGAACTTTGCTCAAAAAGGCCACCCCTTGCATAACATAGATGGAATGGCAGTATTGGTTGCTTGGGCTAGCACAACTCTTCTTGTGAAAGATAGTAAGCTAGACTTCCAACCAGCCAGCTTTCTTTGAACTTTCTCAATAATGAAATTATAGTCTTGGCTTGAAGACCCAGCATGTTTCAAAGGAAACCCAAGGTACTTGCCCAAATTTGGGGTTGAGTGAAAGCCCAGAATATCAGCCAAACTAGACCTAATATCACCAGGAACATTAGGAGAGAAAAACACCTTAGACTTAAAGGCACTGACTTTCTGAACAGAGAGCTCCCCAAAAACTTCCAAAACTTCCCGAATACTCTAACAATTTTTCTCATCCGCTTTGGCAAAAAGGATAAGATCATTCGCAAAAAACAGGTGGGACACGGCAAGCCCTCCTCTTAAAGCTTTAACGGGATCCTAGAGCTTAGACTGACACTTATCATCAACAAGGTACCCAAGTACTTCCATACAAAGAATGAAAATATAGGGAGACATCGGATCCCCTTGTCTAATACCTCTTCAAGGAAGAAAAGGCTCAAGCATACCTCCATTGAAAAGTAAGGAAATGGAAGAAGAGGATACAGAGCTTATAATAAGATCCACCATGGAAGAGGGAAGATTATACAATAAAAGAACATCTCGGATGAAATTCCACTCCAGCCTATCATAAGCTTTCTCAAGATCAATCTTAATAGCCATAAAACTCGATTTTCCTTTCTTCAGAGTAAGGGTGTGAATGATCTCTTGTGCAATGATCACATTGTCCAACCCTCTTCTGCCAGGAACAAACGCAGACTGCAAGGGGGACACCGGCTTAGACAACATGGGTTAGATCCTATAAACAATGACTTTCATAACCACTTTGTAGAGAGTGTTGCAAAGGTTAATAGGTTTGAAATTAGAAAGCAACTCCGGACCATCACACTTGGGAATAAGCGTAATAAGGGTCTGGTTGAGATTCAAAGGCATGGTCCTGGTCAAAAAAATATTTTTAACCTCATTAACCACATAATCCCCAACAATGGCCCAGGCATTCTGGAAAAAGCTCGTAGGCAAACCATTAGGCCCAGGGGCCTTGAAAGGTTTGAGGGTCCAAAGGGCTTCCTTAATTTCTTCTAAGGACATCTGATTGACCTCCTCAAGGGTTAGACGATTAGGCCAGCTTAAAGGGAGCCATACACTCCTCAGAACAGAGATCAAACCAGAAGAGAAGAGGTTTAGAAAACCTTGTCTTACAAAGGAAGCAACATCACTTTCTTCCAAAATCCAATTCCCCACATTATCTTTAATAGAGAGAATTTTATTATGCTTGTGCCTATTAAGAGTGGATGCATGGAAGAAGGCAGCATTTTCTCTCCCCCTGAATCTTCCAATTTAATCTAGATTTAGAGATCCATAAGTCTTCCTCTAATTGAAGGATGGAGTGATAATCCAGTCTAAGCTTCGTGTCTAGGTCAATCATGAAATCATTAGGACCATTGGCTAAAGCTCTCTGAATACCATTGAGCCTGGTTTCCAAACGCCTCTTATTCTGGAAGACATTACCAAAAACAGCCTTATTCCAAATCTAAACTCTTTTGGAGAAGTCAGCAATGGTATCCACCAAAGGTCTATTGTTAGCCCATGCATCTTGAATAATCTGAGTATAGGTAGGATTGGATAACCACATGGATTGAAACCTAAAAGTGTTAGGTTCTAAAAGCTTAGAACAATTGGCAAATCGTGAGCACACAAGAACATACAAGCTGCAGAAAAAAGATTTCAGAATCTGCCTGGTTCGATCGATCGAAAAACAGGCTCGACCGATCGAGAATCGTATCTGCAGAATTTTAAGTTGGCCCAAACAGCAGTTCTAGCCCATTAAGGATTAGGATTTCAGATCTACTTCTCCCACTATATAAAGGAAACCCTAAGCACGTTTTTACAAGGCTTTTTAGAGAGAGAAGAGTGTGCCTCTTTTGTATTTAGGGTTTTGTTCCTAAAATCTCTCTTATAACTTTTACCGGTGTTGTTCCTTGAAGAATCTCAAGATCCGGTATTGCTGAAGTTGCTGCCTTCTCTAGTCATCAAAGGAGCTGATGATCTAAACCTTCAAGGGTGGTCTTGGAGTCACAAACAGGAGAGTTTGTGTTGCTAAACTTTTGAGTGGGATCTCAAAGTCACAAACGTGGGTGTTTGTGTTTTGCAAAGGTCAAAGAAAGAAGGAATTCGTGGATCTCGGAGCTGTCACGAGGTCGTGGTAGTAAGTTTCCTACACTTGGGTAGCAATAGGATGTTAGTGGTCTAAGTCGCTATTGTGTAAACTTCAATTCTTTCTAGTGGATTTGCTATTTTACCTTGAGGATAGCGAGGTTAAATCCTCCCCAGGTTTTTTACCGGTTTGGTTTTCCTGGGTCATCATATCTTTGTGTTCTTTATTTTTTGCTGCTTTATTGTTTTTCATTATACTTGTGTTAACCTAGTTCTGCTTAAATTACCTAAGTTAATCACTTGGCTAATTCTCTAGGTTAATCTGTTGGGTTTAAGGGGTCTAAACGAACTGACAAAAAGGTTTAGGGAGGCCCAGGCCCTTGTCCTTAAACAGCTCGAGGAGAATAGGGCTATGGTCCGAATGAATACGGATGTTGAACCACAGCCTCCGGAAAAGTGCTCCTCCAAGAAACATTGGCAAAACAACGATCTAGTCTCTCAAAAATTAAACCCCTGATATTTCTCAAGTTGGACCAAGTAAACTTAGGCCCACAAAAGCCTAAATCCATCATACCACAAACATCCAGACAATCTTTGAAACTTAAAGCCCTTCTGATATTTATAGGATTATCCCTAAACTTATCATCACTGCATAAAACCTCGTTAAAGTCCCCAAGTAAAACCCAAGGCAAATCATGGATACCCGAGACAATAGAAAGATTATCCCACAGCCAATAAAGTTCAAAGGCCCTAGGGCTAGCATAAATAGCAGAAAGTAACCAAGAAAAGTTATAGGATTTCACCTTAACTAAGGCATGAATCTCTTGCTCAGTGGAGGCAAGCTTAGAGATATCCACCACCTCAAGGTGCCAGAAAAGCCAAATACCACCTGCATAGCCATAGGTATCTGCATGCAAAGCTCCTTCGAAGGGAAGTTGATTAGTGAGCTCCTTAGCCCTATACCCTCCAACCTGAGTTTCAGTAATAATCATAATAGAAGGTTGGTGAATCCTGATGAGGTCCATGACTGATCTTTTAAAATTAGCACCGAGGGCCCCTCGGCAATTCCAGACGATAACATTTTTTGGGAAAATGTGGGCCGGGGTAGGACACCCCTCACGATAAGGAAGGGCCATCCTCTAGTCGATCAAACTCCATCCCCTCCTCCTCATAAAGAGGTTGGTAAATGCTTCCCCTAGGGATAGTGAGATCGAATGCTCCATGACACCTACCTCTCGTTCCCTCTGCCCATGCAGCATTGCAAATTTCACCGTTGGGTGAAAGACTTGAAGAAGAGTATAGTAGTTCCTGTTGCCCCAAAGATTCAGAGCAATTGGTACCTCCTCCAGCATTCTTCTTTCGGTGAATTCCACTCCCAACTCCAATCCTTGCCAGATTAATTCCGATGAATCTGACGGTAGCCCTCTCCACGCAAATACTCTCCCTTCCTAGGGTGTTGGGATGTTTGTTAGGAACACCCACCAAGGATCTCTCCAGCTTTACCCTGCCGGATCCGTTAGCAGGAGAAACCCCAACCGTAGGCTTAACAGCGTGAGGGGAAAGATGTGGCTCCAGGCAGTGACTAGCTCCTAGTTGAACCACCCCATGGCATGGGTTGAATCCACTTTGATTTGGGCCACTGTTGCATACGATAGGATCTTGCCCTTTAGAAAGATTGCCCAATGTTTGGGCTCGAGCAGCATGCTTCTTGTTCGGCATCCATCAAGGGCAGAGGATTTCTTTCCCTGAGAGGAGAAGGGAGCTTGGGAAGAGCAACTTTCTTTTTGGGAATTAATGGAGCCTTTGGTCATAAATGTGAAGTTACCACCTTTCAACTCCATATCAGGGGTGGGCACATTGGAACTCTAGTGGCAGAGGCCGGCATAACCTGATGGCTAGGCGAGTTCCACGTGTCTTTGGGCTTGACTCCACTAGGACCAAAATCACCACTTTGAGCTTTATGCTTCCCATCAAATGCACTTTTGGAGCTGCCAATATGGATCGTATCAGCAGAGTGGGCCCAACTAGGCCATTTAGTCCAACGGCTATCACGAGTAGAATCAAACTGACTTGACCTGCGCCCTGCACCCTTGGGATTATTTCTGTGGTGGATTTCCCCCAAGACACAACCGTCCAAAGCCCATACTCCTCCACAGAAGGCTTGGGTTAGGTGTTTGGAGACCCCTTAGCTTCCTCCTCAACTTGCACCTGAGATGCCACCACCTTATTAATGACGTACTAGCAGCAATCTTGCTTATAACCTAGACGACCACATGAGAAGCATAATAAGCTAATACCTTCATAAATGACTTGTTGGGACAGCTTCCCAACTTGAATATATCTTATAAGAGGCTTGCAGAGATCAACTTGCACACACACCCTCGCGTACCTCCCTCTGGACCCCGAAGCCGTATGTGAGTCAATCCTCAGGATAGGACCAATGGCCACTCCAATATCCTTAAGCATATCCTCCTGGTAATACTCAATCGGGATCTCCAGCAATCTGGCCCAAATAGCAACCGATGAAACAAGCGCTATGGAAGGCCTGAAATTAGGACTCCAGGGTCTGATGGACAGAAAATGCTCCCCAATGAACCAAGGACCCCCAGCAATCACACGATCAAGGTCCTCTTTTAAACCAAACCTAATAAGGAAGAAGTATTTCCCTAGGTCAACCAAGTCCATCCTACCCCCTGGTTTCCACAGACTTAGAATTTTTGTTTGAAGGAAATGAAAGCCAACCGTTCTTCCAAACACCTTCACAATAATGGTACTCGCCCACTGAGACCGAATCTGAGATTTTTGTTCCTTACTTAGTCTCACTACAGCTAGACCTCTCACTGCAGCTAGACCCTCAGAAAGTTCCTCGACTTCATCATCAGACATTAGATCTTCATCTATTTGAACATTGTTAAACTCAAAGGCTTAGCAGTAAGCCCCGGGAATGTCACCAATAAGCTTATCTCTATAAGAGCGAACCCACCAAGGATATGGCTCTATTTAACTTTCTTAGTACTTCGCTGAAGCTCATCCTCCTCCTCCTCACAAGAACGCACTCGAACACTACTTTCAGAGCTCATCTTTCCTTACCCGTTACTCTTCACTTGAGGTATTATTCACATGTAAAATTTGCTTAAGAAAAAGGCTTGGGATGTTACACCCCCTGACTTTAATTTCTTGCCTTTATTTGCCATATTAGGACCACTATATTTATTGTGAAATGAAAAATATTTATTTTGTGGTGAACATTTAAGTTCTCATTAATCTAAACATGTACATAAATCACACTATTTGCATCTAATAAAAATTGCTGTCTACTCTAGTCATTTGGGCATGACTAATTAACTCTAATAAATGAACAAATTAATTAGAAAGCATTACTATTATATAACGCAATCTGATGAGTTAATATTTTCAATTTTCATTCACAGTCCCTTTAAATTTGATAACTAATTAACTAGTGAATTCTTATTTTTCATGTCTCATATTCTTATTCTGATCACAGGAATAGTTTTTCGTGATCTCAGCTTTACAGTCTTACACATGGGTTATCACAAGTACCAATTCTTTGACTTTTGTTTTCTTCTTCTACCTGGTTTTAGCTCATGCAGTTTATACTTTGTGGGTTTTGCTTAGTTATTGTGCCCTGTTTTATGGACATTATAAATGAATATGTTAAATTGTGGCCGGGTTAGCTTTTGCATTTGTGGGTTTTATTTATTAATTATTCGTTTTATTGAGGGGTTTTTTTTAGTAGCATATTGTGTATTGTATGTGTTTGGATTATTACTCTAGGTTTTTATTCATTGATGATTACTATTTAGTTGGCTTGATAAATTCCTTGTAATTTAGACTTAGCTTTTGCAAGATAAGCAACTTATTGTAAGTTTGGGTTTCATTTTTAGTGAGGCAAACAATGAATTGCTAAAGGGCGAGTAAAATCGGCTTCATAATACCGTACTAGTCTATGATTATATGTCAAAATTACTGCTGTGGTGGGTTGTTGATTTGGATCAAGCAGGTGGTTTGTATGGTGATATAAGGAGGTGTATTTTGTATATTGGGAGTGATAATTGTTTTGTGAATATTGTGATATTATTGTTCAATTCGTTGTCAATTTTTATGAGGCAAGGAGTGTTGCTTATGTATTGTGTATATTGGATAAAATAGGTTGAGTTTCATTGATGATTATTATTGAGTTGGCTTGATAAATTTGTTGTAAATTAGACTTAGCTTTTGCAGGATAAGCAGCATTAGCTTGTGGTGAATATATTTGCAGTTTATAATTATCATGGGAAAAAGATTTGTTTTGAAAGTAAATAAAGTGGGCCAGCCAATTGGAAAGATAGTTGGAATTTGGTCAAGGTGGTTAGGAACTGTGACACGAATGCCATATATGTGCCCAATTGGTTTTATTCAATGGCCTTTAGTGCCACAACAATATAAGAACCAACGTTGGGCAGCCATTTAGGTATTACACGTGAAAACAATGCTACATGTGTTTTATGCTTACTTGTACTAAGTTTCAGGCAAGTTTTTTATTATGTTGAAAATGTTTTATGTGTTAACTAAATTTTTTATTTTAGGAACAATGGATAATTCTTGCAAACCGCATCAAACTTAGCAAACAAAAGAAATGAGCTTTGTCACAGATTGGGAAGTAGTGGAGGAGCCACAAAGTTGATTTAAAGAAGAAGTATTGCAAGAAGGGGATTGAGAAGGAAGATTTATTGGGGTTGGGACCAGCAAAGGTTGATATTGAGTAGTTTCACACATTAGTTAAGTTTTGGTTTGCAAGGGATGGCAAGGTATTAATATTTGTTTTCTTTGATATGCTTAATGTTAAAGAGTATTATATTTATTGGACTTGAAGAATATATTAGAATTGTGTAAAGCGAACAAAGCACACAATGAGAAATAGGAGGAAATACGCATATGTGGATCAAGAAGCTATGCTCAGATTGCTGATATCATTGTAAGAACTCTATTTATTAAATTACTTACATAATGCTTAAATTATTTTGCTTTTGACCTATAGTTGTGATATTATTAACGATTAGTTTAATACCAAGAAAACATAAATTCCCAACTAGGTCTATAAGACCTTGTGGATTTTTTTCATACTTTCTTGGCTGTTGGCATGTCTATAAGACCTTTGCAAGAGATGGCTTGGTCATTGGCCATGAGGATGGCTGTGTTTTGTAAGTGTTTCATTTTGTTATTTAATGTATTAGTACTAATGGATTAGTGTTATTATGTTATTCGGTTAGTAACCTTGTTGTTAAATGAACTAATTCTATATGGGTTTATTATATTTTGGGATGGTGATGATGATTATGCGGATGACCATTCTTTAGTTGCTGAAAATTTATCATCTGGGGATCCGCATTAGGAGGATACTTAGTTTGTGGGTTTTTTTTTTTTGTACTAGTCATTTGGAATGTCATATTTTGGGCATAACATTTTAGACATTCAGAATGTAATTTTTTGGGCGCAAAACATTCTAGACATTTGGAGTGTATTCTTTTGGCATTTATCATAAGCTTAATTTGGTAATGTATATTTACTTATATGGTATACTTAAAATTTTGGTGGTTTAAACTAGATCCTTTCTTGTATTTAATATGGTATTTTGTTTAGCTATAAACAAAAATGTGAAAAGCAAAATGTAGGAAAAATTTATGTGCCTGAATGAAAAAAAATACCTATAGCGGTAGTTTTGAAACCACTGGAATAGGCTATATGAAAAAAGTATAAAAATTCCTATAGCAACAGTTTTTAAACTGTAGGTATAGGTTAGGCCTACTACAGTGATTTTAAGTTTTGAAAAAACACTGGAATATGGTTAAAAAAATGCCAATAAAGGCTATATTAGAAAAATATAAAAATGCCTATAGTGGTGGTTTAAAACCGCTGGTATATTTTCAACTTGTTAAAAATATATTAGCCCATTAACATAAGTCCAAACCTAATTCTACTTTGTGTGCAAGCCAAGTCTCCTACTTGTACTAGAAGTCTATTAGTTTAGGGTTTAGTCTACTATATATACACATGTTATGGTTCATTGTAACACATAATTTGTACTACACTCTAATATATTATTGATGTAGCCTTTTAGGGTTTCCTCCATAGATGTAGACCGTTAGACTGAACCACGTAACTCTCGTGTATTATTGTGTTCTATACTTTATGCTTTCACTTCCACATCCATACTAGCATATTCAATATGGTGTATCAATGCTAATATTTAACATGGTATCAGAGCCACCTTCTTGTGGCTATGGTTTTCTGTTCTTACGGTGTATTTAAATGCAATCTTTCTCTTCCTCGGTGCTTCTTGCTTCATTCATCTTCTTTGGCTTCCCATTGTAGCCATCAAAACTCTCCAATATAGTCATGCCATCATTAGAAGTCGCATCAACACTGCAAGACCATTGTCTTTCTTAAACCACCGTCACAGAGCCAAACTTCATTCAAGGGGTGTTCTCAACCTTATCAAATCTCGAGGTTTCATCAAGCTTCCATCTTAAGTTTGAGAAGGGGTGTTAAAAATATATTAGCCCATAAACATAAGCCTAAACCTAATTTTACTTTGTGTGCAAGCCAAGTCTCCTACCTGTACTAGAAGTCTATTAGTTTAGGGTTTAGTTTACTATGTATAAACATGTTATGGTTCATTATAACACACAAAATTTGTACTACACTCTAATATATTATTGATGTAACCTTTTAGGGTTTCCTCCGTGGATGTAGGCCGTTAGGCTGAACTACGTAACTCTCGTGTGTTATTGTGCTCTATACTTTATACTTTCACTTCTGCATCCATACTAACATAATCAACATGGTGTATCAATGCTAATATTTAACACAACCTACTATGGCAGTTTTCAATATCTAAAAAGCGCAAATATAGGGTTACAAAACCGCTGGTATCGGTTATTCCGGCAGTTTTTAAAAAGTACCGGGATAGGATTTCAAAACTGCTAGGACCTATACTAGCGGTTTTAAAACCATCGGTGTGGGTCAGCCGGACCTATTGTCACACTCGCTGGGCAATGCTAGGAAGCGCCGAGAAAAAAACCGCAAGGATAGCCCATTTGGACCTATACTAGCGGTTTTTGGGGCCGAAGCTGTCGGTTTAAAAATGCTGCTATAATCCCAGTTTTTTGTAGTGCATGTAATTCATGCATTATCCTACCATGATTATGTCTCTCTAGGTAAAATTTAAAACGTTGGTTATTATTATGTAAACTTCATTTCAAATTTTATATACAACATGGTGAAATTTATGTAATATTTAACTACTTTTTTATTCGTGCTTTCATTTCTTTGTTCTCTTTTTGAATTAAAAGGAAGATAAAAAGAATATTTTTTTTATGTGAAAAAATACATCTCATACCAAGTTTGACACGACGTGTCAAAAGATTGAGTAATCAGAATTATTTACAATCTTGCACCACAAGGTCAATCTACATCATTCCAAGATCACTTGTAAAATAGAATAGGAGTGGTATTGCAAGTTGGATTCAGAATCCTACATGGTTCTACCACATACACTTCAATTCAAATCCAATTTGATTTGTTAATTTCGGTGGTTCTGATTGTTAATTTTGGTGGTTTTGATTGGTTTTGGTTGCTAGTTTTTGGGCTGCTGGAGAGAGAAAGGGATGGATTGTTAGAGAGAGAAAGAGATGGACTGGTGGCGGAGCCACATGAGGACTGAGGGGGGCCTTCCCCCCCCCCCCCCCCCCCCCCCAAATTTTTGAAAACATTTAAGGTAATTTTTTTTTGAATTATCTTAAATAATTTGAAAATTTTTAAGGAGCCTTATCATTTTGGCCCTCTGCACCCAATAATATACATATATATATATATATAAAAGTCTAAAAAATAAATATAAATTTCATTTAAATAGAATTCAATCCATAAATATATATGTCAAAAAATTACGATAATTAAACATTCAGCATCTTTAAAATGAACACATAGGTATTTTGACAATTACTTGAACAAATAAAAGGGAAAAAAATTCTAATTTTGATCTCAACACATCTAGGGCTTACTTATACCACAATAGCAAAAAAATTGAAAGGTCAAAGGCTTTATTGATGTGTAGCACCACCAAGTCCACCACACAATTGTAGAACATCTCCCTATCTTCGTTTGCCTTCTACTTCTTTTTCTTTTCAGTTCTTTCCTTTTGGATGCACTACTGCAGTTTTGTGTTTACAATGTAACAAGTAAAAATTCCATGTGACTAGAATAGACAAGAAATAGTAAAAGACAAGCTTGAAGTTTCCGTGTAGGCCCCTCACCCCTGTGTAGTTCTCTTGTGCCTTTGGTTGATCAGTTGACCCTTTTATTTTTACCACTTTCCCAATTCCCAAGTACTTTACTTTACTTTTCATTTGCTTTCTTTTTATTTTCCTTATAATATATTATTTGTTGTTATAATAATCAATATATTATATACCGCACGACAATATAAATGTACTTGATTAGTTGATTAAAATATACGATATATACTATTATATTAACATGTATTTAGTTGTTGTTTATTATATTTTTTTTATGCATTGACATTTGAATTGAATGATTGTTTGTCTTTTATTTAGCAATCTTTGGACTATTAGTATTTTTTTAGTATATATATTTTTAAAAATTTAGTCATTTTTGTTGGGGTTTACGCCCTAAAATCCAATTTATTGGCATGTCATAAATAATTAAATTATTTAATTATATGAGACTATCTATAAATGAACTAATGAGACATTATCTTAGTCCATGAGATGCATAATTAGCAATTTATGTGAAAAGTCACAGAAGATATAAATTGCAAGTTCTTTGTAAACTCAGAATGTAGTTCGTAGTCGGTGATGAAATTGGACATTTCATCTGCGAAAACTATAACATATCAACTAATATGATTTGTCTTGATCATGGAAATGGAAGATTTCTAGTTTGTATGTTGATATGTTTTAAGAGTTAAGACATATTAACTGGACCGCTGTGAGATTTATTATTCTCCTAACTGTCAATTGAATAATAAATCTCACGACTTCTATTTACATCAACTCTAAATTCTGAGAGAATAATGGACCTGATTATGAGATGTATGTTGCTTTAATATATCAGGAGTGAGATCTATAAGTTACGGTCAAAACCTCAGTATGTTGGGCAGCCGCATTTAGTGTTGATGGAACATGTATTCTCAAGATGGAATTCATAATCTCTTAACGGAGATATAAAATATTCCCTTGAGATAAGTTTAATAGGTTTGGTTATTTAGAGAGTTGGACCCAACCACTTTAGTAAGGAGTTACTAAAGTATATATTTATAGAATTGGATTTCATAAATATATGATGAATAACATTAAGGATTAAACCGGGTACTCAAGGATTAAGATGTAGTAATCTTCAAAGTGGCAGTCTATATTCATGACTTTGTATTACTACGAATATTTTAATGAAGGGGTTACATGTATAATAAAGTCTTGGGATATAATTTATTAATAAGGCTTAGAGTGCAATTATATTCATATAGTGATATTGAATATAATTAATGGTAACTTTGGACTTGTCAAGAGTTGACAGATTAGCCCAAGGCCCATTGGAGCTAGAGTCTTATTTGTTCCCTTTTGGTCCCACTCCAAGCCACACACTAGAGCCCAATTGGAATGGCCCAAAAGGCTAGCCCAATTTGATAATCAGTTGTATATCAGGAGAGAAACATACAGAATTTCAGAAGTCTTTTCATAAGTCCTTTCATGAGTCTTTTCATAAGTGTTTTTCATCAAGATTACAAAAGGAATGAAATGGTTTGTATGTGAGTGTTGGACACTCCCTTGTTCTCTCATTGGAAACTGATTGAGCGACCACACATCTTGGGCATTAAGTGGAATTGGAGTGAAGATTAAAAGTTTTCCCAAGAACTTCTGATCTTTGGTTTTGAATTTCACTGCACCAAGGTACCATTTTTTGTTCTTAAATTCTGAAACTTTTTAGTTCATGTTATCAATTGCGAATGAAGTAGATCCGTCAATTTTCCACTATGTATGTTTTGTATGTAATACGAACATTGTATTCTCCCAACAATTTTATAGCACATATTGAGTTATAAATTACTTAACTTGTATATTGATCGTTAAATTGTATTGTACATTACTATTTTAGATTTCATGCACACAAAAACAATTTTATATATGACCCCCAAAAATAAATTCATGGCTCTGCCACTGTGGCAGATAGAGCGAAGAAAGAGATTTATATTATTTTAATAAGTTGTATTTTAAAATAGGGTAAAATATAATTTTCATCTCTAAACTATCACAAAAGTTCATTTTTCGTCCCTGAACTTTCAAAATTTCTATTTTCATCCCTAAACTTTGCAAAACGTTTTGATTTTCGTCCCTTTGCATATTTCCGTTAGTTCTTGTCTTACGTGTCTTGACAGAGTGTTAATGTGTTATATGGTTTGGACTAATTTGTTTTATTTTAAAAAATATGTACACGTGGCAAAGACTTATTGGCTCATGTGAAAAAAAAAAAGAAGAAGGCCAAAATCACCTTTCACTCTCTGGACCTTCACTCCTTCCATTCGTGAAACCTTATTCACTGTGAAACCCCCACAACAACAGCCCAATCAGCAACCAAAATCAGCAAAACAGCTTCAATGTCCTAGACGTTTAATCACTCCCTTATAAGGTAAAAGTTGTTTATTTGTTGCTTTATAGCTTTATTGAATGTATATATATACCGTTTCTATAGCTTGATAGGTATGGGTTTATTGGGGTTGTGCTATTGTGAAGACTCCATCAGACTTTGTTCTTGAAGACTCCACTGGATATCGTATATAAACCGATTTAGTGGTCCCTAGTGTCTATTATTGAAGACTCCATCACACATTGACGAACTACGTGTTGTATCTGAGTGGCTTTAATAAATTTGGTTGGCTTGCCGCACATGGTAAGCACTAAGCACTATGTAACTTCAATAGTGGCAGAAACTAACGACAATTAGGGATGCCAGTTTGAGGTTTTCAATGAGTGAGGGTGGTGGGTTTTCATGGTTTAAGGATTCTGGGTTAATGCCAGCATGCCTGAGACTGAGTTTCGGTGGGGTGATTTTGGCCTTAAAAAAAATGTGAGCCAATAAGTCTTTGCCACGTGTCCATATTTTTCAACTAAAATAACTTAGTCCAAATCAAATATCATATCAGCACTCTATCAAGACACATCAGACAATAAACTATTGGAAATAGACGGAAGGACAAAAATCAAAATATTTTGCAAAGTTTAGGGATGAAAATAGAACTTTTGAATGTTTAGGGACGAAAAAAAAACTTTTGTGATAGTTTAAGGATGAAAATGATATTTTACCCTTTAAAATAAAAACTTGGGTGTTGAGTGATTTGTGAAATTATATTGTAAAATAGATAAAGTAACTTTTTAGAGTCTAAAATAACAACTTTTTTTAATAACTCGGATGCCAATAGAGTTCTAAAATTGCAAAAATTATATGTTGTACCCGGCATATATGCCGGATCTCTCACACATAGGTGGGCCCCACACACTGTGGGACCCGTCAGTGTGTGAGTGACCCGGCTTATATGCTTATATGCCGGGTACACCCTATACGAGCTCCTAAAATTACTCATTTGACCAACGTCATACTGAGAATTGTTGATGTCACGCTCACACTGTTGTTACCGTGCTATCATGTAAATATGTTTATCTTCTAATATTTTTTATTAACGTTGAAGATATATATCAAAGTTAGCTTTGATGATGACTTTTTCCCTTTTCATTTTAATTGTACAAGGAGCAAGATTTTAAACATATATTGTTAACAGTTATGCATATAAATTACATATCAAAAAAAGAAAGAAAAACTCGTTCAAATAAACGAGCTTTAGTTGTTTTCCCAACTATTTTGTCATGGGTTTGACTATTCCTCAAGTATAGAGAGCAAGGCATATACAAAGATTGTCAATCCTATTTTGGTTTATCAAATTACTGCCTATCCTTTTTACTTCTTGTTACTTTGTCCTTTCTCTCGAACAATTTTAAAAATTGTCGTTTCTCTTTCCCATAGATGTTATGGTCGGTAATAAGTACTTTAAAATTTAAAGTTTGTCATTTGTTCATGTGTTGGTATTTTGTAGTTATTTCCTTTTATAATTAACTAGTCACAAATTCACACGATACATGTGTGAATATATAAATATTATGTAATAAGGTATAATATATAAAAAGTAACAATTACTTCAAGTATTTTTTTTTAAAATTTATATAAATATATATTTTTTATCTTTACAAAAATATCATATTATTATTTTTTATGTTTGATTAATATTTTTTTTAAGGTGAACCATAACAATTACTTCAAGTATTATTTTTTTTTAAGATTTCTATAAATATTTTTTTTATTTTTTTATCTTTAAAAATATATCATATTTTTTTTTTTTTATGTTTGATTAATATTGTTTTAAGGTGAACCATATTCTTCTTATTTCTGTTGTAGTGTGTTATATTTAACAAATATACAACTAAACTTTATAAGTTTTAAATTTATTATTCAAATTTCTCATCTCTTAAAGAATAAGGAGATTATCATAATAATAAAAACTCATCAAAAAATTACAATGTTATCTTAACCAAAATTAAAATGAAACCAAAGAAATAAAAGATAAACTTTATAATAATTTATTACTCAAACAATTCATAGTATTGTAAACACAAAATTTCTCAATTGCAAAAAATCAAACAATTGAAGAAAAAAAAATTATTTGCAAATATAAATGTATATTGATGAATAATGAGTACAATCTCTATTTCAATTCTTTTACAAAAGAACACCCTTGATTCTATCTTCTTTGAACTTGACTCGAACAAGAAATTTTCTTGACTTTGGTTGGAAGATGGATTGAATGATTTTCACAACAAATCTCTAGCTTTGAGCTTGTTAGAGATTTTTTGTTCTTCAAGTCTTTGAATGTGAAGGCTTTTAGGTTGAAGTTCTTCGGGGACTTTAGAGGCTTAATCCGTTGAGCTTTAAGGATTTAGGGTCTGTTGAAGTTTATGGAGGCTTTTCAGCTGAATTCCAATAGAACTTCAAGTAACCTCTTTGAATATTCTTCGTATGTTCTTGAGGCAGAATTTCTCCAGTACTTTAACGTCTTAGAAAAATTGTGTTGAATGGAAGGAGGTAAGCCCTCTATCTATAGTGGTTTCAAAGGATAAGTCCCAATTGGGATTGACTTCCTTGTAGATAATTATCTCTATTTTTTATTTATTTTAATAGAGATAATGATTAACTATTATCATTCCAATTTAATTAAAATATATTTATCTCTATTTAATTAGGATAATTACCACCTTAAATGACACATGCCAACACTTGATTTATCTAATTCAATGTCATATTAATTTAGAACTAGTGTGTAGCTCCGAGCATATGCATAGATACAATTAAAAATAATTATAATTATACGGTTCAATTTATAAATAGTCAATTGTAGTGGTGCTATTGATGTTAGCCTAAGTTATTAAACATATAGGACATTAGTTTGACTAGGACATTTGAAGATACTAAACTATTTTTTCTTTGCAATTTTCATGATATTGGTTAGTCAAGTTTCTCACAATTACATTTATGAATAATCACAATTAGATATATAAAATTTTTGGTCAAATATATACATTAGTTTCAAGTTTTTACTAGAGAATATACTCTAACCATCATGGAAAAAAAAGCCATATTATGTTCCTTTGTTGTTTCGATAATACATATTTTGACAATATGTTATTTCTTTTATACCAATCAAGGGAAAAACTACCAACAACCATTAAAAAACAACTACTTTATAGGAGGAATCCCTTAATGGGTGCAAAAATATATTTTTTTTATTTAAGATTGCAATTGAAACCACAATTTGTCCCAATATTATGTCCATACATACATTAAAAAAAAAAAAAAAAAACTCATTTTCGCGCACATGCCTATGCAGTATGCATCTTAGCCTCTTATGTGAAGTACCATCTCCCGTTTGCCAAGGGCCCCCAATTAGTCAAAATAGCATTGGGTTGAACCCTTGAATCAGCTATAGATCACAAATATCTTTTCTACACCTTACTTCACTAAAACGGATGATACAAAATTTATAAACAAAAAGAACCAAGTACAAATGAGAAATACCACCCTATAAGAATCATAGACGCGATCTTGCAAATTGCATCCAATAATAATAAAAATGTCTTGTTTTTTTTTTTTTTTTTGGTGAACTGGAATTTCATTAAAAAAAAAACTAAGGGAAGTACAAGAGCGGGGGTAGACAACACCCTCTACCCCCCAAGCGTCTGCTAAAAGCTGATACAAAATACAAGGAGTACTAGAATGTAAATTAAGCATGTTTGACAACTTAAGCCCTTCTTTAGCCAAAATATCCGCACAATGGTTCCTCTCGAGGTGAATGTAGGAGATGCGAACTTCTTCAAAATATTGGAGGAGGGACCTGCAATCAGAAATGAGAGCAATAATGTGAGGATGATGTGAGATGGTAGTGTCACTCTGGGAATTAATAATGTTCACTACAGCTTGTGCGTCAATTTCAGCAAGAAGATATTTAATGTTGAGGTTTTTGGCGAGTGTCAGGCCGTCTCTAAGGCCTCAAAGTTCAGCGGCAAGAGATGGGTGAGGCCGATGCCCCTGTTGAAGCTGGCAACCCAAGCACCCTTGGAGTCCTTGATCAAGCCACCTGCCGAGGCCATACCAGGACTACCACGGGCAGATTCGTCAGTGTTAAGTTTGAAAAAACCCGTAGGGGGGGGGGGGGGGGGGTCCAACCCATGTTAACCACAGTATTTTTCATAGGAGGATTTCAAGCTGGAAGGATGTGAAAAGTATCGAGGCTGAGGGCTTTAATTTTTTTAAGGATGAGCTGGACCACAAAAGGTTGCTCCTCCATGACAAGTTTGTTCCGAGCTGATCAAATGGACCATGCACCGAGAGGAAAGGAGTAGTTCCATGGGACATGGGGAAGGAGTGGAGTGTTGGATGTTGAGGTAGACATATGCTTGATCCAGTCGGGGAGGTCGAGATTAAAGAAACCGGGTGGAAGGTTCAGTTTTGAAAGCTCATGCCTGATGGGTTGGACGGTGGGGCAGTCACGGAGAACGTGGAGTGTGGTTTCTACTCCTGAGGGGCTGAGAGGGCAAGTTGTTTCGGGGGAGGATATGTCATTTAAAGAGGTGGGCTTTGGTTGAGAGACGATCGTGACAGGCAAGCCAGGGGAAGGTCTTGACTCTTGGGATTGTGGGGATCGTCCAGAGCCATTTCCAAGGACGGGTATTGGGAGCATGGGTGAGTCCGGATGCGAGGAGATAAGCTGAACGAAGGTTGAAACAGCCATTCGGAGAGGAATTCTAAGCAGGGAGATCGTCGAGGGAGGAGCGAAATGGCTTGGGAGTAGCGTGGATAATATCTTGGAGGTGAGATGGGAGGACGAAAGAGAGAGTAGAGAAATCCCAGTTGCCATTTGCATCCCACGTGTCCTTGACTTATAGATGCAAGTCACTTGCATGGAGGGGACCTTGTATGAGGATGCGAAGCAGGCCATGTCCCGTCCAGTTATCGTGCTAAAACTTGACAGAATGGCCATTTCGAATCAACCACCTGGTGCCCAATTTACAAGTGTTCAGATTTTTGGATGCTGTTCCAAATAGTGGATTTCCGCTTGGCTGTATTAGAGGCTAAGTTTTTTTTTTTTTTTTTTTTTTTTTTTTGCAAGGTATCAGCCCAAGTAGTGTTTTCATTGGTGTGCACGGCCCAGGCCCGTTTTGCAAGAAGGCTTTTGTTTAGTTGAGTAGTTGATCATAGAGGTATTAAATTAGATGCTTCACCACATTTCTTGAAATCTCCCACATCACGACTCCTTAATAAGTATGGAAACTGCTTGAAAGAGGCTGTAGCTATACAATAAACATATCTTATCAACACATAGTGTACGTTTTTAGACCCCTTAAAACGCAAGTTATTTAACCTAGTTATTTAGTCAAGTAATTACTTATATAAATTATTCAGATCTAGGTTAACACAATCAAATCATATTATGCAAGTAATGCGAAAATATAAAGAACACACGATATGATAACCCAGGAAAACCAAACCGGTAAAAAATCTTGGGCGGATTTAATCTAGCTATCCTCAAGGTAAAACAGATCTACTATAAAGAATTGAAGTTTTTACAATAAGACTTAGACCACTAACATCTTATTGATACCTCGAGTAAAAAACTTACTACCACGACCATGTGACAGCTCTGAGTTCACGGACTACAACCACAAGTTCTCTTACTTGTGACTTTGTGACTTCACTCAAAGGTTTCAGATCTTCTTTAAGTTCTTTACGCAGCAATTGAAGCGATCACCAAGTTCTTGACATGAATCTTGATAACCCTAAGTGTGTAGAAGGTAAACACCTCTAGATCTCACAAGAGATTCAACACACAGCATATCAAATACTACTAAAACATAGCTAGGGTTTTTCTTTTTATACTAGAAGTAAAACATGAAACCTTACACGTCATATGAGCTTGGGCTGAGTTGGATATTCTGCAGAAAATTAATTCTGCACTATTCTCGCTCAGTCGAATCTAATTTTCGATCGATTGAGCCTTACAGAATTTGACCACTAATTTCTGCAATTACTCGATTCCAACTTTACAATTAAACATACTTTGAGCAGCCTAAATCTAGACTCTAAGTTTTGATCATGGTTTGCCAACACATTACAAATTGAAGTTCTAATACATTTAGTTGAAGTTCTAATACATTTAGATCTTAAAATCTTAGAACCTAACACATAGGATTAAAAAAAGATAAATCCAAATGATTCGCTTATCATAGAATTCAGTGCATTAATCATTGGAGTACATAACGATCACAAAGCATAACTGCAGGCTAAAAACTCGGAGTTGTAAAAGTAGAAAAGAATGTAGACAACATTAAAAGTAATATGTCTTACAAAAATTAATCTATTTTCACAAAAGGAATGAACTGCGCACATCTAAACTAAATCTCAAATTCTCTTAAATCCAACTTTTTCCTTCAAAATCATAAAGTCATAAATCCAAGTCAAAAATATAAGGTCCATTGCCATTGCTCAAAACATTACAATAAAACTGGTAACTCAAAACATTATGATAATAAATAATTAAAAAAAGGAACCCACACAATGTTGGGATTGTTCTATAGTCAATTAATCGATCTGGAGTACGCCTTCTATGACATTCAACTCAGCCTTGTGGTGCTTTAGTGATTAATTAAATAAAACCCCAAACCTATAACTTTTAATCCATTTATCAAATGAAAAAAATATAAAAAAAATATATAAAAAAAAAACTCAATCAGATAGGCCCCTTAGATTACTACTACATAAATTGTGCTCACCTGCATAGTTTGCAACCAAAACAAATTAATATTCCACACTTCTTTGTATCTGAAGAGAAAAATATAAGCAGAGCCACCTTAGATTGCTACTAATCATTCTTACTAAAATATAGTTGACAGGGAATATAGAGTCCAAAAAGATTTTGTAGTCATCTCTAGATGTCTAATTGGAATTGAATTAGTTGGTTACTGAGATAATGTAAGATACTACTGGATAAATTTAAAACTAGAAAGGCATTCTAGCACATTACCAAAATAAAGCTAAGGGAAATTGCACTTTACCCACCTGTGATTTAGCCCGTTTTAACAGTGCCCACCCGTGGTTTAAAAGTTATCATTTAACCCATCTGAGGTGGCCTCCGTTAGACCCTCGTTACCCACCTCTGCCCTTTCCGTTATAAAATCTCCTTTACTATATAAGCTAAAATTAGAATCCAAATAGAACCCTAAAAAGGAGAACGAGCTCTCTCCCTCTCTCTACCTTAGAATCCTTAAAAATCCCCAAACCCATAATCCCTTTCTCTCTTCACTTAGATTGTCAAAGTAAAATCTGAACACTAAGCAATCTCATATATAAAGCAACCTGATCCTTTTGTGTGTTATATTTTATTGAACTCAAGCACCAATTGATTTCCGTGTAATCTCAATTCAAACCCATAAAGTTAGTTTCCTTAGACTTTCAAAAATAAAAATTTCACAATATTTAACACCAATTGTGGAATTAAAAGAATAAAAAAGAAATTATATTAATAGGTATTTTGTTTTTGTTGAATTATATTAATGGGTATAGTCAATACCATGATAAAACATCACATGTTGTGAATGAATTATGAATAAATACAATAAAACACCTAAACCCAAAAAAACATTGAACGAATACTTGTAATTTCTAAAACACCAAAACGGTAGCAAATACTGCTACAGCCATAGATCCAGTAGTGAACCCAACTTTGTTCAAAACGGCGCCACTCTTAGCCGGTCTAGGAGCTTCAGCAGGTGGAGTAGTAATCGAAGATGGAGGACTCACCAAAGCCTCAGAAGAAGCTGGAGGAGGAGATGGTGGAGAGTTCACCACTGCCGGAGACGAAGCTGGCACTAGAGTCTTTCTAACTATAGGCGACAGCGTTGAAGCTTTAATACACCTCCTTGCTTTCAAGTGTTCAAATTTCACTTTGGCAATCTATGTGAAGAGAGAAAGGGATTATGGGTAAGGGGATTTTTAGGGATTCTAAGGTAGAGAGAGAGAGAGATAGCCTTTTTAGGGTTCTATTTGGGTTCTAATTTTCGCTTATATAGTAAAAGAGATTTTCTAATGGAAAGGGCAGAGGTGGGTGATGGGGGTCTAACGAAGGCCATCTCAGGTGGGTTAAGTGATAACTTTTAAACCACGAGTGGGCACTGTTAAAATGGGTTAAACCACAGGTGGGTAAAGTGCAATTTTCTCATAAAGCTATTTCAAAAGTTACTGTTATGTTCTTAATCGTTTTTTTTTTTTTTTTCTTCATTTATGTTTTATACCAATGACATAATGTTTGGCAACTTGGATTGGTTCTTGTATCTGCAAAAACCAACACCACCACTTTTTCATCACCAAAATCATAAATTTTCTTACCTCACCAAATAAAATATATAAATCCAAATGCATATTGAAGCTAGACAGCAAACAAATTCAAAGAGAAAAAACTAAATCCAATTAGGAAGACGATTTCACTTCAAAAACACTCCAAAAATAGTAAAAGTGCAAGCACAATATTTTATAGTGCCTATTATGTTGATAAGTTGTACTTCTGAAAACAAAATAAAAGCCAGAACTAGTATTTTCTATAGAAAAACAGGAAAAGGCAAACCTATTAGGGACATTGATCAAAATTATGCTGGTAAACATTATTTACTTTGTCATTTATATCAATGCTTCCAATTCTTTCACATTTACACTTGCCTTCATTACTGAGTACCTCTAAATTTTACATCAAGCAAAAAAAAAAAAAAAAAAAAAAAACAACAACAACAACAACAACAACAAAAATAACAATAACAACAACAAAACAAAGAAAATTACACACACAAATAAAGAGACAAATGAGAGGGAAGCGAAAATAATGATTATGGAGGTATACAGAGTATTACCACTGTAGAATTCGAGGACCCTATAGGGATCGTCTTTTTTGCTCTAAGAACCCTCCGCCATGGGATTGTCTTCTCCATCCAACTCCAATTGATATCTAGAAATATTTTTGAAAAAGCAAAGCTTAATATAATCTTGAATTTAATTAAGACTGTCAAAGCTCTCTGTGAGGGACCTAAATTGTGAAAATTATCTTGAATGAACAAAAAAAAAAAAAAAAGGAAGTCCCTAAAATTTCCTAAATGAACTAATCATTAAAATCTCTAAATTCTAAAATTATCCCAACACCAAAAGAAACCCCCAATTCCCATTTGCACACAAAACCAAAAAAAAAAAAAAAGGACTTTGGTGTGACTTACAATTGGAAACTTGGAGACAACAACACTTACTTTCCTTTAGGAGAAGTTTAACTCAGATGAATTGCAAACTAAACCAACTTCTTAACAACAACATTAACATATTGGTAACGTAGCAGACATCCCAAGTATGGAAGGAATATAATAGGACATTTTCTTAGCAAGAATGTCACACAATAAAAAAATTATTAGGAGAAGAGCAAAGTTCCTAAAGAGTGTCTTTTGATTATATCAAGAGGCCAATCTTAGGAGCAAAAGCACCAACATGAAGTACCACTATATATCTTTTGTTGCGGGAAAAAATAAAATAAAAACCCTTCAATTTCACAAACCCAGAAACCGTTTCACATGCAAACTCAAAAAATGGAGAAAAAAATGACCCTGCAATCAGGTATCAAATAAAGATACTAACTTGTTCTCAAGCCAAAAAAGATTTAAAAAAAAAGAGATGCTATCTTGTTATCAAACAGAAAACAAACATGCAACATTAATCATAGAAAAATAATATTAAAATTATTCAAGAACAAAAATTTCACTAAAAGAAAGGAAGAAGCATTTACTTACATTTCCTTAGGAGTATGTGCTATCTGCTTCCTCAATCTTCATTGTACCACCTTTAAAAAAAAAAATCACGAGATTGCAATTATATTTATGCTCCTTGGTGGGCTAAGAAATTACATGAAGAAATAATTATGTGGAAACAAATTTATAGATTCTTGTAATCCAAATTAAATTTCGAAACCAACAACACTCAAATTAATGCAATTATCAACATTAACGGATTAGTAAAACTAAATAAAGTTAAAATGATTCACAAATGTCTGATGCATTGAAGGTTTAAGAAACCATAATACTCCATTTCTTCGTACTAAAATGGATACGGTCGAAGAGTTAGAGAAAGAGCAACCTTTTTCGACGGGCTCGTCGCTCTGGGTCTAGGCTAATACTGTTGCTGAGGAAGAGAACGGCTCCAATGGGAGTGTGGGTCTTGTTTCAAGGGCAAAGACCTCCTTCTTTCATTTAATAGTTGTGGCTCTTTGATGTTTTAGGGATAGAGGCAACTGAACCAGGACATGAAGAATTGGAGAAAGGAAGAGTCGTGCAATTGAGAAGGGGAAGAGCCGAAAAGGAAGAGAGTGAGAGTCTTTAAACTTTAAAGAGTAAACATTACAGATCTGTTAAAGTAAATCCATATGAAATTTAGTTAATTAATGAAACCTAAATTAATATTATTATACGGTCCCCATATAGCACCCAAATATATCTATCTATCTCTATATATATATATATATATATATATAGAGAGAGAGAGAGAGAGAGAGAGAGAGAGAGAGAGAGAGAGAGAGAGAGAGAGAGAGAGAGAGAGGGTAAAGTTAAGAGAAAATCCAATTACATTTCAAATTTGAACTTAATTAGAGGTTAATTTTGCGCCATGTGTCCCATCTAATCTAAGTTTATAAATTTTTGTGTCAAGTGAGTTAATTCGATGTAAAAATTGAATTTCAATTAGAGTTTAATTTTGAGATATGTGTCTCATTTAATCTAAGTTTTTTAATTTGTGAGTTAATTTAGTGTACGAGGAGTCCAATATAAGTAAACCATTAAAAAAAACATAATTTTTTTAATGATTTTATGTTTATGAGATTTTTTTTTTTTTTTTGTAAAACTAAAAACAATTCAAGTTTATAAGTAATATATATATATATATATATATATATACACACAAATGTGTATATATATATATATATATATATGTAAAACTGAGAGAAAATTCAATTATATTTTAAATTGGAATTTAATTAGAGTCTAATTTTACGCCAACTATCTTATCTAATCAAAAATTTTAAATTTTTGAACCAAGTTAGTTAGTTCAGTATAAAAATTGGATTTCAATTAAAGTTTAATTTTACGACACGTATTCCATTTAATCGAATTTTTTTATTTTATTTTTGTGTCAAATGAGTTAATTTAAAGTAGGAAACGAGGAGTCAATATAAATAAATCATAAAAAACATAATCATATATTTAACACTATATATAAAATTAGAAGAAGAGGGAGTTTGAATGATTTTATATTTATGAGCTTTTTTTTTTATAACTAAAAACAATTCATTTGGCACAAAAATTATATATATATATATATATATATATATATATATATTATTAGGTAAAACTTAGAGAAAATCCAATTAGATTCTACAATGGACAAAGTTTAGCTATAAAATTAGTTGTAGTTTTAGGTTACAAACTTACTTAATATCTTTTTATTGGAGGTGAATTTTGACAAATCCATCATTGGATTACATCTTTTTCTTATAGATCATATAGTAAATAATATCCGATTGACACAAAATTTAACATATGTATAAAAGCGTAAAGAACATGCAATTCAATTATTAGATTTTCAACTTATGTTATAATATTTATTTTATTGAGTGAATTTGTAGCCTTAAGCTACAACCAATTTTATAGCTAAACTTTGTCCTTTTACAATTGAATTCCAATTTTGCACCATGTGTCTTAAATTATTTATTTTTAGAGAAAGTTTTACTTCTTAATTTTGGAATCAAATATGGGACCATATCATAGATATCCATTCAAGTGAGTTATTGTGTACAAAAACCAAAGAATTTAAAATTAATAAACATAAAAATATTTTAAAATTGACAATTTACATCTTCTACCTAATAACATTCTTACAAAACTTTTTAAAGAGTTAAAAATAAATATGAGAATGACTATCAATAATATATATAAATTATATATGTAAGATTATTATACTATGTATCTTAATGTATATCTTTTAAGTATATCCATACATATGCATGGGGTTATAAGTTAGTTAAGGAATAATTGAAGACAGGTGGCAGAGACAAATAGCACAATATTGGAACCCTAATGTGAAATTTTAATTTGAGTTTCACTCAACTTTACCTATTATTATATATATATATATAAAAATATAGATTTGTCACTAAATTTTAATGTGGCATTTTATAATTGGCTTAAAATTTTGCCCCCTACAAGTATATTCAAATTCATAGCCATGTAAATTGTGTTTTGATATAAACTCAAGTTCCTATTTCCAAAAAAAAAAAAAAAAAAAACTAAGTATTAACCCAAACCAAAATTCAACCAAAGCAATAAAAGGGAGAGAGAAGACTTTGTGATAAGAAATTTTAGAAAACACAATACCAAAACACAAATTTAATATTTTTTTTTTAAACCCATCAACCTTTCTTAGAGTTATAAGAAAGAATGAAAATCCACTAGAAGGGAGAGAAAGAGAGACTAATCACAATGTTTTTGGGAAACATATGGATTGAATAGAGAAATAATATCAAATTTATACAAATTAAAATGGGGAGAAGAATGATCAAAATATAAAAAAGAAAAAATGATGAAGGAAGTGTAGCAATAAAGTTGAGAGTAGTGGGAAGATAAAGAGGAAAGAGGGAGGGAAAATGTTGGAGAAAGTGTAATAATAAATGTGGACTAATAGGGAGAAGAATAGTTTTTTTTTTTTTTTTTTTTAAGAATAGGGATAATAAAAGATTAAAAAGAGAAAATAAATTGTAAAAAATAAGTGGATGATGTAGCTTAATAGGAGTGTAGCAATAATAAATGCTACGCTTCAACTTCTAGATATATATAGATTGTGACCCCCGACCCTTTTTTTTTTTAATGTTGGGTCAAACCCACGTAAATAGGTGGAGTTGTGTTATTGTCTCTCAAAATGGAGGTTTGACTGATTATATTTTCCCCTTTAGATTAAGGGTTTCACAATGGAGTTGCCACTTAATTATTGGAATAAATAAGAAAACCAAAATTGGAAAAGTTATCATTTTATTAATTTGAAATTGAATTTACATTGGTCATAGAAAAATTACATAGTTTTGGTCCTAGTTACAATTTAAGATAAAGTAAATGGCTTTGTTTCCTAATTACAATCTAGAAATTGAAAATTACAAGGATAAACATTGATCTATCAACTCTTGATCTAAACTCGGAGGCTATGTTACAAGGTGGGAAGGTGTTAGGCACCTACAGGTGAAACCGGTCTTCTAGACTATGGTGACCAACATTCATATCACATCATCTAATATGTTATCAATCAATTTGCATGTTAAATTTAATGTGTATGCATGTGATAAACCCTAATTCAATTTATTAAGCATTGCATTTGGATTGTAAAATAAATTCTAGTGAATATGTGTGGATGGCGATATCCTAGATTTAAGGATTTGAAAGAATTACGAAACAAACATCGTTTTCATATTTTTGATGTGGATTTAAGATCAAAACTAGTATTATACATGAACATGTGAAGAACAACCAAGAACATGTGAAGAACACATAAGAACATTTAAGAACATTCAAACATATTCAAGGGAATTTAAATAATTACTATTATGCATTAATCTTAAATTCTTATCATGGCAACATAAAAAAACAAGTTAGGAAAATGAATTATATCTTCATGCAAGATCCATACAGTGGAGGAGGAGACTCTTAATGGAGGTCCTAAGGGTGGACGAAAAGAAGAGCTAGGAGAGGGAGAGTGAGTCTCACTCAATACCTTGAGTCTCAAGAAGATCAAGATATAACAAGACTACTCTACTTCACTAAAACTCAAGAGAGGAGAAGAGAAGGGGGTTTTGTGTTTTGAAATGGAGGAGAAGGGGTTTATATAGTGAAGTAGAGTAGCCTTTGGGAAAATATGAGTGGAATGTTATTTAATGAGGGTTGACAAAGAATCATGAATCTAGACTTTATTTTAGCCTTTGGAAAAATCTGGTGCATTAAATGTAGAAATTGGTGGAAGTGAGGAGCAAGCAAAATTCGGTTTTCCCGTAGTTACTGTAACAGCCTGTAAAGCCAACTTCAAAAAATCATATTTTACTCAATTTTAATCAGAATTGTCTCGTTATTGTGCTCAAATTGAAGCACCTGATGTCTAGTTTCTGGGAAAATTAACCTCATTCAGAGAGATATCAACGAAATGGTGAGCAGAGGTCATTTGTTAGAAAACAATTTCAACACAATTAACATTAATAGGTCCCAAATTAGTTCCCAATTAACATTAATAGGCTCCGATCACTCCGATTTCAGACTTAATTAGTTCCAAATTTACCCTAATTAAAAAGATGATTTCAAAAATTACTCATTAAATAATTAATGTTTGACTATCTAATTAATTAAATATATGCAACCTTACCATAAAATGTAGTCCTAGCCAATCAAATTATGACACGTCATTAATCTCAAATTGATTATAATTATAACCAATTGGAATCAATTGTTCATAATCACATATAGTCGGAATCAATTTGTGATAGTACATCTCGACTATTTAAACTTGATTTCATGATAACTTTCAATCTGATGGTCCGATTAGGGTTTATGACCAGTTGATTTGATCATTACAACATCAAGATCATTTTGGTAAAATAAGATTAATAATCTAATGGCCAGAATTAAGATGCCTATTTTCAAGGTGAAATTACCATTTTACACTCCATGTGAGGTTAAATGCAAGATGCAAAATGGGGTGTTAACTTAGATATAGATGTGTCAAGTTTATTTTTTTTTATCGATTACTTAACTTATATAATCATTATTAGTGTTTTGTCACTTTTTTTTAATAAAGAGTAAAATCTTACGATTCTCTAACTGAACTACAAGACTCTCTCAACAATTTTATATAAGATCATGATCAGTGATCATAACAACCATGGTCATAGGTTTAATAACTTGTTAGTGGGTTAGTCAATGACCTAAACAACTAAACCCAATCTGACCCGAACAAGACTAAGTCGGCCTGTTTGCCAAGTATGAGGCATTAGTTAAGTTAAAAAAGCCCAACACCCCTAAAGTCTCCTCACAATTTCTAATCCTAGTTTGAGTTACACTTTTATTTTTTCCATTTCTTTTTTCAATGTTGCACGTTTTAAGTTTTTTTTATTAAATTTTTTATATAATTGTTTTCGCATCTAGATCAAATTTAACATAAAACAATTAAATTATTATTTAAAAATATACATAATTCCCTATAACCACCGTACCATCAATATAAAAGTTATGAATTTCAATTGATAATATACACACACGTTAATCACAAAGTAATGGGGACGATAAAAAATAGAGTTCATCAAATGCAAGGTACTTCATGTGCAAAGAATGACATTAAAACAGAGTTGATCAAATGCAATTTTAAAAGACTTAGGGCCCATTTGGATTGAATGGGAAATAGAGAGAAGTAGAGTAGAATTGGCTGTAAATAAGCTAATTTTGAGCCAACTCTACTCTACCCCCCTTCATCTCCCTTAATCCAAACGAACCATTAATGTGACAATATATTCACATCCACTATTGTAAAACACCTAAAAAACTAAAATAGATTTGAGCCGTGTATACTAATTACGCAAAAACACCCCCTTAGCATCACTATACAAAAATTTGCAAAAGTTGAAGTCCTCTTCTAAATATACACGAGAATCTTTAGCTCTTGTAAAAATTTTAAATATCTTCAATATACAAAAATTTGCAAAAGTTACAGTGCTCTTCTAAATATACAATAAAATTGTAGCCCTGTATAAAAATTTATATTCCTTTTTTTTTATTTACTTTTTGGTACTCTCTAGTCTCTCCTCTCTTGTACCCTCTCTCCTTTGCTATCTCATTAGATCTACAGTGGCTGATCACTTTCCCTTACTCTCATGACAACGCCAAAAGATGGTGGTCTCATCAAATTGGTGGTGAATGGCAAATTATTATTATTTTTTAATTAATTTGGTAGCTAAGAACATGTGGTGCTGATCTAAAATCCATCAATCTTTTCATCCGAAGAGACATTGTAAAAAACTAATTTATCATAATAAAATCTTCTTATTAATTTACCATAATTAAAGAATATAGTTATCATCAATTATTGTTCATGAAGATGCTTTTTTATAAAGCCTAAATTGTGTTGAAAAGCAATGCATAAACATTTACGATACGTTTGGTACACTGAATGACGATTAGGACATGAATTGTAATCTTTATTACTAGTAATAAAGTGTGTTGTAACGTAATAACTAAACTTATTCATTTGTTTGGTAGTGAGTTATAATATTAGAATGAAACTTAATATTTATTTTAGGAAATATCTTACTCATACAATTATATCTCCTTAAAATTTGTTATTTTTAAATTTAAGAGAGATATGTGTTATTTTTTATGATTTTTTATTTTTATTATTGTTATATGTATATGGAAAGTTTGTTTATTTGTAAATATATTAAGTTTTGAAATTATTGCACTTACTAAGGAATAGTTAATACAACCTTTTAAAGAGGAATAGTTATTCCTCATTTTGAAGAATAACTATTCATAAGGAATGACTATTCATTGTAATAAAAACATAACCTTAAAGCTTGTTTTGATTGAGGGAGAGGGATGGGAAGTAGAGTAAAGTTGGTTGAAAATTAAAAGTAGAAATCAATTTTCGATCAACTTTACTCTACTCTCCCTCCCTTCCCCTCAATCCAAACAAGCATGTTTCGCAAGATACAAATAGTGTTGGAAATTTTTCAAGAAAAGACGGAAACTAATCTACATCATACAACATTCATGTGACATGCCACTAAAATTTAATAAACAATAACCCTTACTCTGTTCAATAACACAATAATTCACTCTACTGATAACATCATGAAGCATAATATACTAGATGTAGTCATTTGCTAGAGATTCTTCAAATGGACAACACATTAACACACTTGAAAAAAGAAAGAATTCGAGTAAGTTTGCAATTAAAAAACAAAGATTATTATTACAAAGACCTTCAATAGGCCACTGGTACTAATTAGTACACATTAACACACTTGAAAAAAGAAAGAAAGAGTAAGTTTGCAATTAAAAAACAATGATTATTATTACAAAGACCTTCAATATGCCACTGGTACTATGTTAAGTGATAATCTTTTTCGAACCTTAACTCCCTTGTTGAAGTACATTATATAATAACGAAGTAGTTGTAAGTCCAACCTATTTGACTCATTATTATTTTAATTTTTTTTATGGTTATCAAGCTTAAGGTCTTGAAAACTCCGTACATAACTGTGAAGAAGGCATGACATTTTATGGTCATGCAGAACAAAAAAGTTACTTTCTACTCAATAACCATGCAATGTGAAAGGTCCTGGATGAAGGCATTGATGCTGGTTTCAGACGATCCTCCTTTTGCAATTGCACGTTGACACACCCGTTGAAATTCGCTTGCTCTTGTCCTAATTTCTTTCACTTTATCATTTTCCAAATTCATAAATTTCTGCACTAGCCTTGATATTTCCACTCTTGTCACCAAATTGTCCATTCCCATATCTTGCTTCAGCCTCCACCCAATTTTCCAATCTTCCACAATGAGTTTACTATTCAAGATTTGATCAAAGATTATGGGAAATGTAAGAAAAGGAAGACCACATAAGATTCCTTCTCGAGTGGAACTCCACCCACAATGTGACAAAAAACCCCCTACAGAAGAATGAGATAAGACCCTCGATTGATTGCACCAAGGTACTACTAATCCCATATGACCACAAAGCTCTTTCAATCTGCTAGTCTCATCACGCGCCACCCAAAAGAATCTAACACCACTATCACGCAAACCAATTGCAATTTCATCTATTTGGGCAATAGAAACTGAAAGAAAACTTCCCATTGAAATATATAGAACGGAACTTCTAGGTTGGCAATCTAGCCAATGTAGATAGTTGTTGTCATTGTGGTTTGTGTTTTCACCAAAATCAAAGTTAGGCACGATTTGACCCATAGCATATACCGGGAATGAGAATTTTGCTTTTAGAACATCAAATACTTTGGATTCTAGCTCATAAATGGAAGTTAGTAAGAGATATTGTGCTTTGTTTACCCATGGAAGAACTTCGAGAATCCTTTGCATCGTTTGTTGGTTTCTCCCATCAAAAGGAATATTCACTAGTTGTATGGAGGAAATTCCAGGGATGTAATCTACATGCTCCTTGGATTTTGCTGACATTTAAAAAAAAAAAAAAAAACCAATGGTATCAATAGAAATCTACAATTGGGTAAAAACATAATCCTGGTAAAAGTATGACAACGAAGAAATTACGTTAATTGGTAATTAGTTCACTTATTTTTCTAGCTGTATTGAAGTTTTGTTCGAGTTACTATGAAAATAAAGTTGACTTTTTACTGAATTGGATCTTTTTTCTAAAGTAGTTGTACAGGTTAAATCTCATAGGCAAAAAATTAATAAGCAAAAATAAAACTAAAACAAAAAAAAGTAAGAACAAAATTTGGTTACACTACCAACAATAGGAAGATTATATGTGTTCTTGTCATATGCAATGCACCTGAAAATGATTGTATACAATCACTTAAATGTGATTTAGTAAGTAAACACATGACATTTTCTTATTGTTGGTTGTAGCCAAATTTTATCCAAAAAGTAGTCCATCCTCTAATTTGTCAAGGTGTTCTCTCCATTTTCATAATTCCATTGCTTTTGGTTCAGCAGCTATAGCTTTATTGTGCACTACCAAATCAAACTCTTTGGTAATCTTTCAAAACAAAGAAAGAAAGAGCACCGCCCAAGCCCGGGGGGAAGAAATGATTTCTGTGAGAAACCAAGAACGTGACCAAGGAATCATAACAAAATTAGGATTTCATCTTTGGAAGCCATAAAAAAAATTCAACATTAAAGATTGAGAAATATAATAATAATCAAAATTAAATTCATGCATGAAAAATAAAATTGAGACATATTCGACATTAACAAAACATAAAAAGAAATAAATAATAATTGTTTCTTAATAAATTTTCTTATGTAAATAAACATGAAAATCTTATTTTTTGTAGATAGAATTCAAGATCACGCTTCAATGAACTAAAATCAATTTCATTAATTTCAATTTGGGTAGATTTTGTATCAGGATTTTTAAAAATTGATCAAATTTCAATTTTAGAGGTTGGCGATTTATGGCTAGTAAAATATGGTACAAGGATAATACGGTAAATATAGGGATAAGTATATTTCAGCATCTTTAAAAAAAGTACATTTCAAAAATTCGGAATAAAAATACAGAAAGAAATAAAAAACAGTACATGTATCGTACGGGTATGTTATGTTTATTGATTATTAAAAATTGTAACAAAAATACGGAAAAGATTTATCATATATATATATATATTTTTTTATAGATAAAAGCAAATAATCTTTGTACCATGACCTTTTTAAGTCTTGCTAAGTGTGACTTAATTCTTAGAAGATCCCAAAAAAATTTCAAGTTTTTTTTTTTTAAATATTTGATTAGAAGATAGCAACTTTCATTAAAAAAAAGATAAACGCAATACATCTTGAGCCAAAGCAAATTCAATCATATAATTTTAAATTTTCCTAAGAATAATATTAAAGATATTACAAATTTAACTATATGGGTCTTATAAATTGATGCATCACTAATTATAAAAAGTAATTCAAATACTCATTATTATCCACCCTAATCACGTTCATTGGCTCATCAATTATTAAGTTTTGTAAGTTAGGGGTGTGCATGGGTCAGGTTGAGTTTTTTCAACCCAACCTACCATGGTGGGTTATAAAAATTTAACCCAACCCAACGAGGAATTATACAGTACTCTGGTGAACCATGTCATATGTTTACCATTCTACTAAAAAACTCCCACTTGTTTAAAATTACTGAGTCAGTGTTTTAAAACAATTTCCAACTCAGCAATTTTAAACAGGTGTGAGTCTTTTAATGAAATGATGGACCATGTCACTTGTCCACCATGTGAACCTTATAATTTCTCCAACCCAACCCATCACAAGGGTCCAACCTAATCCACATGGATCGGGTTAGGTTAGGTTGAACCCATGGGTTGGACAATTTTTTTTTAATTACTATTATTAATATGAAATTGAGCATTAGAACAATACCACCACAAACAAGAGCAAATTTATAACCAAATAATCATGCGCATAACACCAAACAAATACAAACTATATGAGAAGATCTTAGGGTTTGGGTTTTATTTAGGAAGGCGGCAAAAAAGTAAATAATAAAATTATATAATATATTTAAAAATATATTAAATATAGGTGGGTTGGGTTGGGTTAGATGGATTTGTAAATCTTATGACCCGAACCCAACCCAACCCACTATAAAAAAAAATTCATAACCTAACCCAACCTACCAATCCTTAAAAACCAACATAACCCGGTAAGTTGAGTTGGGTTGGGTCAGGTCAGTTTTGGTGGGTTGGCGGGTTTGCTGTACACCTTTATTAGGAATAATGCTACATTTACTACAATTTCACAACAAATTTTTTGTGGCCAATTGTTACCGGTAATGGTGAATAAAAAAGTGATATTAGTAGTGGATAGAGATTATAATCAATACCAACTTACTACCTAGACTTTATTATAAAGATGTGAAAATATTGTAGATGCAACATAACTAATTTATGTTGTAGTAGTATTAGTTTTTTTTTATTAAAGAAACTAAACATGATTATTTGGGCATTGGAAGCATGAGGCATAGATTTGGGATTTGTGTTTTGTTGTCAGCTTTGTTTTTAATTTTTAGGTTATATACTTGAAATATATTAAACATGACATGCTCATTCTCTTGAGAAATTATTAAAACCTACGGGAGGACTGCTGACTTGGTCCTCCCAAGCCCTACCAACCAATAGAAACATGGCAGCTGTTAAAAAAGATGAGTTAGCTTCCACTAACTACACAAACGTAACTTTGGGTTAAAAAGCAAACTAAACTCATCGGCAAAATTACAAATTTCAATCAAACCCATTATCTTATCTGCAATCTTCCTCTTTCTTTTTTCTCCCTAACTCTATTTTTGTATTCGCATCAAAACCAATTCTTCAAAGCCAGCAGCAAACCCACAATCGAATATAACTGATACAATCTTGATTCAAACTTTCGAACATCAATCTTTGCTATTTCTTCAATATTGTTAATTTGGAAAAAAAGAAAATGAAATTCAATCAAATTTATTGTTATGTACAAAACCGCATCCTTATCTTTGGTGTATGCCTTTAAAATGAACAAAAAGCAAGTATTTGAATTAGTTAGAGTAATTCAGACCTCCTTGATAATTTTGGGATAATGATTCTGATGTTTTATTCACATTCCCTTATACAAATGACAACAACGTTTCCCATAAAAACAAATAAATAATGACAACAACTTTCAAATCAAGGAACCCAGCAACATGCAACAGCAACACTCAAATGCAAAAATCTCCTCTCCCAAGTTCCAACAAGTTTGCTGTTGATTGCTCTTAAAATAAAACTATGATGAAAAAAAAAAATTCGCTCTACACCGTCATCTCATCATCACAATCAATGTTGAGATTGAAGTGGGCATGGGTTCCATCTCAGCAAAGAACCTAAAACTCCAAATCTGTCTCTCCCCACCATCGAAATCCTCAGGTCCCTATCGAATTTGATACCAAAACCAGCTGCCCTAGAGTTTGTTGCATCTCAGTTCTGAGAGCCTCTGTTGACTATGTCACTGCGTTGTGCTCCACGGCCTAAACTTCTAGGGATTTTAATTTTCAACTGAGAAGAAAGTGGGGAAATAGCGAAATAGAGAGAGGGAGAAAAAGAAAGATAATGGGTTTGATTTTTTCCAATGGGTTTAGTTCCTAGAGTTAAGTTTCTTTGCAAGTGTGGTTAATGGAAGCTGACTCATCTTTTTTTAACAGCTATCATGTTTTTATTGGTTGGTAGAGCTTGGGAGGACCAAGTCAGCAGTCCTCCTGTAAGTTCTAATAATTTCTCCATTCTCTTGGGTTTAGTGTTTGACATGTGTACATTTTTATTGAGATTTTTAAAAATATTTTATATCTCTTGTCTGATGCTAACCACTGTCAAGTTTCAAAATATTAACTCGCCGACTTGTCCAAAACTAATGCGTGATGTACTGTTTGCAGTTGCACAAAATACATAAGATGCGAGTAATTTTAATTGTTACACACGTACGCGCATTGTACAGGTACAATACGTGTACTTACTAACTATACTACGTTATTAATATTGGCTTCTTAATTATTTGCATTTTTTTTCTTTTGAAAAAGTCAAATACTATAGTTAGATTTCTCATAATATACAAATTAAATAGAAGTCATATTTATTACAGTATTATATGTCCAGTATTCTTCTAAACGGAAAATTAATTAAAATAGTATTGCCACATTAAAAATAAAATAAAATAAACTCAAACACATTAATCTTTGCGGATTGCAGTGGTTGCTCTTCTTGCTAGAACCACTTGAGGACATCAAGATCAGTGATTGTTGGTGGAAACTGGTGGTTGTACTCAAAGGATGAACTAACTTAAGGGCATAGGTTATGAGCTAACTTTTAAGGATTTGTTAAAGGTGAGAGACTTTTTTTTAATTTATTTTTTTATTATGTTTTTTGGGAGGGAGCCACAAGTATGGATCATCTGTCTATTATATATTATGGGTCCCTTTAAGTTAAATTTTATTACTTATTAGGAAGCCACGCTATAATTTCGGATTCAAACTTAAGTATTTTATATATCTATAATCTATATCTATATGCAATATAAAATAAAATAAAAATGACTTTCTATTAATTTCTTCTATTATTGCCACATAAACTTTTAAAACACTTTTTTTTCATGTCACTATTCTAATATGTATATTTTTGTTGAGTTTAAATTCTATAAGGATTCACTATAAAAGCTCTTATATTTATTGTCTACATTAGAATTCAGTCATAATATATTTTCTTTAAATAATATAATAGATTCAATTCCACTAACAAACACAATCATATATTATGAATATCTTTTAACAATCCATATAACTTGCCAACTTGTCTGTAACTAACATGTGATGTACTGATATACGTCTAGCCTCATAATAACGTGTATAATTCTATATGTTTGCACACAATATATAAGACACGAGTAATTTTAATTATTACGCACGGTACAATATGCGTACTTACTAACTATACTGCATTTTTTTTCGTTTGAAAAAGTCAAATATTATAGTAAGATTTCTCATAATATACAAATTAAACAGAAATCATTATTACATTATTATATGTCCAGTATTCTTCTAAAAGAAAATTAATTAAAATAGTATTGCCACATTAAAAATAAAATAAAATAAACTCAAACACATTAATCTTTGCAATGGTTGCTCTAACCACTTGAGGACATGAAGATCAGTTATTGTTGGTGTACATTGGTTGTTGTCCTCAAAGGATGAACTAACTTAAGGGCGGAGGTTATGAGCTAACTTTTAAGGATTTGTTAAAGGTAAATGGCTTTTTGGGGGGGGGGGGGGGGGGGGGGCCGCCACAAGTATGGATCATTTGTCTATTATATTTTATGGGTCCCTTTAAGTTAAATTTTATTATTTATTAGGAAGCCACGCTATAATTTTGGATTCAAACGATAATTATTTTATATATCTATAATCTAAATCTATATGCAATATAAAATTTATTTAAAAAAAAAATGACTTTATGTTAACTTCTATTATTGCTACATAAACTTTTAAAACACTTTTTTTTTTCACATCATTATTCTAATATGTATTTTTTTCGTTGAGTTTAAATTATATAAGAATTCACTATAAAAGCTCTTATATTTATCATCTACATTAGAATTGTCATATTATATTTTCTTTAAATAATATAATAGATTCAATTCCACTAACAAACACAATCATATATTATGAATATCTTTTAATAATTATCAAAGTCTATATTTATTTTTTTTATTATAAAAAAAATAGAGAAGATAATATTTTGTTATGCATGTCAAAGATTACTAACTAATTTTTAATCAATAATTTTTAATATATATAAAACCAAAGCAGTATGACTTTTGGTTAAACATATAATATTGGTTTTTTTTTTTTTTTTTTGCTGAATAACATATAATATTGAATGTATTAATAATTTAATACATACTCACCTGAGTCAGCTGGTAAATGGCCATTTTTGACTAAAAGATCCACATTTTGCATGATGGTGAACATGGACAGCGACATAGGCCAAAATGATGCCACCGGAATATTCCTTCGGTTCCCAACTCCAACTGCCCAGAAAAGAAAAGTATCAGCCATGATAACTGTAACCGGAGGCTCAAGCTGATCAAGGAGCCGCACAAATGGAGCTTCCAACTTCGTCCTGACAGCTTGGGCGAAGGAGTAAATGTCAGCTGCGCGGACTAGCTCTGATGGGACAACGTTAGGAATGGTGCCGAAGCGAATGTTGTCGGGCTTAGGATCGGAGCCGATGAAACCAAGCCATTCTTCGGTGACAACGAAAGTGACGAGGATATTGCTGTTTTTGGAAGCTAGTATCTTGCAGAGGTTCATCATGGGGTTGATGTGGCCACGGCCTGGAGAAGGCATGGCCACCACGTGGCACTGCGTGGCTGGTTTAGCGTTGACGGAACTCATTATTCAGAGACGCTATGAGAGGATAGCTAACGAAATTCACAGGCAAGTACCGATCAATGCCGTTGAATCTCAAATCAATGGCCACGAGGTTGCTGTTGCCACCGGTGTGCTTCCAAACCTCAACACGTGTCAAGCTGTTATTGGCTAAGTCAACTTGTTGAAGTGACGGCAAGAGAAAAAACCAAGCTTATAGCGTCCCCGTGAATGAGTTTCGCTGAGTTCCACCACTTCCAACTGATAGTCAACCCTCAAAAGACGAGTTTGAGAGATACCCAGATAAGGAATAGTGCTTTAGAGCAAGTTCAAGCAAGTTTGGTGGGAGTGACCCAGTGAGTTTGTTGTAACTCAGATCGAGTCGTCTCAAATTCGAAAGCAAGTTGATTAAGTTTGGAAGAAACCCAGTTAGAGAATTGTAAGAGAGGTCCAACAAGTCAAGAGATTTAAGGTTGGTAATGGATACAGGGACTGAGCCAGAGAACGAGTTGGATCGGAGAGAGAGGGTTTGGAGGTTTGAAAGAGATGAAATGGAAGAAGGTATAGAGCCAAAGAAAGAGTTATCGGAGAGGTCGAGGTAAGTGAGTTGGGAAAGTTGAGAAATGAGCGGGCTGAGTGTACCTGAGTAGCCAGATGGGTCGAGAACAAGGTGGGTGACCCGGGTCGAGTTAGGGGTGCAAGTGGGGCTACAGCCGAAGTCTTTTTATAATCTACGAAGGTCGTCAAAAAACAACACGTGTAGAGTGGTTGCGTATGCAATTTCGCACCTGCGCTTTGATTTGACAACTTTGAAACTTGAAAGTCATGCAGTGTCGCATGCCATGAGCTCAGCCTTTGTTCTGGTCAAAAAGCGAAACCTCGAGTCTTGACTAACAAAGTGGAGTGTACTAGTGCAGCAATGGATTATTATCATATTATTGTAGAAAAATGGTCTGAATTTTGATTAAGTTTTGTTTGGATATAGCTGGAAATTAAAAGTTAAAATTAAAAATTAAAAAATATTATAAAAAAATGTTGACGTGGGTGGCTTGAATTGCCACGAGAGCCCAAGATTTTTCTTCCAAGTCGGTCAAGGATCCAAGGACAACTAGGAAACTCCTAGTGTTGCCGACTTATATAATATATATATATATATATATATATATATATATTAGCTTTGAGATGTAGGGCAGGAGTAGTATTATCTTGTCTTGTGAGTGAGAGAGAGTTAAGGTGTAATTGAGATTTGGGTTTCTTGAGAGTGTTCTTATGCATTATTGTATCTCCCTATTTTTATAATGAAATTTCTTCATCGTCTCCGTGGAGGTAGGCAGTTTGTCGAACCACGTAAATTCTTGTGTTCTTTGTGTGTGCTTGTTATTTAATTTCCGCTTATTTACTGTAATTGATTTGAGTCCTGTGGTGTTATCTGCACAGCAAAAAATAATTTTTAGATGTGTAAATAGTATCGTGGAACTTATTTTTAATGAAAAAGTTATTAAAAAGTAGTATTTGTGGGTCTCTTAAACAGTGCACAAGACCCATTGATATGTTAAAAATGAGTTAAAAAGTAAAATAGTGCGGCTACTGTTCATAAACAGTACATAAATAGTAACCAAACAGTATATTTTGTTCTCAAAATGTGTGCAGCAAAAAAAAAGAAAAAAAGAAAGAGGAAACCCAGTCATGGATGCGCATTTGCGCAATCCAAACGAAGTCAAAACTTATGTTGTTGTCACCACTACGAGCTGCTTCCAGTCTCCAGTCAATGACCAGCGCCAACTCCGTCCAGATCAACTGGCACTTGTATCTGTTTCTGAATCTCTTTCTTTCTTGCTTAGTTGCTCTCTGTAGATCTCTCTCTAACATTCTTTATCTCTGTTTATTCTTTTTTTTTTTCTTTTTCTTTTTTTCTTAGTTGGGTGGGAGTGGGATGAATCATTTATATATATATATATATATATATTACCGAAATTTCTGAAACTCTCACAATTTTTCACATTAGTACAATATTTAAAAAATAAATAATAAAATTAAAAAACATAAAACCGAAACTTCTAAAGTTTCTACAATTTTTTACATCAGTACAATATTTAAAAAATAAAAAATAAAATTAAAAACTAATTTCACTCAAAAACAAAACCAGATACTTATCTTTAAAAAGAAAAAAACAAAAACAAAACAAAGTCTAGTGTATGTTAAAGTGAATAGCCGTGTACATCTAAAAAAAATGAAAGACTTCTTTCGATAAATGGGCCCCTGTGGATGTGAGCCTGCCATAGCTTATGGCTAGAACAATGAAAGGGACCCGACAGAGAAAAAGGGGAATTGATTTACGTTTTGTTTTTTTTTTTTTTTTTTTTTCACTTGGCGTGTAGATGTAGATCACTAGGTCATGGAAGTGTATTTTTAAGTGAAGTAGTCACATGACTAAATTTTAAGAAAGGAATTTAAGGAACAACATTTAAGTTACTTTACTTAAATTTTGTCCTTTTATAAAATGCCACGTTTTTGCTAAAAAAAATAGAAAATAAAATTAAAAATTCTTTTCACTCAAAAACAAAACTAGATACATATTTAAAAAAAAAAAAAATGCGAAAAAACAAAACAAAACAAAACCTACTGTATGTTAAAGTGAATAACAGTATATATCTAAAAAAATGAAAGACCTCTTTTGATAAATGGGCCCTTGTGGATGCGAGTCTGCCATAGCTTATGGCTAGAGTAATGAAAGGAGGGCCCGGCAGAGAGACATGTGCATTGACTTGCGTTTGTTTTGTTTTTTGTTTTTTTGTTTTTTTTTTTTTTTTTTTGTTTTGTTTTGTTTTTTTTTTTTTTTTCACTTGGCATGTAGCTGTAGATCACTAGATCATGGAAGTGTATTTTTAAGTGAAGTAGTCACATGACTAAATCGTAAGAAGGGAATTTAAGGAACAAAACTTAAGGTACTGTACTTAAGTTTGTCTTTTTACAAAAAGCCACATTTTTGCTAAAAAATGAAAACCCCTAATAGTTTTCTTTTTTTGAAAATGCTGACGAATAATCCTAGGGCATTAGTTTATAATTTATTTAAAGAAATTTTTTATGAGAAAAGAAAAAAATATTAATGTTTTGAAAACTTTTTTCATTTTCCATAAAAGTGGTGTCAAAATTTTCTTAAAATGGATTGTTAACCAATTCCCTAAGGGTACTCGTTAGCATGATCTTTTTTTTTTTCATACCAAATTCAATTTTTACAAAATTCTTCTTTTTTTTTCTCTCTCTAAAAGGTAATAATATTAAATACAAATAGATTTTTTGGTAAAAATTTACTATTTAGTCATTTGGATTTTTTGTTGTTGTAAATATAGATGGTTAAATTGAGTCACGTTATTTCTTTATATTATTTTATTTTATTTTTTCTATTTTAACAAAAAATTACTTTTTTTAGACCAAATTATGGTACTAATATATTAATTAAGTCAAGAAAAAAATGCAGAAAAAAAAAAAAAAAACACACACACACACACACACCCCCACATATCAAAATCGTAATATTTTAATACTATAGTACATTATAATTTATAAATATATTGTACTCAAAGTTATCATTATTGACAAATATAAATTTATGAGAAATTTTTTTGGGAGAATTTATTAACTTTAAAACTCCAATGAGTATACAAAAACTATCTAATTCGATATTAGAAATGTATAAAAATATTAACAAATTAAAAGAACATAGTACTTGTAGGGGCGTTGGGCCCAGCAATATATATATATATATATATATATATATATTGGTGTACATATTGGGTTGGAGGCCCAATCCGAGAACAACAAGTAGTCTGAGGAGGGGTGAACATTGTTATGGAGTCTGTGTTAGTAAGTGAAGAGGTTAGTTTTGATCGTGAGGATCTACGAGAGTAGTCTGAGGATGAATGCCTCCTCGACTCGGCAGAGCCGAGGTCCGAAAGGGTGGTCCGCTATCTAGGTCGACGTTCCAGGTAACTCTGTTGATACGGATAAGCTTCATAGAAGTGCAAGATAAGGAGAAGTCCTAAAATATCTAAAGAGAAAGTTGCTACCTCCGCATTAAATGCTCTGTAGCTAACTCTTTTGCCGTATTAATGAGGAAGTGATACCTGAACAGTAATTTTCAGCCTTACAGCTACTCCCAAAGACTTCAGGAAGGTGCTAATGGGACAAATATCAACACCAGCAATCTAAATCTACACGTGTAAGGTGGAAATGAGAGGAAGAAGAGGTTATAAAATAGAGGGAAGTTCCTAAGGAAGAGGGAACTTCCCTCTTCCTTAGGAACTTCCCTCTATTTTATAACCTCTTCTTCCTCTCATTTCCACCTTACACGTGTAGATTTAGATTGCTGGTGTTGATATTTGTCCCATTAGCACCTTCCTGAAGTCTTTGGGAGTAGCTGTAAGGCTCTTTAGGCCTAAATTCATCCACCCTTTAAGCTTGGGACCCAAATTGAGACCTTGCAATTGGCGCCCACCGTGGGGCAAGACAGTGTTTTAGTGAGTTTAACGTTCAATTATGGTAGGTTCAGGGCCACACCAGGCAAAGTTTATAGGGTCCCAACGTCAAGATCATTTCCTCAATCTTGAATGAGAAAGGGAACGTGAGGGTAGTGTGCATACCACTCAAACTAGTAGGATCCAATCGCGGGGTAGGGGCCATGTTTCTCAACAGGAGCATGCTAGGAATATGCAGCACGAGATAAATCATTTACGGAGGAAGTTACGCCGTAAGCAAAGGAGAAAGACACCTTCAAGCTCTGGGTTGTCCTCTGATGATGATGAAAGTTACAAGCCCAAGTCAAGGACTACCCTCAGTGAGTCTTCTCGCATGATGAGGACTACAACCATGAATGCAGAAGCAAGGGCTTAACTTCCAAAGGTTTAGGAAATGATGCGATGAGCAGAGCACTAAACTAGATTTCCAGTTCACTTTTCACGCACAGAATTGAGGAAGGGAGACTTCCTCGGCGGTTCACTCAGTCGGCGTTTACCATATACATTGGATGAACAGACCCTATAGAGCATATGAGCCACTTCAACCAGAAAATGGCTATGTACTCCAAAAATAAGGTCTTAATGTGCAAGGTGATCCCCTCCAGTTTGGGGCCTGTGGCCATAAGGTCATTTGATAGCTTAAAAGCAGGTTCCATTGGCTCCTTTAAGGAGCTCACTCGGGTGTTCGGGTCTCGCTTTATTACGTCTAGTAGGGTTCCTCGGGCCTTAGATTCCCTGTTGTCTGTGTCCATGTGAGAATGTGAGACCCTAAAAACGTACTCGGACAGATACTAGGAGATGTTCAATGAGATTAATGGGTATTTTGATGATGTAGCCATTAGGACTTTCAAGGTCGGACTACCTGCCGAGCATGATTTGAGAAAGTCTTTGACCAAAAAGCCTATAAGGAGTGTATGTTAGCTCATGGACCGTATCGATGAGTATAAGAGGATCGAGGAGGACCAACAGCAAGGCAAAGGAAAAGCGAAGGTTATCCCTCAGGATAGAAGGGATTTCAGGTCGAATAGATACAGTAATAATAGAACCCAAAGGGATTTTGTTGGTCAATCTGGGTCTACGACTCCTCAGGTGGTTAACACTGTGTTCCAAGAACCAGTACATCAAGTTTTGGAGAAGATCAAGAATGAGTCATACTTCAAATGACCAAACAAGATGGGAAGAGACCCCATGAGGCGTAACCAGAGCCTTTATTGCCAATACCACCAGGAACAAGGACATTCCACCAAGGACTATACAACTTTGTGGAATCATCTGGAGCAACTGGTCAAAAATGGTAAGTTTAAACAATTTTTATATCGGCCCAACAGGCAGGGGAAATCAAGCAGGGTCGGGGGCTTAGGGGAATGCTTCTTCAAGGCCCCATTTGGGCACAATCAGTGTTATCCTCACTGCGCCAGGGAGAATTGGTTCTCATCCCTCCAGGGTAATGTCTGTGGCTCAGCCATCTGCCGAAGACTCCAACCCTAAGCCAAAGAGGGCTAAGGTAGAGATCCAACCAGCGTTAAGTTTCTCGAATGAGGACAAGGTGGGTTCCATACAACCACATGACGATGCTCTAGTGGTCACCCTCAAGATATGAGGGTATGATGTGAAGAGGGTGTTGGTAAATCAGGGCAGCGGTGCAGAGGTCATGTACCCCGATCTATACAAAGGGTTGAGGTTGAGACCTAAGGATTTAACACATTATAATTCACCTTTGGTAGGCTTTGATAGGAAAGTTATCATTCCAATAGGGCAGATCAGGTTTCTAGTACAAACAAGGTCAGAAGTGGTAGAGGTTGACTTCATCGTGGTGGAAACTTACTCCTTCTACACTACTATCATGGCGAGGCCTTGGCTTTATACCTTGGGGGCCATTTCTTCCACCCTACATTTAAAGGTGAAATATCTATTTGAGGACCAAATTGAGGAGCTAGTTGGGAGTCAATCCGTGGCTAGGCAGTGCTTAGTGGCTGCAATTATGCATCGGCCTGGGGTTGAGTCCTTAGCCTTTGCTGAGAGGAGTTCATAGCAATTAAGGATCTCGGCTCTATCTGTGGATGCTGAGTCAGAAGAGGTAAAATGCGAGGAGCTGGAGGAAATTGTTATAGATGGTGATATAGAGAAGTCTTTTCAGGTCAAAACTTAGCTGCCTCCTCGGGAGAAGGAAGAGCTAATCATGTTTCTAAGAAGGAATATAGATGTGTTTGTGAGGAATGCTTATAAAGCTCCTGGGGTTAATCCAAAATTCCTTTGCCATCATCTAAACGTCAACCCGGCTATTCTCCTTAGGAAGCAACCACCTCGGTGCTCATCTAAAGAACGTTCTTATGTTGTCAAGAAGGAGGTGAACAAGCTTAAGCAGGCTGGGGCTATTAAGGAAGTGTTCTGCCCTGACTGGCTAGCCAACACTGTGGTTATGAAAAAGAAGAATGGAAAGTGGCGTATGTGTGTGGACTTCACAGATTTAAACAAGGCATGCCCAAAAGATTCGTTCCCCATGCCTCGGATAGACCAACTAGTGGATGCAACTGTAGGCCATCCTCGGATGAGCTTTTTGAACGCTTTTCAAAGGTACCACCAGATACCTTTGGCTTTGGATGATCAAGAGAAGACAATTTTTGTTACTCCTATTGGGAATTATCACTACAAGGTGATGCCTTTTGGCTTAAAAAATGCGGAATCTACCTATCAGATAATGATGACCAGAATGTTTGAGTCACAGCTAGGAAAAACTATTGAGATTTATATAGATGATATGGTGGTCAAGAGTAAGTTAGAGTCTGAGCATGTTAATGACCTCGAGAATATCTTTGAGATATTGAGGAAACACAAGCTGCGCCTTAATGCTTCTAAGTGTTCCTTTGGTGTAGGTTTAGGAAAGTTCTTGGGTACATGGTCACTCACAATGGAATTGAAGTTAACCTTGACTAAATTAAAGCAATTAACAGTTTACGGCCACCTCGAAATCCTAAAGAGGTCTAGAAGTTGACAAGGATGACTACTACTCTAAACCGATTCATCTCCCGATCAGCAGACAGGTGTAGGCCTTTCTTCCAGCTGTTGAACAAGTGGAAGGGATTTGAATGGACCGAAGAGTGTGTCCTGGCCTTCCAGCAGTTGAAGGAATACTTATCTTGACCACCCACTATGTCTAGGCCTGAGGTGGATGAGGTTTTGTTTGCTTACATCGCGGTGGCTTCCCATGCGGTAAGTTTGGTGCTGGTGCAGGTTGATAGTGGTGTGCAGAGACCATTTTATTATGTGAGCAAGTCACTACATGAGGCCGAGTATGAGGCTCTATTGGTAGGGATGACTATGATTTAGAAGATGGGGGGAAAAGCAGTGGAGATGTTTTCAGACTCGAGATTGGTTGTAGGCCAAGTAGAGTGAGAGTTAGAGGCTAGAGATCTCAGAATGCAAGAATATTTGAATTAGGTTAGACACTTACAATCAGGAATTGAATCTTTCATTTTATTGTAAATCCCTAAAAGTAGAAATACATATGCTGACTCTCTTGCCACGCCCGCAACCTCCTCGGCACAAGGTTTACCTCGGGTGATCCTTATGGAAGACTTGTGTAAACTTGCTGAAATTAAGAGAAGTGTAATTCAGATTCATCAAATAAGGGTAGGCCCTAGCTGGATGGACTCTATTGTATTATTCCTTAAGAAGGATATCTTGCCCGAAGAAAAGTTCGAGGCTGATAAAATGCGAAGAAAGGCATATCGATTTTGGTTGTCCGAGGACTAGAAATTGTATAAGCGCTCTTTTTCTGGACCATATCTGCTATGCATACACCCTGAAGCAGTTAAACTGCTCCTAGAAGAGTTACGTGAAGGGATTTATGGAAGTCACACAGGGAGCAGGTCCTTGTCTCACAGGGCCCTCACTCAGAAGTATTGGTGACCAAATACGCAGAGGGAAGCATAAGAGTATGTGAAGAAATTCGACCAATGCTAAAGATTTGCCCTAAACATGCACTAACCAGGAGGTGTCCTTAATCCTCTGTCCAGCTCTTGGCCTTTTGCTCAATAGGGCTTGGATATTGTAGGGCCCTTTCCTAAGGCTGCAAGGAATAAGAGATGGTTGCTGGTCTGCACGGATTACTTCACCAAATAGGTTGAAGCTAAACCCCTAGAAAATATCAGGGATATGGATGCCAAGAGATTTATCTAGAAAAATATTATTACTCGATTTGGAATCCCCCGTACACTCATCTCGGACAATGGTCTTCAATTTGATAGCAAAGCCTTTAGGAGGTATTGCTGTGACCTGGGCATAACAAATAGATATTCCACCCCGACATATCCATAGGGGAATGGACAGGCCGAGACTATCAATAAGGTCATAGTGAGTGGGCTAAAAAAAAGGCTGGATGACGTTAAGAGAAAATGGGTGGAAGAGTTGCCACACGTCCTTTGAACATACCAGACTACACCTCGTAGGTCCACTAGAGAAACGCTCTTTTCGATGACTTATGGGCCGAGGCTATAATTCCTCTGAAGACAGGATTTCCAATGTTGAATACAAGCTCTCTTACTCCGAACAACAATGATGGGCTATTGGAAAAGATTTTAGATTTAATTGAAAAGCGAAGGAAAAATGCTATAGTTCAACTGGTGTATTATCAACACAAGCTCAAGCAGAGGTATGACTCAAATGTAAGGTTACGGCCACTGGCACTTGGAGACCTGGTATTAAAAAAGGTTTTAGGTACCGCCAAGAACCAGCCTAGGGAAAGTTAAGGCCGAACTGGGAAGGGCCATATCGCATCACAACAGTGGCTGGAATAAGTGCATATTATCTTGAAGATCTAGATAAAAAGGATGTACCACGCCCCTGGAATGTAAACAATCTGAGAAGGTATTATTATTAATGAAAGTTTTCTTTACCATATTTGGGTTTATTACATTATGCATCACGCGTCCTACTATTTGTTTAAGTATCAAACAGAACCTTAGTCATGCTTGGTTCTCGTACATAAACATTGGGTAAATTGATATTTAAAGTTATCTATTTAAGTATTAAACAGAACCTTAGCTATGTCTGCCTCCTCAGACCACATGCTTTAGGTAAATTAATACTTCTTATTACTTTCCTAAGTATCAAACAGAACCTTGGTCATGCCTGGCTCCTCGGACTATATACCTTGGGTAAATTGATATTTTAAGTTATCTATCTAAGTATTAAACAGAACCTTAGCTATGCCTAACTCTTCGAACCACATGCTTTGGGTAAATTAATACTTCCTAACATCTATCCAAGTGTTAAACAGAACCTTAGCTCTGCCTGACTCCTCGGACCACATGCTTTGGGTAAATTAATACTTCCTATTATTTTCCTAAGTGTCAAATAGAACCTTGGTCATGCTTGGGTCCCCGGACCACATACCTTGGGTAAATTAATACTTTAAACTATTTTTCTAAGTTTCAAATAGAACCTTAGTCATGCATGACTCATCAAACCACATACCTTAGGTAAATTGACGTTTTAAACAATCTATCTAAGTGTTAAACAGAACCTTAGCTATGCTTGGCTCCTCGGACCACATGCTTTGGGTAAATTAACACTTCATAACATCTATCCAAGTGTTAAATAGAACCTTAGTTATGCCTAGCCCTCGAACAACATGCTTTGGGTAAATTAATACTTCATATTAATTTCCTAAGTGTCAAACAGAACCTTGGTCATGCCTAGTTCCTTGTACCACATACCTTGGGTAAATTGACATTTTAAACTATTTTTCTAAGTGTTAAACAGAACCCTAGTTATGCTTGGTTCCTCGGACCACATACACTGGGCAACTTCATACTCTCTGTTATTTATCTAAGTATCAAGTAGAATCGGCCATGCTAAGTGGCAAAAATTTTTGTTATAATAACATGGTCAAGTGAACACTCATGAGCATCACTTAAAGCATTTGAAAGTATGTCCATGATTCTGTTTGAAAATTGATTATCATCCCCAATTCCTTAGACTTATTGATAAATGGAAAATTAAGTGGAGCCTGATATGAATAAAAGCTCTGCAATTATGTATGTTTTTGAGATTAAGGTTACACTTTGCTGGGATTATGGACTTAGTAGGTTTAACTTGTTCTATTGCTAATCATATGAGATGCAATAACTATGCTATCACTTATGCAGATAACTAAATGGAATTGTATCTTATTTCCATGTCAGTTTAGTGTTAAATAAAACAAAAACTATGTTAGGATCAATATCACAAATATGAAGGAAAAAACTCATAATTGTCATTGATCTTGGCCTTAGAAAAAGGCAAATTGCTTACAAAAGATCAAACTGAATTACAAGTTCTGGAAAAATAAGAACAACAGTAAAAAAAAAAAAAAAAAAAAAAAAAAAAAAAAAAAAGGCTTCAACCTCTTTCTCTTTATGTGGATCTTGAGGAACATCAGGGGGCTTAGTGGCATCAGGGGCCATTCCCTTGTTAGCATCAACTTCTTTCTCAACAACCCCCTACTGCGGAGCCTCCTCGGAAGGGCTGTCAGAGGAAGGAGGGATCTTGGCTGGGCTGCCCTTCCCAAGTTCTGCCACCTCGGAGGAGGTGTCAACCTTGGAAATGGCTGAGCCTGGCGCATTGATAGTTGGAGGGTAGTATACACTCTCTGCTCTCCTAAGTGCAAAAAAGGCTTCAACCACAGCCTGGTTAAGGGCCTCATTCTACACCTGGAGGCAGTAGTTTCTATATATCCTTGAAACCTCAACCTTGAGAGCCTACTCGGTCTCTACCACCCTCATATCATAGCCGTCTTGCTCGGCTTGCCCCTTGCCTTCTCGGCCTCCTCCAATTTCTTTTTCAAGGCAGTAATTTGCTCTTTGGAGAAGGCTAGCCGATCCTCGGCTTGACAAAGGAGCACTCTTTGACCTCCGGCCTACCTCTCAGCACTGTCCAAGGTAGCTTCAACACTTCTTTTATCCCTTTCCGCCTCATTCGGCTTATTCTTAAGCTCTTGATTGTTTTTTTCGACCACGTGGAAAGCCTCCATGGCCGCTATTCATCTCCCTTCTTCTTCCTTCATTTGTCGGTGGCCGAAATTTGATATCTCCTTAGCCCGGAACGTGGCTTGAACGGCCTGTCGAGGAAAGAAACAAGGTAAAGGTGAAAAGAGGGGAATAGAAAAGGGGAGAAAGGGGAGGAAACTTGCAAACAAAGAGGGCTAGTTGAAAGGCTTACCATCGTGAGGTCCCTATTCAGGCTAAGGAAGACCTCGTGCCTCCTCAGGGACCTTAGGTCGACCATATCTTCAGGAAGTAGCAATGCCTGCTCCACTGTGTCAGCAACATAATCGCCCTTCCCTTGTTGGAAGTCCCTGATAGAGGCATTGGCTGGCAGAGGAGCTCCATCCAGCATCGGAGTGAAGGTCTAAGACAGAGGTCCGACCTGGGAATCACTCCTCTTGTCAGCCCCCGTTTGCCCCACCCTAGCTTGTTTGGCCCCTCTTTGGGCCTCACCCTCTTAGGAGGGGTGGGTTTTTCTTCCTTCCACCACCTCCTTGCTCTTCTGCTCCCTCTTCCTTTTGAGGTTGGCAGGTTCGAGTCGGAAGGGCTGGGTGGGTTGAGGGGTGGGAAGCCTGGTTTGGGCTGCCTTCCCAAGCACGTTTCCCCCTGGTTGGGACTCTAGTAGTTCTTGCAGGGTGGACCTTGGCTTGCGATGGATCCCCATATCATCTGGTATTGAAGTAACTTCTCGATAGTGACTGGATTAGGCTGAGAAAGGATGGCCGAGGTCACCAGTTGAGACTTCAAGGGACAGAGGCTGGTTTAAGACTTCAAAATCATCATCCGAGTCAGAAACTTCAACAACCTCCTCCCCTTCCTAAATCATGGGTTGGGACGGGGTTACCTCCTCCTCGGTAGCACGTTGGAAGGGCAGTGCTACCTTTGGTATGCCTTTGGGGATAGGAACAGTGGTGAGAGTGTCTTGGGATAGAACCGGTGGTGAGAAAAGTCGGAGCAGCAACACTTATCCAATGTAGGCGAGGGTCCTTAGCTTTAATTACACACTTCGGGGTTTGAAAGCTTTTGGATATGGGAGTGTAGCCGAGAATTTGATGTGCCGCTCTGAGCTGACCGTCACTATGGACGAACACCTCGGCCTTCAATATCTTGTCTAAACTCGGCTGGTTGACAAGACTAAAATTGGGAACAACATCGTTCTTATCTGCAAAACCATTAGGAAAAACAAAACAAAAAATTGTTAGCAAAAATAGCGTGAATTGAAGGAAAACTCATATACAAACACAAACCAAAGAAAAAGAAAAAGGGATGACTTTGAAATAATCAACCTAAACCTAGAGCCCCACCTAGTGTCCCCTCTCTTGTCGTGCAGGGGAGGTCATCGTGCCACTCCCCTGATACGATCAAGAAGTCATTGTTTAGGCCTTTGTTAGAATCAGGGAGGCATTGGATGAGCCTAACCTCGGGGTACCTAGATTTTAGGTAATACCCTTGCCCCTTTAGGTGATGGAGGATGTAAATCCAATTAACGTCATAGTGGGTAAGACCTAAGCCCATTTTCTCGTTAAGGGCATCAACGCTACCTAAAATTCTAAACATGTTTGGGGCACATTGGGTGGGAACTAACCTGTGAGCCCTAAGGTAATCCCTAGTGACGGTGCCCATAAGGATTCTCATCCCTCCCTCTATGAAGGAAATCATCAAGATTACCACTTCTCCCTCTTGCCTTTTCTCATGCCATTCCCCTTCCTTACAATACCTAATGGATACATTTAGCGGAATCCTATACTGAGCTCTAAGCGAATCTACCCATACTTGAAGGAGGGTTGAAAGTACTAAGAAGGTAAGGTGAAAGTAGGAAGGCCGAGGAGAAAAGGATACAGAGAAAAGAAGAGTAGACAACAACAAAAATAAATGGGAAGACTTATAAAGACTTACACGAAGAAGAAGACTATCCTCGAACTGGCTCTTGGTATGTGTAAAGGTACGAGTATATTGAGTGAGTGCACAAGTTCAGTGTATGAGTACTAAAATGAGGTGAATGAAGTGTTTAGATGATATTTATATCAAAGAAAGAGTGACTAGCGGGAAAATTCCCGCTCGAGTTCCCACAAAATTCTCAGTTGTTGGATCCACATCGCCCTGTAGAACGTAGGGAACATGGAGCCACAGAAATTTAATGAAGGCACGGCCCAGAGGTCGAAGCGTCAATAGCGTGCGTCGGGCAGTTAAAAAGATACCTGCACAGGTAGGGATGACGTGAGATAGGGTGCGGGTTCATTGTAATGACATCAAAATCCTCCTTTCCTCCAGAGGAGCCAGAGAGGAGAATTTTGAGGGGCTATTGTAGGGGCGTTAGGCCCAGCAATATATATATTTGTGTACATATTAGGCCGGAGGCTTAATCTGAGGACATGAAGTAGTCCGAGAAGGGGTGAACATTGTTATGGAGTCCGTATTAGTAAGAGAAGAGGTTAGTTTTGATCATAAGGGTCCACGAAGGTAGTCCGAGGATAAATGCCTCCTCGGCTGGGCAGAGCTGAGGTCTGAAAGGGTGGTCCGCTATCCAGGGCAACGTTCCAGGTGACAATGTTGATACGGATAAGCATCATAGAAGTGCAAGATAAGGAGAAGTCCTAAAATATCTAAAGAGAAAGCTGCTGCCACCGCATTGAATGCACTGTAGCTAACTCTCTGGCCGCTTTAATAAGGAAGTGATACCTGAACAGTAATTTCCAGCCTTACAGCTACTCCCAAAAACTTCGGGAAGGTACTGATGGGACAAATATCAACACCAGCAATCTAAATCTACATGTGTAAGGTAGAAATGGGAGGAAGAAGAGAGTATAAAATAGAGGAAATTCCCTAGGGAAAAGGGACAGGGAAGTTGAGAAAGAAACACTGTAGCAATTAGAACGATAGTTGTATCCAACTTTACATAATATATACAAGATTTGATCTCCTTGGACTGTGCCGAGGATGATTTTCTTTAGATAAATCTAGTCTACTTTTACTTCATTGTCATCTGGACCCATTATAATTGCTACCTAACTCATTAGAACCTAGTTTTCCAACTCATTCTCTACAAATTCATTGTGTTAGGCTCTTTGGGCCTAAGTTCATCCACCCTTTGGGCTTGGCACCCAAATTGTGACCTTACAGTACTCATATAAAAATTATGCTGAATAATGATTTTTCATAGAATTAAATTCGTCTTTTAATATAAAATTAAGAAATTATCTACCAAAGTGAATGAAAAAACATTTTAATGAAACCACCGAAGTTTTCAAAGACATAAATTATCCAAAACTTTAATAAATATAAGAGCACATTTTACAATAAATAAAAAATTCTAATTAAGAAAACAAAATTAACTTATTTAAATAACTACTCTACCAATTGGACAAAAAAAAAATCATAAGAGCTTCATTGGATTAATTCGAATATTATTGATAACTCGTTTTCATTAATTCGATGGCAATGTTATGAGAAACACATGTATTCATTTTTTGAATCACTATCTTATGGTGAGATATTCACATCAAAATCCATAACATATTTTGGCGGTTTACATTATCTCTATTTTCTGTTCTTTATAAATCACACTCACGTTGTATCTAATATTCTAATCTATGTAACTCCAATCATACAAAAGAATAAGTCTCCAAAAAGAAAAGCAGACCAAGAATTCAGCCCCAACTGGTTTGTGCTTTATTTATTTGACATTTTTTACATTAATTGGGCTGTATACGGGCTTAGGGTCTCCACACAAAATGAGGATAGGTTTAGGCCCAGACATAGAACGAGATGTCAAGATGGCCCAAGGGACCTAGAAAGACAAGGGTGGACCTAAGGATAGAAGACAAAACTAGATATGCCTAAGCTACCTAAACAAGATAGGAATGGACCTAAGTCACAAACAAAGAACAAAGATGGGACTAATGCCCTTAAACAAAACAATGATGGACCTAAAACCCCTTGATCAAGGACAAAATGGACTTAATGCCCTAGAAAAGATAAATGTAGGCTAAGCCCAAATAAAAGTTGAAGGGTACTGTTAACGGGTGCTGTACAGCACTTATTAATAATTCATTTAAAGAAAGTTTTTATGGGAAATGAAAAAAAAGTAATTAATATTTTGACAGTTTTTTTCATTTCCCATAAAAGTGGTATTAAAACTTTCCTAAAATGGATTATTAACAAGTGCTGTACAGCACTTGTTAACATTTTCCAAAGTTGAATAAAAAAGATGGGCTTGAAGCCCCTAGACAAAATCACGAAATCAAAAAAGAAAAACTAGAATCATGAAACATATTAGGCCACAAGATTGAGTCAACCTCTAAAAATATTTTGAGAACATCTTTAAAGATTTTTTTTTTTTTTTGGAAAATCCATTTGGATTTGTGGGGAAAAAATAGTTGCTAAAAAAAAACGTTTTTTTTTTTTTTTGGGATTTTTTTTTTTTTGAAAACATTCAATTTTTTTTACTTCTTTGAAAAATCTAGAAAACTTCTTTGAGAATTTAAAAGATTTTGAAAAAGTCTTTTGTCTTTTTTGAAAACTTATTCGAAATTTTATTTGAAAAGAAATTAAAAAAAAAATTGTATAATTTCTTTTTGTGGTTGACCTTTTTTGGTAGGCCTAATAAACAATACAAATACAATTGGGCTAATGCCACATGTCATCCCAACAAACAAAGCAAACACACATACAATTGGGTTAACCCTACAAGTTGGGTTCTATGGTTTTCTATTTGTGTATAAGGATAAGAATGTCTCATTCTCCTCCTCCTTCAAAAGGTCACCTATAACTAGGGAAACTCATTCTCCAATCCATGTAGAGTGAACCCTTAATGGGTTGGCGGACCAGCCTCTTAACGTACTCATAATCCTTTATTGGTTGTAGAGACTCGATTTTGCACCTATAATTTAATTTTGGAAGATGACTAAAATGACCATTTCAAATAACCAAAAATCATAGTTTCATCTCATACATTAAATCATTCATTGCATATCATAAAATCTTGAGATTTTAACGGTCGCGACGGTATGCCTGATTCCTAAATCAGACCGTTGGATTTAAAGGTATCCCAAGATCAAGTTTTCATGACCTACATGCATTGTATGAGGTTGAAACTGATCACGTGTGATTAATTGAAATTAATTTTGATTGGTCAAACAATTAAAATTAATTAAATAATTTGTGTGATTGGCTATTGGTTTTTATCAGAAATAAGCTTGGTTGCATAGGAATAAATGTATAATCAGATGACAAGGGAATTGTTGATAATTAAGTCTTTTTAGAATATTTATCTATCAGATAATTATTGTTTTATGAACTTGATTATCAAAATAAGAAGGATATATTTTGGAATACAAGTTAAAAATGCATCTAGATGAAATTCCCGACTCTAGAAATCCCAAAAAAAGAGTCCAGATCGAACCAAAGTTAGGAATTGGGCTCGGCACTTGAAGGGCTGATTGGCACTCTTGGAATGCCCATTGCCACATGGCAAGTGCCAATTGGCACAATTTTAAGGTCTGGCCTAGAAACGTTCAAATCAAGCTAAAACACATCCATTTCAAATTTTTGGGGATAAGAATTCAACCTAATTCGTATCTAATCCAACCTAGCTTATTTTCTAAGCACCAAACAATTATAAAAAGGGAACTAAAGTCAGAAATCAGGACCCCTTTTTCTGACTTCTCTCTCCCCTTACGTTAAAGAAATTCTAGAAGTTTTGCTTTAGGAATTTCTGTTCTGTTAAGTGGTATAACTTAGATCCTTAGAAATTCATTCGCTTTGATCTCTAGGATATTTCTCTGCTTGTGGAATACGTTCATGCATGTATGCTTCTAACTTTGCTTTCCATAGCATGATTTATTTTAATTTCAAGAACATGCTCTCATCTATGCTTTATTTTCTATGAATGTGATGTTGCTTTTTGTGTTTACGTAACCATTTTTGTCATATATTATTGCTTGCTCTTTTCTTGCTTTCAAGAAAATTTCACATGATTAGTTGATGAACATGCCTAGATCTAGGGTTGAATCTCTTCTAAAGATTGTAGATCTACAATTTTTCTCCACTTTTTTCAAAACTAAAAATCAAATTTGCATTTTTCTCCATGTTTTTCAAAACTAAAATCGAATCTGCAATTTTTCTCAATGTTTTTCCAAAACTAAAATCAAATCTGCATTTTTCTTCATGTTTCTTTTTCAAAACTAAAACTAGACCTGTATTTTTCTCCATGATTTTCAAAGATAAAATATGATCTGCATTTTATTTATAAAACCTAATCACTATTTTGTTTATAGAATCTGATCTGTATTTTGTTTACAAAAATCTGATCTATATTTTATTTATAAAATCTTATCTGTCTTTTGTTTATAAATCTAATCTGTATTTTGTTTTAAAAAATCTGGTCTGTCTTTTGTGTTAGGTTCTAAAAGTTTAGAACAATTGGCAAATCGTGAACACAAACTTGTCTAGATATAGATCTTAGAGTCTATAGGTTTTATTAAACAATGCTCAAGGTGATTCAAGTCAAGATTCAAGAACAATTAAGCTGCAGAAGGAAGAATTCAGAAATTGCTTGGTTTGACCAATCGAGAAACAGGCTCGACCAATCGAGAATCGTATCTGCAGAATTTTAAGTTGGCCCAAACAGCAGTTCAAGCTCATTAAGGATTAGGGTTTCAGATCTACTTCTCCCATTATATAAAGGAAACCCTAAGCACGTTTTTACAAGGCTTTTTAGAGAGAAAAGAGTGTGCCTCTTTTGTATTTAGGGTTTTGTTCCTAAAACCTCTCTTATAACTTCTACCGATGTTGTTCCTGGAAGAATCTTAAGATCCAGTATTGCTGAAGTTGCTGCCTTCTCTAGTCATCAAAGGTGCTGATGATCTAAACCTGCAAGGGTGGTCTTGGAGTCACAAATAGGAGAGTTTGTGTTGCTAAACCTTTGAGTGGGATCTCAAAGTCACAAGCGTGGGTGTTTGTGTTTTGCAAAGGCTAGAGAAAGAAGTAGTACGTGGACTCAGAGCTATCATGGGGTCGTAGTAGTAAGCTTTCTACTCGAGGTAGCAATATGATGTTAGTGGTCTAAATCGCTATTGTACAAACTTCAATTCTTTCTAGTGGATTTGTTGTTTTACCTTGAAGATAGCTAGGTTAAATCCTCCTTAGGTTTTTACCGGTTTGGTTTTCCTGAGTCATCATATCATTGTGTTCTTTATATTTCCGCTGCTTTGCATGATATGATTGTTATTGTTTTAACCTAGATCTGAATAATAAACCTAAGTATTCACTTGGTAATTAATTAGGTTAAACAATTTAGTTTACAGGGGTCTAAATTTCTTACATTTTTTTTTATAAAATCTGGTCTGTTTTTTAAGAAAAAAAAATCTGTTCTGCAGTTTTCAAAACAAAAATCTGATCTGTTTCTTAATAAAAATCTGATCTGCATTTTTTTTATAAAATCTATTCTGCACTTTTCAAAACAAAATTTGACCTATTTTTTTAAAAGTAAAACCAAATTTGCATTTTACATAAAATTGGTATTTTCAAAATAAAAAACTGTTTTTCTCTCACATTTGAAAAACCCAAACCAGATCTGAATTTTTATTAAAAACTCATTCTTTTTCTTTTACAAAAACTCAAATTTAAATTTTTCATTAAGCATTCTCATCAAACTTTTTTTACACAAAATAAAGTTGCAGATCTAAGGTTTTAAATAGCATCTTAACCCTAGGTCTAGGATTTGACATGGCATTTGTTGTACATCATTTGACATTTTGAATATGGGTATTTAATGGTTTAAAGCCTAAAAGACTAGACTCTGTTTGGACAAGGTGGGTGTCTAACATCTTCTCATCCTGTAACCTAGCCACCGAAACTTAGAATTTTAGGTTGGTAGATTTATTATCTTATTTTTATATTTGGGTAAAATGTAACTAGGAAACAAAGCCTTGTATTTGTAACTAGAAAACGAAGCTATGTAAAGTTCTTTCTACCAAGATGTAATTATTTCCAATTAATGAGAAGATTATTCTTCAAGACATGTTGTAATTTGTATAGTTTTCTTATTTTACTTATTAATTAAGTGGCAACTCCATATGATCCTAAAAAGGGAAGGTACCAATGCCTACACCCTTTTCTGAGAGCACCCCAAAATTTCCCCGGTCTCTCACATTGGTAATGGCATAGGTTGTGAGCTAATATAATGAGGTTCAGAGAGCTTAAGACTAAGTGAAAAATAACTTTTTGTGTTAAGGAAAACTACATATAAAATGAAATAGAGAATTGTAAATTTATAATAAGAAGAGGGTAATAAACCAATACGACTCTCCCCTGTGGAGTTCTCTCTCTCGTGCATACGAGTCTTCTTCCTCCCTTGACCTAGGTCTAGGGTAATTTTTCTTTTTCAGTGTTCATTCATGTGAGTGTTTACCATGGCTGATGATGTCGTTAATAGTATGGAAAACATGAAGTTGACTACGGAAGAGAAGGAAGTGATCACCATCTTTGATGATGGCAGATTGGAAGCCATTGAGGATTGCACTCTAAGTTTAATGGGTAAGTTCCTGACGTGCAAATTTTTTAACAAGAGAGCAGCAAAGAATACTATGAGACGGGCTTAGGGTTTGGAGGACAGTCTACGTATCACAGAGGTGGTGCCAAATCTTTTTCAGTTTAAATTCAATTCTGAATTTGATCTTAACAGAATTTTACGAGGAGGTCCGTGGTCCTTTGGTAATCAATTATTGTTGCTTAAGCGTTAGAGGAAAGGTATAACAGTTGAGAACATTAGAATGGAGACGGCCACCCTTTGGGTTCAGATCTGGGGGGCGTCGTTGGACATGTTTTCTCCACAGGTTGCTAAGGAAGTGGGGAGTAGACTTGGCGCTATTGAGGAAGTAGAGCAAAGACGAGGGCAGGATGAGTTACACTATTTCATGAGGGTTAGGGTTGCTTTACCTATCTCGAAGCCGATTCACAGGGGGAGTTTTATTGCAGGGTTGGATGGGGAAAGACATTGGGTGAGGTTTAAATACGAACGTTTGCCGTCATTTTGTCATTATTGTGGCTTGCTTGGACTTGATGTCAAGAACTATGCTGAACACTTTGCTGGGACTAAGAATGGAGGTACGACGAATACCCAATATGGAGACTTCCTTAAAGCTATAGGGGGACGACCAAGAGTGGCTCCGTTTGTAAGGAAACAAGAGGGGTCGGAATACAGTTCAAAGGGTGGTGGTGAACAGTCTGATGATGGTTTTTACAGGTCCGAGAATGGTCTGATCGGGTCTGAAGCATTGTTGCAATGGAATAAGGTTGTGACGGCGGAGGAAGGGCAATGTCAAAACCCTAGAATTGATGAAGAAGGACAATCCGAGTTTTCAGGAACCATGCCACAAGTTCAGGAGCATGAAAGAGAGGATCTCATCCATGCAGAGTACGTGGTGAGTTGTCATGCTAACGTGCACAAGTTAGTATCTGAACTGATGGAAATTTAGGTACAAAAGGAAGATGGGTTACCTAGTGGACTGGATGGTAAGGCAATTGTGAGCCACGTGAAGGGTTTGAGTGTCTCTGGTAATATTAAAGAAGTACCTACAACTGGGCCGAATGCTATAAAGCCCAAGTTAGTCTGGACTAGATTCAACAAGATGGATTTTGGGCTGGAGGGCTTGCAAAAGGTGCTGTTGTTGTCCATAGGTAAAGGCAACTCCCATCAGATTTTGAAGGTAACCAGAATAATCAGGATCAGGAGGGAAGAATTAAGAGGGGGAAATTAGAAAATAAGGAAGCTAATGTTGTTGAGAAAGCGGCGGGGGTGGATGACGACCCTTGCTGGGAGCAATGAGGATATTATGTTGGAACTACCAAAGGCTTGGGAACCCTTGGACAGGTCGAAGCCTTCTCAAACTTGTGAGGGAACAAGTTCCTACTATGTGTTTTCTTATGGAAACACGTCTGGACAAAGAAGGATTTGATAGTTTGTATGGAGATTTGCAATTTTAGAATAAAATTATAGTAAAACAACCAAATGCAGGGGGTGGTTTGGCCTTATTATGGAAGAATGATGTGGTGATGGAATCGATTAATTATTTGCCGAATCACATTTTGATGAAGGTGACTGAAGAGGATGGTTTTATCTGGTTTTTTACTAGATTTTATGGTTAGCCTGTGTCTTAGCATAAAGAGAAGTCTTGGCAGCTGCTAGAACACCTGAGAAGCTTTGTTAATGGGGCATGGCTTTGTGCGGGAGATTTCAATTCAATTCTAAATAATGCAGAGAAATTAAGTTTAGGGCCACCTAATTCAGCTGAGATTGCTACTTTTAGAAGTGGTTTAGATTCTTGTAAGTTTGAGGATTTGGGGTACAGAGGTTATACTTATACGTGGTCTAATAAGGGGCCTGGTGAGGCTAATACTAAATTGAGACTTGATAGGGTTGTGGCAACTATGGAGTGGTGGGCTAAATTTCAGCTATCTACAGTTTCTCATCTCCTTCCCCATGCTTCAGATCATTTGCCAATTTTGGTGCATGTGAAGAGTGTTCAGAGGTTTCAGCAGAAATTTAAAAAGGGGTTTAAATTTGAAGAAGCTTGGCTACTTTGGGAGGATTGTGGTGCAGTGGTCAAAGATGCTTGGGATATGGTGGGAGGGGGAGAGTCGGGTTTGGCTTCAATCAAGGAGAAGATTAAGTTCTGTGGAGAGGAATTGCAAGCATAGGGTTCTTCTAAATCAGAGTCGAATGAAGTAGCCATAAAAACTCTTCAAAAGCGGCTAGAGGTACTAAACAGTGCTGAAGTGGTAACTAAAGACTCTAAGGCTGAATATTTGAGTGTCAGCAAATAATTAGATGACTTGCTCTTAAAGTAGGAAATTTACTGGGCACAACAGTCTCGGATTCCGTGGCTTAAACATGGTGATAAGAACACTAAATACTTTCACTCAATAGCCTCCCAAAGAAGAAGGCAGAACTTTATTAGGGGGATCCAATATGCCCAAGGGAGTTGGGTGGAGGAAGTGGAAGATATAGCTAATGTGGCCACTGGTTATGTTGACAATTTGTTTTGTGCAGGTACATGTGATCAGACCCATTAGCCTTTGTAATGTGATTTACAAAATAATCTCTAAGGTGTTAGCCAATAGACTGAAGCAAGTGTTACCAAATATCATATCTTCCACTCAGAGTGCTTTTGTTCATGGCCGTCTCATTACTGATAATGTTTTGCTAGCATATGAAACTTTGCACTATGCACTGCAGGAAGAAAGGGAAGAAAGGGTATATGGCTTTGAAACTCGATGCTAGTAACGCATATGATAGGGTTGAGTGGCCTTTCCTTCAGGGGATTATGCAGCGGCTGGGTTTTCCTGAAATATGGATAGAAAGGGTGATGAGTTGTGTCATTACGACTTTATTCTCTATTCTTATGAATGGGAGACCGTATGGTAATGTTTTGCCTGCTAGGGGAATTCATCAGGGCGATCCTCTTTCACCATACTTGTTTTTGTTATGCACAGAGGGATTTACTTCATTACTGGATAGGGCAGAGATAGGAGGGTCTTTGCATGGGGTGGCTATTTGTAGAAATGCACCAAAGATTACTAATCTTCTCTTTGCAGATGATTCATTGATTTTTAGCAGGGCTTCACCAGCTGAAATTCATACTATTGTTGAAATCCTTCAAGTTTATGCTAAAGCTTCTGGGCAGTGCATAAATTTGGAAAAGTCTTCAGTGTATTTCAGTAATAACACCACTGACCGTCAGAACCAGGAGGCTTTGAGGATTCTTGGAGTGAAGGAAGTGTTTAAGTTTGAATCATATTTGGGCTTGCCTACTTTAATTGGTAGGGCAAAATACCATACTTTTTCTTTCATTAAAGATAGGCTGTGGAAAAAATTACAGGGTTGGAAAGGGATGATGCTTTCTAGAGCCGGGAAAGAAGTTCTCATCAAGGTGGTTGCTTAGCCTATACCGACGTATACAATGAGTGTTTTTCAGCTCCCATTGAAATTATGTGATGAGGTCGATGCTTTGTGTGCTAGGTTTTGGTGGGGTCAAGTTGGGAATAAAAGGAAAATTCATTGGAAAAGTTGGGATAAACTGACTTTGTCAAAGAAGGATGGTGGAATGGGATTTTGGGACCTTAGATCATTTAATTTAGCCATGTTGGCTAAACAAGGGTGGAGGCTGTTAAAAGATACAAATTCTCTTCTCTATCAGTGCTTTAAAGAAAGGTATTTCCCTAGAACTACAATTCTTGAGGCCATAGAGTCACCCTACTGTTTGTTTGTGTGGAGGAGTTTAGTGGCGGCCCTACCTATTGTAAGAGCTGGACACTGTTGGCGGGTGGGGGATGGATCTTCTATTAATGTCTATCGAGATAGATGGATTCCAAATTACCCTACAAATAAACCTTTATTGTCGGTAAGTGATGATGAAGCGGAAGTATGGGTGTCAAGTTTGATTAACCAAGATCTCCATGTGTGGTGAAGAGATTTTATTATGGCTAACTTTAATCAGGAAGAAGGGGAAGCTATATGTGGTATTCCTCTAAGTCAAAGGCATGTACCTGACTCTGTTTATTGGAAGCATAGCAAGGATGGCTACTTCTCAGTAAGATCGGCCTACAAGGTTGCAAGGGCTCTCTTGAAGACAGATGAGTGGGCTAAACCATCATCAGGAAATGGAGGTAGTAGGGTGTGGGCTGCTTTATGGAAGCTACGGATCCCCAACAAGATAAAGGTGTTTAGGTGGAGGGCGTGTCATGATATTCTCCCAATTATAAAGAAACTTAAGAAGAAACAGGTTTTGTTGGATGAGTTGTGTCCGTTCTATGCCAAATTTCAAGAATCAACCATTCATGTTTTATGAGAATGTACAGCGGCTCAGGATATTTGCCATGGTAGTGTTAAAGCCTTGCAGAAGTGTGGGACAGGGCAACCTAACTTTGTAGCTCTGTTGGAGTACCTACTGGATCGAATGGACAAAACAGAGGTGGAGCTAATGTTAGTGCAGGCTTGGTTAATTTGGCACTAGCGGAACAAAATGGTGTATAGAGGCAAATTTCTAGAACCGGGTTGGTTGAATAGGCATGCTGCTGAATTGCTTGAGGAGTTCCAGCAGTCATAGGACAATTTACAAGCTGATGAAGTGCAGGGTGCAACTCGGCAGGTGATGCAGAATGCTGGAATGAGTTGGCAACCTCCACCACAGTCCATGTATAAGCTAAATTACGATGCAGCAATTTTCACGGATAATGACAGTTCTGTATTCGGTGCTGTGATCAGAAATTCTCATGGAGAAGTCATGGCAGCGATGACAGCCAAGGGTCCGGTAGTCCAATGCAGTGAGGAGGCAGAGCTGCTTGCGTGTCGTAAGGCGGTGGAATTTGAAATAGATTCTAGCTTCACGGTGCTAACAGTGGAAGGTGATAGTGTCAATGCTACGAGGTGTATTGCTTTAGGCAAGGACAACCAGTCAGCTATTGGGCATGTTGTTGGTGACTTTAGGCATCTGATGGGAGCTTTGGAGTGGATTCCTGTGAGCTGCACTGAGAGAAATGGTAATAGGGTGGCACATGAACTAGCTAGATATGCTCAACATGTAATTTCTAATCTTTTTTGGATGGAAGAGGTTCCATCAGTTGCAATTGAATCTGTAAACTCTGATGCTTCTTTGATTTAATGAAAGTTTGAATCTAGTTTCAAAAAATATTAATAATAATAATAAGAGGAAAAAGAAAAGCCAAAAATAAAAGGAAAATAAAGGGATAAAGGAAAAGTGATATTAAGATAGATAGTAGTGAGGGGATTAAAACGTAAAACTCATAGGTTTTAATACTTGTTAGTTGTTAGTTGATTAGTCATTAACCTAAACAGCTAAACCAATTCTAACACGAACTAGACTGACTCAGCCTGTTTTCTAGGTATGGAGCATTAGTTAAGTTAAAAAAAAAAAAAAAAAAAAAAAAAAAAAAAAGAGAACCAAAAATAGTCCAACACCCCTAAAGGCTCTTCACACTTTTTAATTCTAGTTTTGAGTTGCACTTTTTTTTTTTTTTCAATGTTGCACGTTTTAAGTTTCTTTTTTTAATCGTTTTGGCAGTTAGATCAAATTTAACATGAAATAATTAAAATTATTATTTTAAAAAATATGCATAATTCCCTATAACTACTGGACCATTAATATAAAAGTTGTTATGAATTTCAATTGATAATATACACACATAATAATCACTACGTAATGGGAAGAGTAAGAATTGAGTTTATCAAATGCAAGGTACTTCATGTGCAAAGAATGACATTAAAAGAGAGTTGACCAAATGCAAGATACTTCATTTTAAAAGACTTAATGTGACAGTACATTCAGATCCACTGTTGTAAAGCACCTAAAAATCTAAAATAGATCTGAGTCGTGTATACTAATTACACAAAAACACCCCCTTAGCATCACTATACAAAAATTTACAAAAGTTGAAGTTCTCTTCTAAATTTAAACGAGAATCTTTAGCTCTTGTAAAATTTTTAAATATCTTCACTATACAAAAATTTGCAAAAGCTACAGTCCTCTTCTAAATATACAATAGAATTGTAGCTCCAGTAAAAAAAAATTGTATTCCTTTTTTATTAACTTTTTGGTGCTTTCTCCTCTCTTGTACCCTCTCTCCTCTGCTCTCTCATTAGATCTATAGCGGCTGATTACTCTCCCTTGCTCTCATGACACCGCCAACAATGATGGTACCATCGAATCGATGGTGAATGACAAATTTCATCTGAACACTATAAAAACTAATTTATCCTAATAAAATCTTCTTATTAATTTACCATAATTAAAGAATATTGTTGTCATCTATTATTGTTCATGAAAATGTTTTTTTATGAAGCCTAATTTGTGTTGAAAAGTACTTGTACATTTGTTTGGATTGAGGGAGAGGAATGGAGAGTAAAGTAGAGTTGACTAAAAATTAAGAGTAGAAATTAAATTTCAGCCAACTCAACTTTACTCTACTCCCCTTTTCCCCTCAATCCAAACAAGAATATATTTTTCAAATAGTGCTAATTGGAAATTTTTCAAAAAAAGAAGGAAATTAATGTACATCATACAACATTAACTAAACTTTAATAAACAATATTCAGCAAAAAAAAAAAAAAAAAAAAATTAACAAACAATAACCCTTACTCTATCTAATAACACAATAATTAATTCTACTGATGACATCATAAAGCATTCATGTGACATGCCACTAAAATTTAATAAATAATAACCCTTACTCTATCCAATAACACAATAATCAACTCTATTATGACATCATGAAGCATGATATACTGGATGTAGCCATTTGCTAGAGATTCTTCAAACGGACAACATTTTAACACACATGGAAAAAAAAAAAAAAAAAGAGTATGTTAATGCAATTAAAAAAATAAAGATTATTATTACAAAGACCTTCAATAGGTTATCTTGTTGAAGAAGTACAATTATATAATAATGACAAGTACTTGTAAGTCCAACCTATTTGGCTCATTATTTACTGTCATCAAGGTTTTTTTTGTTTTTTGGTTTGTACTATTATCAAGGTTAAGGTCTTGAAACTCTGTAGATAACTACAAAGAAGACATAGCATTTTATGGTCATGCAAAACCAAAAAGTTACTTTTTATTCAATAATCATGCTATGTGAAAGGTCTTGGACGAAGGCATTGATGTTGGTTTCAAATGATCCTCCTCTTGCAATTGCACATTGACAAATCCGCTGAACTGCACTTGCTCTTATCCTAATTTCTTTCACTTCATTATTTTCAAAATTCATAAATTTCTACACTAGCCTTGAAATTTCCACTCTTGACACCAAATTGTTCATCCCCACATCTTGCTTCACCCTCCACCCAATTTTCCAATCCTTCCACAATTAACTTACCATTCAGAATTTGATCAAAGATTATGGGAAAGGTAAGAAAAGGAAGACCACATAACATTCCTTCTCGAGTGGAACTCCACCCACAGTGTGACCAAAAGCCCCCTATAGAAGAATGAGATAAGACCATCAATTGATCGCACCAACGCACTACTAATCCTCTATGACCACAAACCTCTTTCAATCTGCTAGTCTCGTCACTTGCCACCCAAAAGAATCTGACACCACTATCATGCAAACCAGCTGCAATTTCATCCATTTGGGCACTAGAAAATGAAAGAAAACTTCCCATTGAAATATATAAAATGGAACTTCTAGGTTGGCAGTCTAACCAATGTAGATAGTTGTTGTCACTGTGATTTGTGTTTTCTCCAAAATCAAAGTTAGGTGTGATTTGACCCATAGCATATACCGGGAATGAGAATTTTGCGTTTAGAACATCGACTACTTTGGATTCGAACTCATAAGTGGAAGTTAATAAGAGATATTGTGCTTTGTTTACCCATGAAAAAGCTTTGAGAATTCTTTGCGTTGTTTGTTGGTTTCTCCCATCAAAAGAAATATTCACTAGTTGTGTGGAGGAAATTCCAGGGATGTAATCTACATGCTCCTCGGATTTTGCTAACCGAGAAAAAAAAAAAAAAAAAAAAACGAATGGTAGCAATAGAAATCCACAATTGGGTAAACATAATCCTGGTAAAAGTATGACAATGAAGAAACTACGTTAATTGGTACTTAGTTCACTTATTTTTCAAGTTGTTTTGAAGTTTTGTTTGAGTTGCTATGAAAATAAAGTTGACTTATTGTTGAATTGGTTCTTTTGTCTAAGGTAGCTGTAAGGGTTAAATCTCACAGGCAAAAAAATTAATAAGCAAAAATAAAACTAAAAAAAAAAAAATGTAAGAACAAAATTTGGTTACAAACTTGGTTATAACATAAGGCTACCACCAACAATAGGAAAATTATATGTGTCTTTGTCATATGCAATGCACCTGAAATTGATTATATACAATCACTTAAGTGTGATTTAGTAAGTAAACACATGACATTTTCCTGTTGTTGGTTGTAGCCAAATTTTATCCAAAAAGTAATTCGTCCTCTAATTTGTCAAGGTGTTCTCTCCATTTTCATAATTTCATTGCCCTTGTTCAGCAGCTATAGCTTCATTTTGCACTACCAAATCAATCTCTTTGGTAATCTTTCAAAGCAAAGAAAGAAAAAGCGCCCCCCCCCCCCCCCCACCCCGCCGCGCCTAGGGGAAAAAATGATTTCTGTGAGAAACCAAGAACGTGACCAAGGATATGGTACAAGTATAATACGGTAAATATACGAACAAGTATATTTTGGCATCTTTAAAAAAAGTACATTTCAAAATTTTGGCATAAAAAATATAGAAACGGATAAAAAAACAGTAAACATATCGAATAGGAATGTTACGTTTATTTAAAAAAAATCGTAACAAAAATATGAAAAACATTTAACATATATATTTTTTATAGATAAAAGCAAATAATCTTTGTATTATAACTTTTTAACTCTTGCTAAGTGTGACTTAATCCTTAGAAGATCCCAAAAAAATTTAAATTTTTTTTGATAAGAATATAGCAACTTTCATTAAGAATAAGATAAAAGCAATACATCTTGAGCTAAATCAGACTCAATCATATAAAATTTAAATTTCTCTAAGAATGATGTTAGAGATATTACAAATTTAACTATATAGGTCTCATAAATTAATGCATCACTAATTATAAAAAGTAATTCAAATACTCATTATTATGCACACCAATCCCGTTCACTGGCTCACTGATTATTAAGTTTTTGTATTAGGAGTTAAGAGTGTGTATGGGTCGAGTTGGGTCAAGTTAAGGAGTTTTTTCAACCCAACCCACCGTGGTAGGTTATAAAAATCCAACTCAATCCAATCCAACCCATCATAGAGGTCCAACCCAACCCACATGGATCGTGTTGGGTGGGGTTGGACCCATGAGTTGGACAGTTTTTTTTTAATTACTATTATTATTATTATTATTATTATTATTATTATTATTATTATTATTATTATTATTATTATTATTATTATTATTGAGAAAGTTATTATTTTTAAATTGAGTATCAAAAAAAAAAAAAAAAACTACCACAAATAAGAGCAAATTTATAATTAAATAATCATGAGCATAACGCCAAACAAATACAAACTATATAAGAAGAACTTAGGGTTCGAGTTTTATTTAAAAATGGGAGCAAAAAGTAAATAACAAAATTATATAATATATTTTTTAAATTTTAAAAATATATTACATATAGGTGGGTCGGATTAGATTAGGTGGATTTGTAAATCTCATGACCTAAACCCAACCCGACCAACTGTAAAAATAAAAAATTCATGACCTAGCCCAACCCACCAACCCTTAAAAACTGACCCAACCTGGTGGGTTGAGTTGGATTATGTTGGGTTGGTTTTGGTGGGTTGGCGAGTTTGCTATACAACCTTATTAGGAGCAATGCTACATCCACAATAATTTCACAACAAATTTCTGGTCGCAAATTGTTACTGGTGATGGTGAATAAAAAAGTGATATTAGTAATGGATAGAAATTATAATTAATAATAACTTACTGCCTAGACTTTATTGTAAAATTGTTATGAAAATATTGTAGATGCAGCATTACTAATTTATGTTGTAGTAGTATTAGTTTTATTTTATTTTTTATTAAAGAAACTAAACATGATTATTTGGGCATTGGAAATGGAATTTGTGTTTTGTTGCGAGCTTTGTTTTAATTTTTGGGTTATATACTTGAAATATATTAAACATGACATGCTCATTCTCTTATTAGTGTTTGACATGTGTACATTTTTATTGATATTTTTTAAAATATTTTACATCTCTTGTCTTATGCTAACCACTATCAAGTTTCAATAAAAGTAGCTTTTAATCTTTTATAACAATCTATATAACTCGCCGACTTGTTCGTAACTAACGCGTGATATACATCTAGCCTCATAATAACGCATTAGTTTGCACACAATACGTAAGACGCGAGTAATTTTAATTGTTACGCACGGTACAATAAGCATACTTACTAACTATACTACATTATCAATATTGGCTTCTTAATTATTTGCATTTTTTTTTCTTTTGAAAAAGTCAAATATTATAGTTAAATTTTTCATAATATACAAATTAAATAAAATTCATATCTATTACATTATTTTATGTCTAGAATTCTTCTAATTGGAAAATTAATTAAAATAGTATTGCCACATTAGAAATAAAATAAAACAAACTCAAACACATTAATCTTTGCAGTAATTGCTCTCCTTGGTAGAACCACTTGAGGACATCAAGACCAATGATTGTTGGTGGACATTGGCGGTTGTCCTCAAAGGATGAACTAACTTAAGGACGTAGGTTATTAGCTATCTTTTAAGGATTTGTTAAAGATGAGAGACTTTTTTTTTTAATTTGTTTATTTATTATGTTTTTTGGGAGGAAGCCACAAGTATGGATCATCTGTCTATTATTTTATATGTCTATAATCTAAATCTATATGCAATATAAAATAAAATAAAAATGACTTTATGTTAACTTCTTCTATTATTGCCGCATAAACTTTTAAAACACAATTTTTTTTTTCACGTAATTATTCTAATATGTATTTTTTTCATTGAGTTTAAATTCTGTAAGAATTCTCTATAAAAGCTCTTAAATTTATCATCTACATTAGAATTGTCATATTATATTTTCTTTAAATAATATAATAGATTCAATTCCATTAACAAACACAATCATATATTATGAATATCTTTTAATAATTATCAAAGTCCATATTTAATTTTTTTTATTATAAAAAAACATAGAGAAGATAATATTTTGTTACTTTTGTATGCATTGCAGAGATTTCTCACTAATTTTTAATCAATAATTTTGAATATATATAAAACCAAAGCAGTTTAACTTTTGGCTGAACATATAATATTATATTATATAAACTTTTGAGACCTTACAATTTTACACATTATTATTTTAATATATATAATTAAATTTAAATTTTATTTCATATTTAAACCCACCATTAGATTCTTAGCCCATCATATTTCTTCAAATTCTAGAATTTATAGTTTCATATATAAATAAATAGTAAGGAATGACTATTAAGAACTAAATCTTTGCTTGGACTGTGTTCCATACCATAAAATGATAAGGTGGGTTATTTTATTATTGGGTTTTTTGTTTTCCAATAATTTTTTTTTTCTACTCACATAGTCACATGTTAAAAAAATTGAAATATTTTATCTATTATTTACTAAGAAAAAAAAAAGAAGTAGGAGGAGAGATAAGTAAAAAGAATATGTATTAATAATTTAATACATACTCACCTGAGTCAGATGGGAAATGACCATTTTTGACTAAAAGATCCACATGTTGGATGATGGTGAACATGGATGACGACATAGGCCAAAACGATGCCACCGGAATATTCCTTCGGTTCCTAACTCCAACTGCCCAGAAAAGAAAAGTATCAGCCATGATAACTGTAACCGAAGGCTCAAGCTGATCAAGGAGCCGCACAAATGGAGCTTCCAACTTCGTCATGACAGCTTCGGCAAAGGAGTGAATGTCTGCTGCGCGGACTAGCTCTGATGGGACAACATTAGGAATGGTGCCGAAGCGAATGTTGTCGGGCTTAGGATCGAAGCGGATGAAACCGAGCCATTCCTCAGTGACAACGAAAGTGACGAGGATATTGCAGTTTTTGGAAGCTAGTATCCTGCAGAGGTTCATCATGGGGTTGATGTGACCATGGCCTGGATAAGGCATGGCCACCAAATGGCACTGCATGGTTGGTTTAGCTTTGAGGGAATTCATGTCCGAAACTGGATGTAATGTAAGTTGATGGGACTGACGACCTAGCGAGATCGTCGGGACAAACGAGCCCATCTCTGAAGACGAACTCAGGCCAGTGAAACAGCACCCTTCAATGCAGTCATTCAAAGGGCCAGCCATGCCTGCCGTTAATAGCCCTTCAATGCAGTCATTTAAAGGGCCAGCCACGCCTGCCGTTAATGGCCCCTTTAAGATTCACAGGCGTTACCAAGCAGGGCATTAAAAGCTGCAACGGCTAGGGACTGCAGGGGCATATATAAAGCTCTCATCATACAAACAAAGGGGTAAGAAAAAATTTATTTTGACAAAGATACTGCTGATTCGTTTCCATTTTTTCTAGAAATTCTTTACTAACTTAGGCATCGGAGGCGTGGTGGCAAGCACCACACCGGTGCCCACTTGAAAGATTAATATTCTTAACCAACAGGAGGACTACCAAGGGAAGGACGACTCCACTCGGACGCACATACGACGACTGACGACTTTGTCCGTCATCAGTTTGGCGCCGTCTGTGGGGACAGCTTCGATCAACTCTTTGCATCCGGATGGAGTCTAACCAGGATTCAGCCGCCCTAGCCCAGCAAGTCCAGGCCTTGGCGGCCACCGTTGAAGAACTTACCAGACAGAATCAGGAGATGAGGCAACGATTGCAGGGGGAGAATCGGGATGAAGCCAATCGAGAGGATGAGGAAAACAGCAATAGAAGGGACGACCGCCGAGAGCCGGCTACTTCGGATGAGCAGAATTCCGACCTACTCAGAGAGATGAGGAAGGAGATGGACGAACTCAGGAATGCAATTAGAGGCAGAACGGACCAAAGCTTATACCGAATGGTCAGAGCAACGGACTCGCCATTCACTGCGGCGGTCCTGGAATGCCCAGTTCCGTCGAAATTCATGTTGCCCCAGCTGGAATCCTTCGATGGACTTAATGACCCCCAAGACCACCTCAACACCTTCAAGACTACACTAGGCCTTCAACAACCTCCTGACGAGATCCTATGTCGTTCCTTCCCTACCACACTCAAAGGGGCCGCTAGGGAGTGGTTCGCAAAATTACCAACATCATCCATCGATACCTTCGAGCAGTTGAGTAACGCCTTTTTACGTCACTTCGTTGGTGGACAACGCCCCAAAAGGCCAACAGATTACTTGCTCACCATTAGACAAGGGGAGAAGGAGACCTTAAGATCGTACGTGAAGCGATTCACTCGGGAGACCCTGGAGGTGGACGAGGCAGATGATAAGGTACAGTTAACAACCTTTAAGGCAGGTCTGAAGTCCAAAGAATTTGTAGTGTCACTTGCAAAAAACCCTCCCAAAACGATGGCAGAAATGCTTTTGAAGGCACAAAAGTACATGAACGCAGAGGATGCGCTAGCCACAATAAAAGATGTGGAAGAAACAGGAGACCCGAAAAGAAAGGAAGACGACCGCAGGGGAAGAAAGAGAGATCAGCCTGACCGTCGAAGCATTGACGGGAGTAGAAGGAGAGACGATAAAGTCCAACGCACGGTAAAATTCACCCCACTAATTATGCCTGTTGACAAGATCTTAGCGCAAATTAAGGACGAGCATTACCTTAAGTGGCCGAGGCCGTTACATTCATCTCCCAACGTCCGGGACAAGAAGAAGTACTGTTAATTCCACAAAGATCACGGCCATTACACAGAGGAGTGCCGAGACCTCAAAGAGCAGATAGAAGAACTCATCAGGAGAGGGAAGCTGCAGAAGTATGTCAAGAAGGGAGAGCCTGGCAGGCCTGGGGGAGACAATAAGAACCAGCGCGGAACTGCGCCTAGGGACGAGGGTAACACCTCACAGCACCCACCAAGCATCAGAGGGGAAACAAAAACGATCGTGGGCGGTCCATCCACAGGCGGGTCATTCAAATCCCTTAGGAAAGCGCATCAACGATAGGTGAACAGTGTTCATAAGGAGCCACCATTCAAACAGAGACGAACAGACCAGGACATGTATTTCTCAGAAGAGGACGCCAGGGGAGTAAAACAGCCCCACGACGACCCCCTGGTAATTATGCTCGTGATCGAGGGGTTCAACACTAGGAGAGTCCTTATAGATAATGGCACTTCAGCGGATATCATCTACCTCTCAGCTTTCCAACAGCTGAACCTAGATGCAAAAAGGCTGCGACCATTCGAGTCTCCGCTCGTCAGTTTCAGTGGGGACAGGGTATATCCTAAAGGCATAGTGACGCTAACAGTTACAATCGGGACTCATCCCGCATATTTGACTCGTCAGACAGACTTCTTGGTGGTAGATTGCCCCTCATCCTACAATGTAATCATTGGAAGACCCACGCTCAACTGTTGGAAAGCAGCCACGTCAACCTACTGCCTAAAGGTAAAATTCCCGACGGAAAACGGCGTGGGCGAGGCCAAAGGTGACCAAGTATTGGCTCGGGAATGCTATCAGGCCGTCCTAGCTTCCAAAGAAAACCACGCCTGGATCATCGAGGAGAAAGAGAAGGAGAAGGAGAGGGAAAAAATGGAACCCCTGGAGACAATAGAATTGGTCGATGGCGAAACAGCGTTAACAACCCGGATAGGGACGACGATGACTCCAGAGATGAAAACTAAACTCGTCCAATTCCTCAAAGAGAACTCAGACGTGTTCGCAAGGAGCCACGAGGACATGCCTGGCATATCGCAGGAAATCATACAGCACAGACTCAATGTGGATCAGAGGATAAAGCCTGTCCAGCAAAAACGACGAGTATTCGCTCCTGAACGAAACCAAGCAGTCACAGACGAAGTAAGGAAGTTGTTACATGCAGGGTTCATCCGAGAGGTTCACTATCCAGAGTGGCTTGCTAACGTCGTGTTAGTAAAGAAGGCCAGCGGAAAGTGGAGAATGTGCATGGACTTCACGGATCTAAACAAGGCCTGCCCGAAAGACAGCTTTCCCTTACCACGAATAGACCAGTTGGTGGATTCTACTGCCGGGCATAGGCTGTTGACGTTCATGGACGCCTATTCAGGGTATAACCAGATAAAGATGGCCGAGGAAGACCAGGAGAAGACTGCCTTCGTTACAAGTCAAGGGCTGTATTGCTATAAGGTGATGCCTTTCGGACTAAAGAACGCGGGGGGAACCTACCAGAGGTTAGTAAACAAGATGTTCGATAAGCAAATTGGCAGGAACATGGAGGTATATGTAGACGATATGCTCGTCAAGAGTAAAGAAGAACTTTCCCATCTGGACGACCTAAAAGAGACGTTTACCACACTCAGAGAATATCAGATGAAGTTGAATCCTAACAAATGTGTCTTTGGGGTAGCCTCGGGTAAGTTCTTGGGGTTCATGGTGTCCCAGAGAGGGATAGAAGCGAACCCAGAAAAAGTATAGGCTATTCTCAACATGACGTCCCCTAAAACTGTCAAAGAAGTTAAGAAGCTCACAGGAAGTATTGCAGCACTCAACAGGTTCGTCTCTAAAGCAATAGACAGATGCCTGCCCTTCTTCAGGACGCTGAAACAAGCCTTTGTCTGGACTGACGAATGCGAGGCGGCGTTTCGAGAACTCAAAGCTTACTTGAGCAACCCGCCCCTGCTGAGTCATTCCAAAGAAGGAGAAAACTTGTATTTGTATCTAGCAGCGTCAAACACAGCCGTCAGTGCGGCATTAATTCGCGAGGAGGGAAAAAACAACTTCCAGTCTACTACGTCAGTCAGGCTTTTCAAGGAGCTGAAGCCAGGTATCCCAGAATCGAGAAGATTGCATTCGCGCTTATAGTAGCATCGCGAAAGCTGCGACCATACTTTGAGGCACACCCCATTATGGTGATGACGGACTAACCCATCAAAAAGTCTTTGAAAAAGCCCGAAGCAGCGGGGAGAATGGTTCAATGGGCGATTGAGCTAAGTCAATTCGATATTGAGTACCGTCCAAGGGCCACCATTAAAGCACAAGCGCTAGCAGACTTCATCGCCGAGTTCACAGGTAGTGACGAAAATGGGGACACTGACGACTCTCAGCGATGGACGATACAGACCGACGGGTCGTCATCTCAAAAGAGGGGGGGAGTAGGGGTCATCATCATCAGCCCTGAAGGAGAAACACTGAAGTATGGAGTCCAGTTAAAATTCCCAGCGACGAACAATGAAGCTGAATATGAAGGGATACTCACAAGGTTGAGGGTCGTGAAAGCTTTAGGGGCAAAGAACATACTTCTACAAAGCGATTCGAAGCTGGTAGTAGGACAGATAAAAGGAGAGTACGAAGCAAAGGAAGAAAGGATGCAGAAGTATCTTAGATTGACGAAATGTCTAGCACAAGGGTTTGAGAGAATAGAATTTGAGCAAGTCCCAAGAGAACAGAACATGAAGGCTGACGAGATCGCGAAACAGGCATCCTCGGAAGAAAAGCCCGCAAGCACTGACGCATACATAGAGATCCAGGCGCGCCCTAGCATAGAAGAGGTTCCCCTGTTTACGATCCAAAACTCTCATAGCTGGATGATGCCAATAGTATCTTACCTTGAAGACGGACATCTTCCATTGGACGAAAAGGAGGCCAAAAGGATAAAGAGAAGAGCAGCAAGATTTACAATCCTGAACGACACCCTGTACAAAAGGGGCTTCTCCATGCCTTACCTGAAATGCATGGACGAAGAAGAAGCACTATACATCCTAAAAGAAGTCCATGAGGGAGTATGTGGAGACCACGCAGGTCCCAGAACCTTGGTAAGTAAGATTATCAGAATCGGTTACTTTTGGCCTACCATGCAGGCTGACGCACAGGAACTCGTCAAAAGATGCGACAAGTGTCAGAGGTTCGGCAACATTCAACGTCTTCCGGCCGAGAAGTTGACAGCAATAACCTCGCCATGGCCCTTCGCGCAATGGGGGATCGACATCGTCGGACCCCTGCCCCAAGGGAAGGGACAGGTGAGGTTCCTACTTGTCGCCATTGATTACTTCACCAAGTGGGTCGAGGCAGAAGCACTGGCAACCATCACCGAGGCAAAAATCCAAAGCTTTGTGTGGAGGAACATAGTCTGCCGGTTCGGGATTCCACACACGATCATATCGGACAATGGGCGTCAGTTCGACAGCCAGACTTTTAGAGACTTTTGCTCGGCGCTAGGAATAAAGAACCAATTCTTGTCCCCGGGACACCCACAAGCGAATGGACAGACGGAGGTAACCAACCGGACACTACTGAAGATCATCAAAACTAAGCTGGACGAAGCTAAAGGAGCATGGCCAGAGGAGTTGCCCAATGTCTTGTGGGCCTACAGGACTACAGCAAGAACCCCAACAGGAGAAATCCCGTTCAGGCTCACCTATGGCTCTGAAGCGGTAATCCCAGTCAAAGTGGGAGTGACGAGCACCAGACGAGAGATATTTCGTGGAAAGAACAATGACGAAGAATTAAAGGTCAACTTGGATTGCATCGACGAAGTCAGAGATAGAGCTAACGACAAGATGACGAGGTACCAAAAGAAGATGGCTGAATACGACAACAAGAGGGTGAAGCTCAGACGACTCAACATCGGAGATCTCGTCCTACGACGAGTCACCCTGGCGACCAAAGATCCCACCCAAGGGAAGCTCGGCCCTACGTGGGAAGGACCCTATAAGGTCGTGCATTACTCCAGACAAGGCAGTTACCACCTGGAAACTTTAGATGGCCAAAAGCTTCCCCGGCCTTGGAACATCGAGCACTTGAAGAAATACCATCCTTAGATGTAAGAAGACATTGTATTCACTACCCCCGAAAGCAATAAAAGTACTATTCAGTGAAGGAATGACGAGTCCTTTCTTTTTTAAAAAAAAAAAAAAACAAAAATTTGGCTAAGTAACAAGATTCTGCGTCGACGGATGTAAGTTACTGACGAAACCTCAAAAAGAGGACAACAAGCCAAAAATTTGGCTAAGTAACAAGATTCCGTGACAACGGATGTAAGTTACTGACGAAACCTCGAAAAGAGGACAACAAGCCAAAAATTTGGCTAAGTAACAAGATTCCACGTCGACGGATGTAAGTTACTGACGAAACCTCGAAAAGAGGACAACAAGCCAAAAATTTGGCTAAGTAACAAGATTCCGCGACGACGGATGTAAGTTACTGACGAAAAGAGGACAACAAGCCAAAAATTTGGCTAAGTAACAAGATTCCGCGTCAACGGATGTAAGTTACTGACGAAACCTTGAAAAGAGGACAACAGATAAAAATTTGGCTAAGTAACAAGATTCCACGACGACGGATGTAAGATACTGACGAAAAGAGGACAACAAGCCAAAAATTTGGCTAAGTAACAAGATTCCGCGTCAACGGATGTAAGTTACTGACGAAACCTCGAAAAGAGGACAACAGATAAAGATTTGGCTAAGTAACAAGATTCCGCGATGACGGATGTAAGTTACTGACGAAACCTCAAAAAAAAAAAAAAAAAAAGCTGAAAATTTGGTTAGATCACAAAATTCCTGACGGATGTGAGTATGACAGGACAAGGTCACAAACCTCAGGTGGCACAAACAAAGGAAAGATCACAAGCAATCTAAATTCAAACCAATTTTAAACCATAAATGAAAGGCAGTTATCATTGTTCCAGCAGCTAGGGCAGGGTCAACACCCGACCCATAACCACTACTTGCAAAATAAAGTTGTCTTGAGAATGGATCTTACAGCCCAAGACCTAATGGGCATTCCAAAAAAAAAAAAAAAAAACTCCTTAAAAACTATAGTTTCAAACATCTCCAGCAACGTCATCTGTGGGATCGGTGGTCTCAGGAATGTCATCTTCTGGGGCAGCAGATGGAGTAGGCTCATCAGCAGCCATTTCTTTGTCCACCTCTTCCAGGTCTAAACTCTCCAAATCGACTCTAGAGGGATGCTTGGCCAAATACCTTCTCAGGAGTTCAAAACCTTTAAAGTACCAGCTAAAGATGACGGTGCTGTACTCGTCCGTCTGCTGGAAGGCTTCAATGGCCTTCGCGGCAATGGTTTTGAGCTTCTCCTTGGCACCCAGAAGCTGCTCATCCTTTTCCACGCACAGTTGACGCTCTGCCCTGAGGTTGTCATTCAATGATTTAACCTTTTCTTTCAAGGAGTTGGCCTCACCCATGGAATTAATGAGATCCTTCTTCAACGCTGAATTATCCGCCTCCAGAGCGTTCGTCTGGGACATCATGGACGACACCTTGGCCTCTTGGGCAGCGTACTCAGCAGACATGTGAAGACTCTCCCCCAGCAGCTGAAAAGGAAAGTTAGGAACGTCAACAACTTGACTCCCAAAAAAAAAAAAAAAAAAAAACCGAAATTCAGCGGGAAATCCAAGGGTCACATAGCATTGAATCACAACAAGCCGCGTGGCCACGACACGTGTGGCACCACCCTTAAGCGTTTAATACGGTCAACATCCCGAGAAACACATACAGCTCACACTCTTAAAATTCTGTGATCGTCCATAAACGTAATGACGACCCCATAATTCGGGGGCAACTGATGGGACTGACAACCCAGCGAGATCGTCGGGACAAACGAGCCCATCTCTGAAGACGAACTCAGGCCAGTGAAACAGCACCCTTCAATGCAGTCATTCAAAGGGCCAGCCATGCCTGCCGTTAATAGCCCTTCAATGCAGTCATTTAATGGGCCAGCCACGCCTGCCGTTAATGGCCCCTTTAAGATTCACAAGCGTTACCAAGCAAGGCATTAAAAGCTGCAACGGCTAGGGACTGCAGGGGCATATATAAAGCTCTCATCATACAAACAAAGGGGTAAGAAAAAATTTATTTTGACAAAGATACTGCTGATTCGTTTCCATTTTTTCTAGAAATTCTTTACTAACTTAGGCATCGGAGGCGTGGTGGCAAGCACCACACCGGTGCCCACTTGAAAGATTAATATTCTTAACCAACAGGAGGACCACCAAGGGAAGGACGACTCCACTCGGACGCACATACGACGACTGACGACTTCGTCCGTCATCATAAGTGTCATTGATTCAATTCAATAGCATAGAAGAACACTTTATAATCTACAACACAACACTTGTAAATATATATAGTAATAACGAAAGGAGTCGTTGCTTATTACTTAATTATTATGCAATTTCACACGTGTGCTTTGATCTGATAACTTGAAACTTGAAAGTCATGGCAGTGTCGCATGCCATTAGCTCAGCCTTTGTTCTGGTCAAAAAGTAAAACCCAAATACCCATTTTCTTTTTTGTGCTTAGAAGACTAGTGAAGGTTTACAAGTATAAATTTCATATGCATGTGCCATCAAGTGGAGTGTACTAGTGCAGCCATAGATTTTCATTACATTATTATTGTAAAAAAAAGGGTCTGAATTTTGACTGAAGTGTTCCGGCCTCCATAGACTCTTCGTCTATGTGAGTAGTTGCCTGACACCGATTACTTTTCGTCTATGTGAGTAGCTGCCTAACACCGATAACTTTTTAGTTTTTAAAGGCCACAGTGTCTAATGGTAAAATTGGATTAAAAATTCAAAATGTGTAAACTGGAGATTTTTTTTTTTTTAAGTGAATAAAGATTTTTGGACATGTGAAAAAGTGGTTAGTCTGTATCCGATCGGCTAAAGTAGTAAAATTACAGGTTGCGCTTTTAGTGAAGGAAAAAAAAAATTCACCATTTTTCGTTTGGTCTTAACTTTGCTTGTTGCATAGTTTTCATTCTCAAATCCTTCTCAATTTACGTTGGATATATAGTAGAAAATTAACTTATTTTTGTGATTATGTAAATAGGAGCACAAACATATCTAATAATAAAGAACACAAATAGATATTTAGTTGTACGTAAGAATACAATAAAATGATAAATAATCTAGTCACCAGATTTGATGACCAGATTATTTAATTTTAAAAACATGGTTTTAAAAACCGGACCTAAATCTGGTTCGGTTCTATATTTAAAAATCGAAAATATCAAAAAATTTGAAAAAAATCAAAAATCGTCGGTTACCGGTGAAAACATAAACTGGGAAGATTCGACTGGTTTTCAGTAGTTTTGTTCATTGAGCAAAATTTTCTTGAGTTTCTTGGCTTCTGACGAGAAAGGTGCAAGTTTTTTTTTCTCTATTTTGAAAATTCTCAGATTTGGGATAAAAGGAGACTTAGGGAGACTTACTTTAGGGAGATATGAGAAGCAATATAAGAAAATGATTAGGAAATATCTCAGATCTGTTTGGTTTGGGCGAGGAGTGAGGATGAGCTGCCGAACTGGGCTTGGAGGAGAGGAATTTAAATCTGCCCCTGCTACTTCTTCGAAGAGAGGGAGCTCTGAGCAATTTTCTAACCTTGTCTAGATCTACTTTTATTTAAGCCTTTAGAGCATCCATAGCAGTGGATCTAAAATTTTAGCTATTTAGCATCTCTAAAATTCACTTTATCTATTTTACCTCTTCACACCCTGCAGCAATACATCTATATTTTTAGCTATTTGATTAAAATAATACAAAAAAACTCATAAAAATAATAAATAAAAAACTTCTACAGCCCCAATCACAACCACAGCCACCTTCACCGTCAGCCCCAATCACACCCACACCCACAACCACAACCACAACCACAACCAGCACCACCACCACCACCAGTACACAGAAAAAAAAAAAAAAAAAAAAAAAAAAAAAAAAAACCAACCACCCCTGAAATCAACCCACCAATGACCCAGCCAACACCGTGACCCAGCCAACACCCAACCCTGAACCCGATCTCAACGTGACCCAGCCAACACCCAAACCCGAACCCGATCTCCACCGTGACCCAACCAACACCCAAACGAGCACCACCGAAACCCAACCCAGTCACCGATTCACCGAATCGCCAGAGACCCACCACCAAAACCCAACCACCGAATCACCACCATTGAAACCCACCATCTCCGAATCCCATATCACCAAAATCCACCATCAACGAAACCCACAATCACTGAGGCGAATGGGTCTGATCGGCGGAAGAGAAATGGACTGATCGGCGGAAGAGAAATGGGCTGATCGGCGGCAGTGAGACAGTGAGCTTGAGAGAGTGAGCTTGAGGAGAGAGTTTTGAGAGAGAGCTCAGATGAGAGAGATGAGAAATGAAAGTGACTGAAGAGAGTGAGAGAGCGTTTATCCGGGAGGAATAAAAAAATAATTTTTTTTTAAGCTCCAAGCTACAGTGCACATCTAAAAATAGATGTGCACTGTAGCAATTCAGCTAAAAATTATAACTTTGGCTCCACTGCTGCAGGGGTTTTTTTGTGTTTTGGTGTAGCTAAAATAGCAATATAGCTATTTAGCTACACTGCTGGGAATGCTCTTAGGGAGAGAAGACTTTAAAGCATCCACAAAAGTGGAGTTATAATTTTAGCTATTTGACACTATAAAAAGTTATTTTATCTATTTTACCTACGTAGATGCTGCAGCAGTGAATCTATTTTAACTCTTAACACAATAAAATAATATAAACATCACAATAAAATAATATATATCTACAAACAACTGTTTAATATTTTTTTTCACTATTCATCTTTATCTGTCTTCTCCCTCTCTTCCTTCTCATCAACCCACAGGCCCTCACGACACCACCACCATCACCATCACCATCACCACCACCACCACCACCACCACCACCACCAGTCCATAGCAGGAAAGAAAAAACCACAGAAAAACTCATTAAATAACTCATTAAAATAATAATATAAACATTTACACAAAAAAAAAAAAAAAAAAACACCAGCACAGCACAAACATCCACCACCACCACCAATCCACAGCAGGAAAGAAAAAACCACCAACCCAGACCAAACAAAATAAAAAATCAAAACAATACACGTCAACAAAACAGATCGACGATGGAGCTAGCACCCTAGACCACCATCTGAGCTTGATCGAGAGAGAGAAGAAATAAGACCAAGAGGCACAAAACCCACCATCAAACCTAGACCACCGTCAAACCAGACTAGCCATCACTGATCACGCCATTGCCGACCGACTAACCCACGCCATCGCCGATCAAGCGATCCACAAAACCCACCAACCCATGCCATCGCCGATCACGCCATTGCCGACCCACTGACCCACGCCATCGCCGATCACGTCATCCACGAAACCCACCGACCCATGCCATCGCCAATCACATGAAAAGAAGAGAGAAAAAATAGCAAAGAGATAGAGAAAGTAGAGAGAGAGCTGAGACTGAGTTTAACGAAAAGAAAGAGAGAAAAGATAGAGAAGGAAGAGAGAGGGAAAGAGAATATTTTAATGAAAATGAGAGAGAAAAGTTTTTTTTTTTTTTTTGAGCTATAGTGCACATTTATAAATGGATGTGCACTGTAGCTAAATAGGTAAAAATTTTACCTATAGCTCCACTGCTGCAGAAGGATTTTAGGTATTTGAAGAGTTAAAAATACCAATATAACTTTTTAGCACCACTGCTGTGGATGCTCTTACTTCTTTTAAAAAGTTTAGCATAAGGATGGTTTGGATGTTGTTTGACCACATTGACGGTTAGGTGAGAGAGCACTTTGTGACTCCCATATTCTTATTTGCACTTCGTAAATAACAGCAACAGTAAGGCTTGTTGCATTCTGCACATAAAATATTTACATAATAAATACTAATATTTTGGGGAGAAATATTTAGGTGTGAAATTATATTAACATTGGTAAATATTTTTCTAAATAAATAATGGTTTTGTTAAAACTTAAAAGTAAAGAAAATTATATATGAATATAAAACTTTAAACCCGTTTTCATAAAACTTTAAAACCATAACCTTTTTTATTTGATAGTTTGTTTAGTTTAATTTCTTTTAATTTGAGTTAAATTTGACATAAAAATACTTCTAAAATGTTATATCTATTTTTTTAGTAAATATTGATAGCTATAAAAAAATTAAATTTCCTTTTTTAATTATATATTTATTACTTATGTTATTTATTACGTCACCAGTTTGACCATCAATCTAACTCCGGTTAAACTTAAAAACCAGTAACCAGTCTCTTTTACGGTTCTTTAATCGATTCGGTTTTTAAAACCATGCTTAAAAACTATTCTATGCATGGTTTTAAAAACCAAACCGAACCAAACAGTTCAACTAGTCCAACCATGAATCGGTATACCAATTCAGTTATCATGAAAAATTGAAAAAACCTAGAAAACCGCAGTTCAACCAAGAAACGCAGGAACCAGAACGATCAAACCGTTTTCCAACAGTTCTCTAACTTAGCTACAAAATAACAAAACTGCTTAAAATAAAAATCACCAAGCCAGCATCGCCAACCACCTAAGAAAAATAAGTAGATTGGAACTCGGATTTAATGTCTTTGACTGAGAGATATTTGTGCAAAGCTTTCAAGTTTCAAGTTGAGAGATACAGAGAAACAAAAAATGAAGTTTTGAGGGAAGAAAAAGAAGGCAGTGAATACTTGGGTCTTGCTGTCTTGGTACCGTACTTGCACTAGTGAAAAACCAACCCACAAAACTATTGAAAAACTCAAAAGCCAAGTATTAATGAAAGGCATAAAAGGCCATCTATTAAAGTATTAATGCTTGGCAATTGGCACTTGGGAATTGGGTTGGGTACTTCGGGAGATGTACAACCACAAATGTTAGCCACGGGTGTCCAGTGACCAGTTTTACTAAACACGTGTTTAAGATTGGATATGTGTTGCATCGCAACATGTTCAGTGGCTAGTTTCACTGGACACGTCTAAGATTGGACACGTATTCGCATCACGACATATCCAGTGAAACTGGCCACTGGACACAAGCCATTCCCTTAGCCAAGTGTTTCATTTTTTATTTTTTGTGTGTACAGTATGAATAACTTAGTGTTAATAACTTAATTTTGATTAATAAAGGAATACAAATACATAACATAGTTTTTAAACAATAAAAGAATGATTTGTATTTTAACATTTAGGCTACTATCATCTAATTAAACACCCTTTTATTTAGAATAGATCTTTAAAGTCCAATTAAATTACTTATTCTTAATACCGTTGTTAAAAAATGATAAATAAAACAAAAAAGAAATAACATTGATATTATTTTTGTAATGTTAATTTTGATTATTTATACTTTCTCTCCCTTTCCCATCTAATATAAGGTATGAAAACTCATTTATAATTTTTTATATTTGTTTGGATATATTTGATGAGTTATTATTTATTTTATAATTTTAAAATAATTAATTAAATTATTTATGACATCACCCGTTCAATCATTAGTTCGACCCCAGTCGAACTAGAAAACCGAGAACCATTACATTTTTCGGTTCTATCATCGTTCTGATTTTTAAAACCAATTGAACCACGGTTGAATTGCCCGGGGTTTGAAAATAGTGGACAGTTCTCACGATTCCGGTCAAAGCTTGAAAAAAATATATTATCTACAAGATTACAGAAGCAGATCTCCATTGTTATAGCTTCAAACACCGTAAAATGCTGTTAGACGTTGAGACTTGAGATTGCATCACAGTTTCTTTTCATACTTCTTCTCTATATCACTCTCTCTTTCTTTCTTTGTCTCAGACTCTCAGTATTCTCCTATTTCTCTCTCTTTCTCTTTCTCTTTCTCTTTCTTTTTCTATTCTCTCTTGTTATTTATTTGTTTTTGCCTTCTCTTTCTCCCTCTCTTCTCTTGATATTTATGTGATTTTGCCTTCTCATTTACTCAACTTGACTATCAGCCACAGCCTATATTCTTGGACTTTGATTTTAGGATTTGGCTTACTTCTAGTACTTTTTTAACTGAAATCTCATTTTGTTTTAATGAGAGATTGTCACTGTTAGGAAATCACCATGTTTGTATCGCATACAAAACATAAGCAACGGAAAATAAACGGATCTACTTCATTCGCAATTGATAACATGTACTATGTAGGTTTCAGAATATTAAAACAAGAGAGTGTACCTTGATGCGGTGAAATTCAAAACCGAATGAAGAAGTACTCGGGAAGACTTTCAATCTTCACTCCAATTCCACTTGATGCCCAAGATGTGTGGTCTCTCAATCAGTTCTATGTTTTCTAGAGAGAATATGAAAGAATATCTCTCTTCCTTATTTTCATCACCTTATTATCTTTAACATATAAACCATTTTATTCTATATAAAATTCTGTATGTTTCTCTCCACATAACTGATTATCTAATTGGGCTAACCTTTTGGGCCTTCCCAATTGGGCTTTAGTGTGTGGCTTGGAGTGGGACCAAAAGGGAACAAATAAGACACTAGCTCCAATGAGCCTTGGGTTTTACTGTCAACTCTTGACAAGTCCAAAGTTACTATTAATTATATTTAATACCACCATATAAATATAATTGCACTCTAGGCCTCATTAATAAATTATATCCCAAGACTTTATTATACATACAACCCCTTCATAAAATATTCGTAGTAATACAAAGTCATGAATATAGACTGCCACTTTGTAAATTACTACATCTTAATCCTTGAGTACCCGATTTAATCCTTTTAAGTTATTCACCATATATTTATAAAATCCAATTTCATAAATATATACTTTAGTCTTACTAAAGTGGTTAGGCCTAACTCTCTGAATAACTGTACCCATTAAAGTTATCTCAAGAGAATATTTTATATCTCCGTTAAGAGACTATGAATTCCATCTTGAAAATATATATTCCATCAACACTAAATGTGACTGCCCAACATACTGAGATTTTGACTGTTACTTTAGATCTCACTCCTGATATATCAAAGCAACCTACATTTCATGATCAGGTCCATTATTCTCTCAGGATTAAGAGTTCATGTGAATACAAGTCGTGAGATTTATTATTCAATTGACAGTCGTTAGGAGAATAATAAATCTCACAGCGGTCCAGTTCAATATGTTTTAACTCTTAAAACATATCAACATATTAACTAGAAGTCACCACTTCCATGATCAAGACAAATCATCGTAGTTAATATGTTATAGTCTTCGCAGATGAAATGCCCAATTTCATCACCGACTACGAACCAAAATTTCGAGTTTACAAAGAACTTGTGATCTATATCTTCTGTGACTAAATCACATAAATCATATACTATGCATCTCATAGACTATTTGATAATGTCCGAATATTCATGTTACCATTATTTTAGATAAGAATAAAGTAACTTTATGAAACACAATATTAAGTCATACATTATTTCGCATATAATGTCATACATAATATCATACATAGCATCATACAATAGGATTTAAGGGCACATATCCTAACAGTCACATCACCCACTAACTAAATAAAAGGTAAAGATTAAAACTCACTACCACTTATCATTATATATTTAAAATAACTGGAGATGTCCAGTTAAAAAAGTACTAAAAGTAAGTCAATCCCTTGATTTTGAACCAGCGGACAAAACAATATTTTCCTTTCTCACTCTTCTAGGCTTCTAGCTTTAGTTTATATTTTATTTTTAAAATTTCATGGGGGAATGGGTAAAGTAGGAGAGCCTTGGGTCTCTCAACAAAAGCTTAGTGGGAGACTGGAAATGTCTATTAACTTCTTTTTTTTCAATTAATTTAATGGGAAATGTCTATTAACTTTTATATTAGGTTTCATTAAAATAAAATAAAAAAGTTTATTGGATTGAATGAATAGTCAAATATTTGGAACTACTTTAGGCAATTTTTCAATTTTTACTAATTTAATATATTTATTTATATTTAATTAATTATTAAATTAATTATGACGTTATCATAATTCGACATCAATCCGACCTTAAAAACCTTAAACATTTTCTTTTTACGGTTCATTAAACAATCCAAATCTGAAAACCATGATATTTCTATCTTCCATATCAAAGGAAAGCCAAGGCAGTTTTTTTTTTTTTTGGGGGGGGGGGGGGGGGGGGGGGGGTGGGGGGTGTGGGGGGAGTACTAAGCTTTAGTGAAAAGAACAAGAAGAGAATGAAAATTAAATAGAACTTTTCCATCTTATTTTATTTTGTAAATGAAAATAAACTGGCTTTATTAATGGAGATGTCACACAACCTCAGGCTCAACTTCGTGTTGCAAGAGTAGAACTCTTACTTTGTTGAATCATGGTCTACTCTAAACAATATAAGAAAAAGCAAAATCAGACAAGGACGTATATATTTTATGCAATGGCATAAAATAGCCTGGGTAATATTGAACCACATGCTTGCCACAAGACTAGAGCAAAGCTATAGCAATATATTCCAGACCTAGCGCGCACAATTATATCACAATTATAAACTTCAACAAAGAACTACTTAAAATGCCAATTTTATAGTTCCCTTGCAATTATACACTAACAAATTTTTATTGGTAAGTTACACACAAGACACCATCGTTGGGCTCTTTTAAGTCCATGACCTTATCTTCTGCCTTTGCTCTAATAAGGAGAGAAGGTGCCATTCAAGTTAAAGTTCATTGGCTCAAAGTATATATACATTGATAAGTAATAAAAATTTTATTGAAAAAAAGAGTAAAACACGACAAAGTTGAAAAAAATACAAAGGAAATAAATAAAAAAAATGTACAAAAGAGAAAAGAATCTATAAATATTGGGAGAGATTCACTAGATATATGTGAGACTCCAAACCCAAGACCAATCATATAAAGTGCCTATAATGATAAAATGGGTATTAAGTAGAGATTTTTTTTTTTTTTTTTTTTTTTTTTTTGGGTGAGGGTGGGGAAAATAGGAAAGTAGGGGTGCTGTACTTAAATTTGTTTAAAAATGTTATAGTTGCTGAAGATGGCAAAATAATGCTGCTTTCATACCATGTGTAAAAATGAGTATTTTTCTCATAATATATTTATTTTGAACATGATAGGTTATTAACAGTTTTTCAATATTTATAAGCTTGTCTAACTCAATATTATGCAAAGGTTCATCTCAATATTTATAAGTTTATGAGTGGAAATTTTATGGGTAGAAATTGTGTTAATCTAACTTCCATCAAACGAGATGCTGATTTTCAATAAAATAGACCAAGAAGTTCAAAAGTAATGCAATTTTCTAACTAAATTGTATTTTTTTTTTTTTTTTTTGGTAGTTTCCCAGCACATCCGATTAATAGTTGTTCATTCATTGTGATTTGTGAACAGTGAATTGGTTGGGGTTGTGACATTCTGCTCTATGTACAACTAGGTGAACTTGCTCCAGTTTTTCAAGAAGTAATAATTCAACTCTCTTAGCAATTAGAATTTTTGTAGAACAAAATGGTGTAATAAAATAGATATGAGAAGATGGAACATGAATAGAGTGATTAAGGTCCATGTATGGCAGTTTCTCAAAAAATAAATTCAGTCCATGTATGGTTAAAGGTAATGAACAAAATGTTAGACCTTTGACATGAACTTTGTAAGCTTTATCAATTTGACCAAATATGATTGGAATTTTGCCAAGTATAGTTGATTCAGTAAAAATTGAAATGGTTTTCTTTATGTATATCCTCTGGGTATCATTTTTTGCTGCAGCTTTTTTTATTTTACGTTATGTTAATTTTTCTCTCTTCATCTTACAGTTTCTTTGTCTGCAAAATACCAATGTGAGCCCAAGTTTAGCTTCCACTTCTTGGTTTTCTTTGTCTGCAAAATACCAATGTGAGCCCAAGTTCTTGGTTTTCTTTGTCTGCAAAATACCAATCTGAGCCCAAGTTTAGCTTCCACTTCTTGGTTTTAGCTTTAACCATGGGATACTCTTATATGTGATGATTGAAAAATATGACTGCCAAATGTAAGAACCCCGATTTATGATAAAAGAAAATTATTGACATTTTCAAAGAACATCTTGTTCACAATAGTGAACACTATGTGCTTATAAGTTATAACAAATACAACTCAAAAAGAGATACAAGCAGAAAGTAGAAAATCATGAATGGAAATAAATTGTGTAAAACCTTGAATGATCTAAAAACAAAGTTCCACAGCTGAAAAATAAAATTGAGATCTATTCAACATTAGCAAAATATAAAAGGAAATAAATAATAATAATAATTGTTTCTTAATAAATTTTCTTACGCAAATAAACATGACAATCAATAATTTTTAATATATATATAAAACCAAAGCATTTTGACTTTTGGTTGAACTTGTAATACTGTGCCACACAAACTTTTAAGACCTTACAATTTCACACATCATTATATATATATATATATATATATATATATATATAATTGAATTTAAATTTCGTTTCATATTTAAACCCACCATTAGAATCTTAGCACATCATATTTCTTCAAGTTCTAGAATTTATTGTTTCACACAAAAATAAATCCAGATGAATGACTATTAAAAACTATCATAATTATCAAATTTCATATTCAAATAAAAATAAAATAAAAAAGAGAACAAAACATATTATGTTAAAATTCCCTCTGTAGTGTATGGTTACCTACTATTAATATATATAAAATGTAAGATTTTGACTCTTTGTAAATTTTTTTTAAAATTGCAACAAATTTTAGAAAACTCACATTTTTCCGTCATCATTATAATTTATATATATATTAAAAACCGAAGTCTCTGAAACTCCCACAATTTTCCACATCATCATTTTAATTTATAATTTTTTTTAATTTTTAAAACTAAATAGTGAGAGAGTCCTAACAGGAGTCTCTCTCCCTCTTTTTTCCTCATCATTTTAATTTATAAAAAAATTTAATTTGTTAAACTAAATAGTGAGAGAGTCTTAATAGGAGTCTCTCTCTTTTTTCCTTAATCCTAATAGGAGTCTTTTTTTTTTCACGTGAGTTTTTTTTTTTTAAACCTAAAGTGAGCCCTTAAAAAAAAAAATTAACGTGAGGTCTAATTAAAAAAAAATTATTTTTTAATCCTAATTCTAATGTAAGTCTTTCAAAAAGTTAAAATTTTCAGTTTTATATTATAACAATAATGTGGCAAGTTCTAAGAATACGAGAATGCAATTTGTAGATCTACTATCAAGATAACATAGATTAGATTGGTAGTGGATAGTAGATATAATTGCAGTTGAATATTATGTAAAGTTATCACCATAGAATAGTCCACGTCGAAATGTGTTATGTGAATCAATGATATGAAAGAAAAAGAATTTTTCTAAATCATTATATTGAAAAATTTTTCTAAATTTTCCTCATCATTTTAATTTATAAAAAATTTTAATTTGTTAAACTAAATAGTGAGAGAGTCCTAATAGGAGTCTCTCTCTTTTTTCCTTAATCCTAATAGGAGTCTTTTTTTTTTTTTTTTACGTGAGTTTTTTTTTTAAACCTAAAGTGAGCCCTTAAAAAAAAAAAAACTAACGTGAGGTCTAATTAAAAAAAAATTATTTTTTAATCCTAATTCTAATGTAAGTCTTTCAAAAAGTTAAAATTTTCAGTTTTATATTATAACAATAATGTGGCAAGTTTTAAGAATACGATAATGCAATTTGTAAATCTACTATCAAGATAACATAGATTAGATTGGTAATGGATAGTAGATATAATTGCAGTTGAATATTATGTAAAGTTATCACCATAGAATAGCCCACGTCGAAATGTGTTATGTGAAACCAATGATATGAAAGAAAAAGAATTTTTCTAAATCATTATATTGAAGAAATTAGTTATTTTCATTCATTTTCAAATTATACATTTTTAAAATTTAAGTTATATACCTTTAATTAAAATAAGTACTTTTAATTTTTATTTAACTATCCCGTGCATCGCACGGGTTAACGACTAGTATATATATATATATATATAATATTTTTCTTAGAACTATTAAACACAAAAAATAAAAAAAATTTAATTAAGTTAAAGAAATTATTTAATATGATATTTACATGGTACCAATCACATAGCTAGTAGCTACCATGTCAATTTGTAAATCTTTTATAGTAAAATTAGAAACACTATTTATTATTTCCTTCTACAGTATATTTCATCAATGTGTGTGTATATATTACAAAAATTTATTAAGATTCAAAATATTTCATAACAAATACATAATTTAAGGGAAAAAATTTATATTCAAAATTAAATAAATAAGGCTTGATTGACATAATTCAAATATGTAATTATACCTATAACATATAAAATAGAAGTCTTTTAACTTTTTATTGACTATGTTATTTTAAACTGAATAGATCATTTTTTTATATAAACCAACCACATACAAAATCTTTTGCTTGGACTATTTTCCTTACATGATTTAAAAAACCGGTCCGGTCAAAGAACTAGAATAGGGAGTGATTCTCGGTTTTATAGTCGGATTGTTGGCCAAACCGATGAAGGCATAAATAAATAATTAATAATTATAAAATTATAAAAATAAATAAACAATTTTATAAATAATCACTTCAGGGTCATCACTCATCTCTTTGGCCATGGCATTAGAAGAGGACGAAGAATCACCACTCTGCGAAACTTCCAAGCTATCTCCATCATCAGACCAGCAAGTTTTGTCCACAGAGCTATGCCTCCGGCTTGGGCGGGACAATTCCACTCCTATTATCTTCTAATGTTTCCCTTTGTAAATTTATATATGCTAGAATCTGATCCCACCAAAGCTCTCCCAAAAGATTCTTCTGTAAGTTCCTACTCACTCCATAAACTGCATTTATCACCCCCATAATTGCTGCTACCTCTCAGGGAGAACTTCCCTTATACAGCCTATTATGCTCCTCATGATGAACTACAACTCAAGCAGAAAAAAAGTACAAATGAGCAAAATAACTTATTCAGCATTTTTCTTGTAACAATATAGTTTTGCACGAGCAAACAATACAGAAGTTGCTATTATAGAACAACTGCTCTATCATAAGAGAACTGGAATTTATAACCACCAAGATAACCATGCACCCTACAACCATAGCCACGAAACATTATAAGTTCCAACTGTTTCTTTCATTCCACTAATGCCTTGTATTTGCAGTACAAATACTCCCCAGATTCAGAAAGAGGCATGACCTTAAAGAATGAGTAATCAAAAAGTAAATTGAAGGGCAAAGAGAAAATTCATTTACCTGCAGCAATAACCTTCTTTGGTTGAATTTTGAAGAATGTCATATAAGCACAAGCATCCATTCGCTTTTGTTTCACCAATGCAGATTCATCCTCTTTTTCACTTTGAACAGCTTCTATAGTTTCCAGTGTCAACTGTTTCACGCTCTTCTCCGTTTCTTCCCTTTTGAGATCTCTGAGTACTTGGAGGGCTAGGAATCATCTTTCCAGTCGATTATGTTTCTCTAGCAGACCTTCTTAAACCAGTGATGAAACAGTGGAGGCATTGATCTAAGAATTAAGACATTTTGAAGAAACTCAGCTTCCCATTGCAATGTTATAAAGCAAGGCATTGTTTTCATTTGAACCTCAAGCACTGTATATTTTAGCTTAATCAAACATTGGTTGATGACTGCCACAGTGCCACCACCCAGTCACTTCCACAGCCAGATGAAACAAGACAAGGTTTCATATCTGTCAAGAATTATTGCAAATGCATTGAACTTCCCTACTTGTTTCATCATGACTGGAGACATAGAATTCTATAATCTTAAACCTGCTCATGTCGTAGAAATGCCTTTAAAAAATTTCTTAGGAAGAAACATACCTAAAGTTTTTTCAAAGTATTTTTGCACATTCCCAGAAGAAGTCAACTTGGTCTGAGCAAACTACGAAGCTTCTAAGCCAGCATGGAAACAATAATTTATAGATTCACTCTCTTGGAAAAATGATTGTTACTCTACATGCCATTTTCTACGTTACTTCTAATAGGGTGTTACTCTCCCTGGGTTCATGAAATTTGTCTAAGTCCCATAGATCAGTGATAATGTAGTCCAGCAATTATCCAAAAATAAAACTTTCTTGTTCCTTCCTATGTTACTCCTAAGAGTATGTTACTCTCCCCGGCTTCATGGAATTTGTCAAAGAGCCATAGATCAGTGATATTGTGGTCCAGAAATTATCCAAAAAAGAATAATATTTCTTGTTTAAAACTCATAGCAAGAAAAATTAGAGGGTCAATCTAAATCGAACAAGCCTGCATGTAAAGCACAAGCACAATCTCAGAAACAATCATTTAGAACAAACACTAATAGCATGAGATGATATCAAATAATGCTTTCCCATTTTATATTTTAATTTACGAACTCCATTAGCAACCCAACAGAGTATAAAATTGAAGAAGAATTTGGGAGAATACCTAATCATGGCAGATGGAATGATTGGGAATTCACCCTTTCCGACCACTAAAGCCAACACAGAAAGAAAAGAAGTAGAACTTTTGGTAAGAGGTCAATCAAAACATAAATGGAAATGGAAATTTAGAGAGAGAGAGAGAGAGAGATTACCTGGTTTGTGAGTGAGCCAAAAAATCAAACCAAAAACACTCCAATCTGCTTCTCTCTTTCTCTCTCTCTCTCATTCTACGACAAACCCACTCACAACCCCAATACAAAAATAAATCCAGACCAAGCAGGTGAAATGGAAAATCACCTACTCTCTATTACCATCTTTTCCATATCTTTGACGCACCAACTTTGTGTTCTCTTGTATTTAGAAAACAGTTATTTTTAAGGCATGCAGATCTTATCTTATATTGGCTGCCAATGACAATAAATCACCATTGAATATGATGCAAATTCAAAGCACAACTCATGCAAAAATCACCACTGGAACAACCCACACTAATAAAAGGCATTGCCACATACGAATAAGATATAAGCTTGCCAAAATAGAATGAATAAAGTCAAACAAGAAAGCGGGACAAATGGACAAGAATTTCAATGGAACTTCCAAACCCTCAGTTGAGTGAGACAGAAATTTATAATCCTCAAGGAAACAAAATCCTAAAAAAAGCATATATTGCCTAATATTAGAAAACAATAGGGAAAATATCCTCATAATTCATATGATTGAAGGAGAGAATAAAGAAAACATGGGGGAAAGAAAAGATTGCTTATCACCAAACTAAAATCCATCACTTAAGCTGCCAACAACAACAACAAAGCCTTAAGCTGCCAAGTACCAAAAAAATTCCCAGTTAGATTTTTTCACATGCACCTACAATTGTAAAAGTTGCATATTGAATAGAAGAATTTTTCCATACATAGGAACAAGAATTGCGAGGGAAATTTCAAACCCTCACTAAGTGAGACAGAATTAATAGCAGTCCAAAAAGCCAAAGCCTGATAAAAGCAGTTATAGGCCCATGAATTAGAAAATTAAGACAAGCCAAAAATTGTATAGTTCTTATGATTGCAAGAGACTAAGGACCAAAAAAAAAAATTCCTGTAGACATATTGGTATCAATAACAAAAAAAATCACCCTTACAAATTTACAAAACAAACATTGGCAGCTTATAAAGAAAAATATTGTTGTTTTGTGAATTTAAGTCCAAAATAGCAAAACCTTCGGACAAACAATGGACTAGGTAGGATGCTGACAATATCTTCTCATTTTCAATGACTACAAAATCAAATCAGCAACAATCCAAGATTACAAATTATGATGCAAATCTAAAGAGATAAATTAATTCCAAAAAGCACATTAAATCAAACTAGAACTAACCCTAACACATAGCATAAATTTATATTAGTGTTATAACATGATTACAAAAATAAGAGGCGTTGCCAGATTAGCTTGTTAATTCATTATTGAGGTTGCAAACACAGAATGACCAAAATTAAAATAACACATCAAGAAGAAGGGACAAGAATTGCAATAGAAGTTTTAAACCCTCACTCAGTGAAACTAGAATTTATAATCCTCCTAGGGAAGGAAGTTGCAGACCCAAGTATAAGAAAGAAGTAAAACAAGAAAAATTTACCCTTCAGACTCTTATTAATGTAGCAGGGGAAGTAAAAGAAGGAATGGAAAACCTATTTCCAAATCAGACTCCACTGCTTAACCAACAAAGAACCAAAAAAAGTTTAAAAAAACCTGCTTCCTGCAAAAACACAATAAGTTGCAAACCAAATTGGATATGGTACTACTAACATAGGATGACCAGTTCCACTTACAGCCAAAAAGACATCAACAAAAACAAGGACAAGAAGACAGATGTACATCTCACACCATTAGTGGCATAAGCATTGACTTCCCACGTGAGCCAACTAAAAAACAAAGAATTGCAACTACATAGTTCAGGGTAACTTTAAATTACATCAACACTGCTAAAAAGCATGTTTCATTGAGAAACAACAAAACCAAATCAACCTTAGGTAAAGAAAAGTCATCATGATCTTTGTTAATCAGTGGATTACCACTCTCAAATTGCAATGGAAGTTTCAAATCCTCTAGGAAACCAAAGTTAAAGCCTAGGCCCTAACTGCACTTTTTTCCATTGCTTTCCTTTGTTAACTCGCTCATACCCAATTCTCCTGTTGTAAGAAAAAACAATCACATGCCCTAGTATTAGAAAGAAAATAAACAAGCAAAACATTATCCCCATAATTCTCAAAAATTGTAGGAGAGAGTTATAAAAACAGGAAGAAAAGTGAGCTTCTCGCCAAATCGAACATCACCCAGCCCAAAAAATAATCTGCTTCCTGCAGATATGTTAGGATTGAGACATGCACTTGGAATTGCAGAAGTAGCAAAACAACAGAACATCTCTCCTCTCTGCAAGTTAAAACTTACACTCCAAAAGCAATAAGAGAAAAACAGAGAGATCACCTGAAAAAATAGAAAGAAAAAAGGGGGCCCAAACAAACAAAAAACAAAAGTATACGAACTCAAGAAACATCACATCAGACCACTTAATAGCTGGTATGCCCAAATTTGTGACTAGGCAATTTGTGACTGTTGCATTTATTCTACACAAAAGTATTAATGAGATTTTCCCAACAAAACGAAAGAGAATCAGTGCTAGATGGAAATAGCAGTCCAAGACATGCCCCTCATAAGATTACAAATTATGATGCAAATTCTCCATTTAATTCCCAGAAAGCCCAACTCATACCAATCACTACAGCATGTGATCTGCCCACACCAATAAAAGTCATTACTACATACGAATGAGATATAAGCTTGCCAAAACAGAATGACAAAAAATTGAAAAAGAAAGCGGGACAAGGGGACAAGAATTCCAATGGAATTTCCAAACCCTTGTTGAGTGACTGGAATTTATAATCCTCAAGGAAACTGAATCCTAAGAAATGCATACATGTCAAAAGTATTGGAAAGAATCAGAACAAGTGGAAAAATATCCTTATAATTCATTTGATTGTAGGAGAGGATAAAGAAAACAACGGGGAAAAAGAAAGCTTATCAACAAACCAAACTCCACCACTTAAGCTGCCTGGCACCAGGAAAAAAATCCAGTGAAAATTTTTCATATGCACCCAGAATTGCAATAGTTGCAATAATGACAAGAAGAACTCTTCCTTACAAGGTAAATCCTATACGTTTTTGGCATTCAAAACAACTATATTTGAAGCTGGCTGCTTTAATCCTATATGAATGCCCAAAGATGATATTGATGACCTTAGGTTCTTAAAAGTAGTAAGAAGAGCAAGTAGACAGCAGTAAAAAAAGGAACCAAAACAAAAATGCCAAGTAGTGCAGGGATTAATTAAAACCAAAGAAATGAAGCCTGAAAAACACACAATGCAAGCAAAAATTTTTGTTTACAGTGTAAATTTAATTTTTTAACCCATCATTACCAGCCAGCCAACAATAAAGGGATTCTGCTCCTATAGACAAGAACCAAATCGCTCTGGAAAAGCCAACTTCACAGAAACAAATGCCTTCATAGAATAGTATAGTATCACATTAGTGGGAACACTATATTAAAAGACCTATAAGAAAAATGTAAAATTTAAGACCAAAAAAAAAAGAGTTTTCTTATAATTCTGGCCTACACACCAATAAGAGGCATTGCCAGATTAAGCTGTGAATTCACCATTGAGGTTGCCAACACATAATGACCAAAAATAAAATAAGATAGCAAGATAAAGGAAGAAGAAATGCAACAGAAATTTCAAACCCTCACTTTGCAAGACTGGGAATTATAATCCTTCTCAAAAATGAAACCTAGGAAATTCAGCCACAAATCCATGTATTAGACAGAATTAAAACAACAAAAATGTATCCTTAAAATTCTTATGCTTGAAGGAGAGAAAAACAAAAGGAAAGAAAAAGAGAGTTTATCGCCAACCATCTTAAGGTCACAAACTTTGTAATTTACCTGTCCCACAAAAATAAGAGGCACTACCATATTCAAATTGAACAAGGCAAGACAGAGGTACAAGAATTGCAAGGGAAGTTTCAAACCCTCACTAGGTGATTAACAGGGAATAGACTAATGATAAAGTAGCTTATAAGAGCTTGCATCAAGATGATAAACATATGTCATACCACAACTTAGCAAAATATTGGAATGGAGACCACATACTTTACACAATCAATGATATTGTTCTGCCAGCTTTCCCTTTTTTAAAACCAAAACTTGAAAATCTGGACCCATACCACTGCAGAAGACTTTGCATAGACTTTAAAATTAGGCAAGAGAGAAACTGAATAATAAACAGGGGATATATAGTAATAGGCCCAAAAAAACCACTCCATAGACTGAGGTAGAAGTAGTAATAATCTCTAGATGCTTGTTTGGGAGCTAAACTTGATTTTTTTTTTTTTTTTTTGGAATAAGTAAGACTTTATTAAATATATGAACATCATCCTGCACACAAGAAGTACACGCAATAAGAACATACAACATGTAATGTGGTATATGGGGTTCAAGAATCAAGCAACCTGGAACTCACATATGAAATAATGTTTTCAAGGAGCACCAAAGCAGCATCTACCTGCATGGCATTTAAATGAACATCAAAGTGGATGCTCAAACAAACAATTAGAAAAAACTTGCATGCTATGTTAGTAAATTTCCCAACAATTAGATCTTTCGGCTGTGTTTATTTCATACTATCAACAAACCAGAGAAAGATTGTCTATCATCATAACTATAATTCAGTAAGGCACTAATAAAAAATATAAAAAACAACTATAATTCAGTAAGGCATAACTTACTTATAAAAATAAAAGTACACAAACAAACAAAAAAGAAGAGTCAAGCTGGGTGAAAATTTAAGGTGCTCAAAGAAAAATAAGTTGAAGAAATATACAAGAACTTGAACCCTCAATATACTGAGGCTATCAAAGAAGATTGACACTACCAAAGAAGATTGTACAAACAGAACTTACAACAGCTATATTGACAATACGAAAGAAGATTCCATAAACAAAACTTACTACTGCAGTTACTGAGTTGAACATTGGGATCCCATGCAAGTTAGTTTAAAGTTTTCAGTATGAGGATAACAATATTAATTAGAGCAATACAGAAGACATATATGATTATTAATAGGATTTATGATATTGTGATACATAAAAAGTTTTCTTGCAAAAAAAAGAAGAAAAAAAAAAGTTCCATTAGCAAGAATTGACACATTGGTAAGAAACATGAGATCAATATAAACGGTTTTGAATCTGAATTTGACAGAAATAGTTTTTGTTTTTCCATTTCAGTAAGAAAGTGCAATAATGAATCACCTGTTCAAGAATAAATTTTATCAATGCTTCAACCCTCAATCCTCTAGGAATGATTCTTTGGAGGGTTGTGAAGGTAGGTGCTAGGTTCTGGTGCAAACTGCAAAATGCAAACATACCACCTATGGCGAAGAAGCCTACAATGCCACACCCACACCCACACCCACACCCAGTCACGCCCAATCAAAACAATTACAGCGAAACCCACGCCCAAACCCCAATCAAAACACCCATCACCCAGAAATTTGAATCTAAAACCTCCACAAACACATAAACAAACACATAAGTAGTAATTTAAAACCCAAACCCAATCGGCTTAGGGCAAAAAAAAAAATACCAAACCATTGTTGAACTCAACTGAGAGAGAGAGAATGAACGATCTTACCGTGGAGAGATAGAACGTGCCGAGTAGAAAGAGAGAAATCGGTGATGTGTGGCTGGGACCGAACCGAGGAGAATGGAGAGTGAAGGGAATGTGGAGAGAGAGAGAGAGAGAGAGAGTGAGAGAGCCGTTGGGATCTGTGTATTTTTTTTTTTTTTTTGAGAGTCGGGATCTGTGTATTTAAATGATGTGTGGGCACATAAATTTTGGATTTTTAAAAAACTGCCACGTTTCGCTAGAAAATGAAAAACCCATTAGTTTTTTTTTTTCTTTAATTCCAAATCCAACTTTTACAAAATTCTTCTTCTTCTTTCTTTTTTTTCTCTAAAAGATAATAAGATTAAGTGAAATGCTAACGAATGCTCTTAGAGAATTGGTTAATAATCTATTTAAAATTTTTTTTTTTCATAAAAGTGGTGTTAAAACTTTCTTAAAATTGATTGATAAAAAATATCCTAATAGCACTCGTTAACATGAATCTAATATTAAATACAAATAGATTTTTTTTGTAAAAATTTACTTTTGAGTCATTTGGATTTTTGTTGTTGTAAATATTGATGGTTAAATTGAGTCAAGTTATTTCTCTATATTATTCTATTATATTTTTTCTATTTTAACAAAAAAAGATTTTTTTTGGACTAAATTTTTTTTTTTTGACTAAATTATGGTACTAATATATTAATCAAGTCAAGACAAATAAAAAATGCAAAAAAAACGTATCAAAAAAAATGCGGAAAAAAAACACACACATATAAAAACCGTAATATTTTAATACTAGAGTACATCATAATTTATAAATATATTATACTCAAAATTATTATTATTGAAAAATATAATTTACGAGATAATTTTTTAGGAAAACTTACTAACTTTAAAACTTCAATGAGTATACAAAAACCATCTAATTTGATATTAGATATGTACAAAAATATTAACAAATTAAAAGAACATAGTACTCATATAAAAATTATGCTGAATAATTATTTTTCATAGAATTAAATTCATCTTTTAATATAAAATTAATAAATTATCTACCAAAGTGAATGAAAAAACATTTTAATGAAACCACCAAAATTTTCAAAGACATAAATTATCCAAAACTTTACTAGATATAAGAACACATTTTACAATAAAAAAAATCTAATTAAGAAAATAAAAATTACCTTATTTCAATAACAACTATACCAATTGGACAAAAAAAAATCTTAAGAGCTTCATTGGATTAATTCAAATATTATTGATAACTTGTTTTCATTAATTCGATGGCAATGTTATGAGAGACACATGTATTCATTTTTTGAATCACTATCTTATGATGAGATGTTAACGTCAAAATCCATAACATATTTTGACGGTTGACATTATCGTTATTTTCTATTTTTTATAAATCACACTCACGTTGTATCTAATATTCTAATCTATGTAACTCCAATCAAACAAAAGTATAAGTCTCCAAAAAGAAAGGCAGACCAAGAATTCAGCCCCAAATGATTTGTGCTTTATTTATTTGACATTTTTTACATTAATTGGGCTATATATGGGCTTAGGGCCTCCACACAAAATGAGGATGGGTCTATGTCTCAGACACAGAACAAGATGTCAAGATGGCCTAAGGGACCTCGAGAGACTAGGAATGGCAATGGTTCGGGTTTGGGGTGGGTTTCTTTAAACCTAAACCTGACCCGCCACCTGCCTCGTGAAAACCGAACCTGCCCCGTTTACTAAACAGGTTTTTTTAACCCAAACTCGCCCCGACAGGTCCCCGTGGGCCTCGCCCCACCATGGCACTTCAAGGCACAATCTAAAAAAAAAAAAAAATCGTGGACCTCAAAATATTCACAAATCTTCACCATCACCAACCAACAACAACCTACCAAACTTAAATCTCCAACCAACCAAACATAAAAGAAAAACAACTCAGGTTAGATTTTTCTTTTTTCTCTTGAGAAAAACCCATATTAGATTTAGATTAGTGAATCATGAAGAGGAAAAACAAACATACAAAAAAATAGAAATATTAAATAGTAACTCATTGAAACTGATCATCTCATTCCCATTTCTATCAACACCGTTGATCATATTCTCGCACTCCATCAAGGAGCGAGACTGTGAGGACGTAAGGTTGAGCGAGGCCATGAGGTGGCTGAGCGAGGCCGTGAGGGGAGCGACTAAGTGAGGCCGTGAGAGAATGGCTGACTGGCAGGGTATTGATGTAAGATGGGTGAGGGATATGGCCATATGGGTTGTACGAGATGAGCAAGGGAGATCAGAGGGTTATGCGAGATGGGCAAGGGAGAACTGGAGATGAGAGAGTCAGAGAGTTGTGCTTGTGGCCTTGTGAGTGAGAAAGCTGAAAGATGAAGAGGGAGAGGGCAGCTAAGTTAGGGTTAGGAAAAATGAAAATTGAGAGAAAATTAAGATATTTATACTTAGGGAGTTAGGGTTTTAAATTTTTTTTAATATTATATATGTATACGGGTTGGGTTCGGGGTGGGTATGTATAATACCCGCACCCGACCTGAACCCGCCCCCATTTGCTTCACGGGTGGGTAAACCCCGCCCCGTTAGGGTCAAGTTAGGTCAAGTACCTGCAGGCTGGGAAAATTTTGCCATTTCTAAGAGAGACAAGGATGGACCTAAGGATAAAAGACAAAACTAGATGTGCCTAAGCTACCTAAACAAGATAGGAATGAACCTAAGTCACAAATAAAGAACAAGGATGGGACTAATTCCCTTAAACGAAATAATGATGGGCTAATTGGCACCAAGACAAAGCAAGGATGGACCTAAAACCCCTTGATCAAGGACAAAATGGACTTAATGCCCTAGACAAGACAAATATTGTCTAAGCTCAAAAAAAAGTTGAATAAAAAAGATGGACTTGAAGCCCCTAGACAAAATCAAAAAAGAAAGACTCAAATCACCAAACAAATTACCCCATAAGATTGAGTCAACCTCTAAAAATATTTTGAGAACATCTTTAAAGATTTATTTGTAGGGGATTTTTTGGATTTTTCTTTTTTGAAAACATTCAATTTTTTTTACTTCTTTGAGAATCTAGAAAACTTCTTTGAGAATTTAAAAGATTTTGAAAACTTCTTTTGTCTTTTTTGAAAACTTATTCAAGAATTTATTTGAAAAGAAATTTTGAAAAAGACATAATTGTATAATTTTTTTTAGTGGTTGACCTTTTTTGGTAGGCCTAATAAACAATACAAATACAATTGAGCTAATGCCACATGTCATCCCAACAAACAAAGCAAACACACATACAATTGGGTTAACCCTACAAGTTGGGTTCTAAGGTTTTCTATTTGTGGGTAAGGATAACAATGTCTCATTCTCCTCCTCCTCCTTCAAAAGGTCACCTATAACTAGGGAAACTCGTTCTCCAATCCATGTAGAGTGAACCCTTAATGGGTTGGCAAACCAGCCTTTTAACGTACTCATAATTCTTTATAGGTAATAGCATAGGTTGTGAGCTAATGTAATGAGGTTTAGAGAGCTTAAACCTAAGTGAGAAATAACATTTTGTGTGTGGGAAAACTACATATAAGATGAAATTGAGAATTGTAAATTTATCAATAAAAGGAGGGTAAAAAGAAAAGCCAAAAATAAAAGGAAAATAAAGGGATAGAGGAAAAGTAATATTAAGATAGATAGTAATGGGGAGATAAAAATATAAAATTCATAGGTTTTAAAACTGTGGAGACTCGGGATTTGAGTTCTGGGCCCAACGATGTGCAAGGGCTCGAATCCAAGAATTCCAAACAATAAATTTATAGAGAAATGGGTTGGAAGGCTAGGCTTACATAGGCCTGATAACGGGCCAATATCGTTAGGACAACAGAAGGATAAACTGTCAACCTTTCTTACAAATAAGTGTCCTCGGCCATGTCTGAGGGGATTTCCTTTCTCTATTCACCTATAAGACTTAATACCCAAAATTTCTCCCCCCATGCCTCAGGGGCCCCTTACATTATACACCCCTTCTTTGGATGATCCTGAGCCTCCACTTGTTGGTTATCCACGTTACCACTTGAGTACCTGTCCCATCAGCCACCATATTCAGCCTCCTGTGAGTTGTGGTAGCCAAGGCAGCACTGTTTGGGGGTCTCCTCCACATAAATGCGGCCAAGAAAGTGGCTACAGTGCATTAAATGCGAGGGTGGCAGCTTTTCTTTAGTCACCTCCCAATTTCGATGGTTGCCGTGTTCCAGGTATGCATCTTTGCTGCTGAACCCTTGCTGGGACTCATGGGATTTGAATATGGCCCGTGCCTGGGTTATCTAAGGAGGCCCTTTGTCCTCGAACGGGCTCAAGGCCCAACACCGAATTTGGGCTTTGGCCCCCACAATAGCCCCTCAAAAGCCCAACTCTACTTTCCTGCTCGAGGAGGGATTGGGGTTTTGATTTTTAAAAGGAGCGCACTCCTCATTTCTCTAGTTCACACGTGTGTAATCCTAGCTTTGCGCGCCTTTTGATTGCGGCTGGTGCTTCCTAATTTGCGAATCGCCCTTAATTACTCCAGGCGGCACATTGTCTCTTGCTCCTATTGGCGGAGTGTCGATCCAACGGCCTACTATATAAAACGTCAGGAGGAAGAGAGAGAACATTTTATTTTCTCTCTTCATGAGTGCTTAAGTCTCCCCGAGATTTCAAGTATTCCGATTTGTTACGTCTCCCATAGCCTCGAGTTCCCTCTCTCCTTCTACCCAAAAGATCACAAAAAGGCTTTCAGGAGGGTTGGAAGTCTGTCAAGTTAGCACGACTCTGTAAGTACCGATTTCTTCGAGTTATCCCTCTCCTCGGATAGGTTCTTCGGTCTTTGTTTTCATTAGAAAGCCCTTCCCACTACGTTTTCTTACTCAAATTGGTAGATTTAAGTACCTGGTGGACTCCCCGGCCAAGATGGAAGGTTTTAGGGCCAAGTACTACATCCCGCCCGGAGTGGGCTTGCAGTATTGCCCCCCAGACGAAGTTTGCATTGAGAGGGGAATGGGTGAGGTTGTCATCCCGATGATTGCATTCATAGAGGAAGGGATGACCCTTCCTATGGGTAGGATAACCCGAGAGTATCTGCGCAACCACCGATTGTGCCCCCACCAGTGCGCTCCTAATATGTTTAGGATTTTAGGAAGCATAGAGGCCTTAAACGAGCACCTACACCTTGGGCTTACATGGCATGATGTCGTGCACATGTATGAGTGCCATTCTCTCTCCGGAGGGTACTACCTTAAATCCCGATCCGAGGAGGTGAGGATGATATCTTGCCTTCCCAAGTCCAAAAAAGGCTTGAAGGATGATTATCTGGTCGTCTCCGGAGAGTGGCACAACGGTCTTCACTGCCCAGTTAGGGCAGGGACACCAGGTGGGGTATTCCAGGATCAGGCCCAATGGCTGGGCTTTAGTTCGTTAGTTTTTTTGAAATTATATTGTCGCTCCTCGGATTATGGTCGATTGTCTAACCGTGGTTTTTATCCTCGGATGTTTTACAGATAAGAACCACGTCTCCCCAAAGCTCAGTCTGGTGAACGTCCCGGCGCTCAACTTTCTGCTCAAATCGGAGATATTCCAGAGTGAGGACGGACAGCTAAGAGATGCGCACCTGATTCTCGACTACGAGCCCTTGTCGCGCGTGTTCCAGGACGTAGGCCAAGCGATCCGAGCCAGTAGTTCTAGGCTTGCTCAAATTGACGTTTCCAAACCGGGTTTCCTTGCCCGAAAGGACCTCCCTCCTGTTGTATTGCCACTCCCTCCTGCTCGTCAACAGTTAGCCGGGCTGAGCGAGGAGCCGCTGCCGTCACCTCAGTCGTTAGACGCCGAGATCAACCGGTTCCGATTTGAAGAAGAGGCGGGCGCAGCAGAACAGCCGGTCAAGCTCTCGGATTCGGAGGTTGAGCGCGAGGGACATTCCTCAACCCTTCAGGTGCGGCTGCCTGTGATGAGACCAGACACGAGCTCCGAGGAAGAAGGAATGGATTTGAAGCCAAGGACCGGTCTTAGAGGCCTGATGGCCGGAAGGAGCAAAGGGGGGTCTACTCCTGGAGAACCTTCCAAGAACAAGGTTGTTTCCAACCTGCCTCCTCCTCCCCCTCATCCTCCCACTAACCCCGGACTAAAGGCGGACCCTAACTTGAAGAAGAAAAGGCCCGTAGAGGTCTTGGATGAGGGTGAGATACTGCCCCCAAAAGGGGGAAAACAGTAGAAAAAGTCCAAGGATCCCCATGACAAAAAAGATCGAACGGTGGAGGTTTCCGAGGAGATTGAACTGCGCCTAGCGCAATGAACTTGGGCTCCTCGACTAGAGGTGGGGGGAGCCGCCATTCCCTGGGATGCCACCATCTGGGAGTCCTAGAGGGAGCATGCCGGCACCCTGGCCGAGGCATTGGAGCAGCCCCTTCTCCTCCCCAGGGACATGGAGGGCCTCAGGCGCATTAAACAGCTGGACCTCTTTATGTCGCTGAAGAGGGACCTAGCGATGGTAGGCTAATCTCTTGCGTTGCATACTGGCATGCTTTATTTACGTTTCATGACTCCCTTGTTTGCCCATGTGCAGGTTACTCAGCAGGTATTCGTGGCTGAGGAATGCATCAAGAGGGCACATGAGGACATTAAGGCCGAGGTCCACCTCCATCTGGAAGCTGAGAGGCAACTCGGCACCTTGAGGCAAGAGAGAGCCAATCTCTTCGGTAAGTTGAAGGAGGCCAAGAAAGCTCGCCTAAGCGCCCAAGCGGGTCTAAAGATCGTGGAGAGGCAGGCCGAGGATCAGCACCAACAACTGCACGTGACCGAGATCAATCTGGCCACAGAGAAGCAGAGGGTTGTTGATCTAATGGCCGAACTCTAGAAGGCCAAAGAGGCGGCTCGGATGGCCAGGGAAGCCGCCGAAGCAACGGTGGAGGCGTCCTGCGAACGAGGCGTGCAAGACACAGAGAAGCGGCTCACTGAGGAGGTGGCCGTGGTGTGCAAGGACTACTGCACCGAGTCCTGGGGAGTTGTAATGGACCGAGCGAGAGTTCCTACAGACTCGGAGCTCAGGAGAGCTGAAAGTGTCTTCTTCCCCGTGGAGATACGAGAAATTTCAGATCCTGAGCCCTTCCTTGCTCTCGAAGCCCCTGCTACTGGTGCCAAGGTTCTAGCGGGGGTAGAGGTGGGCGAGGAGGGCCAACCTCCTCAGAAGGTTCAGCTGTCTGAAGATGAGCTTACCATTAATGAGGTGGTCTCCAAGGCCAAGGATGCCGAAGCTGAACCCAAAACAGACAAAGTGCCTCCTAAGGCTGCCGACCCCGATGAGCTCCAGCCGAAGACTTAGCTATAGGAGTTTTGCTTTTTTATCTTTTGTGTACTTTTTATGTGTTTAATGGAAAAATAGTGTAGTTTCCGTGTACTTTTTGGTGTTTAATGGAAGTGTTTTATCCTTCAATTTACTGTTGTTCTTCTTTATTCTTCTTGAGGTTTACTGCTGTTTAGCACTGATGCATTGTTGTCTATAAATATGTGTAAAAATAACTATCTACTAACACAATACCCTTTAATACCAAATGCATTCTCATGATTCTTGAGGGAAATGATTATAAACTGCATATGCGATGCACTGTTGTCTACAAGTATAAGTAGCTTGGTTTTAGAATGGAACGTAGTGTTAATTTCCCTTAAGAACGTGGTCCAAGGACCCAGCGTTGACTTAGGTTCTGTTTGAACACTTGTAAAAAGTAACTTAGTGTTAATTTTCCCTAAGAACGTAGTCCGAGGACATTGCATTGACTTAGGTTCTGTTTGAACACTTGCGAAAAGTAACTTAGTGTTAATTTCCCCTAAGAACGTGGTCCGAGGACACTGCATTGACTTAGGTTCTGTTTGAACACTTGCGTAAAAAGTAACTTAGTGTTAATTTCCCCTAAGAATGTGGTCTGAGGACACTGCATTGACTTAGGTTCTGTTTGAACACTTGCGAAAAGTAACTTAGTGTTAATTTCCTCTAAGAACGTGGTCCGAGGACATTGCATTAACTTAGGTTCTGTTTGAACACATGCGAAAAGTAATTTAGTGTTAATTTCCCCTAAGAACGTGGTCCGAGTACACTGCATTGACTTAGGTTCTGTTTGAACACTTGTGAAAAGTAACTTAGTGTTAATTTCCCCTAAGAACGTGGTTTGAGGACACTGCATTGACTTAGGTTCTGTTTGAACACTTGCGTAAAAAGTATCTTAGTGTTAATTTCCCCTAAGAACGTGGTCCGAGGACACTGCATTGACTTAGGTTCTGTTTGAACACTTGCATATCGTAAGTTTGTGTTACGGATCAGACGAATGACTGACAGGGAGGGGATAAGGGGAGCTTTTATTAATAATAGTACCTTTTCAGGTTGTTTACATTCCACGGGTGTGGTACAATTCTTTCATCCAAATCTTCAAGGTAGTACGCACCTATACCTGCCACCAAAGTGATGCGATAGGGGCCTTCCTAGTTTGGTCCAAGCTTTCCCCAGGCTGGGTTCCTGGTGTTTCCCACGACTTTCCTCAGTACTAGGTCTCCTGTCGCAAGGGGTCTTAACTTTACATGGGTGTCGTAGCTTTGTTTGAGTTTGTTCTGGTAATACGCCAGTTGGACCCTTGCGCTTTCCCTCTGCTCGCCTATCAGATCCAAGCCCCTCTCCAGCAATTCGTTGTTAGTGTTTAGATTGAAACGGGTGGTTCTTAACGTTGGGAAACCGGTCTCCAACAGGATCACAGCCTCAGCCCCATAAGTCAACGAGAAGGGGGTTTCCCCCGTTGACCTCAGTGGAGTAGTCCTGTATGTCCAGAAAACGTGAGGTAGCTCTTCCACCCACTTTCCCTTCGCGTTGTCCAGCCTCTTCTTGAGTCCGTTTACTATAGCCTTGTTTACGGCCTCGGCTTGCCCGTTCCCTTGGGGGTAAGCAGGAGTGGAGTAGCAATTTTTGATCCTAAATCCGCAGCAGTACCGTCTGAAGGCCTTGCTGTCAAACTAAAGGCCGTTATCCAATATGAAGGTGTGAGGGACCCCAAACCGGGTGACAATGTTCCTCCAAACGAACTTCTTGACATCTATGTCTCTGATGTTGGCCAGTGGTTCAGCCTCTACCCATTTGGTGAAGTAGTCCATGCCGACAAGGAGGAATTTCTTGTTTCCGACGGCCTTGGGGAAGGGGCCTACGATGTCCAAGCCCCACTGAGCAAAGGGCCATGGGCTGGATAGGGGATTAAGGGTTCCGCCCGACTGATGCATGTTTGGTGCGAATCTCTAGCACTGATCGCATTTCCTCACGTATTCCTGCGCTTCTGTTTTCATATTGGGCCACCAATAGTTTTGAGTAATGGCTCTGTGTGATAAGGATCTTCCTCCGGTGTGGCTTCCACAAATCCCTTCATGCAACTCTTCTAGGAGCAACTCCGTTGCCTCGGGGTGTACACATAGCAGATACGGCCCGGAAAAAGATCGTCTATATAACCTCTGGTCCTCCGATAGCCAAAACCGCGAGGACTTCCTTCGAATCTTGTCGGCTTCCCCTTTGTCCTCGGGGAGAATGTCATCTTTCAAAAACAGTGTTACAAGATCCATCCAGTTGGGCCCTGCCCGGACTTGGTGGACGCATGCTGCATCTTGTTTCATCCCAGTGGGCGTTTGCAAGTCTTCCACGAGTATGATCCAAGGAAGGCCCTGATCTGAGGAGGTGGCTAGTGTGGCTAGGGAGTCGGCGTGTGTATTCCTGCTTCTGGGGATGTGTTGCAGGGTGAAGGTGTCAAAACAGGACTCTAGAAGTTTGGCTCGGCCGAGATATCCTTGCATTTTCTCGTCTCTTGCTTCTAGTTCTCCGTTCACTTGGCCTATGACTAGCCCTGAGTCTGAGTATATGCTTACCTTTTTTTCGCCTAGCTTTTTCACCATCGACATCCCTTTCAGTAGGGCCTCATACTTGGCCTCGTTATTCATGGCCGAGAAGCCTAGCCTTAACTCTTTTTCAATGATGAGCCCCTCAGGAGAAGTCAAGACTAGCCCCACCCTGGAACCCTTCTGGTTCGATGCTCTGTCAATCCACACCTTCCAACAAGCAGAACATTGGAGGGAGGCAAGATCGACTGACTTGAGGTCAACGTCAGGTGCCTCGATTATCCCTTCTGAAGAGGGTTCGGTGAATTTGGCCACTAGATCTAAGAGGACTTGTCCCCTGACCGAGGTGCAGGGTATATATTTGATGTCGAAAACCCCTAGAATCGTTCCCCACTTGGCAACTCTCCCCGTATAATCAGCGCTCCGAAGTACGGACCTAAGCGGAAGCAGCGTCAGAATGATGATCGTGTGAGCTTGAAAGTAGTGAGGGAGTTTTCGCGTGGCGTGGACCACTGCCAGGATGGCCTTCTCCAGGGGTAAATAGCGGATCTCAGCCTCGTGTAGTGACTTGCTCACGTAATAGACCGATCGCTGTATCCCATTGTCCACTCATACCAGTACTAGGCTTACTGCGTGTGGTGCCACGGCGATGTAGGCGAACAGGACTTCATCAGCCTCAGGGCTGGACATGATTGGTGGCCGAGAGAGGTATTCCTTGAGCAATTGGAAGGTCGAGCTGCACTCTTCGGTCCATTCGTACCCTTTCCATTTGTTCATCAGGAAGAAGAATGGCCTGCATCTCTCCGCTGACCGAGAAATGAATCGGTTCAGGACGGCAATCATTCCCATGAGTTTCTGAACCTCTTTGGGGTTCTGGGGCTGTTGTAGGCTATTAATGGCTCTGATCTAGTCGGGATTGACTTCAATCCCTCTATAGGTGACCATGTAGCCTAAGAATTTCCCCGATCCAACTCCAAACGAGCATTTGGAGGCGTTGAGGCGCAGTTTATGCATCCTGAGGATTTCAAAGACACCTCTAAGATCTTGTACGTGGTCAGACACCTCCTTGCTCTTTACCACCATGTCGTCTATGTACACTTCTACGTTCCTACCCAATTATGGCTCGAACATCCTAGTCATCATCCGTTGGTAAGTGGACCGTTCTTCAGCCTGAAGGGCATCACTTTGTAGTGGTAGTTTCCGATGGGCGTGACGAAAACGGTCTTCTCGTGGTCTTCTAGGGCTAACGGGATCTAGTGGTACCCTTGGAAGGCGTCTAAGAAGTTCATCCGCGGATGGCCCGCGGTGGCATCTACCAGCTGGTCTATCCGAGGCATGGGGAAGGGATCTTTTGAACAAGCCTTATTCAGGTCTGTGAAGTCCACACAGACTCGCCATTTGCCGCTCTTCTTCTTGACGACGACTGTGTTGGCCAGCCACTCGGGATAGAAAACTTCCTTGATAGCCCCTGCCTTCTTGAGCTTCGTCACTTCAGCCCTCACATTGTCGGCATGCTCCTTGGACGGGCGCTGAGGAGGTTGCTTTTTCGGGGTGAGGGAGGGGTTGACATTTAGGTGGTGGCATGTGAAACTTGGGTTAACCCCTAGGGCCTCGTGAGCATCCCACGCGAACACGTCCAGATTTTTCCTAAGGAACTCGGCTAGTTCCTTCTTCTCCTGAGGGGGCAACTGAGAGCTAATTTGGAAGAATCTCTCTGGGTCCTCACCGATCACCACTCTCTCCAGCTCCTTGCATCTTGCCCCCTCGGCAGGCTCTCCAGTTGGTGATCCAGGATCCTTTAATTGCTATAAGCCATTTTAGGCAGAGGTTGAAGGCTCTGCCTCAGGCCAGTATGCAATTGCCACCACTAAGCATTGTCTTGCTGTGGCTTGACACCCGATGATTTCCATGACCTGCCCTCCAGAGGGAAACTTCACCTTTTGGTGCAGGGTGGAGGCGACGGCCCCTAACGTATGGAGCTAAGGTCTAGCGACGATGGCAGTGTAGGGTGAATACGTGTCCACCACGATGAAGTCTACTTCCATTACCTCCAGTCCCGCTTGGATGGGCAATCTGATCTGGCCTTTCGGAATAACTATTTTTCCATCAAAGCTAACGAGAGGAGAGGCGTAGAGGGGCCAGGTCTTCGGGCTTAAGGCCAAGTCCCTTATAGAGGTTAGGGTACATGATCTCGGCACCGCTTCTGCCGTCTACCATTACTCTCTTCACGTCATACCCAGCAATCCTAAGTGTCACCACTAACGCGTCATCGTGAGGCTGTATGGTTCCGACTTTGTCCTCCTCAGAAAAGCTCAGGACTGGCATGCCATCTACTTTGGCCTTGTTATGACTCGAAGCGCTGTCCTCGGTCGTAGGACGGGTCACAGACATCACCCTTGACGGGCACGAGCCGGTCCTCCCGAGGGCTGCGAGAATGACATTAATCGTACCCACCGGGGGCCTCATGATCATGTCGGCACGGCGCTTGTTTTGCACGCCATTGGTATGATGCAGGAGGTGTCCTAGCCGTTCTTCTCGAACAAGCTGGTCCAGATGGTTCTGCAGGTTCCTGCAGTCCTCGGTGGTGTGCCTTGGCTCTTGATGGTATTGGCAATACAGGTTCCTGTTACGTTTCATAGGGTCCCCGGCCATCTTGGGTGGCCATTTGATGAACGGTTCGTACTTGATTTTTTCCAAGACTTGGTGTATTGGTTCTCGGAACACGGCATTAACTATCTGCCTGACGGGCTCTCTTCTCGGCCGGTTCTCATTGCATCTATCCGACCTGAAATCCCTCCACTCCTAGGAGATAACATTTGCCTTTCCTCTCCCCTGCAGCTGGTCCTCCTCGACTCTCTTGTACTTATCGATGCCGTCCATAAGCTGATGTACGCTGGTGATTGGCTTACCTGTGAGGGATTTTCTCAGTCCGTGCTCGGTCGGCAAGCCGAACTTGAAAGTGCTAACAGCGACATCGTCGAATTCTCCATCTATCTCATTAAACATCTCCCAGTATCGGTCTGAGTAGGTTTTAAGGGTCTCCCCTTCTCGCATGTACAGGGACAGCAACGAGCCTAAAGGCCGGGGGACTCTGCTGCATGTGACGAAACGGGAGCCGAACGCCATGACCAGCTCTTGGAATGAGTCTATAGATTCGGCCTTTAGGGCGTCGAACCACCTCATTGCCATAGGTCTCAGGCTGGATGGAAAAACTTTGCACATCAGCGCCTCGTTCTTGGAGTGGACCGCCATTGGCTGATTGAAGTGACTGACGTGCTCCATGGGGTCCGTTCGACCATTATACATAGTGAACGTAGGCTGGTGGAAACGCCGTGGGAGCCTTGCCGCCTCGATCTTACGGGTGAAAGGCGACTTGGAGATCTGGTGCAATGCTTTACTCATGGCATCGCTTCTCGGGCCTCCGTGAGAGGACCCTCGTGCTTATGCCCGCGATGGTACTCTTCTTCATGAGAGAAAGTCTTGCTCGGGGGAGTTCTTGACCTCCGCCTATAGTCATCATCCCCTTCGTCGTTGAAGGAGCTATTGGAGCTGGATGAGTCTCGCTTTCTTCAGGCGTTGCGTAGCTTTCTTTTCAGCTCATGGATTTCCAACTGCAGAGCCCTGTTGTCGTGGGACCTCCGGGAGGCATGACTCCTTGTTCGGGGGCGGCTTCCGTCGCCATGCATGGTACGTGCATTGGCCTTGCGGTCTCTTTCACGTTCGAGGTTTAAGAAGCCATCCTGGTGCTGAGACTCAGTTGATTCCGCTTGACGTGGATTTGACCTCACCATGTTTGTCCGTTATACTCGCTACTTCGCAAAGCCTTCCCACAGACGGCACCAATTGTGGAGACTCGAGATTTGAGTTCTGGGCCCAACAAGGTGCAAGGGCTCGAATCCAAGAATTCCAAACAATAAATTTATAGAGAAATGGGTTGGAAGGCTGGGCTTACATAAGCCTGATAACGGGCCAATATCGTTAGGACAACAGAAGGATAAACTGTCAACCTTTCTTACAAATAAGTGTCCTCGGCCACGTCCAAGGGGATTTCCTCTTTCTCTATTCACCTATAAGACTTAATACCCAAAATTTCTCACCCCATGCCTCAGGGGCCCCTTACATTATATACCCCCTCTTTGGATGATCCTGAGCCTCCACTTGTTAGTTATCCACGCTACCACTTTAGTACCTGTTCCATCAACCACCATATTCAGCCTCCTGTGAGTTGTGGTAGCCAAGACAGCACTGTTTGGGGGTCTCCTCCACATAAATGCGTCCAGGAAAGTGGCTGCAGTGCATTAAATGCGAGGGTGACAGCTTTTCTTTAGTCACCTCCCAATTTCGATGGTTGCCGTGTTCCAGGTATGCGTCTTTGCTGCTGAACCCTTGCTGGGACTCATGGGATTTGGATATGGCCCGTGCCTGGGTTGTCCGAGGAGGCCCTTTGTCCTCGGACGGGCTCAAGGCCCAACACAGAATTTGGGCTTTGGCCCCCACAAAAACCTATTAGTTGATTAGTCAATGACCTAAACAGCTAAACCAAATCTAACCCAAACTAGATTGACTCGACCTGTTTGCCAAGTATGGGGCATTTGCTAAGTTAAAAAAAAAAAAAAAAAGAACCAGAAAAAGCCCAACACCCCTAAAGGCTCTTCACACTTTATAATTCTAGTTTGAGTTGCACTTTTTTTTCTTCTTCTATCAATGTTGCATGTTTTAAGTTTTTTTAAAAAAATTGTATTGGCTGTTAGATCAAATTTAACATGAAACAATTAAAATTATTATTTTAAAAAATATGCATAATTCCCTGTAACTGCCGTATCATTAATATAAAAGTTGTTATGAATTTCAAATGATAATATACACACATGATAATCACTAAGTAATGGATATTGTAAAAAATGAGTTTATCAAATGCAAGGTACTTCATGTGCAAAGAATGACATTAAAAGAGAGTTGACCAAATGCAAGATACTTCATTTTAAAAGACTTAATGTGACAATACATTCACATCCACTGTTGTAAAACACCTAAAAATCTAAAATAGATCTAAGTCATATATACTAATTACCCAAAAACACCCCCTTAGCATCACTATACAAAAATTTGCAAAAGTTGAAGTTCTCTTCTAAATATACAAGAGAATCTTTAGCTCTTGCAAAAAGTTTAAATATCTTCACCATACAAAAATTTGCAAAAGCTACAGTCGTCTTCTAAATATACAATAGAATTGTAGCTCTTGTAAAAAAATTATATTATTTATTTATTAACTTTTTGGTACTCTCTCCTCTCTTGTACCCTCTCTCCTCTGCTTTCTCACTAGATCTATAGTGGTTGACTCTCCCTTACTCTCATGACACCGCCAACAATGGTGGTATCATCGAATCGGTGGTGAATGACAAATTTCATCCAAACATTGTAAAAAGTATTTTATCCTAATAAAATCTTCTTATTAATTTACCATAATTACAAAATATTATTATCATCAATTATTGTTCATGAAGATATTTTTTTATGAAGCCCAATTTGTATTGAAAAGTAAGGCATAAACATTTATGGCTTATTTGAATTGAGGGAGAGGGATGAGGAGTATAGTAGAGTTGGCCAAAAATTAAGAGTAGAAATTAATTTTCAGCCAACTTTACTCTACTCCCTCCTGCCCCTCAATCCAAACAAGCGCTTAGTTTTGCAAGACACAAATAGTGTTAATTGGAAATTTTTCAAGAAAAGAAGGAAACCAATCTACATCATACAACATTCATGTGATATGCCACTAAAGTTTAATAAACAATATTCAACAAAAAAAAAAAAAGTTAATAAACAATAACCTTTACTCTATCCAATAACACAATAATTAATTCTACTGATGACATCATGAAGCATTCATGTGACATGCCACTAAAATTTAATAAACAATAACCCTTACTCTATCCAAAATCACAATAATCAACTCTATTATGACTTCATGAAGCATTATATATAGGATGTAGCCACTTGCTAGAGATTCTTCAAATGGACAACACATTAACACACTTGGAAAAAAAGAGAGTAAGTTATTGCAATTTAAAAAACAAAGATTATTATTGCAAAGACCTTCAATAGATTATCTTGTTGAAGAAAGTACATTATATAACAATAAAAATAGTTGTAAGTCCAACCTATTTGGCTCATTATTATTATCATTATTATTATTATTTATTGTTATCAAGGTTTTTTTTTTTTTTTTTGGCTTGTACTGTCATCGAGGTTAAGGTCTTGAAACTCCGTAGATAACAGCATCATACCGAACAAAAAAGTTACTTTCTACTCAATAACCATGCTATGTGAAAGGTCTTGGATGAAGGCATTGATGTTGGTTTCAGATGATCCTCCTTTTGCAATTGCACGTTGACAAATTTGTTGAACTTCACTTGCTCTTGTCCTAATTTCTTTCACTTCATCATTTTCAAAGTTCATAAATTTCTGCACTAGCCTTGAAATTTCCACGCTTGACACCAAATTGTTCATTCCCACATCTTGCTTCACCCTCCACCCAATTTTCCAATCTTCCACAATTAACTTACTATTCAGAATTTGATCAAAGATTATGGGAAAGGTAAGAAAAGGAAGACCACATAACATTCCTTCTCGAGTGGAACTCCACCCACAGTGTGACCAAAAGCCCCCTATAGAAGAATGAGATAAGACCATCAATTGATCGCACCAAGGCACTACTAATCCTCTATGACCACAAACCTCTTTCAATCTGCTAGTCTCGTCACGTGCCACCCAAAAGAATCTGACACCACTATCACACAAACCAGCTGCAATTTCATCCATTTGGGCACTAGAAAATGAAAGAAAACTTCCCATTGAAATATATATAATAGAACTTCTAGGTTGGCAGTCTAACCAATGTAGATAGTTGTTGTCACTGTGATTTGTGTTTTTTCCAAAATCAAAGTTAGGTGTGATTTGACCCATAGCATATGCCGGGAATGAGAATTTTGCTTTTAGAACATCAAATACTTTGGATTCGAACTCATAAGTGGAAGTTAATAAGAGATATTGTGCTTTGTTTACCCATGAAAAAGCTTCGAGAATTCTTTGCGTTGTTTGTTGGTTTCTCCCATCAAAAGAAATATTCACTAGTTGTGTGGAGGAAATTCCAAGGATGTAATCTACATGCTCCTCAGATTTTTCTGACATAAAAAAAAAAAAAAAAAAAAAAAAAAAAAAAAAAAAACCCAATGGTATCAATAGAAATCCACAATTGGGTAAACATAATCCTAGTAAAAGTATGACAATGAAGAAACTACGTTAATTGGTAATTAGTTCACTTATTTTTCTAGCTATTTTGAAGTTTTGTTTGAGTTGCTATGAAAATAAAGTTGACTTATTGTTGAATTGGTTCTTTTGTCTAAGGTAGCTATAAGAGTTAAATCTCATAGGCAAAAAATTAATAAGAAAAAATAAAACTAAAACAAAAAAAAAAAATGTAAGAACAAAATTTGGTTACAAACTTGGTTATAACATAAGGCTACTACCAATAATAGGAAAATTATATGTGTCCTTGTCATATGCAATGCACCTGAAATTGATTGTATACAATCACTTAAGTGTGATTTAGTAAGTAAATACATGACATTTTCCTATTGTTGATTGTAGCCAAAATTTATCCAAAAAGTAATCAATCCTCTAATTTGTCAAGGCATTCTCTCCATTTTCATAATTTTATTGCCTTTGTTTAGCAGCTATAGCTTCATTTTGCACTACCAAATCAATCTCTTTGATAATCTTTCAAAGCAAAGAAAGAAAATCACCCTCCCCTCACGCCCAGGGGAAAAAAATGATTTCTATGAGAAACCAAGAACTTGACCAAGGATATGGTACAAGTATAATATGGTAAATATATAGACGAGTATATTTCAGCATTTTTAAAAAAGAACATTTCAAAATTTTGGCATAAAAATACGGAATCAGATAAAAAGCAATACATGTATCGTACGGGTATGTTACGTTTATTTAAAAAAAATAGTAACAAAAATATGGAAAACATTTACCATATATATTTTTTTATAGATAAAAGCAAATAATATTTGTATCATAACTTTTTTACTCTTGCTAAGTGTGGCTTAATCCTTAGAAGATCCCAACAAAATTTAAATTTTTAATTTTTTTTTTTATAAGCGGGTAGCAACTTTCATTAAGAATAAGATAAAATCAATACATCTTGAGCCAAAGCAGACTCGATCATATGAAATTTAAATTTTTCTAAGAATGATGTTAGAGATATTACAAATATAATTATATAGGTCTTATAAATTGACACATCACTAATTATAAAAAGTAAATACTCATTATTATGCACATCAATCATGTTCATCGGCTCATTGATTATTAAGTTTTTGTATTAGGAGTTAGGGGTGTACATGGGTCAAGTTGGGGAGTTTTTTTAACCCAACCCACCATGGTGGGTTATAAAGATCCAACCCAACCCAACTCAACCCAACCCATCATATGGGTCCAACCCAACCCATGTGGGTCGGGTTGGACCCATAGGTTGGACAGTTTTTTTTAATAATAATAATAATAATAATAATAATAATAATAATAATAATTATTATTATTATTATTATTATTATTATTATTATTAGAACAACATTATCACAAATAAGGACAAATTTATAACCAAATAATCATGAGCATAATACCAAACAAATACAAACTATATAAGAAGAACTTAGGGTTTGAGTTTTATTTAGGAAGGGAGGCAAAAAAGTAAATAACAAAATTATAATTTTTTAAAAAGTTTAAAAATATATTAAATATAGGTGGGTTGGATTGGGTTAGATGGATTTGTAAATCTCATGACTTGAACCCAACCCGACCCACTATAAAAATAAAAATAAAATTCATGACCCAACCCAACCCACCAACCCTTAAAAACTCACCCAACCCGGTGGGTTGAGTTGGGTTATGTCGAGTAAGTTTTGGTAGGTTGGTAGGTTTGCTGTACACCCTTATTAGGAGTAATGTTACATCCACAACAATTTCATAACAAATTCCTTGTGGCAAATTGGTGATAGTGAATAAAAAAAATGATATTAGTAATGGATAGAGATTATAATCAAAACCAACTTACTACTTAAACTTTATTAAAAAAATTGTTATGAAAATATTGTATATGCAACATTACTAATTTATGTTGTAGTATTATTTATTTTATTTTATTTTTTATTAAAGAAACTAAACATGATTATTTGGGCATTGGAAATGAAATTTGTGTTTTGTTCTTAGCTTTGTTTTTAATTTTTGGGTTATATACTTGAAATATATTAAGCATGACATGCTCATTCTCTTAGGATACGTTTGGTGGACTGTAATGATGATTACATAGGAATATGAATAGATATTGTAAGGAATACAAGATGATGTAATGTAATACTTATTACTATTCATTTGTTTGGTAAAAATATAAGAATAAAAACCTGAAGACAATGGAATGAAAGCATTTTAAATCTTTTTTTTTTTTAATTATAACATTAGAACAAAATTTAAGATGTATTTTAGAAAATATCTTACTCATATAATTATATTTCCTTAAAAATGATATTTTTTAAATTTGAAAGAGAGATTAGTTGTTTTTTATGATTTTTTTTTTAATTTCATAATTGTTATATGCATATGGAAAGTTTATTTATTTCAAAATATATTAATTTTAGAAATTAATACACCTACTAAGGAATAACTATTACAATCCTTTTAGAGAGGAATAGTTATTCTTCGTTTTAGAGCATAGCTATTCATAAGTAATATGTAATGACTACTCCCTGTAATAAAAACATAACCAAACTATTGAATAGCTAAACCATAAGAATAATTATTACATTACAGTGATTATTACAGTTTACCAAACATACCCTTGGTGTTTGACATGTGTACATTTTTATTGAGATTTTTAAAAATATTTTATATCTCTTGTCTTGCACTAACCACTGTCAAGTTTCAATAAAAGTTACTTTTAATCTTTTATAACAATCTGTACAACTCGTTGACTTGTCCGTAACTAACGTGTGATATACGTCTAGCCTCATAATAATGCATTTAATTTTGTATGTTTGCACACAATACGTAAGATGCGAGTAATTTTAATTGTTACACACGGTACAATAAGTGTACTTACTAACTATACTACATTGTCAATATTGGCTTCTTAATTATTTGCATTTTTTTCTTTTGAAAAAGTCAAATATAATAGTTAGATTTCTCATAATATACAAGTTAAATAAAAGTCATATTTATTACATTATTATATGTCCAGTATTCTTCTAAATGGAAAATTAATTAAAATAGTATTGCCACATTAAAAATAAAATAAAATAAACTCAAACAAATTAATCTTTGCGGTGGTTGCTCTCCTTTGTTAGAACCACTTGAGGACTTCAAGATCAATGATTGTTGGTGGACACTGGTGGTTGTTCTCAAAGGATGAACTAACTTAAGGGCGTAGGTTATGAGCTAACTTTTAAGGATTTGTTAAAGGTGAAAGGTTTTTTTTTTAATTATTTATTATGTTTTTTAGGAAGGAGCCACAAGTATGGATCATCTGGCTATTATATTTAATGGGTCCTTTTAAATTAAATTTTATTACTTATTAGGAAGCCACGCTATAATTTTGGATTCAAACTTTAAAACATTTTTTTTTCACATCATTATTCTAATTTTTTTTTTTTTTTGTTGAGTTTAAATTCTATCAGGATTCACTATAGAAGCTTTTATATTTATTGTCTATATTAGAATTTTTTTCATATTATATTTTCTTTAAATAATATAATAGATTCAATTCCATTAACAAACACAATCATATATTATGAATATCTTTTAATAATCCGTTAACTTGCTGACTTGTCTGTAACTAACGTGTGATGTACTAATGTACGTCTAGTCTCATAATAACGTGTTTAATTTAGTATGTTTGCACACAATACGTAAGACGCGAGTAATTTTAATTGTTACGCACGGTACAATATGCATACTTACTAACTATACTACATTATCAATATTGGCTTTTTAATTATTTTAATTTTTTTCCTTTTGAAAAAGTCAAATATTATAGTTAGATTTCTCGTAATATACAAATTAAATAGAAGTCATATTTATTACATTATTATGTGTCTAGTATTATTCTAAAAGAAAATTAATTAAAATAGTATTGCCACATTAAAAAATAAAATAAAATAAACTCAAACACATTAATCTTTGTGGTGGTTGCTCTCCTTGGTAGAACCACTTGAGGACATCAAGATCAGTAATTGTTGGTGTACACTGGCGGTTGTCCTCAGAGGATGAACTAACTTAAGACCGTAGGTTATGAGCTAACTTTTAAGGATTTGTTAAAAGCAAAAGACTTCTTTTTTTTTTTTTTTTTGGTTTTTTGGGAGGGAGCCACAAGTATGGATCATCCGTCTATTATATTTTATGGGTCCCTTTAAGTAAAATTTTATTACTTATTAGGAAGCCATGCTATAATTTTGGATTCAAACATTAAATTATTTTATATGTCTATAATCCAAATCTATATGCAATATAAAATAAAATAAAAATGATTTTATGTTAACTTCTTCTATTATTGCCACATAAACTTTTAAAACACTTTTTTTTTCACGTCATTATTCTTATTTGTATTTTTCATTGAATTTAAATTCTATAAGAATTCACTATAAAAGCTCTTATATTTATCATTTACATTAGAATTGTCGTATTATATTTTCTTAAATTAATATAATAGATTCAATTCCATTAACAAACACAATCATATATAAGGTATATATCTTTTAATAATTATCAAAGTCCATATTTTTTTTATTATAAAAAAACATAGATAAGATAATATTTTGTTACTTTTGTATGCATTGCAAAGATTACTAATTAATTTTTAATCAATAATTTTTAATATATATAAAACCAAAGCAGTTTGACTTTTTGTTGAACATATAATATTCTATTACCTAAACTTTTGAAACTTAACAATTTTACACATTATTTTTTTAATAAATATAATTAAATTTAAATTTTATTTGATATTTAAACCCTATATTAGATTCTTAGCCCATCATATTTCTTCAAATTCTAGAATTTATAGTTTCATATATAAATAAATCATAATGAATGACTATTAAAAACTAAATCTTTGCTTGGACTATGTTCCATACCATAGACTGGTAAGGTGGGTTATTTTCTTATTGGGTTTTTTGTTTTCCAATAATGTTTTATTTTCCTACTCACATAGTCACATGTTAAAAAAAATTTGAAATATTTTATTTATTATTTACTAAGAAAAAAAAAAAGAAGTAGGAGGAGAGATAAGTAAAAAAAAAATTGTATTAATAATTTAATACATACTCACCTGAGTCAGATGGGAAATGACCATTTTTGACCAAAAGATCCACATGTTGGATGATGGTGAACATGGACGGCGACATAGGCCAAAACGATGCCACCGGAATATTCCTTCGGTTCCCAACTCCGACTACCCAGTAAAGAAAAGTATCAGCCATGATAACTGTAACCGGAGGCTCAAGCTGATCAAGGAGCCACACAAATGGAGCTTCCAACTTCGTCATGACAGCTTCGGCGAAGGAGTAAATGTCAGCTGCGCGGACTAGCTCTGATGGGACAACGTTAGGAATGGTGCCGAAGCGAATGTTGTCGGGCTTAGGATCGGAGCCGATGAAACCAAGCCATTCTTCGGTGACAACGAAAGTGACGAGGATATTGCTGTTTTTGGAAGCTAGTATCTTGCAGAGCCACGGCCTGGTTAAGGCATGGCCACCACGTGGCACTGCGTGGTTGGTTTAGCTTAGACCGAATTCATGTCCGAAACAGGATGTGCCGTAAGTGTAAGCATCACTGATTCAATTTAATAGCAGAGAAGAACACTTTGTATTCTACAAAAGTCAAAAAAATACAACACTTGTAAATATATATATTAATAACGGAAGGACTAGTCGCTTATTAGTTAATTATTATGCAATTTCACATGTGTGCTTTGATTGATAACTTGAAAGTCATAGCAGTGTAGCATGCCATGAGCTCAGCCTTTGTCCTGGTCAAAAAGTAAAACCCAGATACCCATTTTCTTTTTTGTGCATAGAAGACTAGGGCTGTCCACGGGTCGGGCCGGGTCGGTTTTGGGCCCAACTCGGACTCGACCCGCCGGCGTCAGGTGGAGGGCAGAGCAACCCGAAACCGACCGCCGGAAAAATCGGTCGAGTCGGTTTCGGGTGAGGGTGAGCTTCGGTCGGGTCGGTCGGTTGCCGGAGTAAAAAAAATCTGGAAAAGTGAAAAAAAAAATCACCGGAATTTGAAAAATGTCGCCGGAATCTGGAAAAAGTTGCCGGAATCTGGAAAATCATGCCGGAATCTGGAAAATCTCGCCGGTATCTGCATTTTTTTTCGCTGGGATCTGAAAATTTTCACTAAAAATTGCTGGAATTGGCCGGATCTGGCTAAATCCCACTAGATCTAGCCGGATCTGGTCGAGATCTCACCAGATTTGGTCGAGATCTTGTCGGATCTAGCTTGATTTTGCAGGATTTGGCCGGATATTTTATAGAACTCCGGTCGGGTTCGGGTTGCTCGGGTTTTGGAGAAGCAAACCCGCCACCCGACCCGCCGGTGTCGGTTCTTGAGAACGGCAACCCGCCGCCGACCGACTGGGCCTTCGGTTCGGGCCGGAATCGGGTTGGCGTCGGGCGGGTTTGCAGGGTTGTCGGGCTCCGGTCGGGTCTGGACAGCCCTATAGAAGACTAGTGAAGGTTTTCAAATATAAATTTCATATGCACGTGCCATAAAGTGGAGTGTACTAGCCCAGCTATGAATTTTTATTAGATTAGAGCAATCGCATCATGTCAGGGATAATCCTATAAAATACAAAAAGAAATTTATTTTAGACATGTTGACCTAAAAAAATAGTGTATGAGTGGGTGTAAAATTATGCATAAATATACAAGTGTTACAATAACTGTGCATAATAATGGTGCATATATGTACAGTTACCATAGCTCTTCTATATGTTATTTTAATAATTTCTAATTTCTCTTCTTCTTCTTTTTTCTCTCTTCTCCATATGTAAAACCAACGCCCTCATCGTCTTCTTCTCCCTCTAATACACACACTCCCACAGACCCAAAATAAAAAATCAACCACAAAAATAAAAAATCAACCACAAAATCAACGACAAAATCAACCACATACATCACAAAACCAAAGATGTGATCGTAAAAATGAGGTGCGGTGCAGTTATGGTTTTTGGCTAAACTTTAAACCGCACTGCACCGCACATGTGATTGCAAAAATGACATATGATGCGATTATGGTTTTGGGTAAACTACACCGCAAAGTGGGGTGCTAAAAATGGCTCAAAATCGCACTACACCGCACCGCACCGCACTGCGAACACTCCTAGATGGGAGTCACATCAAGGTCCATAGCCTCCCTAATGGCCAAATGTTGATATAGGTTTCCATCAATTTGCCTTTAGGTTGTGGTTGCTTATAAGAAAATATTTTAGGATGTGTGCATCAAGGCACTTGATGCGATCGTCGATGCCACATATTTAGGGCCCATTTGGTTGGGAGAATAGAGAAGTGCGAAGATCAAAAAATATGGAGAGAATGGAAAAGTGAGATAATTGAAAATATTTAGTTTCCCCCATTTATGTTTGGTTGAGAGGGTAGAAAAGTGGAGGGATAGAAAATTTTTTTGTTTGGTTGAGATAAAAAATTAGAGGACTGAAAATAGAGTTTTTATAATTTACTCTTATGTCCCTATTAAAAATAAAACAAAAAGTAACAGATTATATACTTTAAAAATTGTGTATAGATGGGCACTTCATTAAAATGAAAATATAAAATAAAGAAATTAAGCTAAAAATGTTTTCAAAAAAACAAAAACAAAAACCAACCAAAACTGATGAGAAAAAAAAAGTAAGAAACACATGAGCACCCACAAAAAAAAAGAAGGAAAAATAATAATAATAATAATAATAATAATAATAATAATAATAATAATAAGAAGAAGAAGAAGAAGAAGAAGAAGAAGAAGAAGAAGGAGGAGAAGGAGGAGGAGGAGGAGGAGGAGGAGGAAACATCCATAAAAAGACACACAAAAATAAAAGCAGCCAAAAGGCCTAAAATGTCTAGAACGTTTCTGTTGGGGTATATTTTTTTAAAAGTATCAACGAGATTTGCTCCTTGTTTTCTCTACTATAATCTCTCAAATTTAGGGAGATTGAGTTTTGGTGGACTCGAGGAGAAAACACCTAGGCTCAACCAGTTTTCTCTCCCCTCTCTCCTCCCAACAAAACAGCTACTCCAACCATTTTTTCCTCATTTTTCTCTTTTTTATTTTCCATCCAACCACTTTTCACTCCAACTAAACAGAGTCCAAATTTTCTGTCCCACTTTTCCTGCTCCACTTTATACTCCACCAATAAAAACTTGCCACGTGTTCACCTAATTAATTAAATACTATCATTATTGACTTATTAATACACAAAAAGGCAACAAAGAATAGCACCAACACCCAATCACACACGGCCTCACATTGAAAACCGTATCCCACTTGATATCCCAATAAGAAAGCTTATTATACCCCCCCCCCCCCCCAAAAAAAAAAAAAAAAAACCTATCCCCTAAGGGATTGGCACTCCTACCCAAAACTTGTTCAATGGAATACTTATGAATGGGCGGTCTTTGAGAGAGCAATATGGGGTTTGAGCTTCTTGACCACAATGGTGGTTTGGTGTCATTCTTAGTTGGGTTTTTTTTTTTTAAATATTTTTTTTGGTCCTGTCCAAGCATATGGGTGACATGACTTATGGTGATAGCTAGCATTAAATGGGTGATATCATATATGTGTTAATGGCTAAGCAACCATCAGGTACTTAATCATGAGACTACTGACAGAGATAGATAACAGATCCTTGTGAAAAATGGAACAAATGCTAAAGCCTGTTAAAAACATAATTTATATAATTGGTTAATTCTTTGACAAAATGCATTTTACTTGTAATTGGGTAGATCTAGGATGTGATTAGTACTTCAAGAAACATGTTGTTTAAGCCAAGTATTAAAGCCATGAAAATTGGACCAAGAAACAAGTGAAAAAAATTTGTTTATTAAAACTAGATAGATACATCGACAGAAACAATATCTATCGAAGACTTAATGAAGAAAGCTCAATAAAAGCTGAATCTGTCGAGATCTACGAAATCAGAATTCCAGATCTGATTTTCGACTTATGCTGACATGTATGAGTAGGGTTTAAGACCGGCCTAAGGTATTTTGAGGCCTTAAGCGAAACCTTTGAATGGGCCTTTTTTATTGTTTAAATATGTACTTTATATTATTAACTTTATATAAAATATTTTTATTTAAATTTTATTTTTCTTGCTTGTTAAGATGCAAAATTATTAATTAAACTGTATTCAACTTCTTTTAAAATATTCTTTTTAATCGATAATAAGTGCAATTATTTCATTGTTATCTTCTAACTCTATTTTATAAATTTGTTGTTCATTTGTAAGATTTTTAATTGAATTTTTAGCTATATTTTTTTTATTGCTAGTGACAAATTAATCTAGAGATCTGTTTTGAGATTTGGTTTTAAAAAAATTTAAAATTTTTTCCTATCCAAATTCACCGATTTATTTAATAAAATCAAATAGAAAAAATACTTTAAAAAAAAAATAAAGATTAAATAACGCCTAATTGGACCAAGAAACAACGAATTAAGTAGCTAGTGTTCTTTATAATTTAAAATAAGAATTTATGAAATTAAAAAAAAAAAAGAACAAAACGATAAATCTAGAAGAGTGTGGTCATTGTAATACAACCACTAGAGGAGCCTTTACTCTTTACCAAACATTTGCCTCAAAAACCCAAAGAACCTCTACCATGTTCTTTAAAAAGAAAAAAGAAAAATATTGTCTTCTTTCTCCCATTCTTTTCTAAATAACCTAGAGAAAGTAAAATAAGAAAGCTATATCACAAAAAGGTAGAAAATTTTCTGGAAAAGGAGAGGCTTTGTTTTACCTCTTCAAGGGACTGTCGATTGCCAAGGGAGCTGCTTGTAACTGACTACCATTTTAGGTAGAGACGGAAGATCTAAGGTGCGTTCGAATATCGCTTATTTTGCTGAAAATTGGAAACTGGAAACTGAAAATTGAAAACAATAAAAAAATAATAAAAAAGTTACTGTGCACTTATGGTTTACGGTTCATTTGCCTATTTGCACTGTTCATGTCCCATGAACAGTGCAATAGGCACTGGTTAAAAAAAAATTGTGAAAAACGCAAAACATGGCCGTGGACTCCAGATCAAAATACTCACTAGCTAGTGGCAATTTTTGATTATCTGGGAGAATATTTCAGCCTCTTCAGGTAATCAATTTTAGTTTTAGAGTTTTGGAGAGATAAAAGGGGTTTGGTTTATGTTTTTACTTTTTAGTGTGTCTAAGAGACTCAAATTAGTCTAAAATTTTGAAGAATTCTATCCGTTTGAAAGAGAGAGTCAAACAAAATACACGTATATTGAGATTGAAATTTTCACGTATTGGCTAAATTTTAGGGCTTAATTAATACTCACCAAGATAATTAATAATCTAAAATTTTCTTCTACCGGTCTTTGTTTTTTAAATATAGGGTCCGTTTGGATATAGCTGAAAATTGAAATTGAAAACATTGTAGCAAAATAATTTTTAAATGTGTGAATAGTACCGTGGGACCCTTTTTAATGAAAAAGTTGTAAAAAAGTGAAATTTGTGGGACCCGCTGTGGGTTGAAAAGTCAAAAAGTGCGGCTACTGTTCATGAACAGTAGCCAAACAGTGGCTGAAACGCTTGCCAAAAAAAAAATAAAAAAAATAAAGAGGAGAAAACGCGCTACGCATTTGCTTTCTGTTACTGTATATGGGTCCCTTGCGTTTGTAAACACAGATGCAAGAAACGTGTCGCGAGAAACGCACTATCCAAACAAAGATGGATATGTATTGACTAATATTTGAGATTATATTTTTAAATTTCGTTGATCTAGGGCTTGATTTTGGGGGCCTTCTATCACTTGGGGGCCTTAGGCAGTAGCATCACTTATTTCTACTGTTGAGCCGCCCTTGGTAGGGTTTCTTTTCTCACAACCCTAAAACTTATTTTAAAAGCCATTATACATAGATAATACATGCAGAAAGTGACCTAGTGCCTTATTCTCTCTGCAAGAAATTACTGCGTCTTTGGGCCTTAGGGTTTTGTAACCAAGTGCTTCTTGATCTTCATTGTTGATGAAGTGAAGAACTTTGCAGCCAACAACATCTTCTTCAAGTTAATGGAGTTAGTCACGTATTAGAATTCATGCATCACTGGTGGCGTTCATATATTGAAGAGTTCAGAGGTTCTGAAGCGATAAAAGGTTTCTGCTGTAAATTTATTTACAAGGATTGTAGAGTCTAGGGACAAGGGTTTTGCACTAGATCTGAAACTCCTTTTTACTATAGTGAATTGCTTTTCAGAAAGATTTCCCCCCAGGTTTTTACTGTGAAATTAGTTTGTTTCATTAGTTTTCCTAGGTCAGCATATCTTGTTTTATTTACTATTTCGCTGTGCATGATATTAACATGATATTGATATTTATTTATTTTAATAAAGTTTATTCATAATAAATCTAATTAACAACTTGGGTTTAAAACTTGTTAATTCTATTAACTGGGGTCTAAATTTCCCAACAAAGCCTAAAATAAAAACAATCTCAAGAATTAAAGGTCAAAACTATAGTTTACTCCTTACAAAAAGGACCAAGTTTGGGATGAAATACTATAAATTCATATCATCAATATTATAATTCCATAAAGAAATGGAGATTCAAATCTTTATTCTCCCTATAAAGAATAATAAGCAATGTTATTGAGTTACAAGATTTTTTACTCTTTTAAAGGCATTCAGAATCTAGTTTTACGATAAATATTCAAAGCTACCAGATTACGGGAATTTTAATAAATTTTTCTTCAAACCACCACCATTGCTAATGATGTTAATATTATAAGATACATAGTTAATTTCTGTAGGGGTAAAAGACCCAATTTCAGATAGTGGGCCGTGGGCCCGTCCAAGCAGACTTGCCGTCCAAGGACAATAAATCATGAGGACTGTACCTGGTTTAACTCCTCCCTGTAATAAAACTTGTATGAAGGGAGAATGGAGTGGTCCGAAGATCATTGCCTGGTCGGATGATCAAAGGGACAATCCAGGAGAATGTCCCAGCATTGATCCTGTCATTTCTGGGGAACCTCCGGTTCATGTGGGTAAAGAGGGCAGGTGGCTACAAAGAGATATTATGTGAAAGGCTGCTACCACCGCATTTATAACCCTGCAGCTAACCTCCTGGCTGCATTAATGGGGAAAAGACATCTGAACAGTGACCTTCACCCTTTACAGCTGCTATTTGAAGACTTCAATTGAACGTTGATGGGACAAGTATCAAAGGAGACTAACGTAACTCGCACGTGAGGCAAAATTGGCCTATAAATAGAGCGGGAAACAAAGAGAAAGGGGATCGAACAATTAGAAGAAAGAGGGAATTTATTGAAAAGGAGAACAATCAAGAGAAAGATACAAGTACTCAAAGCAGCTGCCTAAATTCACTCCTCGGACTAAGCCGAGAAGAACCCTGTACCATCTCAATATGTCATTAACATTAGTCTGGTCATAATCATACTTGGGCCATCAATCCATACATTCTCAAATCAAGTTTTCTTCGGCCCACTCTCTCAACAAATTCATTCCAAGGATACGATACATGAGATGGGCTTCAATTCCTTCTGCTTGTAGGGCCATCCGTAGATTTGTGTCCTTACAATTGGCGCCATCTATGGGAAGTTAACTGTTGCGTCGGTAAGTTTAGGCTTGAACTATAATTGGATCAGGTCCTAACAAAGCGAAGTCAAATGGCTCTCAGCATATTGATCACTTTGTGCATCTTAAGCTTGAAAGGGACCGTGAAGGGAGCGTGCATACTGTGCACACGGGAAGGAGTAAACGTCAAAATGAAGAAGGCGGGTCCTATAAAGACGCTACTAGGAAGATGCAACGTAAAATTGATCATTTGAAAAAGAAGTTGCGCCATGCGAAAAGGAGGCGTAGTTCATCCAATAGTTCGTCCGTCACCGATAATTCTTCCGGGGATGATGAAGATGATGATTACGAACCTCGGTCACGTACGCCTCCTAGTGAATCCTACTCTCATGAAGAAGAGCAATACCTAGGCCACAGGGGTAGAAACACGTCCTCGAGAGGTGTAGGAAATGATGCGATGAACAGGGTGCTCAACCAGATTTTTAAGTCGCCCTTCACACATAGAATCGAAAAAGGAAGCCTTCCTCGGCGTTTTACTCAGCCCATTTTCACTGCGTATAACGGACGATCCGACCCTGTGGAGCACTTGAGCCATTTCAACCAGAAGATGGCTGTTCACTCCCGGAACTAGACTCTTATGTGCAAGGTGTTCCCTTCCAGCCTAGGACCCATAGCCATGAGATGGTTTGATGGTCTTGCTGCCAATTCTATCGGATCTTTTCGAGCGCTCACTAAGGCCTTTTGCTCTCAGTTCATTACGAACACTAGGGTCCCTCGGCCATTAGATTCCTTGTTATCCATGTCCATGCGAGAAGGGGAGACGCTGAAAACGTACTCGGATAGGTATTGGGAAATGTTTAACGAGATTGAAGGGAGTTTTGTCGACGTGGCTGTAAGAACTTTCAAAGTTGGCTTGCCAGCAGAGCATGATCTGAGAAAGTCATTGACCAAGAAACCCGTGAGAAGCGTGCGCCGATTAATAGACCGTATTGATGAGTATAAGCGGGTGGAGGAAGATCAACTACTCGGAAAGGGCAAAGCCAAGGTTGTCCCACAGGAGAGGAGGGACTTCAGGTCGGACCGATACAGCAACAGCAAGCCACGGAGGGACTATAGCGTGCAGTCCGGATCTGTTGCATCGCAGGCAGTTCATGCCATGTTCTGAGAACCAATCCACCAGATTCTGGAGAAAATTCAAAACGAGTCATACTTCAGATGGCCGAACAAAATGGGGGGAGATCCCACGAAGCGCAATCAGAACCTCTACTGCCAGTGCCATTGGGAGCAAGGGCATACCACAGATGATTGCAAGACTTTAAGAAGCCATTTAGAGCAACTTGCGAGAGAAGGAAAACTATAGCAGTTTATACATCGCCCTAGTAGCTAGGGAGACCTTGGCAGGTCAGGGGCTTCCGGGACCGCCTCATCAAGGCCCCCGTTGGGCATAATCAACGTCATCTTTGCAGCACCCAGAAGAACGGGATCCTGCCCCTCTAAAGTTATGTCCATCTCCAAAACATCTGCCGAGGACACAAGTCAAGAGATAAAGCGAGCCAGAATAGAGATCCGACCAGCCTTAAACTTCTCAGACGAGGATAAGCAGGGCACTATACAAACCCATAATGACGCTTTGGTCATCACTCTTAGAATAGGGGGGTACGACGTGAAGAGGGTGATGGTCGACCAAGGAAGTGGGGCAGAAATCATGTACCCAAACCTTTACAAAGGACTGGGTTTACGACCTGGAAGATCTGACAGCGTATGACTTGCCTCTGGTCAGTTTTGATGGGAAGACCGTCATCCCCAAGGGCCAGATCAGGCTACCTGTACAAGCAGGGTCCGAGGTGGTTGAGGTGGATTTTATTGTAGTGGACGCATACTCTCCCAACACGGCCATTGTGGCCAGACCGTGGCTTGACGCCCTAGGAGCTGTTTCGTCAGCCTTGCACCTAAAGGTTAAGTTCCCGACTCAGGGGCGAGTGGAGGAGCTTGTAGGAAGCCAATCTATGGCAAGACAATGCCTCATAGCATCCATTACACGTCAGTCTACTGTCGAACTAACGACCACCTTGGGCAGGGGCTCGTAACAATCAGAGACCCCGATTCCGGTTAACGTCGTGGAATTGGAAGAGGAGAAGTGTGAGAGATTGGAGAAAGTTGTCATCGACGGGGACCCAGAGAAGTTCTTCTAGGTCGGGGCTCAGCTGCCACCGTGGGATAAGAAAGAGCTGGTGGCATTCCTTAGAAGAAACATCGACGTATTCGCTTGGAACTCTTATGAGGCCCCAGGGGTAGATCCGGAGTTTATCTGCCATCATCTGAATGTAAGCCCAGCTGCCCTACCGAAGAAGCAACCACCTCGGCGCTCATCCAAAGAGCATTCCGCCGCCGTAAGGGAAGAAGTGAACAAGCTCAAGTAGGCGGGGGCTATTAAGGAGGTGTTTTATCCTGAATAGCTGGCCAATACAGTGGTGGTGAAGAAGAAAAATGGGAAATGACATGTATGCGTGGATTTCACAGACTTGAACAAAGCCTGTCCGAAGGATCCTTTCCCCATGCCTTGGATTGATCAGCTAGTGGATGCCACTGTGGGGCATCCGCGAATGAGCTTCTTGGACGCCTTTCAAGGGTACCACCAGATTCCCTTAGCTTTAGATGATCAAGAAAAGACAGCCTTCGTCACTCTTGTTGGAAACTACCACTACAAGGTAATGCCATTTGGGCTGAAGAACGCAGGCTCCATTTATCAAAAAATGATGACAAAAATGTTCGAATCACAGCTGGGAAATTGCATCGAGATCTACATCGATGACATGGTAGTCAAGAGCAAGCTGGAATCCGAGCACGTCAGCGACCTTGAAAGCATCTTTGAAATATTAAGGAGCTATAGGTTAAAGCTCAATGCTTCAAAATGCTCTTCGGCGTTGGATCAGGGAAGTTTCTGGGTTATATGGTCACTCATCGTGGAATTGAGGTGAATCCCGACCAGATAAAGGTCATCAACAACTTGCAACCTCCTCGGAATCCTAAAGAGGTTCAGAGGTTGACCGGAATGACTACCGCTCTCAACCGATTCATCTCCAAGTCGGCCGAGAGGTGTCGGCCTTTCTTCCAGTTGCTGAACAAGTGGAAAGGGTTTGAATGGACTGAAGAGTGCACTCTGGCTTTCCAACAGTTAAAAGAATACTTATCTCGACCCCTCATCATGTCTAGCCCCATGGTGGATGAGGTCCTGTTCACCTATATCGCTATAGCCACCCACGCAGAGAGTTTAGTATTGATTCGGGTAGACAATGGTATTCAGAAACTTGTTTATTATGTGAGTAAATCTCTGCATAAGGCTGAGATCCGTTATTTGCCCCTGGAGAAAGCCATTTATGCAGTTGTCCATACCACTCGCAAGCTTCCTCAATACTTCTAGTCACACACAGTTGTGGTCCTTACCTAACTCCCACTCAGGTCATTGCTTCGGAGTGCAGATTACATGGGAAAGATTGCAAAGTGGGGCACGGTCCTGGGGGCCTTCGATATAAAGTACATGCCCCGCACCTCAATTAAGGGACAAATACTGGCTGACCTGGTGGCCGAGTTCACCAAGCCTGTGCTACAAGAATGTACCGAGAGGGTGCACATGGATGAAAATTCAGTTGGCCTAGTGTCTGTGCAAGAACCCCCACCTTGGAAATTATATGCGGACAGTGCAGCCACTCAAAGAGGCTCAGGAGTGGGGCTAGTCTTGATATCTCCTAAGAATATTGTTATCGAAAAATCCCTCAGACTAAACTTCTCGGCTACTAATAATGAAGCCAAGTACGAAGTGCTATTGGTCGGAATGGCCATGGTCAGAAGAATGGGTGGGAACACCGTGGAGGTATTCTCGGATTTAGCACTGGTCGTTGGCCAGGTCAGAGGAGAGCTAGAGGCACGCGATGAAAGAATGCAGAAGTATTTAAGACATGTCAAGCAACTGCAATCACAGTTCAAGTCATTTAGTTTGCAACATATCCCTCGGAGTGGGAACACGCACGTGGACTCTTTGGCCACTCTTGCGACCTCCTCGGCTCAAGGATTACCCCGGCTCATCCTGGTGGAAGATATACATAAGCATGATAAAGAGGACGAGGGACCTAGCAAATGTCAAATTAGAGTGGGACCAAGCTGGATGGACCCTATGGTGACCTACCTCAGGGATAATGTCTTGCCGCCAGACAAGGCAGAAGCTGACAAGGCGCGGAGGAAAGCTCCTCAATTCTGGCTTTCAAGAGACTATAAGCTATACAAGCGCTCTTTCTCCGGTCCCTACTTATTGTGTGTGCACCCTAAGGCCACAGAGTTGCTCCTTGAAGAGCTGCATAAAGGAATCTGTGGCAGTCACACAGGAGGCAGGTCCCTAGCTCACAGGGCCCTAACTTAGGGATATTGGTGGCCAAATATGTAGAGGGAATCACAAGAGTACGTGAGAAAGTACGATCAATGCCAGAGGTTTGCACCAAACATACATCAGCCAGGGGGAGTTCTAAATCCTCTATCCAGCCCATGGCCTTTCGCTCAGTGGGGCTTGGACATTGTAGGCCCTTTCCCTAAAGCAGCCGGGAGTAAGAAATACTTGGCCGTCGGAACAGACTATTTCACCAAATGGGTTGAAGCTGAGCCATTGGCAAACATCAGGGATGTAGATGTCCAGAAGTTTATGTGGAAGAATATCGTAATCCGTTTTGGAGTGCCACATACTCTCGTCTCGGACAATAGTCTTCAATTTAACAGTAAAGCATTTAGAAGATTTTGCTGTGGACTAGGCATTACGAACAGGTATTCCACCCCCGTGTACCCCCAAGGAAACGGCCAAGCTGAAGCAATTAACAAGGTCATAGTAGGCGGCCTGAAGAAGAGGTTGGATGATGCCAAAGGGAAGTGGGTTGAAGAACTGCCACATGTCCTCTAGACCTATAGGACAACTCCTCGGAAATCCACGGGAGAGACCCCCTTTGCAATGACGTACAGTGCTGAAGCTGTCATTCCCATAGAAACTGGATTCCCCACGCTTAGAACGAGTTCTTTTACCCCGCCTGACAATGACAGACTGCTAAAGAATAATTTGGATCTGGTTGCCGAGCGAAGGGAAACTGTTGCAGTTCAGCTAGCCTACTATCAACACAAGCTCAAGTAGAGATATAATGCTAATGTCAAGCTCAGACCTCTCGCACCGAGAGATTTGGTTTTGTGAAAAGTCGTGGGTACTGCGAAAAACCCAGCCTGGGGAAAATTGGGGCCCAATTGGGAAGGTCCTTACCGTATCCTCTCCATAGCTGGAATAAGAGCGTTTTACTTGGAAGATTTAGACGAAAGGGCAATGTCACACCCTTGGAATGTAAATAACCTCAAAAGGTATTATTATTAATAAAAGTTTTCCTTCTCTCGTTGAAGTCTGTTATATTGCTTGTTTCCTAAGTGTTAAACAGAACCTTGGTCATGCCTGGTCCCTCGGACCACAAACCTTGGGTAAATTAATACTCCTAAGTGTTAAACAGAACCTTGGTCATGCTTGGTCCCTCGGACCACATACCTTGGGTAAATTAATACTCCTAAGTGTTAAACAGAACCTTGGTCATGCCTGGTCTCTCGGACCACATACCTTGGGTAAATTAATACTCCTAAGTGTTAAACAGAACCTTGGTCATGCCTGGTCCCTCGGACCACATACCTTGGGTAAATTAAGACTCCTGAGTGTTAAGCAGAACATTGGATAAATTAACACTTCTCTTCATTTTACTAAGTGTTATCTAGGACCTCAAACATGCCTAACCCCTTGGATCGGACTCTGCAGGAACTTGGTCTTGTGTATTCACTCAGACTACACACTTTGAGGTAGTATTCTCATTCAATTTTAACATCTGTAGCGGTGAAATAGTCTATTGTGTTTGCCTGAATTCATCCCCACTTGTCAAGACAAGATTGAGTTAATTGAATGACTTCGATGTAATCGCTAAGGTTTTCTTATCGTTGATCTTGAGACACTATTATCATATTCATGATGTCCCCATCATTCCATACGAACAGAAGTTTACCTTTACTGCTATCTTAGTCTGTGGACTTAGACTTTTCACAGGTTTAAGAACTACAAGGCAAAATAAGCAGATAAATGAAATCAGAAACAGTTGAAGGCAAACGAAACTTCCTCATTAGATCAAAAATTGAAGTACATTAGCCCGGCATACAAAATGGTTGTTACATTAATAAAAAGAAAAAGCAACAAACAACAACAACTACAAAGAACAAAACCCTAATCTTAAGTCTGGGGAGTGAGGAGAGGAAGGATGTCCGGTCTGCTCGGCTCGGCCTTCAAGGATCCAGCTGCAGTCTCCGAGGGGGCAGTCTCTTCATCCTTAGAAGCATCCTTGGCCTTAGAAGGAGCATCCACACCCGCATCTTCCTGCAGAGCCACTTGTCCCTCCTGAACCACATGATCGGCTTCAAAAGGAACAAGCGCCTGACTTGCTAGCTCCGGAGCTTGAGGCGACAAGGGCACAGGGTCAGCCGGGGTCAAGCTGATGTGTGGATGGAAATATATCCTTATCGGCTGCCTAAGGTCTGAGTTGGCTGGGACTCCTGCCAAGTTCAAAGCCTCCTCCCAGGTGAACTTACAGTAGTCCCTACACACCTCGAAGACCTCTTTCGCAAGCCTTTTCTCCGTTTCCTCTATACCGCAGATGTATTTAGCATCCTTCAAAGCCTTGGCCGCTTCCAGTGCCTCCCAAGCATCCCTTTCAGCCTTCTCAGCCTTCTCGAGGCTAGACTTGAGCTCCAGAACTAGCTGCCTCTGAGTCGCCAGTTCAATCTTAGTGGTGTATAGCTTTTTCCTCTGGTCTTCAGCCTGGTCTTAGGCGTTCTTCAAGCCAGCCTCGGTGCTCGTCCTCGCTCTCTCTTCAATAGTTAGCTTTTTGGCTAACTCTTGTTGTTCATGCTTCACAGCCCCCAAGTTCTTCTCTACGTCCTTACGCAATTCGGTCTCGGCCCTAACCTGGCTACGAGCGTCCCTGACCCAATCCTCAGCTACGTAGACTTGTTGGGTAAGCTGCACAATAAGGAGGATAAAATTGTATCACAATAGTCAGAAATGAAGTACATATTTCAAAATAGGTTAACCCAATTGATAAAGAAGTGAACCTACCATGGCCAAATCTCTCTTCATGGACATAAACAGGTCCGCCTGCCTCCAGGACTGCACTACCTCCATGTCCCGAGGCAAGAGCAAAGGGCGCTCCAAGGCCTCGGCTATGTAACCATAGTGCCCCCTTTGAAATTCTCTTATGGAGGCAGTAGACGAGATTGGAGCACCAACCAAGTCCAGCCAAGGCGCCCAAGCTGGTGGCTATTGAACATCCCTAGTGTGGGAGTCACTCCTTTGCTCGGGTGGAGAAACCCTTCTGTCATCTCTCCCACCCTTATGTTGCTTTAGCCCCTTTTGTTGCGGAGGGGGCAATTCACCCTCCTCTTCATAAAGGTCCATGACCTTCCTTTTCTTTTTGAGGTTGGGCATGGCAAGAAGGCAGAGCGAATTTGCGGGAGGAGGAGGGGGTAGGGGAAGCTGGACAGTGGTTTTCTCCTTCGGCACCTCCTTAGAAGGAGTACCCTTGCTCCTCCCAGCAAGAAGATCCCTCAACCCCACTCTAGGCTTCAAAGGGATCTCGTCTTCTTCCTCTTTGGTACTTTCGGACTGTGGGACACTCCGAGGCTTGTCTTGTACCTCCTCTTCGCCCTCAAAGCCTCTTCGCCCTCAAAGCAAAACTAATCTATCTCGTCCTCCAAAGTTAGCCGAGAGGAAGTAGACTCTTCCCTTTGATGAGTAGCTAGTTGAGGAGGGACCTGTTGAATCAGCCAATCGACGGGAGGGAGATCTTCCTTGGACAAGAAACCTAGCCGAGAGACGTTGATTCTGTGGATTCTCTTGTCTCCTGCTCGGATGGCGTTCCCGATGTCCTGGAAGCTTTCCGATAAAAGAACAAAGTCCAGTATCAGGTGAGCGGCACGCAGCTGACCGTCTGTGTGAACAAACACCTTGGATCACAATAGCTTGTTCAAACCCGGGACGTTCACAAGACTGAGTCTGACAGCGACAAGCTTTCTATCTGCAATCACAGCCGAGAAGCATGAAATCAATGACCAAGTCAGAATCAAATATTAGAACAACGGAACAAAATAAAACCTAATGTGCAAATTCTTTGTAAACTCAATCTAATCCTAAGGCACCCCACTTGGCTCCCCCTCCTTGGTCGGATAGTGATGACCATCGTGCCACACCCCAGAGACGATGACGAAGTCGTCCTTCATGCCCTTGTTAGACTTCGAAAGGCACAATATTATTTTTACAACGGAGGACCAGGATTTTAAGTAGTACCCCCCGTCGACTAGCGAGTGACACTCGTACATATGTACGACGTCGTGCCAAGTAAGTTGCAGACCCATCATCTGGTTGAGTGCGTCAATGCAGCCCAGAACCTAAATAGGTTGGCGGCGCACTGGTGCGGGTATAACCTATGGTTCCTAAGGTATTCGCGGGTTACGGACCCCATGGGAATGGTCATTCCCCCCTCTAGGAAAGCAATCACGAGAATGACTACTTCACCGATTTTCCTAGCGGTTAGAATGTCTTCTGGCCAGTAATACCAGAGATTTACTCCCTCAGGTATGTTATACTTCGCCTTAAAAAGTTCTATTGCTACAGGCGAATCGACAAGATCCTTAAATCTACCCATTTGAGTATAAGGGGACACGGAAAAAACTTCCTAGCAGAGAAATAAGACCAAAACAAACGGGCCGAGGGGAAAATAACTTAAAAATCAGGTACTTACAGAAGTAGTTGAGGTCCTTATCTCAGTAACTTCCTAAATACCAAGAATTTTTAGTAAAAATGCTCTCGGAATGGTTAGAGTAAAGTAATTAGTGGGTGCTGGAATGCTCAAAAACTCTGGGATGCTTAAGGATATGAAAAATGAGCAAGGCTACCCTCTCTAAGCCTTTTATATAGGAAAAGAAAATAAGTGGGAGTTACCCCGCTCAAAATTTCACGAAGAAATCCCAGCCGTAGGATCTGCATATCACCGTTGATAAGGGAGACAGAGCGCCACCCAGAGCAATAAATGATGCGTTGCAATTTCCGAAGCGTCGGTAAAGTTGGCGAAACATGCAGAGGGACTCCTCCACGTGGGTAAATTCAAAAGGTTGAAAAAGTTGACCCTTAGAGAAGTCAAAATCCCACCCTTCTCCTCGGATAAAAGAAGAAAACCGGAATTTTGAGGGGCTATTGTAGAAGTAAAAGGCCCAATTCTAGATAGTGGGCCGTAGGCCCGTCCAAGCGGACTTGCCGTCCGAGGACAATAAATCACGAGGACCGTACCTGGTTTAACTCCTCCCTGTAATAAAACTTGTATGAAGGGAGAATGGAGTGGTTCAACGATCATTGCCTGGTCGGATAATCAGAGGGATGATCTAGGAGAATGTCTCAGCATTGATCCTGTCATTTCTGGGGAACCTTCGGGTTCATGTGGGCAAAGAGGGCAGGTGGCTACAAAGAGATATTATGTGAAAGGCTGCTACCACCGCATTTATAACCTTGCAACTAACCTCCTGGCTACATTAATGGAAAAAAGACATCTGAATAGTGACCTTCACCCTTTACAGCTGCAAGGTGAAGACTTCAATTAAAGGTTGACGGGACAAATATCAAAGGAGACTCACCTAACTGGCACGTGAGGCAAAATTGGCCTATAAATAGAGCCGGAAACAAAGAGAAAGGAGATCGAACAATCTGAAGAAAGAGGGAAGTCATTAAAAAGGAGAACAATCAAGAGAAAGATATAAGTACTCAAAGCAGCTGCCTAAATTCACTCCTCGGACTAAGCCGAGAAGAACCCTGTACCATCTCAATATGTCATTAACGTTAGTCTGGTCATTAACCCTGTAAATTTCTATTTGCTAGACCCTAAAATAAATAAATAAATATACACACATATATAAAATAAAAATAAAAAAGAAAGAAAGAAGCATGAATTCAACTTTATTGATGTTGTAATCGGTGAACCTTACAATCAAATTTAATATTAACATGTCAAGAGCTTTGTAGCACAACTGCACTTCTCAGTGTTTCTAAAGGAGATATCTAGGTATCAAAGTCCCCTCCTTAACTATCCAATTATCAACAACAAAAAAAAAAAACAAAAACAAAAACAAAAACAAAAACAACAACAGATCAACATGGATTTTTTCATAAAACAAAGGGACACTAGCATTCTATGGTTGTGAAACCAAGAACAAAAAAATTATTGTTAACTCAATAACGATCGCAATTTGAGAGGTCCTTGATGAAAGCATTGATGCTACTTTCAGATGATCCTCCTTTGACAACCGCACGTTGACATATGTGTTGAACTTCACTTGCTTTTGATCTAATTTCTTTCATTTCATCACTTTCCAAATCCATAAATTTCGTCACTAACTTTGCAATTTCCGCTCCTGTCACCAAATTGTCTACTCCCACATCTTTCTTCACCCTCCACCCAATTTTCCAATCCTCCACAATTAGCTCACTATTATGAATCTGATCAAATCCTATAGGATATGTAAGAAAAGGAATACCATAGAACATACCTTCCTTAGTGGAATTAAACCCACAGTGTGACCAAAAGCCTCCTATAGAAGAATGAGATAAGACTTTCAATTGGTCACACCAAGGCACTACTAACCCCATATCACCACAAACTTCATTCAACCTGCAGGTCTCATCACGCGCAACCCATAAGAATCTGACACCACTATCGTGCAAACCAATTGCAATTTCATCCATTTGGGCACTAGAAATTGAAAGAAAGCTTCCCATTGAAATATATAGAACTGAACTTCTAGGTTGGCCATCTAGCCAGTTTAGATAGTTTTGGTTACCAGGATTCATATTTTCTTCAAGATCTAAGAGAGGTATCGTTGGGCCCACAGCATATACAGGAAATGAGAATTGTGAGTTTAGAACATCAATTGTCTCGGATTCCAACTCATAAATGGAAGCCAATAAGAGATATTGTGCCTTGGTTACACATGAACAAGCTTCGAATAAGAACCTTTGCGACCTCTGTTGAACTCTCTGATCATGAGAAGTATCCACTACAGGCTCCTCAGCTTTTACTAAAACACTCAAATTTAGTTGTATCAATAGAAATTGGCAGTTGGGTAACTAGTAGTAATTCACATATTTTGAAATAAAATTAAATGAATAATTCCGAAATTAATTTTATACTTCCGACTTACAGAAACTTAACAAAAAGAAATTTGTGACAGACTCTGGAGATGTATTCACCTGAGATGTAATCAGCTTGGATATGTTGAATGGTCGTGAACATAGATGGCGACATAGTCCAAAGCGATGCGACCGGAATATTCCTCCGATTGCCGACGCCAACTACCCAGAAAAGCACAGTATCAACTATGATAACTGTAACGGGTAGCTCAAGCTGATCAAGGAGCTGCACAAACGGAGCTTCCAACTTTGTCACGGTAGCTTCGAAGAAGGAGTGAATGTCAGCGGCGCGGACTAGCTCCGATGGGATAATGTTAGGTATGGTACTGAAGCGAATGTTGTCGGGCTTAGGATCGGAACCGATGAAACTGAGCCATTCTTCGGTGACAACGAAGGTGACGAGAATATCCTTCTTTTTGGAAGCTAGTACCTTGCAGAGGTTCATCATGGGGTTGATGTGGCCGCGACCTGGATAAGGCATAGCCACCACATGGCACTGCATAGTTGGTTTAACTTCGACGGAATTCATGGCTGAAATAGGGATGTACAGTGTTTGTGGTGAAAGAAGGACACTTCTCAACAGTGGCGACGTCACGTTGAGGTTAGGGTGTTCCTGGGAACACCCTGATCTGAAAAAAAAAATATATATATATAATAATTTAAATTTTTTTATTTATTTACCTTTAAAAAAAAAAAAAAAGAACACCCCCAAGCAATTTAAGAATACCCTCAAAATTTGTATGCCAAACAAATTTTGAACTAAGATCTAAAAAAAGAAAAAAAAAATTGGGCAACGGTTACAAACTAAAACATACCACAATCAAAACAAAAACACAAACCCAATTGAAAGATTTGAAACTCAAAAACAATCTTCCTCATAAGTCTAATGAAATCTAAACAATAATATAAAACTAATCAAACCAGAACAAAAAAAAAAAATTGTAGAACGCCGATCTCCACTTCATTAGAGTGGAAGTTCACATAGTACATAATTTCTAACTCTTAAAGCCTAGTCCCTTGCTGGAAAATGCTCTAGAGTAGACGAAGAGAAGAAAAGAAAAAAGAAAAGTGAAGAGAGTTGAGAGCACTAGTGGAGTAGACAAAGAGAAAGAAAAGAAAAAAAAGTAAAGATGTGGAGGAGAACAAAAGAAAAGTGAAGATAGAGATGAGGAAAGATGTGGAGGAGAAAAAAAGAGAAAAAAAAGAAAAAAGAAAAGAAGCGTGTTGATAAAAAGATAAGGGAAAAAAAAATGAAAATTGAGAAATGTCACTACAATATTTTCACAATATTTTTATAATAAATCTAAAGTAGTGAGTTGTTACTAATTAATACTGATGAAAAAAAATATTTAAGTGATGTGTTTAAATTAAAATAAGTAATAACTTACCACATATGATTTATTGTGAAAATATTGTAAAATATTAAGGACGTAGCACTTCTCATTAAAATTAGATGAATGAAAGAAGATTGAAAAAGAAATATTAAAGAAAGAATGAAGAAAGAATATTTAAATGGGATAGAGAAAATGATAGAGACTCTGTTGAAAAGTGTATATAAAAAAGTAGGTAGACAAAAAGTAAAATGAACTGTTCACGCTCCAAACAGTACAAAAATTTAAATAGCTTGCTGGAGATGCTCTAAATGGACATCCAAGCAAATATTGACACCTTTTTTATTTTCTGGCAAATAGTGTCCTTAATGCAAAAATCTAACAATAACTGTCAGTTAAAAATAGCTGTACCACTTGTTTTTTTAAAAAAAACACATTGTTAAAAAAAGGCACCCAATTAATTAGTATATAAACCACATTGTTCATTTTTTTTTTCTTTTTGAGGTTTTTTGGTGTACAGAATGCAAATTTGTTTTGGTTTTAAGAATTTTTTTTTTTTTAAGCACAAACTTCTTATCGGTCAAATCTTGAATTTCGGCCGGTATTTACCGAAACATTCTGAAACACTCGAAATAGACCGAAATGACTCAAAATTTTTTCAAAGTAAAATAGGAACACCCTGAACAAGATTCCTAGAGTCGCCACTGGTTCTCAAGTATATATCCTCCTGGCTTTAGGCAAATTTTTCACGCATAGTCATCGTAGTGTAATTTATTTTGCTAAAATTAAAAACCAAAAATTGAAAACACTGTAGTAAAAGAATTTTTAAATGTATGAATAGTACCGTAAAACCTAGTTTTAATGAAAAAGTTGCTATAAAGTGAGATTTGTGGATCCCGCACACTGCTCACGGAATTCACAAAACTAATAAAAGAGCTGAAAAGTCAACAAAATATGGCTACTGTTCATGAACAGTAGCCGTTTGTCTCTTAGACTCGTGCGCAGCAGCAGTGAAAAAAAAAAAGAAAAAAAAAAGAGAAGAAACGTAAACGTAACCCGCAAACGCGAATCAAAACGTATACTAAAAGTGTCAAAAAGCAAAAGCTTTTTTGCATCTCCTTTCTACTTCTTTTTTATAAAAAAAAAAAAAAAAAGACTTTGACAAATTTCTGTTTTTGACCAACCACAAGGTTTAGGGTCCGTTTAAATATGATGGCTTATTTTATTGAAAATTAAAAATTGAAAACTGAAAATATTGTAACAAAATAATTTTTAAATATGTAAATAATATGGTGAGACTCATTTTTAAGGAAAAAGTTGCTGAAAAAGAGATTTGTGAGTTTCGTAAACAGTGTACGGGACCTACTGGTGTGCACTATTCACCATTTATTTGACTAGTCAAAGAGGTAATGGATCCCGTGCACAGTGCACAAGACCCATTAACAGACAAAACCCATGTGAAAACACTGTTCTAACAAAAAAATAAATAAAAAAAATGCAAACGTGAGACGCGGACTCTCTATCCAAATGCATACTTCCTAGTATGAATTTAATATGTTTATCTTTATCTTAGACAAAATTTAAATAAAGTACTTTAAATGCTGTTCTTTAGATTCTCCTCTTAAAATTTAGCCATGTGACTACTTAACTTAAAAATACACTTCCATCCTATGAGGAAAAAATCCATATGGAAGAGAACCTAGAAAATAGTACTTAAGTACTGTAACTAAGTTTTGCTCATTTATTTTTATCCAAAATACGTGTTTGGGGCTTTTTCTAATTTGCGAAAGACGATTTTGATTTCGATTTCGACACTGTGAAAGAAGAGTCTCAATTTTGACCGAAGTGTCCCTTCAATGGACATCAGAGTCAAAGAGCAGTACAGTCATTAGAGCATTCCCATCAACAATTCTAAAAAATTTAGCATTTACCATCTCAAAACCCAATTTTATAACATATAACACATCACTTTACAATGCAACCTATATCAAAACTTCTATTTTTTTTTTACCATTTCATTTAAATATTGTTTCTTTATTATTTTTTTTAATTTTTAATTTTTTCTCTTTCCTATGTCACTCTCTTTCTCACAGTACCGTTGGCGCCACACTACCAACAGTCACCACAAAACCCACCACCCAATCACCCACCAAAAACCCATCACCCATACCACAACCACCACTAACAAAAAAAGAAAAAAAAAATCACAGCAAAAAGAAATCTCCACATCCACCCACAACCACCACATCCACTCACCACCACCAACCACAGCAGGAAAAAAAAAAAAAAAAAAAAAAAAAAAAAGAAACCTCCACTAGTGAGGGCGAATCGGAACCCACAACCTGCAAATCGGAACCCAAGGTGTGAGAGAGAGAGAGAAAGATAATCATTGATCTGAACCAGTGAGGTGGAGTGGGAGGGCGAATCGGAGGCAGCGACGACCTAGCAACGTTGCGACCAAAGAGTAGAGAGATCGAGTGACTGAGAGTAGAGAGATCGACAACGTTGCAGATGAAGAGAGATCGGCGACTGAGAGTAGAGAGATCGAGTGACTAAGAGCAGAGAGATCGGCGACTGAGAGCAGAGAGATTGGCGACGTGCATAGACCGACGACGAACAGATGTTAGGTTCTAAAAGTTTAGGAAAATTGGCAAATCGTAAGCACACAAGAACATGTAAGCTGCAGAAAGAAGATTTCAGAATCTGCCTGGTTCGATCAATCGAAAGACAGGCTCGATCGATCGAGAATCGTATCTGCAGAATTTTAAGTTGGCCCAAACAGCAGTTCTAGCCCATTAAGGATTAGGATTTCAGATCTACTTCTCCCACTATATAAAGGAAACCCTAAGCACGTTTTTTATAAGGCTTTTTAGAGAGAAAAGAGTGTGCCTCTTTTGTATTTAGGGTTTTGTTCCTAAAACCTCTCTTATAACTTCTACCAGTGTTGTTCCTTGAAGAATCTCAAGATCCGGTATTGCTGAAGTTGCTGCCTTCTCTAGTCATCAAAGGAGCTGATGATCTAAACCTTCAAGGGTGGTCTTGGAGTCACAAACAGGAGAGTTTGTGTTGCTAAACCTTTGAGTGGGATCTCAAAGTCACAAACGGTGATGTTTGTGTTTTGCAAAGATTAAAGAAAGAAGGAGTCCGTGGATCTCGGAGCTATCATGGGGTCGTGGTAGTAAGTTTCCTACACTTGGGTAGTAATAGGATGTTAGTGGTCTAAGTCGCTATTGTGTAAACTTCAATTCTTTCTAGTGGATTTGCTATTTTACCTTGAGGATAGTTAGGTTAAATCCTCTTCAGGTTTTTTACCGGTTTGGTTTTCCTAGGTCATCATATCGTTGTGTTCTTTATTTTTCGCTGCTTTACTTGATATGATTATTATTGTTTTAACCTAGATCTGAATAATAAACCTAAGTATTCACTTGGTTAATTAATTAGGTTAAACAATTTAGGTTTACAGGGGTCTAAACGAACTGACAAGTGGTATCAGAGCGGGTAGCTCTTCTGTTGTAGATCTTTTGATCTAAGAGTTGATCCTTGATCCCTGTTATCATGGATAATTTTAAGTGTCTTACTGTTTTTGATTGTGATGATTTAAATAAAAAGGACACTGTTGTTTCTGTTGATTTTATTGATGCCTTTGAAACTCTTCGTAAGGAATTATCTAAATCTTTGAAAATTGCTAAGAAATTTAAAGAAGAGTTAAAATTGGTTAATCTTGAAAAAGAGGAATTGATTGTTAGATTAGATGAATCTAATAAAAAGAATGAATTTTTGAGAAATCAAATTTCCTCTAAAGATGAGAAGATGAAAAGCTTGGAATAAGAGTTAGTTAAATCTAAAGCTAAAATTGAAAATTTGACTAGTACCAAGCCTGTTGATGATAACAGAAGTGTCTCTGTTTCTCTTAAGCCTAAAGCTGAAAATGTTTATATCCCTCCTTTCAAGAGGAATAATAAAGAAAAGGCTTATTTTGCTAGGTTAGACAAAGGTAAAATTTCTGATGTTAACACTGAAGTTTCTAAACCTAAGTCTAAACCTACTGTTAGAGAGCATAAGAAATCTGTTTTTGTGCCTACTTGTCACCTTTGTGGTGTTGTTGGTCATATTAGGCCAAATTGTGCTTTGTTAAGGCAAAAACCAAAATCTGAGACTAGATTTGCTGTTAGGAATACTGATGTTCCTAAATTTGTTCCTGTTTGTCACTTTTGTGGTGTCTCTGGTCACATTCGTCCTAATTGTCATAAATTGAAATTTAAGCATTTTGTGTTTCAGTCTAGAACATGTGATGATATTTCTCCTGCCATAAGTCCATATAAATTGTTTCATATTCTTTTGAAAAATTTGAGCTTGTTGGCTTGTGAAAGGAATTTGCAGGATTTTAGTCTTTCTCAGAAGATTGATGTAATTCCTCAAATACAGTCTGCTTCTCATGGATTTTCACCTACAAAGCTGAAGACTCGTGCTATATGGGTGAGAAAAGATTCTCTAAGGTGAGTGTTGCTGACTTGTCCCTAATTTAATTCTTTCAATTATTTGTGGACATATTTTGTTTCTGTTTTTGGTTGTTTTTTCTTTTTAGGTTGTTTTTTTATAAAAAAAAATCCAAAAACATTGAAAAATTTCAAAAAGACAAAAATATTTTATTTTGTGTCTTGTTTTATTTTTCTTGAGGATTACATGAATTATGATATATCTCTCTTGATTTAGAACATGCTTGATATTGTGGAGAAACATAAAAAGTATGTGTTCTATAAGTGCTAAGCTATTTTTTGATTTTGTGTGAGTATGTACTAACTTGTACATGTACTCAAGGGTTAATTAAGAAATTGATATTTCTTGTTTGTGTACCCTCTATAGCTTAGTTAAGCAATGTCATGCATTGCATTTGCATTTTTAATCATTTAGCATTAAGTGTGCTTTTTAGTTTTGGTCATAAAATTTTTTTTAACCAAAAAGATTTTTATGTGTTTTATATTACATATCATGGATTTGTAATCAAGGTTGGCCATATTATCTTTACATAACATGTTTATGTACTTTGTTTAGCTTGGATGAGCTTATTTATTGCACTTTACTAGCTGAAGTCTTTGTAGTGCATGTTGTGTGGGAAGATGTTTATAGTTTTTGATTACTTTGTCTTGATCTTGAAGTCACATGCCTTTAATTGTTGGACTTGAACTTATTGAGAAAGGCATAAATAACCATCTCACCACTGTTTACTAGCCAATCATGAACACCTTAGTGCATATCATAAGATTTTGTGCTCAAGAAAGTGTAGCACATGCACAAAAAGAACATAAGGTGTAGCCTCCAACTAAAATTGGTGTGTACATTATTGGGCTATAATAATTTCACATAATTCATAAAAATGGTGTGTACATTATCCCGGCTATATTATTAAGTTTCTAATTAATTAATTTGAATATTAATTTTGAGGCAAATCAAGAAACCTACATGATTGCAAGCTTTTATTCTAGGAGATGTGAGAGTTATATGATGTAACTCTTTAGGTGATAGTCTCTTTCAAATTTATGTGATGAATTTTGTAGACTTTGTGATTGATTACTATTCACATATCACCTCACATGTATCTCAAGCTTATGCTAGTTGCACACACTACACAAGTTACTCTTTGCTAAACGTGGTACATTATATTGTGTGTGATCTTGTTATGGCCATCCAAGTTTAAATTTTCCTTGATTTTGATACAAAATTTGTGGTTTTAAGGACAAATTGATTGAAAATCTTAATTTTGGAAGATCTGGGATGTATTCATGTGTTTTTGAAAAACTTTTAGTCTCATACTCATGCATTTCATTCATGAAATATTGTGCTTTGAGGAGTTATTGCATTAAATTGCTCTGTTTTTCAAATATTTGGGTTTTCCAGAATTTCGACCGATCGAAGCTATTTCTCGACCGATCGAAATTGCGATTAAAATTTTTGGTTTGCTTCTGTCTGACTCGATTGGTATTCGATCGATACTCGATCGATCGAAACTGAAAAATTTTCAGTTTTTAGAGTTTTGACCAAAATTTTTTTTTCATGCATCATTTATGTTTAGGATTCACATGAGTTGCATTGTTTTCTGTATCCATCTTGTATTTTTGCAGTCATATATCTCATTGTTTTCACACATACCATGCATACACTTTGCTAAATTGCGTACTCAACTTGAATTACAAATTGATTGATTAATTTTTGAGTCCTTTGTACATTTTAGTATATGCTATTTTTTCTTGATGTGTGAATTGCAGAAAATATTTTTCTTCAGAGATATGATGGATAATCAATATGCAAATATTTTCTCTACTCATGCAATTGTTTATGGGTCCCATAGTGTCCAGTTTGCATTTATTGAAAAAGAGAATATTTTTCTTCATGTGTATCCTCAACTCATTTTTTTTGGTTTGTGTGTTTTTATTTATCCCCACCTCCTAAATTTTCCCCAAAACTGTCTTTCCCAAAACTTGTTTTATTTTTCCTATTTTTATAGGGGGAGAAAAGTTTTTTTTAACCTTTGTTGTTCATAGGGGGAGTTGTTGCTCTTCATAGGAGTTCTCTCTATTTTCTATAGAGTTGTATTGTTTTGTGTTCCCTTGGTTCTCTTTTCTCTCATGTTTACTGTCACTCTACTCTTTGTTTGAGTTGTTTTTTGTCAATACGTGACAAAAAGGGGGAGAAATAGATGAAATGTTGGAAAGCCTGTTTGTCTTGTTTAGGGGGAGATAAAATTGTTTTTGAAAAGGAGAGAATATAAAAACTTTTTGATGTATCTAACTTAGGGGGAGAGTTAGAATTTATTTTTGTGTTTATATTTTGTTTCATATTATTGTTTATATGTCTTTCTTTCCACACATGCGGTGATGTGTTTGTTGAGTGTTTCAGGAAAGAAAGGTGCATTCTGATCAAGACCTTCTACCTCTTCTTGGCAACTTCTAGGTTATAAGTCTTAGATTGGGATTTGTAATGTAATTGGGCATTTTATTGTATTGGGTTGTTCTTGTATTTTAACATTTCATTTTGTATGAAAGTTTTGTCACGAATTGCCAAAGGGGGAGATTGTTAGGTTCTAAAAGTTTAGAAAAATTGGCAAATCGTGAGCACACAAGAACATGTAAGCTGCAGAAAGAAGATTTCAGAATCTGCCTGGTTCGATCGATCGAAAGACAGGCTCGATCGATCGAGAATCGTATCTGCAGAATTTTAAGTTGGCCCAAACAGCAGTTCTATCCCATTAAGGATTAGGGTTTCAGATCTACTTCTCCCACTATATAAAGGAAACCCTAAACACGTTTTTTATAAGGCTTTTTAGAGAGAAAAGAGTGTACCTCTTTTGTATTTAGGGTTTTGTTCCTAAAACCTCTCTTATAACTTCTACCGGTATTGTTCCTTGAAGAATCTCAAGATCCGGTATTACTGAAGTTGCTGCCTTCTCTAGTCATCAAAGCAGCTGATGATCTAAACCTTCAAGAGTGGCCTTGGAGTCACAAACAGGAGAGTTTGTGTTGCTAAACCTTTGAGTGGGATCTCAAAGTCACAAACGGTGGTGTTTGTGTTTTGCAAAGATTAAAGAAAGAAGGAGTCCGTGGATCTCGGAGCTATCATGGGATCGTGGTAGTAAGTTTCCTACACTTGGGTAGCAATAGGATGTTAGTAGTCTAAGTCGCTATTGTGTAAACTTCAATTCTTTCTAGTGGATTTGCTATTTTACCTTGAGGATAGTTAGGTTAAATCCTCTCCAGGTTTTTTACCGGTTTGGTTTTCATAGGTCATCATATCGTTGTGTTCTTTATTTTCCGCTGCTTTACTTGATATGATTATTATTGTTTTAACCTAGATCTGAATAATAAACCTAAGTATTCACTTGATTAATTAATTAGGTTAAACAATTTAGGTTTACAGGGGTCTAAACGAACTGACAACAGAAATTGGCGACAGGAAAGAAGTGAGAGACAGGAGATCAGAAAGTGTTGTTGGGGAATAAAAAAGTATTTTTTATTTTACAATACAGCTACAGTGCCGTCTCAAAAATGAGATGGCACTGTAGGAAGATTGTAAAATTTATAACATATACCAGTTTTGATGGAGATGGTTTTTTGAGGTTTAGATGCTAAAAAATAACATTTATAGCATATGAGAGGCTTAATGAGAATGCTCTTGTAGAGCCAAAGAAAGAGTTATCAGAGAAGTCGAGGTAAGTGAGTTGGGAAAGTTGAGAAATGAGCGGGCTGAGTGTACCTGAGTGGCCAGCTGGGTCGAGAACAAGGTGGGTGACCCAGGTCGAGTTAGGGGTGCAAGTGAGGCTACAGCCGAAGTCTTTTAATAATCTACAAAGGTCGTCAAAAAACAACACGTGTAGAGTGGTTGCTTATGCAATTTCGCACCTGCGCTTTGATTTGATAACTTTGAAACTTGAAAGTCATGCAGTGTCGCATGCCATGAGCTCAGCCTTTGTTCTGGTCAAAAAGCGAAACCTCGAGTCTTGACTAACAAAGTGGAGTGTACTAGTGCAGCAATGGATTATTATCATATTATTGTAGAAAAATGGTCTGAATTTTGACTAAAGTGTTTCCTTCCATAGACTTTTCGTCTAAGTAGCTGCCTGACAATTGTAACTTTTTAAGAGCACAATCTAATAGTAAAAACTAAAAATGGATTAGAAATTCATAATGTGTAACCAGTGGCCCCCTGACTTTTCAAAAATCCTATGAATAATACTTGTAAATTCCTAAATTTTCTGTATTCAACAATAAATTATACTTACTGGCCCCCTAGATTTTGAGAAAGTAAAATATATTCTTGGTACAATTAATTCTCGTTAAAAAAAATTATACAAAACATTTAACAAATTTCCAAATCAACAATATCCCAAAAAAGGAAAAACAATAATAATAAAAAATCTCAAAGAGGAAAAAAGATAAAAATAAAAACAAACAAATTCTTTGCTAATCAAGAATTCTCTTCCAATTGGAAGTGCCCCTCCAGTAATGAAAAAATATGAAGAAAAAAAGAACCGACTTTATTGCTTTAACATATTACATATATATATATATATATATATATATATATATATACATGCCATTAAAAAAAAAAAAAAAAAAACTTATGTTGTTGTCACCACCACGAGCTACTTCCAGCCTCCACTCGATGATAAGCGCTAGCTCCGTCTAGATCAACCGGCACTGGTATCTGTTTCTGAATCTCTTTCTTTCTTGCCCAGCTGCTCTTTGTAGATCCGTCTTTGACACTCTTTATCTCTATTTATTCTTTTTCTTTTTTTCTTTTTTTGTTTTTTAAAGTTGGGTGGGAGTGGGATGTATCATCTATATATATATATATAACTGAAACCTTTAAAACTCTCACAATTTTCCACATCAACACAATATTTAAAAAATAAATAATAAAATTAAAAATATAAAATCGAAACCTCTGAAGTTTCTACAATTTTCCACATCAGTACAATATTTAAAAAATAGAAAATATAATTAAAAACTTTTTTCACTCAAAAACAAAACCGGATACTTATCTTTTTAAAAAAACCAAAAACAAAACAAAACAAAATCTAGTGTATGTTAAAGTGAATAGCCATGTATATCTAAAAAAATGAAAGACTTCTTTTGATAAATGGGCCCCTGTGGATGCGAGCTTGCCATAGCTTATGGCTAGAGCAATGGAAGGGGGCCCGACAGAGAGAAAGGGGAATTTATTTGCATTTTTTTTTTTTCACTTGGTGTGTAGCTGTAGATCACTAGATCGTGTATTTTTAAGTGAAGTAGCCACATGGCTAAATTTTAAGAAGGGAAATTAAGGAACAGCATTTAAGGTACTGTACTTAAGTTTTGTCCTCTTACAAAATGTCACGTTTTTGCTAAAAAAGTAGAAAATAAAATTAAAAATTCTTTTCACTCAAAAACAAAAACGGATACTTATCTTTAAAACCTATTGTATGTTAAATTGAATAGCCGTGTATATCTAAAAAAATGAAAGACTTCTTTTGATAAATGGGCCCCTGTGGATGCGAGCTTGCCATAGCTTATGGCTAGAGCAATGGAAGGGGGCTCGACAAAGAGAAAGGGGAATTTATTTGCGTTTTTTTTTTTTTTTCACTTAGTGTGTAGCTGTAGATCACTAGATCGTGTATTTTTAAGTGAAGTAGCCACATGGCTAAATTTTAAGAAGAGAACTTAAGGAATAGCATTTAAGGTACTGTGCTTAAGTTTTGTCCTCTTACAAAATGTCACGTTTTTACTAAAAAAAAAAAGAAAATAAAATTAAAAATTCTTTTCACTCAAAAACAAAACCGGATACTTATCTTTAAAACCTATTGTATGTTAAATTGAATAGCCGTGTATATCTAAAAAAATGAAAGACTTCTTTTGATAAATGGGCTCCTGTGGATGCGAGCCTACCATAGCTTATGGCTAAAGCAATGAAAGGGGGGCCCGACAGAGAGAAATGTGCATTGATTTGCATTTGTTTCATTTGTTTGTTTGTTTGTTCTTTTTTTTTTTTTTTCACTTGGCGTGTAGCTGTAGATCACTAGATTGTGGAAGTGTATTTTTAAGTGAAGTAGTCACATGGCTAAATCGTAAGAAAGGTGCATTGATTTACGTTTTTTTTTTCACTTGGCGTGTAACTGTAGATCACTAGATCATGGAAGTGTATTTTTAAATGAAGTAGCCACATGGCTAAATCGTAAGAAGGGAATTTAAGGAATAGCATTTAAGGTACTGTACTTAAGTTTTGTCCTTTTACAAAATACCACATTTTTGCTAAAAAATGAAAACCCTTAATAGTTTTCTTTTTTCTTTTTTTTTTGAAAATGCTGACGAACGACCCTAGAGCATTGGTTAATAATTTATTTAAAAAAAGTTTTTATGGGAAAAGAAAAAAAAATTAATGTTTTGACAGCTTTTTTCATTTTCCATAAAAGTGGTGTCAAAATTTTCTTAAAATAAATTGTTAACCAATTTCCTAAAGATACTCATTAGCACGATCTTTTTTTTTTTTTTTCATACCAAATTCAACTTTTACAAAATTCTTCTTTTTTTTTCTATAAAAGATAATAATATTAAATACAAATAGATTTTTTGGTAAAAATTTACTGTTTAGTCATTTGGATTTTTTGTTGTTGTAAATATAGATGGTTAAATTGAGTCACGATATTTCTTTATATTATATTATTTTATTTTTTTATTTTAACAAAAAATTATTTTTTTTAGACCAAATTATGGTACTAATATATTAATCAAGTCAAGAAAAAAAAATGCAAAAAAAAAAACACACACACACACACACACACACACACACATAAAAAAAAAAAACCGTAATATTTTAATACTATAGTACATCATAATTTATAAATATATTGTACTCAAGAAATATCATAACACATCCTCAACAAACCATTTTATCATTGGTACTATACATAAACACCAGAATTTCAAGAAATTAACACAACAAGTGACCACAAAACAAAGTTTAGCAAAACTCGTACAAAACCATAAATCGTACAAAACTAAAAGAAACATCTCACACAACACATAATCTGAAGCTTGCATTACCCACTTTTTAAACATCCTCAAGAAGAAATGCCCATATCAAAATATTATCCCCACCCAAGAGATTGACTCTACACAAGCTTTAGACCATAACCAAAACAATAAGGAAGTGGATCCAAGAAAAGTTCACCTTTACACCACCGTTTCATCAAGTCAAGGAGAAAACACTTGCTACCTCCATTAAAACGGAGCGGTGCTGGGGTGGTTTAGGTTTCTTTAAGTGGTGATAATGGGTGGTTGTGAGTAGTGGAAGCTTGCAATGGGTCGGCCATAAGGTGGAGAAAAAAAGAAGAGAAGATGAAGTTAGATAAGAACATAAGAAGAGGGAGAGAACCAGATGGATCCAAGGAGGGGTTGTGCTGATTCTGGACCATTAACTACAAATATCTTGAGAAAGCATTTACCACTTTACCCTTAAGTTTCTTCACTTAATTTTCACCAAGCTCATTACCACAAATCACATAAATGCCATTATATGCTTCAAATATTCCAAAGACCTCTGCAAAATAATTAACCACCTTACAGAAAAATAAAATTCACTTAAGGTTTTTTTTTTTTTTTTTTGGTTCAAAGGAAATAGCATTAAACTAAAAACTCAAATTATGAGCACTGCCACGGCAGTTTCTTAAGGACATATAATTTGCAGTATCCTGAGCAAGAAAGGATAAAACAAAAGCAGGAGGGCTATCAAAAACAACAAAATCATCCTCCATCTTCGCTCCACAACTAGCCATCGCATTAGCCATGCTATTAGCTTCCCTGTAGCAATGCTTGACTTGGTACTGGGGGATCCTAATGAGAAGTGCCCTGCAATCATCAACCAAAGGAGATAAATGTCTAGCAGCAGAATAATCCCCAAAAAGCATATTGACTATTAACAAGGCATCTAATTCTACAATCACAGCAAGACACAACATTGAGATACACTGATTTAGCCCATCTCTAAGGGCCCATAACTCAGCCACACAACTGCTGGCTTGCCTAATGTACCTAGCACACCCCCTCACCCAAGCACCACAATGGTCTCTGATGACATATCCTCCACCAGCCTTGCTTGAATTCCCTAAGGAGGCACCATAAGAATTAAGTTTAACCCAGTTATCAGGGGGTTTAATCCATGAAACCTCAACATTGAATCTCCTATAAGTTCGATTTTTGGTGGAAATCACAAGGTTGTACTCAATAGCATGATTAAGAACTACCTGATGAAGCCGAGGAATGACTGCTTTCTCTTCAAACACCCATTTATTCCTTTGGGTCCAAATTTGCCAAATGGCCAAAAGGAAGAAGGCTTCCCAAGAGCATAAATGTGAAGGTCTAGGCATATTCCCACAACAGTTCAACCAAAGCCAAGAAGACAAATTAGCAGTGAAAAAATCATGCTGAGATATTGGAATGGCAACCTAATCCCAAAACCCTCTAGCTATGACACAATATCTTAACACATGGAGGATGGATTCATTCCTCGCAAAATAGAACCTACAAGAATCATCCATAAGCATCCCTCTATGGGTAAGAAAACTGTTGACAGGGAGACAGTTCAGCATGCATTTCCAAAGAAGCATTCTAATTTTTGGAAAAGTATCAGCAGACAAGATCCATTTTCCACAAAAAGGGGGGGAGTGAGTGGCAATACTCGAACTAGCAATCTGATATGCATTCTTGGGATCAGAATCACCATTGTGGGAAGAGATCCAAATCACGGCATCCTCGCCAGACAACACACTCCTCATAGGATAACTCTTGATCAAACAGGTAGTTTGTAGGCTAATATCAAAAGATAGCCCATCCAAATGCCACATCCCTTTGTAGAACACATCCTTCACCTTAAGATTCTCAATTTCCAGGGGAAGAGGACTTGTAATGAGCTTTCTTAAAATACCTTGCGAGCACCGGTGGTCATACCAGAACCTAAGGTTACAATTAGAGCCTGCTTGCCATCTAGTGCCCTTAGAAAACACCTACTTCCCTTTCTTAATGCCAGACCAAGTAACAGAAAAACTCCTAGCCGAGGTGAAGTTCATTTTATATTTCTTAGCAAGGACACGGGCCCATAGTTCATCTTTTTGGTGGTGAAATCTCCATCTTAACTTGGCCAGGAGGGCCACATTTTTTGGTTTGGCAATTTATATTCCCAGCCCTACTTCCTTCCTAAGCTTTGAGATTTTGCCCCAATTAGCCAAGTGAAGCCATTTCTTCTCTTGAGAAAAGCCCCAAATAAAATCCCTATTCAGTTTGTCTAAGGAACTGAGAACTTTGCTTGGAAAAGCCACCCCTTGCATAGCATAGGATGGAATGGCAGTAGTGGTTGCTTGGGCTAGCACAACTTTTCTTGTGAAAGATGGTAAGCTAGACTTCCAACCAGCCAGCTTTCTTTGAACTTTCTCAGTAATGAAATTATAGTCTTGGCTTGAAGACCCAGCATGTTTCAAAGGAAACCCAAGGTACTTGCCCAAATTTGGGGTTGAGTGAAAGCCCAGAATATCAGCCAAACTAGACCTAGTATCACCGGGAACATTAGGAGAGAAAAACACCTTAGACTTAGAGGCACTGACCTTCTGACCAGAGAGCTCCCCAAAAACTTCCAAAACTTCCCGAATACTCTGACAATTTTTCTCATCCGCTTTGGCAAAAAGGATAAGATCATCCGCAAAAAACAGGTGGGACATGGCAAGCCCTCCTCTTAAAGCTTTAACAGGATCCCAGAGCTTAGACCGACACTTATCATCAACAAGGTACCCAAGTACTTCCATACAAAGAATGAAAATATAGGGAGACATCGGATCCCCTTGTCTAATACCCCTTGAAGGAAGAAAAGGCTCAAGCATACCTCCATTGAAAAGCAAGGAAATGGAAGAAGAGGATACATAGCTTATAATGAGATCCACCATGGAAGAGGGGAGATTATTCAATAAAAGAACATCTCGGATGAAATTCCACTCCAGCCTATCATAGGCTTTCTCAAGATCAATCTTAATAGCCATAAAACCCGATTTTCCTTTCTTCAGAGTAAGGGTGTGAATAATCTCTTATGCAATGATCACATTGTCCAACCCTCTTCTGCCAGGAACAAACACAGACTGCAAGGGGACACCGACTTAGACAACATGGGTTGGATCCTTTAAACAATGACTTTCATAACCACTTTGTAGAAAGCGTTGCAAAGGCTAATAGGTCTGAAATTAGAGAGTGACCCCGGACCATCACATTTGGGAATGAGCGTAATGAGGGTCTGGTTGAGCTTCAAAGGCATGGTCTTGGTCAGAAAAATATTTTTAACCTCATTAAACACAGAATCCCCAACAATGGCCCAGGCATTCTGGAAAAAGCCCGTAGGTTAACCATCAGGCCCAGGGGCCTTGAAAGGTTTGAGGGTCCAAAGGGCTTCCTTAATTTCTTCTGAGGACATGTGATTAACCTCCTCAAGGGTTAGACGATTAGGCCAGCTTAAAGGAAGCCATACACTCCTCGGAACAGAGATCAAACCAGAAGAGAAGAGGTTCAGAAAACCTTGTCTCACAAAGGAAACAACATCACTTTCTTCCAAAATCCAATTCCCCACATTATCTTTAATAGAGAGAATTTTATTACACCTGCACCTATTAAGAGTGGATGCATGGAAGAAGGCAGCATTTTCTCTCCCCCTAAATCTTCCAGTTTAATCTAGATTTAGAGATCCATAAGTCTTCCTCAAACTGAAGGATGGAGTGATAATCCAGTCTAAGCTTCTTGTCCAGGTCAATCAAGAAATCATTAGGACCATTGGCTAAAGCTCTCTAAATACCATTGAGCCTAGCTTCCAAACACCTCTTATTCTGGAAGACATTACCAAAAACAGCCTTATTCCAAATCTAAACTCTTTTGGAGAAGTCAGCAATGGTATCCACCAAAGGTTTATTGTTAGCCCATGCATCTTGAACAACCTGAGTATAGGTGGGATTGGATAACCACATGGATTGAAACCGAAAAGGCTTAGGGAGGCCCAGGCCCTTGTCCTTAAACAGCTCGAGGAGAATAAGGCTATGGTTTGAATGAATACGAATGTTGAACCACAGCCTCTGGAAAACGCTCCTCTAAGAAACATTGGCAAAACAACGATCTAGTCTCTCAAAAATTAAATCCCTGATATTTCTCAAGCTGGACCAAGTAAACTTAGGCCCACAGAAGCCTAAATCCATCATACCACAAACATCCAGACAATCTTTGAACCTTAAAGCCTTTCTAATATTCACAAGATTACCCCCAAAATTATCATCACTGCATAAAACCTCGTTAAAGTCCCCAAGTAAAACCCAAGGCAAATCATGGATTCTCGAGACAATAGAAGATTATCCCATAGCCAATAACTTTCAGAGGCCCTAAGGCTAGCATAAATAGCAGAAAGTAACCAAGAAAAGTTAGAGGATTTCACCTTAACTAAGGCATGAATCTCTTGCTTAGTGGAGGGAAGCTTGGAGATATCCACCACCTTACGGTGCCAGAGAAGCCAAATAACACCTGCATAGCCATAGGTATCTGCATGCAAAGCTCCCTCGAAGGGAAGTTGATTAGTGAGCTCCTTAGCCCTATCCCCTCCAACCCGAGTTTCAGTAATAATTATAATAGAAGGTTGGTGAATCTTGATGAGGTCCATGACTGATCTTTTAAAATTAGCACCGAGGGCCCCTCGGAAATTCTAGACAATTACATTTTTTGGGAAAATGTGGGCCGGGGTAGGACGCTCCTCACGATAAGGAAGGGCCATCCTCTGGTCGATCAAACTCCATCCCCTCCTCCTCATGAAGAGGTTGGTAAATGCTTCCCTTGGGGATAGTGAGATCGAATGCTCCATGACTCCCATCTCTTGTTCCCTCTGCCCATGCAGCATTGCAAATTTCACCGTTAGGTGAAAGACTTGAAGAAGAGTATAGTAGTTCCTGTTGCCCCAAAGATTCAGAGCAATTGGTACCTCCTCCAACATTTTTTTTTCGGTGAATTCCACTCCCAACTCCAATCCTTGCCATGTTAATTCCGGCGAATCTGACGGTATCCCTCTCCATGAAAATACTCTCCTTTCCTAGGGTGTTGGGATGTCTGTTAGGAACACCCACCAAGGATTTCTCCAGCTTTACCCTACCGGATCCGTTAGCGGGAGAAACCCCAACCGTAGGCTTAACGGCGTGAGGGGAAAGATGTGGCTTCAAGCAGTGAGGAACTCCTAGTCGAACCACCCTATGACATGGGTCGAATCCACTTTGATTTGGGCCACTGTTGCATACGATAAGATCTTACCCTTTAGAAAGATTGCCCAATGTTGGGGCTCAAGCGGCATGCTTCTTGTATCGACATCCATTAGGGGCAGAGGATTTCTTTCCATGAGAGGAGAAGGCAGCTTAGGAAGAGCAACTTTCTTTTTGGGAATTAATGGAGCCTTTGGTCATAAATGTGAAGTTACCACCTTTCAACTCCATATCAGGGGTGGGCACAATGGAACTCACAGTGGCAGAGGCCGGCATAACCTTATGGCTAGGTGAGTTCCATGTGTCTTTGGGCTTGACTCCACTAGGACCAAAATTACCATTCTAAGCTTTATGCTTCCCATCTGATGCACTTTTGGAGATGCCAATATGGATCGTATCAGCAGAGTGGGCCCAACTAGGCCATTTAGTCCAACGGCTATCACAGGTATAATCAGATTGACTTGACCCGCGCCCTACACCCTTAGGATTATTTCTGGTGATGGATTTCCTCCAAGACACAACCGTCCAAGGCCTATACTCCGCCACAGAAGGCTTAGGTTGGGTGTTCGGAGACCCCTTAGCTTCCTCCTCATCTTGCACCTGAGGTGCCACCACCTCCTTAATGGTGTACTGGCAACAATCTTGCTTATAACCTAGACGACCACATGAGAAGCATAATAAGCTAATACCTTCATAAATGACTTGTTGGGACAACTTCCCAACTTGAATATATCTTATAAGAGGCTTGCAGAGATCAACCTGCACACACACCCTCGCGTACCTCCCTCTAGACCCCGAAGCCGTATGTGAGTCAATCCTCAGGACAGGACCAATGGCCACTCCAATATCCTTAAGCATAACCTTCTGGTAATACTCAATCGGGAGCTCCGGCAATCTGGCCCAGATAGCAACCGATGAAACAAACACTATAGAAGGCCTGAAATTAGGACTCTAGGGTCTGATGGACAGAAATGCTCCCCAATGAACCAAGGACCCCAGCAATCACATGATCAAGGTCCTCCTTTAAACCAAACCTAATAAGGAAGAAGTCTTTCCCTAGGTCAACCAAGTCCATCCTCCCCCCCCAGTTTCCACAAACGTAGAATTTTTGTTTGAAGGAAATGAAAGCCAACCGTTCTTCCAAACACCTTCACAATAATGGTGCTCGCCCACTGAGACCGAATCTGAGATTTTTGTTCCTTACTTAGTCTCACTGCAGCTAGACCCTCAGAAAGTTCCTCGACTTCATCATCAGACATTAGATCTTCATCTATTTGAATATTGTTAAACTCAAAGGCTTAGCAGTAAGCCCCAAGAATCTTACCAATAAGCTTATCTCTATAAGAGCGAACCCACCAGGGATATGGCTCTCTTTAACTTTCTTAGTACTTCGCTGAAGCTCATCCTCCTCCTCACAAGAACGCACTTGAACACTGCTTTTAGAGCTCATCTTTCCTTACCCGTTACTCTTCACTTGAGGTATTATTCACATGTAAAATTTGCTTAAGAAAAAGGCTTGGGATGTAACACCCCCTGACTTTAATTTCTTGCCTTTATTTTCCATATTAGGACCACTATATTTATTGTGAAATGAAAAATATTTATTTTATGGTGAACATTTAAGTTCTCATTAATCTAAACATGTACATAAATCACACTATTTGCATCTAATAAAAATTGCTGTCTACTCCAGTCATTTGGGCATGACTAATCAACTCTAATAAATGAACAAATTAATTAGAAAGCATTACTATTATATAACGCAATCCGATGAGTTAATATTTTCAATTTTCATTCACAGTCCCTTTGAATTTCATAACTAATTAACTAGTGAATTCTTATTTTTCATGTCTCATATTCTTATTCTGATCACAGGAATAGTTTTTCGTGATCTCAGCTTTACAGTCTTACACATGGGTTATCACAAGTACCAATTCTTTGACTTTTGTTTTCTTCTTCTACTTGGTTTTAGCTCACGCAGTTTATACTTTGTGGGTTTTGCTTAGTTATTGTGCCCTACTTGGTTGTGATCTATGGACATTATAAATGAATATGTTAAATTGTGGGTTAGCTTTTGCATTTGTGGGTTTTATTTATTATTAGTTTTATTGAGGGTTTTTTTTTTAGTAGCGTATTGTGTATTGTATGTGTTTGGATTATTACTCTAGGTTTTTATTCATTGATGATTACTATTTAGTTGGCTTGATAAATTCCTTGTAACTTAGACTTACTTTTGCAGGATAAGCAACTTATTGTAAGTTTGGGTTTCCTTTTTAGTGAGGCAGACAATGAATTGCTAAAGGGCGAGTAAAATCGGCTTCATAATACCGTACTAGTTTATGATTATATGTCAAAATTACTGCTGTGGTGGATTGTTGATTTGGATCAAGCAGGTGGCTTGCATGGTGATATAAGGTGGTGTATTTTGTATATTGGGAGTGATAATTGTTTTGTGAATATTGTGATATTATTGTTCAATTCGTTGTCAATTTTTATGAAGCAAGGAGTGTTGCTTGTGTATTGTGTATATTTGGATAAAATAGGTTGAGTTTCATTGATGATTATTATTGAGTTGGCTTCATAAATTTGTTGTAAATTAGACTTAGCTTTTGCAGGATAAGCAGCATTAGCTTGTGGTGAATATATTTGTAGTTTATAATTATCATGGGAAAAAAATTGTTTTGAAAGTAAATAAAGTGCGCCAGCCGATTGGAAAGATAGTTGGAATTTGGTCAAGGTGGTCAGGAACTGTGACACGAATGCCATGTATGTGCCCAATTGGTTTTATTCGATGGCCTTTAGTGCCACAACAATATAAGAACCAACATCGGTCAGCCATTTAGGTATTACACGTGAAAACAATGCTACATGTGTTTTATGCTTACTTGTACTAAGTTTCAGGCAAGTTTTTTATTATGTTGAAAATTTTTTATGTGTTAACTAAATTTTTTATTTTAGGAACAATGGATAATTCTTGCAAACTGCATCAAACTTAGCAAACAAAAGAAGTGAGCTTTGTCACGGATTGGGAAGTTGTGGAGGAGCCACAAAGCTGATTAAAAGAAGTATTGCAAGAAGGGGCTTGAGAAGGAAGATTTATTGGGGTTGCAACCAGCAAAGGTTGATATTGAGTAGTTTCACACATTAGTTGAGTTTTGGTTTGCAAGGGATGGCAAGGTATTAATATTTGTTTTCTTTAATATGCTTAATGTTAAAGAGTATTATATTTATTGGACTTGAAGAATATATTAGAATTGTGTAAAGGGAAGCACACAATGAGAAATAGGGGGAAATACACACATGTGGATCAAGAAGCTATGCTCAGATTGCTGATATCCTTGTAAGAACTTTATTTATTATATTACTTACATAATGTTTAAATTATTTTGCTTTTGACCTATAGTTGTGATATTATTAACGGTTAGTTTAATACCAAGAAAACATAAATTCCCAACTAGGTCTATAAGACCTTGTGGATTATCTTCATACTTTCTTTGCTGTTGGCATGTCTATAAGACCTTTGCAAGAGAGGGCTTGGTCATTGGCTATGAGGATGACTGTGTTTTGTAAGTGTTTCATTTTGTTATTTAAGGTATTAGTACTAATGGATTAGTGTTATTGTGTTATTTGGTTAGTAACCTTGTTGTTAAATGAACTAATTCTATGTGGGTTTATTATATTTTGGGATGGTGATGATGATTATGCGGATGACCATTCTTCATTTGTTGTAAATTTATCATCTGGGGATCTGCATTAGGAGGATACTTAGTTTGTGGGTTTTTTTTTTGTACTAGTCATTTGGAATGTCATATTTTAGGCATTCGGAATGTAATTTTTTGGGCGCAAAACATTCTAGACATTTGGAGTGTATTCTTTTGTCATTTATCATAAGCTTAATTTGGTAATGTATATTTACTTATATGGTATACTTAAAATTTTGGTGGTTTAAACTAGATCCTTTCTTGTATTTAATATGGTATTTTGTTTAGCTATAAACAAAATGTGAAAAGCAAAATGCAGGAAAAATTTACGTGCCTGAATGGAAAAAAAAGACCTATAGCGGCAGTTTTGAAACCACTGGTATAGGCTATATGAGAAAAGTATAAAAATTCCTATAGCAACAGTTTTTAAACCGCAAGTATAGGTTAGGCCTACTATAGTGATTTTAAGTTTTGAAAAAACACTGGTATATGGTTAAAAAAATGCCAATAAAGGCTATATTAGAAAAATATAAAAATGCCTATAGCGGTGGTTTAAAACCGCTAGTATATTTTCAACCTGTTAAAAATATATTAGCCCATTAACATAAGTTGAAACCTAATTCTACTTTGTGTGCAAGCCAAGTCTCCTACTTATACTAGAAGTCTATTAGTTTAGGATTTAGTCTACTACACTCTAATATATTATTGATGTAGCCTTTTAGGGTTTCCTCTGTGGATGTAGGTCTTTAGACTGAACCACGCAACCCTCATATGTTATTGTGTTCTATACTTTATGCTTTCACTTCCGCATCCATACTAGCATATTCAACATGGTGTATCAATGCTAATATTTAACATGGTATCAGAGCCACCTTCTTGTGGCTATGGTTTTCTGTCCTTACGGTGTATTTAAAGGCAATCTTTCTCTTCCTCAATGTTTCTTGCTGCATTCATCTTCTTTGGCTTCCCACTGCTGCCATCAAAACTCTCCAGTATAGTCATGCCACCGTTAGAAGACGCATCAACACTGCAAGACCATTGTCTTTCTCAAGCCACCGTCACAGAGCTAAACTTTATTCAAGGGGTGTTCTCAACCTTATCAAATCTCGAGGTTTCATCAAGCTTCCATCTTGAGTTTGAGAGGGAGTGTTAAAAATATATTATCCCATTAGCATAAGCCCAAACCTAATTCTACTTAGTGTGCAAGCCAAGTCTCCTACTTATATTAGAAGTCTATTACACATGTTATGGTTCATTGTAACACACAAGATTTGTACTACACTCTAATATATTATTGATGTAGCCCTTTAGGGTTTCCTCCGTGGATGTAGGCCGTTAGGCTGAACCACGTAACCCTCGTGTATTATTGTGCTCTATACTTTATGCTTTCACTTCCGCATCCATACTAGCATATTCAACATGGTGTATCAATGCTAATATTTAACACAACCTACTATGGCAGTTTTCAATATCTAAAAAGCGCAAATATCGGGTTACAAAACCGCTGGTATAGGTTATTCCGGCAGTTTTCAAAAAGCACTAGGATAGGATTTCAAAACTACTGGAACCTATACTGGCGGTTTTAAAACCATCAGTGTGGGTCAGCCGGACCTAGTATCACACTCGTTGGGCAATGCTAGGAAGCGCCGAGAAAAAAACCGCCAGGATAGCCCATTTGGACCTATACTAGCGGTTTTTGGGGCTGAAGTCACTGGTTTAAAAATGCTGCTATAGTCCCAGTTTTTTGTAGTGCATGTAATTCATGCATTATCCTACCATGATTATGTCTCTCTAGGTAAAATTTAAAACGTTGGTTATTATTATGTAAACTTCATTTCAAATTTTATATTCAACATGGTGAAATTTATGTAATATTTAACTACTTTTTTATTCGTGTTTTCATTTCTTTGTTCTCTTTTTGAATTAAAAGGAAGATAAAAAGAATATGTTTTTTATGTGAAAAAATACGTATCATACCAAGTTTGACATGACGTGTCAAAAGATTGAGTAATCAGAATTATTTACAATCTTGCACCACAAGGTCAATCTACATCATACGAAGATCACTTGTAAAATAGAATAGGAGTGGTATTGCAAGTTGGATTCAGAATCCTACATGGTTCTACCACACACACTTCAATTCAAATCCAATTTGATTTGTTAATTTCGGTGGTTCTGATTGTTAATTTTGGTGGTTTTAATTGGTTTTGCTTGCTAGTTTTTGGGCTGCTGGAGAGAGAAAGGGATGGATTGCTAGAGAGAGAAAGAGATGGATTGGTGGCGGAGCCACATAAAGATTGAGGGGGGCCTCCCCCCCCCCCCCCCCCAAATTTTTGAAAACATTTAAGGTAATTTTTTTTTTGGAATTATCTTAAATAATTTGAAAATTTTTAAGGAGCCTTATCATTTTAGCCCCCTACACCCAATAATATACATATATATTTAAAAAAAAGTCTAAAAAATAAATATAAATTTCATTTAAATAAAATTCAATCCATAAATATATATGTCAAAAAATTACAATAATTAAACATTCAGCATCTTTAAAATGAACACATAGGTATTTTGACAATTACTTGAACAAATAAAAGGGAAAAAAATTCTAATTTTCAGCTCAGCACATCTAGGGCTTACTTATACCACAACAGTAGAAAAATTGAAAGGTCAGAGGCTTTATTGATGTGTAGCACCACCAAGTCCACCACACAATTGCAGAACATCTCTCTAACATCTAAAATTGGGCTTTTGCCCCTTACAATAGCCCCTCAAAATTTCGGTTTTCTCCTTTATCCAAGGAGAAAGGTGGGATTTTGATTTCTTTAAGAGCTAAGTTCACAGACCTCTTTAATTTACACACGTGGGAACACTATCTCGTGTGTTTCCTAACCATTGTTGACGCTTCGGAAACCACAACACGCTATTTATTACTCCAGGCAGCACGTTGTCCCCCTTATCAACGGTGAGATGTAGATTGTGTGGCTAATAATTTCTCCTGAAATTTTGAGTGGGATAACTCCCACTCACTTTCACTCCCTGTATAAAACGCCATCAGGGAGTTATTTTTCCCATTTAGCATGTACTCAAGCTATCAAGAGATCTTGAGCACTCCAGCCTTCCGAACCTCTCTTACTCTAATAGTCCTTAAAGCCTTTTTTATTAAAAATTTTAGATTTCCAAGAAGTTACTGAGGCAAAAACACTACTCCTTCTTGTAAGTGTTTAATTCCCAAGCTTTTTTCTTCTCGGCTGAGCATCTCGACCTATTAATTTCTGTCTTACCTCCAACTAGGAGCTTTTCCTTTCCTTCCTTTAAATATTTAAATGGGTAGATTCAAGTACCTTGTTGAGTCTCCGGCCGACATAGAGGTTTTTAAATCAAGATATCATATACCCGAGGGAGTAAACCGATGGTACTGCCTACCGGAGAAGATCTTGATCGATAGGAAAACCGATGAAGTGGTCATTCCTGTAATTGCCTTTTTAGAGGGAGGAATGACCATTCCCATGGGCGAAGTGACTCGAGAGTACCTTCGAAACCATAGGTTATGCCCACATCAATGCGCACCCAACCTATTTAGGGTTTTGGGTTGCGTCGACGCCCTCAATCAAATGATGGGCTTGCAACTCACCTGACATGACATCGTACATATGTACGAATGTCACTCTCTTGCCAACGGGGGATACTACCTAAAGTCCAGGTCCCCCATTGTCAAAATGGTGTCGTGTCTTCCAAAGTCCAACAAGGGCATAAAGGACGACTATGTCATCGTTTCAGGGGCGTGGCATAACGGCTACCACTATCCGACCAAAGAGGGAGAGCTAGGTGGGGTGCCTTAGGACTAGGTTTCGTTAACATAGATTTTAAATTCTAGGTTTCGTTTTGCTTTGTCATTTAACTTTTTCCTTTTGATGTGATCGGACGATCTAACTATCTCTGTGGTTCTCGGCTGTTATTACAGATAGAAAACTCGTTGCTCCCAAGATCAGCCACGTGAACGTAGCGGGCCTGAACAAGCTACTTAGGTTCGAGAGATTCGTGAGTGCTGACGGTCAGCTGTGTGCCATGCACCTAGTGTTAGACTTCACACCTTTATTCAATAATTTTCAAGAGGTCGGAAACGCGATCCGAGCAGGTGACCCAAGACTTCGAAGAATTGACGTGTCTCGTCCGGGGTTCTTAGCCAAAAAAGATCTTCCCCCGGTCAAATGGCCACTTCTGCAAGCTCTCCCTCCTCCAATGATCTAAAGAGAGGAAACTGCCTCTTCTTGGCTATCCATTGAAACTGAGATAAACCAGTTTCATTTTAAAGAAGAAAAAGAGATACAAGGCAAGTCGGCTATCATCGCAGAATCCGAGAGCGCTGAAGAAGAAGAGGAAATGTCGCTAAATCTAAGAAAAGGGTTAAGAGACCTATTAGCTGGAAAGAGCAAGGGTGCACCTTCTAAGGATGCACCCAAGTTCAAAATTCATGACATCCCTCCTCCTCCTCCTCCCACAACCGCGGTCGGCCTTCACCCAAATCCTAACCTGAAGAAGAAAAGAAAGACAATAGATTTCGATTTGGAGGAGGGTGAGGGTGAGGTGCCTCCATAAAAGGGGTCTAAACAACAGAAGAACATGAAGGACAAGAAGGTCTCCCCGGCTGAGAGCAAGGAAGACACCCACATACAAGATGTCCGCCAGCCGCGCCCCTAGGCTCCGCAGTTGGAGTTGGACGGTGCTCCCATTCCCTGGAACTCCTCCATCAGGGAGTTCCAAAAAGGACACTCGGCCTATATTGCCGAGGCCTTGGAGCAGTCTCTACTTCTACCTCGTGATATGAAGGCTGTTAAATCATGGAGGCAAGCAGACCTTTTCATGTCTTTGAAAAGGGACCTGGTCATGGTGAGTTTATGATTACTTCTTCCAAGTTAAAGTTACTTACTTAAAAACTACATTTTACTTTTGTATATTTTAACGCAGTTATCTCATTCTTCATGTACAGATTACTCAACAAGTTTATGTAGTTGAAGACTGGGTCAAGAAAGCCCATAACCAGGCTAAGGCGGAGGTCCAATCTTGTGCAGATGTTGAGAGAAACTTGGGGATCACTAAGCACGAGAAGCAAGAGCTGACAAAAAAGTTAATCATTGAGGAGAGGGAAAGGAGGAGTGCCGAGGCCGGTCTGAAAAACGCCCAGGACCAAGCCAAAAACCAACGGAAGAAGTTGCACATGACCGAGATAGAATTGGCAACTCAAAAGCAGCTGGTCCTAGAGCTTAAGGCCAGCCTGGAGAAGGCCAAAGAAGCTGCTCGGAAGTCTGAGAAGGTGGCGGAGGCTGAGAAGAACGCATCCTATCTCCGTAAGATCAAAGAGACGGAGATAAGGTAGCTAAAGAGGTATCCGAGGTGTGCAGGGATTACTGCAAGGTCACTTAGGAAGAAGCCCTGAATCTTACAGGAGTCCCTGCCAAATTGGAACTAAGGCAACCCAAAAAGATTTACTTCCATCCACATATCCGTGTTGTCCCGACCGATCCTACGCCTCCATCACCTCAATTCCCAGCATCATCCGAGCAGACACTTGTTCCCCCTGAGGCCGAGAACAAGGATCAGGAGGAAGAAGTGACACAAATTGGGAACAAGGATACGAAGGCGGTCACCTCTTCTAAGGCCACGGATGCTATCAAGGCCAATGAAGCTACCTCCACAGAGACTGAGGCCAGATCTAAGGAGGCCAAGCCGAGTGGACAGGACAACCCTCCTCCTCAGATGACCAAGACTTAGTGCTAGGGCTTTATGTCTCCCTTATTTTGTAGTAATATCTTGTACACAAACATAATGTACTTTTTTATTCTAATTAAAGAAAATATTTGAGTTCGTCTTTAATTACATTCAATTACATTCACTCATTTCTTTTACTTCGTAGTTTTTAAACCTGTAGGAAGTTTAAACCCACTGGATAAAACAAACTAAAGTAACAATGGAAATAAGTGGGGTTAAATATTTAAATCACTAAAATTGAATTGAAATACCAATTAACCCAAGGTGTGTGGTCCGAGAGAATATGCAAGACCAAGTTGTTGTTCAACATTTAGCGAAATGTATGAGAGTATTAATTTACCCGAGGTATGTGATCCGAGAGATCAGACATGACCGAGGTTCTGTTTAACACTTAGCGAGATGAACTAAAGTATTAATTTACCCAAAGTATGTGATCCGAGAGACTAGGCATGACCAAGGTTCTGTTTAACACTTAGTGAAATGAACTAAAGTATTAATTTATCCAAGGTATGTGGTCCGAGAGACCAGGCATGACCAAGGTTCTGTTTAACACTTAGTGAAATGAACTAGAGTATTAATCTACCCAAGGTATGTGGTCCGAGAGACTAGGCATGACCAAGGTTTTGTTTAACACTTAGTGAAATGAACTAAAGTATTTACCCAAGGTATGTGGTCCGAGAGACCAAGCATGACCAAGGTTCTGTTTAACACTTAGTGAAATGAACTAGAGTATTAATTTACCCAAAGTATGTGATCCGAGAGACCAGGCATGACCAAGATTCTGTTTAACACTTAGTGAAATAAACTAGAGTATTAATTTACCCAAGGTATGTGATCCGAGAGACCAGGCATAACCAAGATCTGTTTAACACTTAGTGAAATAAATTAGAGTATCAATTTACCTAAGGTATGTGATCGAGAGACCAGGCATGACCAAGGTTCTGTTTAACACTTAGTAGGCAAACAATATATCAAACTTCAATACAACAATTGAAACTTTTATTAATAGAAATACCGTCTTAGGTTATTTACATTCCAGGGATGTGGTATAGCCCTTTCCTTTAAATCCTCCATATAGAATGCTCCTACTCCAGCTACTGAAAGGATGCGACACGGACCTTCCCAATTAGGCCCCAGTTTTCCCTAGGCTGGGTTCTTCGTAGTACCCATTACCTTTCGCAGAACCAAATCCCCCGGTACAAGTAGTCTTAACTTGACATTGGCATCATATCTCTGCTTGAGCTTATGTTGATAGTAGGCTAATTGGACCATGGCATTTTCCCTCCGCTCGGCAACCAGATCTAAACTCCTTTCTAATAGTCTGTCATTGTCAACCGAGGTGAATCCAGTCATTGAAAAGGGGAAGTATGTTAGGACCTGATCCAACCATGGTTAAGTATTCAGCTCACCAACACCCTAGTAAGTCCCCACAGACGGTACCAATTGTAAGGACACAGTTTTGGGATGCTAGGCCCACAAGTGGGATGGACTCAGGCCCAAAAAATCCTTGCAATGAATTTGTCAAGAGTGGGCCAGAAAAACTGGGCTTAGAGTGAGATTAACTATTATCCAGATATGGTTATGACCAAATCAACAGAAATAGAGTGCTGATCTTATATAAATTTGTCATCGGCTTGGTCCGAGGAGGATTGTATTACAGATACTTGAATATCTACAACTTTTTCTCTTTCTTTCTCTTTTAATTGCCTTCCCTTTTTCTCTCTCACTTGTTCGATCCCCCTTTTTTCCTTGCCTCCAGCTCTATTTATACCCCATATTCTCTCATGTGCTTGTCAGATGATTTTTCCTTCATACTTGTCCCATCAATCTTCCCTTAAAGTTTTTACATGGCAGCTGTAAAGGTTGAAAGTCACTGTTCAGACATCTTTTCCTCATTAATGCGGCCAGAGGGTTAGCTACAGGGTCATTAATGCCGTGGTAGCAGCTTTCCCTATAATATCTTGTTGCTTCTACCTGTCCTATATGCTTATTGGATGCTCATGTATCAGAAGAATCCTCAAAAATATCACAACAAATGTCAGAGTGTGCATCTTGGCTTTCTCTTTGATTATCCAAAGAGGTAATCCTTCTCAGACAACTCTTCTTTGTTCACATACTGCCCAAACCCTTATGAGTATTGCGGCCATGTATCTTCCTCGTAATTTACCGTCCTCGGATAGATGTGCACCCTTGGACAGGCCCACGGCCCAACATCTAATATTGGGCTTTTGCCCCCTACAATAGCCCCTCAAAATTTCGGTTTTCTTCTTTATCCGAGGAGAAATATGGGATTTTGATTTCTTTAGGAGCTAAGTTCACAGACCTCTTTAATTTACACACATGGGAACGCTATCTCGTGCGTTTCCTAACCATTGTTGACGCTTCAGAAACCACAACACGCTATTTATTACTCTAGACGGCACGTTGTCCCCCTTATCAACAATGAGATGTAGATCGCGTGGCTAATATTTCCTTCTGAAATCATAAGCGGGATAACTCCCACTCACTTTCACTCCTGTATAAAACGCCATCAGGGAGTTATTTTTCCCATTTAGCATGTACTCAAGCTATCAAGAGATCTTAAGCGCTCCAGCCTTCCGAACCTCCCTTACTCTAACAGTCCTTAAAGCCTTTTTTATTAAAAATTTTAGATTTCCAAGAAGTTACTGAGGCAAAAACACTACTCCTTCTTGTAAGTGTTTGAAGTACCATCTCCTGTTTGCCAAGGGCCCTCAATTAGTCAAAATAGCATTGGGTTGAACCCTTGAATGAACTATAGATCACAAATATCTTTTCTACACCTTACTTCACTAAAACGGATGATACAAAATTTATAAACAAAAAGAACCAAGTACAAATGAGAAATACCACCCAATAAGAATCATAGACGCGATCTTGCAAATTGCATCCAATAGTAATAAAAATGTCTCTTTTTGTTTTTTTGGTGAACTGGAATTTCATTAAAAAAAAAAAAAAAAACTAAGGTTGCGTTTGTTTCTCTTGAAAACACTTTCAAGAAAACATTTTACACCCTTGTGTGTGTTTGGCAGCTACGGAAAATACGATCAACGGAAAATCATTTATGCTTTGACCGAAAAATAGGCCACTTTGGGTGTAAAATGAATTCAGCTTGTGTTTTACCTTCAAATGAATGACACCTCAGTTTTCTAGGACTCATAGACGCACAGAGAGAGAGAGAGAGAGAGAGAAAGAGCAAGAGGAGGGAGTAGAGAGAGTGGGTCTGATCTGAAGCCCAAATCGCGCCGTCAACGTTGCGCCGCCAAGATCATCCCACCGATTGTCTCGTCAAGTTCGCGCCGTGAAGATCGCGCAGTCAAGTTTGCGTCGTCAAGATCGCGTCTCTTCCTCCTCCCTCTCAGTTTTGATTTTTGTTTTGATCACCGTCAAGATCGCGTCAAGTTCGCGCTGCCGATCTCACCGTCCGCCACTCGCCGATCTACTTTCTCTCTTTGATCTCTGATTTTTTTGTTGTTGTTGTGGTGGTGTGGGTAGTGGTGTTTTGGTGGTTTATGTTGTTGTTGTGGTGTGGGTGCTGCTGTGTGGGTGGTGGTGGATTACAAAATGGCTAAGAAAATGTGAAAAATCTGTGGTTACTGATGGATTTTTTGATATAAAATTTGTTTAAAAGCTTAGAAAATAACTGAGAAAATGTGAAAAATTTGTAGGAAATAGCATTTTCAGAATATTACCAAATGCTAAAAATTATTTTTCAGACTATTTTCCATTGCACACCCAAACGCTTGGAATTTAATTTCCTTATGGGAATTTATTTTTCCCAGCATTCATTTTACACTCGAAATTCAATTTACATCGAACTAAACGTAGCCTAAAGGAAAGTACAAGAGCGGGGGTAAACAACACCCCAAGAGTCTACTAAAAGCTGATATAAAATACAAGGAGTACTAGAATGTAAATTAAGCATGTTTGACAACTTAAGCCCTTCTTTAGCCAATATATCCGCACAATGGTTCCTCTCGCGGTGAATGTGGGAGATGTGAACTTCTTCAAAATATTGGAGGAGGGACCTGCAAACAGAAATTTCAACAAGAAGATATTTAATGTTGAGGTTTTTGGCGAGTGTCGGGCCGTCTCTATGGCCCCAAAGTTCAGCGGCAAGAGATGGGTGAGGCCGATGCCCCTGTTGAAGCTAGCAACCCAAGCACCCTTGGAGTCCTTGATCAAGCCACCTGCCGAGGCCATACCAGGACTACCACGGGCAGATTCGTCAGTGTTAAGTTTGAAAAAACCCGTAGGGGGGGGTCCAACCCATGTTAACCACAGCATTTTTCATAGGAGGATTTCAAGCTGGGAGGATGTGAAAAGTATCGAGGCTGAGGGCTTTAATTTTTTTAAGGATAAGCTGGACCACAAAAGGTTGCTCCTCCGTGACAAGTTTGTTCCAAGCTGATCAAATGGACCACGCACCGAGAGGAAAGGAGTAGTTCCATGGGACATGGGGAAGGAGTGGAGTGTTGGATGTTAAGGTAGACATATGCTTGATCCAGTCGGGGAGGTCGAGATTAAAGAAACCGGTGGATGGTTCTGATTTGAAAGCTCATGCCAGATGGGTTGGACGGTGGGGCAGTCACGGAGAACGTGGAGTGTAGTTTCAACTCCTGAAGGGCAGAGAGGGCAAGTTGTTTCGGGGAGGATATGTCATTTAAAGAGGTGCACTTTGGTGAGTCCGAAGGCGAGGAGATAAGCTGAACGAAGGTTGAAACAACCATTCGGAGAGGAATTCCAAGCAGGGAGATCGTCGAGGGAGGAGTGAAATGGCTTGGGAGTAGCGTGGATAATATCTTGGAGGTGAGATGGGAGGACGAAAGAGAGAGTAGAGAAATCCCAGTTGCCATTTGCATCCCACGTGTCCTTGACTTTTAGATGCAAGTCACTTGCATGGAGGGGACCTTGTATGAGGATGCGAAGCAGGCCATGTCCCGTCCGGTTATCATTCCAAAACTTGACAGAATGGCCATTTCGAATCAGCCACCTGGTGCCCAATTTACATGTGTTCAGATTTTTGGATGCTGTTCCAAATAGTGGATTTGCGCTTGGCTGTATTAGAGGCTAAGTATTTTTTTTTTTCAATGTATCAGCCCAATTAGTGTTTTCATTAGTGTGCACGGCCCAGGCCCGTTTTGCAAGAAGGCTTTTGTTTAGTTGAGTAGTTGATCATAGATGTATTGAATTAGATGCTTCACCACATTTCTTGAAATCTCCCACGTCACAATTCCTTAATAAGTATGGAAACTGCTTGAAAGAGGCTATAGCAATACAATAAACATATCTTATCAACACATGGTGTACGTTTTTAGACCCCTTAAAACACAAGTTGTTTAACCTAGTTATTTAGTCAAGTAATTATTTATATAAATTATTCAGATCTAGATTAACACAATCAAATCATATCATGCAAGTAATGCGAAAATATAAAGAACGCTCGATATGATAACACAGGAAAATCAAACTGGTAAAAAACCTGGGGAGGATTTAATCTAGCTATCCTCAAGGTAAAACAGATCCACTATGAAAGAAATGAAGTTTTTACAATAAGACTTAGACCAATAACATCCTATTGCTACCTCGAGTAGAAAACTTACTACCACGACCATATGACAACTCCGAGTCCACGGACTACTTCTTTCTTTGATCTACTACAACCACAAGTTCTCCTACTTGTGACTTAGAGACTCCACTCAAAGGTTTCAGATCCTCTTTAAGTTCTTTATGCAACATTTGAAGCGATCACCAAGTTCTTGGCATGAATCTTGATAACCCTAAGTGTGTAGAAGGTAAACACCTCTAGATCTCACAAGAGATTCAACACACAACACATCAAAGACTACAAAAACGTAGCTAGGGTTTTTCTTTTTATACTAGAAGTAAAACATGAAACTCTATACATCAAATGAGCTTGGGCTGAGTTGGAAATTCTGCAGAAAATTAATTCTGCACTCTTCTCAATCAGTCGAATCTAATTTTCGATTGATTGAGCCTTACAGAATTTGACCACTAATTTTTGCAATTACTCGATTCCAATTTTACAATTAAACACACTTTGAGCAGCCTAAATCTAGACTCTAAGTTTTGATCATGGTTTGCCAACACATTACAAATTGAAGTTCTAATACATTTAGTTCTTAAAATCTTAAAACCTAACACATGGGATTAAAAAAAGATAAATCCAAATGATTCGCTTATCATAGAATTCAGGGCATTAATCATTGGAGTACTTAACGATCACAAACCATAACTACGAGCTAAAAACTCGGAGTTGTAAAAGTAGAAAAGAATGTAGACAACATTAAAAATAATATGTCTTACAAAAATTAATTTATTTTCACAAAAGGAATGAACTACACGCATCTAAACTAAATCTCAAATTCTCTTAAATCCAACTTTTTCCTTCAAAATCATAAAGTCATAAACCCAAGTCAAAAATATAAGGTCCATTGCCATAGCTCAAAACATTACAATAAAATTGGTAACTCAAAACATTATGATAATAAATAATTAAGAAAAGGAACCCACACGATGTTGGGATTGTTCTATAGTCAATTGATCGATCTGGAGTACGCCTTCTATGACATTCAACTCAGCCTTATGGTGCTTTAGTGATTAATTAAATAAAACCCCAAACCTATAACTTTTAATCCATTTATCAAAAGAAAAAAAATCAATCAAATAGGCCCCTTAGATTACTACTACATAAATTGTGCTCACCTGTATAGTTTGCAACCAAAACAAATTAATATTCCACACTTCTTTGTATCTGAAGAGAAAAATATAAGTAAAGCCACCTTAGATTGCTACTAATCATTCTTACTAAAATATAGTTGACAGGGAATATAGAGTCCAAAAAGATTTTGTAGTCATCTCTAGATGTCTAATTGGAATTGAATTAGTTGGTTATTGAGATATGTAAGATACTACTGGACAAATTTAAAACTGGAAAGGCATTCTAGCACATTACCAAAATAAAGCTAAGGGAAATTACACTGACCCACCTGTGGTTTGGTCCGTTTTAACAGTGCCCACCCGTGGTTTAAAAGTTATCATTTAACCCACCTGAGGTGGCCTTCGTTAGACCCTCATTACACACATCTGCCCTTTCCATTAGAAAATCTCCTTTACTATATAAGCCAAAATTAGAACCCAAATAGAACCCTAAAAAGAAGAACGAGTTCTCTCCCTCTCTCTACCTTAGAATCCCTAAAAATCCCTAAACCCATAATCCCTTTCTCTCTTCACTTAGATTGTCAAAGTGAAATCTGAACGCTTGCAAGCAACCTCATATATAAAGCAACCTGATCCTTTTGTGTGTTATATTTTATTGAACTCAAGCACCAATTGATTTCCATGTAATCGCAATTCAAACCCATAAAGTTGGTTTCCTTAGACTTTCAAAAATAAAAATTTCACAATATTTAACACCAATTGTGGAATTAAAAGAATAAAGAAGAAATTATATTAATAGGTATTTTGTTTTTGCTGAATTATATTGTACAGCCCGAGACTAGACCCTTTTGGGCCTTAAACATTGGAATCTAGTCTCGCCAAGCGCCCATAGGCCCGGGAATCATACTGTTGTTATGACCGGCAAGATGTCCATTGTGCATACCCCAATTGTTCATACACGATTAGTTGATGGGCGGATCACTGGTCGGTGGAAAGCGTCCCTGTGGAGGCTTATTCAACCAGGAGCATTGTGGCCAATTCGTCCGGCACCACCTTAAGGGAGTCGCTACCGAACATCCCTCTAGTAGTGAGGAGCTAGTTCCAATGCCACTCCTACCACCCCCCACTCCCAACTAAAACACCCACTTAGCAATAATGACATTGGACCTCTTTTCCCACTCACCATAAGAGTAATCATGACCCCTCCACTGATTTTAGGCTACAAATATAAGAAGTTGGAGGAGAAGAAGGGGGCTTTTTAGGCAAGTGAGGGGAAACTAAGAGGAGGGGGAAGTTATAGAGGTTAAGAAGGAAGGAGAAGAGCGTGGACCACAGCGAAAAAGGGGAAACACCGTTGGGCCTCAGTGCGATGAACGACCCAGTGTAGGAAATTCTAAACCCACCTTATAAGTAAATTGTGAGCCCAAGTCAAGCCCAATTAAGAAGCCTCTTCCTTGGCCCGCACAATTGGCGCCATATATGGGAACCTCCTCGAAGCTGTAGTTCAGCTGTGGCCCACACTCGAGGGGATGTCTGAAAAGCGTTCGAGTAGTCACGCTGAGAGTGGATTGGTAGGATCTTCTCGGGGATCCACTTGGTGAGAACAAAAGCGCAAGAGGCGTGAAGATAGAGACCATGAGCGAGTTGAAGAGCAGTCCGGGCAAGTCGAAGGGTCACACCGAACCCATCAAACGGCGTCTGGTGCCACAGAGCACAGGCAATTTGATCAAAGAGATAAGGAACTTGAGCGGCTGCGCAGGCTGGTGAGAGACTTGGAGTTGGAAGCAAGAGGGCGATGGAGAGGAAACCGAGAACACTAGGAGAGGAGGCCTGGGGGTGAGGGGCCGCTATGAGGAAGGGTCCAATCAATCCGGCCCCTACCGACCCCAGAACCGGTCGCATTCACGGGAGTCGCGTCGACATCGAAACCGTTCCTATTCACGGGATTATGCCGACCGTGGTTCAGATTCCCCAGAAGAGCAACAGCCACGAAATGCAGCCATGGATGCTATGAGCCGAGCCCTGCGTCGAGCTGCCCGGTCCCCATTCTCGGATGACATCGAGCGAGCCCCAATGCCGAGCAGGTTTACGTGCCCATCGTTTAGTTCTTACGATGGGAAAACGGACCCGGTAGAACACGTCAGTCATTACATTCACATGATGTCTCTGTACAAGCACGACGACACACTGATGTGCAAGGTTTTCCCTTCCAGCCTTAGATCCATCGCGTTGAGATGGTTTAATGGACTGCCGAAGGGTTCCGTTCGCAGTTTCACAGACTTGATCCAAGAATTCGGCGCCTGGTTTGTCACTTGTAGCCAAGTACCGCAACCAGTGGATGCACTACTCTCTATGAAGATGAGGGTTGGAGAGACCCTCCACAGTTACGCAAGCTGGTATTGAGAACTTTACAACGAAATTGGCGGGGGTAACGAGAAGATCGCGGCGAGCACCTTTAGGTTGGGACTGCCCGAGGACTCCGAGCTACGGGAGTCTCTGACAAAAAAGCCTCCCGAAGGCATGAGACAGCTCATAAGGGGCATCGAGGAATAGAAGCTCCTAGAGGATGATCGGCTACAAAGCAAAGGTAAAGCCCTCCAAGCTAACCGTCCACAGCGGAACGATTTTCTGCCAAAACCTCGTAAAGGCTCGGTGGTCCAAGAACTAGGGTTACAGTTAGGGGAGGTGAACGTGACGTTTAAAGAGCCAGTACACAGAATCGTAGACTTGATCAAAAATGAACCGTACTTTAGGTGGCCTAACAAGGAGACTGCCACATTATTTTCAAGCCCAAACCGTGTACGTGTTGACCGAGTACCCTTTACAGTCGTTGCTAAGAAGATCAGACTTCACGGGGCGGATAGCTAAATGGGGGACCCGGCTCGGAGCCTTTGACATAAGGTACAAGCTGAGGAATTCGATCAAGGGTTAGATATTAGCTGATTTTGTGGCCGAATTTTCCCCTAGGAGCAAGGGGAGATCGTTTGTCATGTGGACTCTCGCCCATGGAAGGTCTATGTGGACGGCACGTCAAGCGCCATAGGGGCTAGTACTGGGATTGTCTTAATCACTCTGGAGGGGATTCGGTTGGAACATTCTCTTAGACTGGGGTTTAGGGCCTCCAACAACGAGGCGAAATACGAAGCCCTACTTGCTAGTCTGAGGACTGTACTAGGATTGGGAGCGCGGGATGTAGAGGTGTATTCAAACTCTCGGCTGGTGGTTAACTAGGTGCAGGGCAGCTTCGAAGCCAGGGACCCCAAGATGAAAGAATACTTGCAGTTGGTAAGGAAAATTATGGATGAATTCCGCACGGTAAAATTGACCCAAGTTCCCTGGGGCCAGAACAGGCATGCGGACTCTCTAGCCACGCTGGCCTCGGCATTGACGGAGGATGTACCTAGGATGATCAAGGTCGAACTCATCACGAAACCGAGCATTCTAGGTACGGGTGATGTTGATATCCCTAAAATTGGCGTTACTACGGTTTCTACAACCAACCCATGTTGGATGGATCCGATCATTAAGTTTTTGGCCGAAGACCGGATCCCAGACATTGAAAAGGACGCCATCAAGATTCGCCAAACTGCCGCTAGGTATTGGTTGTCGACAAATCGAAGGTTGTACCGGAGATCCTTTGGGGGGCCGTACCTTTTGTGCTTACACCCTGAGAAGGTAAACAAACTTTTAGACGAGCTGCATGACGGGGTGTGCGGCAGTCACATGAAAGGACGCTCGCTAGCACACCGGGCAATGACTCAGGATTCTGGTGGCCGCAGATGCAAAAGGACACCGCCAATTATGTGCGAAAATGTGAAAAATGCCAAAAACATGCCCCCTCAATCCATCAACCGACAGGACTTCTCAACCCGATCAGCAACCATTGACCTTTCACTCAGTGGGGGCTAGACATTCTAGGCCCATTCCCCTGGGCAACGGGCAACCGAAGGTTTGTTCTAGTAGCGATGGAATACTTTACCAAGTGGACAAAGGCGGAGGCATTGGCAAATATTCGGGACGTGGACGTCAAGAAGTTCGTATGGAAGAACATAGTCACGAGATTCGGGGTACCGTACTGCCTGGTATCTTACAATGGATTGCAGTTCGATAGCCGGGCCTTTCGCGAGTTTTGTAGTAATCTTGGCACCAAGAATAGGTACTCTACGCCCGCATATCCTCAAGGCAACGGCCAGGCTAAAGCCGTTAACAAAACGATCGCAAATGGGTTGAGGAAGAGGTTGGACGGCGCGAAGGGCCAGTAGGATGAAGAGCTACCCAGTGTTTTTTGGGCGTACCGGACAACACCCAGAAGATCTACCAAGGAAACTCCCTTCTCCTTGGCATACGGGGCAGAGGCCGTGATACCGGCCGAAGTCAACTTATGCAGTGCACGGATCAAAAGGTTTGACCCCAACAAGAACGGGGAAACGATGACGCAGCGCTTAGATCTCCTCGAGGAACACCGAGAAATAGCGATGATACAGCTAGCCGAATACCAACAGAAGCTGTCTCTTCGCTATAATTGGGATATAAAAACAAGGGAGTTCAGCGCAGGCAATTTTGTACTTCAAAAATTCGTAGGGAGCATGCAGGATGCAAACGCAGGGAAACTGGCCCTTGCTTGGGAGGGACCGTACAGGGTTACTGCAATCGCCAGGGCGGGAGCGTATTACTTGGAAAGCCTAGATGAGAGACCTCTTCCTCGGCCGTGGAACGTCCAAAATCTGAAGAAGTTTTATTGCTAAGCACTTGTAGACGAGGGTATGAATTGACTGTAGCTCTGTATACACATTTTGTCGGCTATGGTTAAGATGATATTTGTTTACGCAACTGTGCTTAATTTTATTTTTTGTTAAATTTGTCTTCTCGATCAAAAGAAATAGGAAAAGCTTAGAAGACCGATATGGACTATTGTAACCTATCCTCGGTTCGATCATCACCACCAAGCAAGATAAAACCGTAATCTAGCTAAGGATAGAAGCCTGTCCCCAGTTCGATCTTAATCGCCTGACAGGCGGAAACCTATAATGTTACTTCTAAGGACAGAAGCCTGTCTCTTCGATCTTAATCACCGGACAGATGGAAACCTATAATATTACTTCTAAGGACAGAAGCCCATCTCCAGTTCGATCTTAATTACCAAACAGGCGGAAACCTATAATGTTACTTCTAAGGACAGAAGCCCGTCTCCGGTTCGATCTTAATCACCGAACAGGCGGAAACCTATAATGTTACTTCTAAGGACAGAAGCTCGTCTCTGATTCAATCTTAATCACCGGACAAGCGGAAACCTATAATGTCACTTCTAAGGACAGTAGCCCGTCTCCGGTTCGATCTTAATCACCGGTCAGGCAGAAACCTAAAAATATGACTTCTAAGGACAGAAGCCTGTCCCCAGTTCAATATTAATCACCGGCCAGATGGAAACCTAAAGTGTAACTCCTAAGGACAGAAGCCTGCCCCCGGTTTGATCTAAACCACCGGCCAGACGGAAACTTAAAGTGTTACTTTTAAGGACGAAAACCTGTCCCCAGTTCGATCTAAACCACCGGCTAAGCGGAAACCTAAATTGTAGCTCCTAAGGACCAAAACCTATCCCCGGTTCAATTCTCATCACCGGCCAGAAAGAAACCTTAAATAGAACTAAAAAAAGACCTGTCCTCGGTCAAATTTTCATCGCCAGGCAGGTGGAAACACTAATTAGGACTCTGAGAATGGGAACATTTTCCCTGAGGAAACTTTGATTGGGGGCCCAAATGTTGGGAGCCCGCTTGCTCCAACAACTCAGTCGAGATTTTTCTTATAACACAAGGTTTCGATTGGTCGGCACCGACCATATTGTCAAAATAAATAAATATATTTGTCCAACATTCAAGGTAAAGTGTTTCTTTTAAAAATTGAAATCAAATCAAAGTGCTAAAGAGTAAATCAAATAAAAGTGCATAAATTAAGGGAGTATTTTGTCACTACATCCCAGTGACTAGGCAGACCAAACAACGCAAGTATTTGGAACGCAAAATTAGAATAAAATAATTGTTCGGTCAACCCGGTGACTTGGCAAACAGAACAAACAGGAAATAAAGATAAAAAGAGAAAGGAAACAAAAGCAGGTAAACGACATCAAACAGCTGGGCCGGTTTGAAAGAGCGAAACTACATCATCAGCGGCTCGTCCCAAGGCTTCCTCGCTGTGTGGCTACTGAGTCTCTTCATTACCGGGAGTGTTGAGGTTGCTAGTGACCTCCAAATTAAGATCTTCAACATGAGTATCAATTGCTCTCACCAGCTCCCTCATGCTGGGGGTGTCCTCGTCTTCAGCAGTGCCGGCCTGGCTCTAAACCGGGTTAGGGAGGGTTGGGCGGGGGATGTTCTCCGAATTCCACAATGGAGAGTCCCCAGGTAGGCTTGCAGCCTGGAAGGCAGCCTGCCAACCCTCATCAAAACCATGGGCTCGAGGTTGGAGAACGACAGGCTCCACGGAATTCTCGGCATCCGCAAAACCTTCGTTGTACCATTTCTCCTCACATGCTTCTAGAGTTGCCTTCAGGTCAGCAACTTCGTCAGCATGGGCCAGGTTCAGGCTGTCAGCCTGCGCCAGCTATAACTATGTTTCCCCTGGCTTCGCCTTCATCTCGGCCACCCTCTTCTCCGCGAGTTGCCTAGCCTTTTCTGAAGAGTGCACCTTTTTCTCGGCAAGCTCGGCAGCCGTGGCCTTGTCCCGAGCCGTCTCAGCAGCCACCTCCCTAAGCACTTTTTCCCACTCAACGTCCTCAGCAAGCTCGTTTAGCCTCTCGTAGAGCAAGTGCGTAATCTGTGCAGCCTGCAACGAAAAAATGACACACTCAGAAGGATTTTAAGAAGGGAAACATGCGTATACTAAGTAGGCAAAAAACAAAGATAAAGGGGCTCACTGTGATAGTGTGCCATTACAGCCGCCGCGCTATGGAGTCCTCAGCACCGTCCGAGAAGAAGTGGATGTCTTCGGGCAACATCAAGCCACTGGCCAAGCTTTGTGCCACCCTGCCCCCCTCGTCTTGGGCCCACAACCTCACACTCGTCGTGGCCGGCAAAGGCTCGCTGCCTAGCATAAAGGTTGGTTACCAGCCAGCCACTGGTCGAGAAGAGGAAGCAGTTTCAGTACCCCCTCGTGCAGCAGGCTAGGAACCACCCGCCGGTTCCCGTATCACAATCCCACCCGAAAGGCGGGGAGGCATCCTAGAGGGTGCGTTGCCTGGCCTTCCGGGCAGGGGGTCACCAACGCGTTGTTTCTTCTTCTGCTTGTCAGGCGGAAGGGGAGGTGTGCGGTCCCTAACCCGGGTTGGCTAGGCCTAGGTCGGGGGTTGTGTGCCGGACAAAAAGCGATTGGCAGTAAACTTCCTCCTTGTCACCATATCTGCCCCTGGTGCGCCCGCTTGGCCTGGCTCAGCTACTTGGGCTCGAGCTGCATGTGACTCTGTTTCGTCCCTTTCAATAGGAACGTGCCCTTACTCCCTCGACAACCGAGAGACCCGCTCAGCAGACTCGTCCTAGACTGGGGCAAGATCGTCGGCGGTTGTGTAACGTGGACCTAGGTCCCGGGCTTCACCAATGGTTAACGAAGGGGGAAGAAAGTTGGCGTGCCGGACGTCTATGTAGGACAACAATGGGCTGTCCACCAAGAGGGCTTGGGTGAAAGGTTGCCAAGTCCTATAAACAGAAGTGCAGCCTAGGATGAGATGTGATGCTCGGAGCTACCCGTTGGTATGGACAAAAATTTCAGACCTAAGCACAAAGTTGAGGTCCCTCACGTGTACTACCCTGATGTCCGGGGTGAACACTCTACCGTCTGCAATAAAGGGACATAGCAAATTAGCATTCAGAAAGGTAAAATAAACATCAACGAAAGGAAAAGCAAGTTAGTGTTCGGTACGAACCAACTTCACGCCAGTTACTGCTCACCCGAACAAATTCCCCAGTGGAATTCCTATTAGAATCAGGTAGGCAAGAGATTAGCCGTACCCGAATATCCCTGACCTTCAAATAATAGTTTTTTTTCTTATTCCCACATAAACTGTACATGTGGTTTATGTTGTGATGGTCCAATTGTAGACCGTATGTTTGATTTAACCTAGTGACATAACTAACTACCCGGTAAAAGTTTGGAGGAAGTTGATCCGGGCACAGCCCGTAAAACCTAAGGGTATCGAGTAAGAGGGGATCCACGGGAAACCTAACCCCACCCTCCAAGATTGCCATCAGGGGAAAGAAAGCAATGTTGGACCCTTTGTGGAGAGCGATTTCACTCTCATGACAATATGTGACATTCACATCCTTTAGGATGTTGAATGTCTGCCTAAAGCAAACTAAAGATGCCCTAGTATTTAACAGGTGAGCAAAACCCATCTTAAACTCTAGAAATTGAGGGAGGAAGCTTAAACGAAGAAATTAAAACGAGAAGAAGGGGAAGAAAACTTACTTTAGGGCTCTAGGAAAAGGGTGTTCTGGGCTAGGGGATAATTACACAGAGGAATACACGGCAGAAAGGGGATTCAAAGACTGAAGAATGTAAAAGTATGGGAATGATTCAAAGTGGACTATTTATAGGTGCCAAAGGAGCAGAGATAAGCATTATTTAATGAAAATGGAGCGGGAAAACCCTACGACTCCTCACTTCAACTGCCACACTTGCGCCGCCTCGGTTTGCAAACCGTCAAGAAATGATGGAAGATGGAACAAAGGTCTGGCGTGGCACGTCTTTTCAGGGCGCATTAAAGTTTCCCTTAAACTGTTTGGTGTCGAATCCCTTAGCTTCCTAGGGTAGCTTCTGTCCCCAGGCTTCCTTGATTCATCCCCAGCAAGCGGGTACTAATCAAAGGGGGGCTATTGTACGGCTTGAGACTAGACCCTTTTGGGCCTTGAACATTGGAATCCAGTCTCGCCAAGCGGCTCATAGACCCGGGAATCATACTGTTGTTATGACTAGCAAGATGTCCATTGTGAACACTCTAATTGTTCATACACAATTAGTTGATGGGCGGATCATTGGTCGATCGAAAGCGTCCCCGTGGAGGCTTATTCAACCAAGAGCATTGTGACCAATTTGTTTGGCACCACCCTAAAGGAGTCGCTACCAAACATCCCTCTAGTAGTGAGGAACTAGTTCCAATGCCACTCCTACCACCCCCCACTCCCAACTAAAACACCCACTTAGCAACAATGACATTAGACCTCTTTTCCCACTCACCATAAGAGTAATCATAACCCCTCCACTGATTTTAGGCTATAAATATGAGAAGTTGGAAGAGAAGAAGGGGGCTTTTTGGGCAAGTGAGAGGAAACTAAGAGGAGGGAGAAGTTACAGAGGTTAAGAAGGAAGGAGAAGAGCGTGGATGACAGCGAAAAAGGGGAAACACCATTGGGCCTCAGTACGGTGAATGACCCAGTGTAGGAAATCCTAAACCCACCTTATAAGTAAATTGTGAGCCCAAGTCAGGCCCAGTTAAGAAGCCTCTTCCTTGGCCCGCACATATATTAATGGGTATAGTCAATACCATGATAAAACATCACATGCTGTGAATGAATGAATAATGAATAAATACAATAAAACACCTAAACCCACAAAAACATAGAACGAATACTTGTAATTTCTAAAACACCAAAATGGTAGCGAATACTGCTACAGCCTCAGATCCAGTAGCGAACCCAACTCTGTTCAAAACGACACCACTCTTAGCCGGTCCAGGAGCTTCAGCAGGTGGAGTACTAATCGAAGATGGAGGACTCTCCGGAGCCTCAGAAAAAGCTGGAGGAGGAGATGGTGGAAAGTTCACCACTGCCGGAGACGGAGCAAGCACTGGAGTCTTTCTAACTGTAGGTGACAGTGTTGAAGCTTCAATATACCTCCTTGCTTTCAAGTGTTCAAATTTCACTTTGGCAATCTATGTGAAAAGAGAAAGGGATTGTGGGTTAGGGGATTTTTAGGGATTCTAAGGTAGAGAGAGGGAGATAGCCTTTTTAGGGTTCTATTAGGGTTCTAAATTTGGCTTATATAGTAAAAGAGATTTTCTAATGGAAAGGGCAAAGGTGAGTAACGAGGGTCTAACAGAGGCCACCTCAGGTGGGTTAAGTGATAACTTTTAAACCACGAGTGGGCACTGTTAAAATGGGTCAAACTACAGGTGGGTAAAGTGCAATTTTCTCATAAAGCTATTTCAAAAGTTACTGTTATGTTCTTAATCGTTTTTTTTTTTTTTTTTTTTCCTCATTTATGTTCTTATACCAATGACATAATTTCTGGCAACTTGGATTGGTTCTTGTATCTACAAAAAACCAACACTGCCACTTTTTCATCACCAAAAACATAAATTTTCTTACCTCGCCAAATAGAATACATAAATCCAAATGCATATTGAAGCTAGACAGCAAACAAATTCAAAGAGAAAAAACTAAATCCAATTAGGAAGACGATTTTACTTCAAAAACACTCCAAAAATAGTAAAAGTGCAAGCACAATATTTTATAGTGCCTATTATGTTGATAAGTTGTACTTCTGAAAACAAAATAAAAAGCAGAACTAGTATTTTTTATAGAAAAATAGGAAAAGGCAAACCTATTAAGGACATTGATCAAAATTATGCTGGTAAACATTATTTACTTTGTCATTTATATCAATGCTTCCAATTCTTTCACATTTACACTTGCCTTCATTACTGAGTACCTCTAAATTTTACATCAAGCAATAAAAAATAAAAAACAACAACAACAACAACAACAACAACAACAACAATAACAACAACAAAACAAAGAAAATTACACACACAAATAAAGAGACAAATGAGAGGGAAGCGAAAATAATGATTATGGAGGTATATAGAGTATTACCACTGTAGAATTCGAGGACTCTATAGGAATCGTCTTTTTTGCTCTAAGAACCCTCCGCCATGGGACTGTCTTCTCCACCCAACTCCAATTGATATCTAGAAATATTTTTGAAAAAGCAAAGCTTAATATAATCTTGAATTTAATTAAGACAGTCAAAGCTCTCTGTGATGGACCTAAATTGTGAAAATTATCCTGAATGAATAAAACAAAAAAAAGGAAGTCCCTAAAATTTCCTAAATGAACCAATCATTAAAATCTCTAAATTCTAAAATTATCCCAAAACCAAAAGAAACCCCTAATTCCCATTTGCACACAAAACCAAAAAAAAAAAAAAGGACTTTGGTGTGACTTACAATTGGAAACTTGGAGACAACAACACTTACTTTCCTTTAGGAGAAGTTTAACTCAAATGAATTGCAAACTGAGCCAACTTCTTAACAACAACATTAACATACTGGTAACACAGCAAACTGAGCCAACTTCCTTTAGGACCATTTTCTTAGCAAGAATGTCACACAACAAAAAAATTATTAGGAGAAGAGCAAAGTTCCTAAAGAGTGTCTTTCGATTATATCAAGAGGCCAATCTTAGGAGCAAAAGCACCAAACACGAAGTACCACTATATATCTTTGTTGCAGGAAAAAATAAAATAAAAACCCTTCAATTTCACAAACCCAGAAACTGTTTCACAGGCAAACTCAAAAAATGGAGAAAAAAAAAAAAAAGACCCTGCAATCAGATATCAAATAAAGATACTAACTTGTTCTCAAGCCAAAAAAGATTTAAAAAAAAAAAAAGATGCTATCTTATTATCAAACAGAAAACAATTATGCAACATTAATCATAGAAAAATAATATTAAAATTATTCAAGAACAAAAATTTCACTAAAAGAAAGGAAAAAGCATTTACTTACATTTCCTCAGGAGTATGTGCTATCTGCTTCCTCAATCTTCATTGTACCACCTTAAAAAAAAAATCACGAGATTGCAATTATATTTATGCTCCTTGGTGGGCTAAGAAATTACATAAAGAAATAATTATGTGGAAACAAATTTATAGACTCTTGTAATCCAAATTAAATTTTGAAACCAACAACACTCAAACTAATGCAATTATCAACATTAACGGATCAGTAAAACTAAATAAAGTTAAAACGATTCACAAATGGTTGATGCATTGAAGGTTTAAGAATCCATAATACTCCATTTCTTCATACTAAAATGGATACGGTCGAAGAGTTAGAGAAAGAGCAACCTTTTTGGACGGGCTCGTCGCTCTGGGTCTGGGCTAATACTGTTGTCGAGGAAGAGAACAGCTCCAATGGGAGTGTGGGTCTTGTTTCAAGGACAAAGACCTCTTTCTTTCATTTAATAGTTATGGCTCTTTGATTTTTTAGGGATAGAGGCCTGAACCGGGACATGAAGAATTGGAGAAAGGAGAGAGTGAGAGTCTTTAAACTTTAAAGAGTAAACATTACGGATTCTGTCAAAGTAAATCCATATGAAATTTATGAGTTAATTAATGACACCTAAATTAATATTATTATGCGGTCCTCACATAGCACTCAAATATATATATATATATATATAGAGAGAGAGAGAGAGAGAGAGAGAGAGAGAGAGAGAGAGAAGAGGGTAGAGTTGAGAGAAAATTCAATTACATTTCAAATTGGAACTTAATTAGAGGTTAATTTTGCACCATGTATCCCATCTAATCTAAGTTTATAAATTTTCGTGCCAAGTGAGTTAATTAGATGTAAAAATTGAATTTCAATAAGAGTTTAATTTTGAGACATGTGTCTCATCTAATCTAAGTTTTTTAATTTGTGAGTTAATTTAGTGTAAAAAATAAGGAATCCAATATAAGTAAACCATAAAAAAAAAAAAAACATAATTTTTGAATGATTTTATGTATATGAGATCTTTTTTTTTTTTTTTTGTAGAACTAAAAACAATTCAAGTTTATAAGTAATCTATATATATATATATATATATATATACACGTGTATATATATATATATAAGTAAAACGGAGAGAAAATTCAATTAGATTTTAAATTGGAATTTAATTAGAGTCTAATTTTGCGCCACCTATCTCATCTAATCAAAAAATTTAAATTTTTGAACCTAGTTAGTTAGTTTAGTGTAAAAATTGGATTTCAATTAGAGTTTAATTTTACGGCACGTGTTCCATCTAATCAAATTTTTTTAATTTTTGTGTCAAATGAGTTAATTTAGAATAAGAAATGAGGAGTCAATATAAATAAATCATAAAAAACATAATTATATATTTAACACTATATATAAAATTAGAGGAAGAGGGAGTTTCAATGATTTTATATTTATGAGCATTTTTTTTATAACTAAAAACAATTCATTTGGCACAAAAATTATATATATATATATATATTAATAGGTAAAACTTAGAGAAAATCCAATTAGATTCTACAATGGACAAAGTTTAGCTACAAAATTAGATGTAGTTTTAGGCTACAAACTTACTTAATATCTTTTTATTAGAGGTGAATTTGACAAATCCACCATTGGATTACATATTTTTTTTTATAAATCATATAGTAAATAATATCTGATTGACACAAAATTTAACATATGTATAAGGACGCAAAGAACATGCAATTCAGTAGTTAGATTTTCAACATATGTTGTAATATTTATTTTACTAAGTGAGTTTGTAGCCTTAAGCTACAACCAATTTTGTAGCTAAACTTTGTCCTTCTACAATTGAAATCCATTTTACGCCATTTGTCCTAAATTATTTATTTTTAGAGAGAGTTTTAATTTCTTAATTTTGGAATTAAATATGGGACCATATTATAAATATTCATTCAAGTGAGTTATGGTATACAAAAACCAAAGAGTTTAGAATTAATGAACATAAAAATATTTTAAAATTGACAATTTACATCTTCTACCTAATAACATTCTTACAAATTTTTTTAAAGAAATAAAAATAAATATAAGAATGACTATCAATAATATATAAATTATATTTGTAAGATTATTATACTATGTATCTTAATGTATATCCTTTAAATATATCCATGCATATGCATGGAGTTATAAGCTACTTAAGGAATAATTAAAGACAGGTGGCAGAGACAAATAACACAAAATTGGAACCCTAATTTGAAATTCTAATTTGAGTTTCTCTCAATTTTACCTATTATTATATATATAGATATAAAAATATAGATTTGTCACTAAATTTTAATGTGGCATTTTATAATTAACTTAAAATTTTGCCTCCTACAAGTATATTCAAATTCATAGCCATGTAAATTATGTTTTGATATAAACTCAAGTTCCTATTTCCAAAAAAAAAAAAAAAAAAAAAAAAAAAAAAAAAAAAAAACTAAGTATTAACCCAAACCAAAATTCAACCAAAACAATAAAAGGGAGAGAAAGACTTTGTGATGAGAAATTTTAGAAAACACAATACCAAAACACAAATTTTTTTTTTTAAAACCCATCAACCTTACTTAGAGTTATAAGAAAGAATGAAAATCCACCAAAAGAGAGAGAAAGAGAGAGTAATCACAATGTTTTTGGTAAAAACATGGATTGAATGAGAGAAATAATATCAAATTTATACAAAATAAAATGGGGAGAAGAATGATCAAAATATAAAAAGAAGAAAAGGATGAAGGAAGTGTAACAATAAAGTTGAGAGTAGTGGAAGATAAAGAGGTAAAGGAGGGGAAATGTTGGAGAAAGTGTAATAGTAAATGTGGACTAATAGGGAGAAAAAGAGTTTTTTTTTTTTTTTTTTTTTTTTAGAATAGGGAGAATAAAAGATCAAAAAGAGAAAATAAATTGTAAAAAATAAGTGGATGATGTAGCTTAATAGGAGTGTAACAATAATAAATGATACGCTTCAACTTTTAGTTATATATAGATTGTGAGAGACCGCGCCCCCGACCCTTTTTTTTTTTTTAATATTGGGTCAAACCCACGTGAATGGGTAGAATCGTATTATTGTCTCTCAAAATGGAGGTTTGACTGATTATATTTTCCCTTTTTGATTAAGGGTTTCACAATGAAGTCGCCACTTACTTAATTATTGAAATAAATAAGAAAACCAAAATTGAAAAAGTCCTCATTTTATTAATTTAAAATTGAATTTACATTGGTCATAGGAAAATTACATGGCTTTGATCCTAGATACAATTTAAGATAAAGTACATGGCTTTGTTTCCCAATTACAATCTAGAAATTGAAAATTGCAAGGATAAACATTGATCTATCAACTCTTGATCTAAGCTCGGAGGCTATGTTACAAAATGGAAAGGTGTTAGGCACCCACCTTACCTGGTGAAACCGGTCTTCTAGACTATGGTGACCAATATTAATATCACATCATTCAATATGTTATCAATCAATTTGCATGTTGAATTTAATGTGTATGCATGTGATAAACTCTAATTCAATTTATTAAGCAATGCATTTAGATTGTAAAATAAATTCTAGTGAATATGTGTAGATGGCGATATCCTAGATTTAAAGATTTGAAAGAATTATGAAACAAACATCTTTTTCATATTTTTGATGTGGATTTAAGATAAAAACTAGTATTATACATGAACATGTGAAGAACACATAAGAATATTTAAAAACATTCAAACATATTCAAGGGAATTAAAATAATTACTATTATGCTTTAATCTTAAATTCTCATCATGGCAACATAAAAAAACAAGTTAGGGAAAGGAATTATACCTTCATGCAAGATCCATACAGTGGAGGAGGAGACTCTTAGTGGAGGTCCTAAGGGTGAAGGAAAAGAAGAGTTAGGAGAGGGAGAGTGAGTCTCACTCAATACCTTGAGTCTCAAGAAGACCAAGATATGATAAGACTACTCTACTTCACTAAAACTCAAGAGAGGAGAATAGAGGGAGTTTTATGTTTTGAAATTGAGAAGAGGGGGGTTTATATAGTAGAGGTGGAGAAAATATGAGTGGAATGTCATTTAATGAGGGTTGACAAAGAATCATGAACCTAGACCTTATTTTAGCCTTTAGAAAAATCTGGTGCATTAAATGTAGAAATTAGTGGAAGTGAGGAGCAAGCAAAATTCGGTTTTCCTGTAACTATTGTAACAGTCTGTAAAGCCAACTTCAAAAAATCATATCTTACTCAATTCTAATTGGGATTATCTTGTTATTGTGCTCAAATTGAAGCCTCTAATGTCTAGTTTCTGGGAAAATTAACCTCATTCAGAGATTCAAAATATTATGAGAGAAATGGTGAGCAGAGGTCATTTGTTAGAAAATAATTTCAACACAATTAATATTAATAGGTCCCAAATTAGTTCCTAATTAACATTAATAGGCTCCAATCACTCTCATTTCAGACTTAATTAGTTCCAAATTTAGCCTAATTAAAAAGATAATTGCAAAAATTACTCATTGAATAATTAATGTTTGACTATCTAATTAATTAAGTGTGTGCAACCTTACCATAAAATGTAGTCCTAGCCAATCAAATTATGACACGTCATTAATCTCAAATTGATTATAATTATAACCAATTGGAATCAATTGTTCATAATCACATGTAGTCGGAATCAATTTGTGATAGTACATCTCGACCATTTAAACTTGATTTCATGATAACTTTCAATCTGATGGTCCGATTAGGGTTTATAACTAGTCGATTTAATCATTACAACATCAAGATCATTTTGGTGAAATAAAATTAATAATATAATGGCCAGAATTAAAATGCATATTTCCAAGGTGAAATTACTATTTTACCCTCTATGTGAGGTTAAATGCAGGTGGCAAAATGGGGTGTTAACATAGATATAGATGTGTCAGGTTTTTTTTTTTTTTTTATCGATTACTTAACTTATATCATCATTATTAGTGTTTTGTCGCTTTTTTTTAATAAAAGGTAAAATCTTACGATTCTTTAACTGAACTACAAGACTCTCTCAACAATTCTATATAGGATCATGATCAGTGATCATAACAACCATGGTCATAGGTTTAATAACCTGTTAGTGGGTTAGTCAGTGACCCAAACAACTAAACCCAATCTAACCCGAACAAGACTAACTCGGCTTGTTTGCCAAGTATGGCATTAGTTAAGTTCAAAAAGAACCAAAAAAAGCCCAACACCCCTATAGTCTCCTCACAATTTCTAATCCTAGTTTGGGTTACACTTTTATTTTTTCCATTTCTTTTTTCAATGTTGCCCGTTTTAAGTTTTTTTTATTAAATTTTTTATATAATTGTTTTCGCATCTAGATCAAATTTAACATAAAACAATAAAATTATTATTTAAAAAATATACATAATTCCCTATAACTACCGTACCATCAATATAAAAGTTATGAATTTCAATTGATAATATACACACGTGATAATCAATAATTAATGGGGACGATAAAAAATAGAGTTCATCAAATGCAAGGTACTTCATGTGCAAAGAATGACATTAAAAGAGAGTTGATCAAATGCAAAACTTAGGGCCCATTTGGATTGAATGGGAAGTGGAGAGGAGTAGAGTAGAGTTGGCTGAAAATAAGATAATTTTAAGCCAACTCTACTCTACTCCCTTTCATCTCCCTTAATCCAAACGAACCATTAATGTGACAATATATTCACATCCACTATTGTGAAACACCTAACAAACTAAAATAGATTTGAGCCGTGTATACTTATTATGCAAAAACACCCCCTTAGCATCACTATACAAAAATTTGCAAAAGTTGAAGTCCTCTTCTAAATATACATGAGAATCTTTAGCTCTTGTAAAAATTTTAAATATCTTCACTATACAAAAATTTGCAAAAGTTACAGTGCTCTTCTAAATATACAATATAATTGGAGCTCTGTATAAAAATTTATATTCCTTTTTTTTATTAACTTTTTGGTACTCTCTCCTCTCTTGTACCCTCTCTCCTTTGCTATCTCATTAGATCTATACTGGCTGATCACTCTCCCTTACTCTCATGACAATGCCAAAGATGGTGGTCTCATCGAATCGGTGGTGAATGGCAAATTGTTTTTTTTTTTTTTTTAATTAATTTGGTAGCTAAGAACATGTGGCGGTGATCTAAAATCTATCAATATTTTCATCCGAAGAGAAATTGTAAAAAACTAATTTATCATAATAAAATCTTCTTATTAATTTACCATAATTAAAGAATATAGTTATCATCAATTATTGTTCATGAGGATGCTTTTTTATGAAGCCTAAATTGTGTGAAAAGCAATGCTAGTTTCGCAAGACACAAATAGTGTTGGAAATTTTTCAAGAAAAGACGGAAACTAATCTACATTATACAACATTCATGTGACATGCCACTAAAATTTAATAAACAATAACCCTTACTCTGTCCAATAACACAATAATTCACTCTACTGATAACATTATGAAGCATGATATGCTAGATGTAGTCATTTGCTAGAGATTCTTCAAATGGACAACACATTAACACACTTGAAAAAAGAAAGAAGAGTAAGTTTGCAATTAAAAAACAAAGATTCTTATTACAAAGACCTTCAATAGGCCCCTGGTACTATACTAAGTGATAATCTTCTTCGAACCTTAACTACCTTGTTGAAGTACATTATATAATAACGAAGTAGTTGTAAGTCCAACCTATTTGGCTCATTATTATTTTAATTTTTTTTTACTGTTATCAAGCTTAAGGTCTTGAAAACTCCGTAGTAACTCTGAAGAAGGCATGACATTTTATGGTCATGCAGAACAAAAAAGTTACTTTCTACTCAATAACCATGCCATGTGAAAGGTCCTCAATGAATGCATTGATGCTGGTTTCAGATGATCCTCCTTTTGCAATTGCTCGTTGACACACACGTTGAACTTCACTTGCTCTTGTCCTAATTTCTTTCACATCATCATTTTCCAAATCCATAAATTTCTGCACTAGACCTGCGATTTCCACTCTTGTCACCAAATTGTCCATTCCCACATCTTGCTTCACCCTCCACCCAATTTTCCAATCTTCCACAATTAACTTACTATTCAAGATTTGATCAAAGATTATGGGAAACGTAAGAAACGTAATACCACATAGCATTCCTTCTCGAGTGGAACTCCATCCACAATGTGACCAAAAGCCCCCTACAGAAGAATGAGATAAGACCCTCAATTGATTGCACCAAGGCACAACTAATCCTCTATGACCACAAACCTCTTTCATTTTGCTAGTCTCGTCACGTGCTACCCAAAAGAATCTGACACCACTATCACGCAAACCAGCTGCAATTTCATCCATTTGGGCACTAGAAACTGAAAGAAAACTTCCCATTGAAATATATAGAACGGAACTTCTAGGTTGGCAATCTAGCCAATGTAGATAGTTGTTGTCATTGTGGTTTGTGTTTTCACCAAAATCAAAGTTAGGCACGATTTGACCCATAGCATATACCGGGAATGAGAATTTTGCTTTTAGAACATCGAATACTTTGGATTCCAGCTCATAAATGGAAGTTAGTAAGAGATATTGTGCTTTGTTTACCCATGGAAAAACTTCGAGAATCCTTTGCATCCTTTGTTGGTTTCTCCCATCAAAAGGAATATTCACTAGTTGTATGGAGGAAATTCCAGGGATGTAATCTACATGCTCCTTGGATTTTGCTAACATTAAAAAAAATAAATAAATAAATAAAAAACCAATGGGATCAATAGAAATCTACAATTGGATAAACATAATCCTGGTAAAAGTATGACAATGAAGAAATTACAGTAATTGGTAATTAGTTCACTTATTTTTCTAGCTGTTTTGAAGTTTTGTTCGAGTTACTATGAAAATGAAGTTGACTTATTGCTGAATTGGATCTTTTTTTCTAAAGTAGCTGTAAGGGTTAAATCTCATAGGCAAAAAATTAATAAGCAAAAACAAAACAAAAACAAAAAAAAAAAAGTAAGAACAAAATTTGGTTACAAACTTGGTTATAACATAAGGCTACTACCAACAATAAGAAGATTATATGTGTCCTTGTCATATGCAATGCATCTGAAAATGATTGTATACAATCACTTAAGTGTAATTTAATAAGTAAACACATGACATTTTCTTATTGTTAATTGTAGCCAAATTTTATCCAAAAAGTAATCCATCCTCTAATTTGTCAAGGTGTTCTCCCCATTTTTATAATTCCATGGCTTTTGTTCAGCAGCTATAGCTTTATTGTGCAGTACCAAATCAATCTCTTTGGTAATCTTTCAAAGCAAAGAAAGAAAAAGCACCCCCCACGCCCAGGGGGGAAAAATGATTTCTGTGAGAAACCAAGAACGTGACCAAGGAATCATAACAAAATTAGGATTTCATCTTTTGAAGCCATAAAAATAAAAAAATAAAAAAAATTCAATATTAAAGATTGAGAAATATAATAATAATTAAAATTAAATTCATGCATGAAAAATAAAATTGAGATCTATTCGACATTAACAAAACATAAAAAGAAATAAATAATAATTGTTTCTTAATAAATTTTCTTATGTAAATAAACATGACAATCTTATATTTGTAGATAGAATTCAAGATCACGCTTCAATGAACTAAAATCAATTTCATTAATTTCAATTTGGGTAGATTTTGTATCAGGATTTTTAAAAATTGATCAAATATCAATTTTAGAGGTTGGCAATTTATGGCTAGTAAAATATGGTGCAAGGATAATACGGTAAATATAGGGATAAGTATATTTCGGCATCTTTAAAAAAAGTACATTTCAAAAATTCGGCATAAAAATACAAAAACAGATTAAAAAAAGTACATGTAACAGATAAAAATTGTAACAAAAATACGGAAAAGATTTACCATATATATTTTTTATAGATAAAAGCAAATAATCTGTGTATCAAACCCTTTTTAAGTCTTGCTAAGTGTGACTTAATCCTTAGAAGATCCCAAAAAAATTTCAAGTTTTTTTTTTTTTTTAAATATTTGATAAGAAGATAGCAACTTTCATTAAAAATAAAATAAATGCAATACATCTTGAGCCAAAGCAAATTCAATCATATAAATTTAAATTTTTCTAAGAATAATGTTAAAGATATTACAAATTTAACTATATAGGTCTTATAAACTGATGCATCACTAATTATAAAAAATAATTCATATACTCATTATTATCCACCCTAATCACGTTCATTGGCTTATCAATTATTAAGTTTTGTATTAGAAGTTAGGGGTGTGCATGGGTCAGATTGAGTTTTTTCAACCCAACCTACCAATGGTAGGTTATAAAAATCCATCCCAGGGGTCCAACCCAATTCACATGGATCAGGTTAGGTTGGGTTGGACCCATGGATTGGACAGTTTTTTTTTTAATTACTATTATTATTATTAAATTGAGCATTAGAACAATACCACCACAAATAAGAGCAAATTTATAACCAAATAATTATGCACATAACACCAAACAAATACAAACTATATGAGAAAACTTAGGGTTTGGGTTTTATTTAGGGAGGGGCAAAAAAGTAAATAATAAAATTATATAATATATTTAAAATTTAAAAATATATTAAATATAGGTGGGTTGGGTTGGGTTAGGTGGATTTGTAAATCTCATGATCCGAGCCCAACCCGACCCACAGTAAAAAAAAATCATAACCTAACCCAACCCACCAATCCTTAAAAACCGACACAACCCGATGGGTTGAGTTAGGTTGGGTGACCTGGGTCAGGTCAGTTTTGGTGGGTTAGCGGGTTTGCTGTACACCCTTATTAGGAATAATGCTACATTTACAACAATTTCACAACAAATTTTTTGTGACAAATTGTTACTGGTAATGGTGAATAAAAAAGTGATATTAGTAGTGGATAGAGATTATAATCAATACCAACTTACTACCTGTTAAGGACTCTTTTTTCGGCCTTCGTGGCACTACTTCATTGGCAACCCATGCCACATCAACATATTATTGATTTTTTGGGGAAATCTATTTAAAGCCCAAAATAAGCTCATATCTCATTCAACTACATGGATTGGGCCCACATGGCCCGCGAGATCCTTACTTCAAGAGGCGGATGCATGGCCCATATTACCTCTCTTACACTCATGGCAAGTGGCTTCTTCAACAAGAGCCCATATTTACACAAAATGACAACAAAACCCGAGGTACGTTATCTCATCTTTGGCTTATGATCCAAGCTCATAAGTCTCACTGGGGAAACTTTGGGAGTCGTGGTTTGGAGGGCTAAGAGATATGTTCAGTAAAGTTCCAGCGATTCAAAATTGATAAAAGAAGCATGTTGCTTGGCGTGTCTTCTTCAACTCCCTGAACTCTGACGAGTCCGTGTGTAACGGGTAACATATGGTAAGCATCTTTTATCACATAGCACTTAAAATGATATAATTCTCCATTGCTTTTTTCTTAAAACTTGATATTCATTATGTGACAAATGCTCAATATACCCAGCTGTTCGGGGGCCTTTTTCAGTTGCCCAGCCACGTGTGGTCTTTTAGAGGGGTGACCTTATTAGGCCTGGGTTCTTTTTGGGGAGTTTCATCCAGAACTTAACATTGGGCCACGTGGTCCAACGGCTACCGGCGTACTTTTAAGCCTACAAAGCCATTAAAACCAAAGTCTAAGAATCACGATAATGGTCGAATAAATATGTAATACGTGTTTGGTATGATAGCTTTGATTAGTAGTTGTAATGACAGTTGAAATAAAATAGTATTTATTTAGAGATAAAGTAATCATGTACTTAATGACGTAAACTTAAGGATATGGAAGCAAAGTCACTTATCATTGTATGATTTATAGCCCAGCTGTGTAGCATCAGTGAGCTGATGGGATCTCAGCCGAATGCCAGCGGTAGAGGCTGGTTAAGTTTGCTCATCTTATCATGCATTTAAAAGAGTTTAAGCTTTGGTTAATAGTTGTAATAGTAGTTGAAATGAAATAATATGTATTTAAATGTGAAATAATCATGTATTCGATGAAGTAAATTTATAGATATAGAAGCGAAGTCACTTATTTCTGATGGTTTGCAGTCCCAACGGTACAGCTTCTGTGAGTTGATAATATCCCAGCAGAGTGACCCCAGCGGTAGAGGGGCAGTTTGCCATGATAACTTCAAGATTAAGGGGGGAAAATGGGTGCAACTAGAGAGAGAGAGAGTATGCTCAGCTGTGTGTAAGGGCTGGTTAAGCTTGCCCCTCTTATCATGCACTTAGAGTTTTCCCCTTGACAATGCTCTTTTAGTTGTAGCGAAGTTATGAGTAGTGTTGCCTTCCATGAGAAGGGCTTTGTATAGAGTATTTGTGCCTTCTAAGAGAGGGCTTTATGTAAGAAGTAGTTATGCCTTCTAAGAAAAAGGCTTTTGTAAGAAGTAGTTGTGCCTTCTAAGAGAAGGGCTTTGATATGAGATCTTGGTGCCTTCTAGGAGAAGGGCTTTAGTATTGGAAATTTATGCCTTCCATGAGAAGGACTTTTAGTATGAATGTTTGACATCTCTTGAGAAATGTGGAAAAAGTGAAAGATATAGATGTTTTGTGGGATGTAGTGTTTATAGTATGTATGATATATGATAGTATGTGAAATATGGAGGTTGAAGATAATAAACATGTGAGATTATAACTGCTGGAGAAGTTATAAAGGTTTCTTTCCAAGAGGAAAGATTTTGTAAGATGAGAGCATGGAGATGTATTTCGGTATTTGGAGATAGGAGCAGTAAGATAGGTGTATTTTCTGAATATAGAGAGTGAGAGAATGAGTATAAGAGAGGTAATAGTGTTGTAGTGTGTTTAGTAGTGTTGCTGGGATTTGCTGCTAGAGGAGTAGTAGAGACTACTTTCCAAGAGGAAAGATTTAGTAAGAAAAGAGTATAGAGATGTGTTTATGAGCATCAAAACAGTAGAATTTCACAGTTAGAGGGTATGAGAATGGAGCTTAGAAGAGTTGTGGTGTGTTTAGCAAAGTTGCTGGGATTTTCTGTTAGAGGATGTATGAAGTCTTATGAAGAGTATTTGTGAGCTAAGGGCTAGAAAGCTTTGTTCCTCATTTTGAAACTAAAAACTTAGGAGTTTAGAACTCCATTTAGAGCTTAAAGAGAATAGATAAGGTGATGAGAGAGTTGTTCCTCCCTTGGTTCCCCTTTGAGGGGTTGATGAAGGGTCCCTTTTAGAGCTGAGTTTAAGGGGGTATTTTAGCAAAGAATATCAGCCAAAATCTGTCCCAAATAGCAATAAATCTTCAGAGAATCAATCTTAAGATTTGGCCCAAAAATGGTATGTTTAGCTTTAAGGTATTCTTGCTATTTCGGGTAAGAGCTGCTGAGGAAAGAGTAGCTGAAAAGGAAAGTATTTTAGGAAGAGAAATGTAGTTTCTCTAGTTGGTTTTGGTTTTAGCCAAATGAGGAAAAAAAAGGGAATGCTTAGCTACTGGGTCAGCTGTCACAGCTGTGACAGAAAGCTGTCCCAGCTGTCAGGAAAAGCTGTGACAGAAAACTGTCTCAGCTGTCAGGAAAAGCTGTGACAGCTATCATGAGTGATTTCTGACTACTGGGTGATTTCTGACTGCTGGGGAGGTCATTCAACATTTATTTCTTGGATTTGGCTGAAAAATGGTAAGATCTCTTTGAAGGGTATCTTGCTATTTTTGGTATAACAGCTAGCTGTTGGGATTTTAGGATTAAGTGGCTGATGATATCACTTCCAGTCAGGTGTCAAGTGCTAAATACACTGCTGGGGATCAGCTGGAAATGTTTCCTTTCTTGGGTGTTTGTGTTTTTGGTGCAAGGTTCCATTACAACACTTTTCTAGCAAGTAATGGAAAGGTTGGTTGAAGCTTAATGAAGCTTTAGAGATTTTTTCAAGGTCTCATTATGTTGTAACATAATCTTGGTGAGCAGGAAAAGTATTTAAAGCTTTACTCTAGTAGCTGGCAGAAAAATACAAGGTCAAATTGTGGCAGACAGCAGCTGGGTATCAAGGATATCATGAATATTTTGTATATAGAGAGAGATAAAAGATAGCCAATCAAATTAGGCCATGTGTTTGAGTTAGATTTTAACTGAAAGTAGTAATAAGATTTATGTAGAATAATATAATGAAATTTCTAAATTTGTATAGCAACAACTGGAGGTTGAATGAACAGTTATTTTCCCAGCAGTTTGATGGCTGGGTGTATTGAGCATTTATCATATGATGAATATTAAGCTTTAAGAAAAGAGCAATGGGGAATTATATCATTTTAAGTGCTATGTGATAAGAGATGCTTACTATATGTTACCCGTTACACACGGACTCGTCAAAGTTCAGGGAGTTGGAGAAAACATGCCAAGCAACATATTTCTTTTATCAACTTTGAACCGCTGGAGCTTTACTGAACATATATCTTGGCCTTCCAAACCACGACTCCCAAAGTTCCTCCAAAGAGACTTACGAGCTTGGATCATAAGCCGAAGATGAGATGACGTACCTCAGGTTTTGTTGTCATTTTGTGCAAGTATGGGCTCTTGTTGAAGAAGCCGCTTGCCATGAGTGTAAGAGAGGTAATATGGGCCATGCATCCGCCTCTTGAAGTAAGGATCTTGCGGGCCATGCAGGCCTAATCCATGTAGTTGAATGAGATATGAGCTTATTTTGAGTTTTAAATAGATTTTCCCAAAAAATCAATAATATGTTGATGTGGCATGGGTTGCCAATGAAGTAGTACCACGTAGGCCGAAAAAAGAATTCTCAACACCAGCCATCTAACTGCTAGGAAAATAACTGTTCATTCAACCCCCAGCTGTTGCTACACAAATTTAGAAACTTCATTATATTATTCTACCTAAATCTCATTACTACTTTCAGCTAAAATCCAAATCAAACACATGGCCTAATCTAATTGGCTATCTTTTATCTCTCTCTATATACAAAATATTCATGATATCTTTGATACCCAGCTGCTGTCTGCCACAATCTGAACATATATTTCTCTACCAGCTGCCAGAGCAGAGCATCAAATACTCTTTTTGCTCACCAAGATTATGTCACAACACAATGAGACCTTAACTAAATCTCTAAAGTTGCATTGACTATCAACCAATCCTTCTATTACTTACTAGAAATGTGTTGTAATGGAACCTTGAACCAAAACACAAACACCCAACAAAGAAAACACTTCCAGCAGAATCCCAGCAGTGCATTCAGCATTTAACACCTGGCTGGAAGTGATATCATCAGCCATTTAATCCTGAAATCCCAGCAGCCAGCTGTTATACCCAAAATAGCAAGATACCCTTCAAAGAGATTTTATCATTTTTCAGTCAAATCCAAGAAATAAATGCTGAATGACCCCCCTAACAGTCAGAAATCACCCAGCTGACCTCATTTGCTTCTGCCCAAAGCAAACAGATTTCTTATGATAGCTATCACAGCTTTTCCTGACAGCTGGGACAGCTTTCTGTCACCTGGGACAGCTTTCTGTCACAGCTTTTTCTGACAGCTAGGACAGCCTTTTCAGAACAGCTGTGACAGCTGACCCAGCAGCTTGAGCATTACCTTTTTTTCCTCATTTGGCTAAAACCAAAACCAACTAATGAAACCACCTTTCTCTTGCTAAAATACTTTTCTTTTCAGCTACTCTTTCTCCAGCAGCTCTTACCCGAAATAGCAAGAATGCCTTAAAGCTAAACATGCCATTTTTGGGGCAAATCTTAAGATAGATTCTCTGAAGATTTATTGTTATTTGGGATAGATTTTGGCTGAGATTCTTTGCTAAAATACCCCCTTAAACTCAACTCTAAAAGGGACCATTCATCAACACTTCAAAGGGACAACCAATAGAGAAGAAGAACTCTCTTATCAACTTATCTATTCTCTCTCCCTCTAAGTTCTTAATGAAGTTCTAAGCTCCTGAGTTTTTAGTTTCCAAATCAAGAACTAAACTCTTCAGCTCTTAGCTCACAAATGCTCTTTATAAAAGCCCTTCTCTTAAAAGGCACAACTACTTCTTACAAAAGCCTTTCTTTTAGAAGGCACAACTAGTTCTTGCATAAAGTCCTTCTCTTAGAAGGCACAAATACTCCATACAAAAGCCCTTCTCATGGAAGGCAACATTATTCATAACTTCACAACAACTAAAAAAGCATTGTCAAGGGAAAAAGTCATTTAACTGCATGATAAAAGAGGCAAGCTTAACCAGCCCTCTACACACAACTGGGCATACTCTCTCTCCCTCCAGTTGCACCCATTTTTCCCCTTAATCTTGAAGTTATCATGGCAAACTGCCTCTCTACTGCTGGGGTCACTCTGCTGGGATATTATCAACTCACAGAAGCTGTACCGCTGAGACTGCAAACCATCAGAGATAAGTGACTCTGCTTCTATATCTTTAAATTCACTTCATTGAATACATGATTACTTCACATTTAAATACATATTACTTCATTCCAACTACTATTACAACTATTACAACTATTAACCAAGGCTTAAACTCATTTACATGCATGACAAGAGGAGCAAACGTAACTAGCCTCTACCGCTGGCATTTTGCTGAAATCCTATCAGCTCACTGATGCTACACAACTGGAGCTATAAACCATACAAAGATAAGTGACTTTATTTCCATATCATTAAATTTACATCATTAAGTACATGACTAATTACCTCTAAATAAATACTACTTTATTTCAACTGTTATTACAACTACTAATCAAAACTATCATACCAAACGCGTATTACATATTTATTTGACCATTATCATGATTCTTAGACTTTGGCTTTAATGGCTATGTAGGCTTAAAAGTACGCTGATAGCCATTGGACCACGTGGCCCAATGTTGAGTTCCGGATGCAACTCCCCAAAAAGAACCCAAGCCTAGCAAGGTCACCCCTCCAAAGGATCACACATGGTTGGGCAACCGAAAAGGGCCCCCGAACACTACCTAGACTTTATTATAAAGATGTTGTGAAAATATTGTAAATGCAACATTACTAATTTATGTTGTAGTAGTATTAGTATTTTTTTTTTTATTAAAGAAACTAAACATGATTATTTGGGCATTGGAAGCATGAGGCATAGATTTGGGATTTGTGTTTTGTTGTCAGCTTTGTTTTTAATTTTTGGGTTATATACTTGAAATATATTAAACATGACATGCTCATTCTCTTGGGTTTAGTGTTTGGCATGTGTATGTTTTTATTGAGATTTTTAAATATATTTTATATCTCTTGTCTTATGCTAACCACTATCAAGTTTCAATGTATTAACTCGCCGACTTGTCCATAACTAATGTGTGATGTACTAATGTACATCTAGCCTCATAGTAACACATTTAATTCTATATGTTTGTAGTTGCACACAATACATAAGATGCGAGTAATTTTAATTGTTACGCACGTACACGCATTGTACAGGTACAATACGTGTACTTACTAACTATACTACGTTATTAATATTGGCTTCTTAATTATTTGCATTTTTTTCTTTTGAAAAAGTTAAATACTATAGTTAGATTTCTCATAATATACAAATTAAATAGAAGTCATATTTATTACAGTATTATATGTCCAGTATACTTCTAAATGGAAAATTAATTAAAATAGTATTGCCACATTAAAAATAAAATAAAATAACTCAAACACATTAATCTTTGCGGATTGCAGTGGTTGCTTTCCTTGCTAGAACCACTTGAAGACATCAAGATCAGTGACTGTTGGTGGACACTGGTGGTTGTCCTCAAAGGATGAACTAACTTAAGGGCATAGGTTATGATGAGCTAACTTTTAAGGATTTGTTAAAGGTAAATCATTTGTCTATTATATTTTATGGGTCCCTTAAAGTTAAATATTATTACTTATTAGGAAGCCACGCTATAATTTTGGATTCAAACGATAAATTATTTTATATACCTATAATCTAATATGCAATATATGCAATATTAAATTTAAAAAAAATGACTTTATGTTAACTTCTTCTATTATTGTCACATAAACTTTTAAAACACTTTTTTCTTTCACATCATTATTATAATATGTATTATTTCGTTGAGTTCAAATTCTATAAGAATTCTCTTATATTTATCATCTACATTAGAATTGCCATATTATATTTTCTTTAAATAATATAATAGATTCAATTCCACTAACAAACACAATCATATATTATGAATATCTTTTAATAATTATCAAAGTCTATATTTATTTTTTTTATTATAAAAAAACATAGAGAAGATAATATTTTGTTATGCATGGCAAAGATTACTAACTAATTTTTAACCAATAATTTTTAATATATATAAAACCAAAGCAGTTTGACTTTGGGTTCAACATATAATATTGTTTTTTTTTTTGCTGAATAACATATAATATTGTATTCCGACTTACAATTTTAAACATCATTATTTTAATATATATAATATTAAATTTAAATTTTATTTCATATTTAAACCCACTATTAAATTCTTAGCCCGTCATATTTCTTCAAATTCTAGAATTTGTAGTTTCATATATAAATAAGTCATAATGAATGACTACTAAAAACTAAATCTTTGCTTGGATTGTGTTCCATACCATAAAATGGTAAGGTGGGTTATTTTATTATTGGGATTTTTGTTTTCCAACAATGCTTTTTTTCTTTTCTACTCACATATTAAAAAAAAAAAATTTGAAATATTTTATTTATTATTTACTAAGAAAACGAAGAAGTAGAAGGAGAGATAAGCGAAAAGAATTTGTATTAATAATTTAATACATACTCACCTGAGTCAGCTGGTAAATGGCCATTTTTGACTAAAAGATCCACATTTTGCATGATGGTGAACATGGACTGCGACATAGGCCAAAATGATGCCACGGGAATATTCCTTCGGTTCCCAACTCCAACTGCCCAGAAAAGAAAAGTATCAGCCATGATAACTGTAACCGGAGGCTCAAGCTGATCAAGGAGCCGCACAAATGGAGCTTCCAACTTCGTCCTGACAGCTTCGGCGAAGGAGTAAATGTCAGCTGCGCGGACTAGCTCTGATGGGACAACGTTAGGAATGGTGCCGAAGCGAATGTTGTCGGGCTTAGGATCGGAGCCGATGAAACCAAGCCATTCTTCGGTGACAACGAAAGTGACGAGGATATTGCTGTTTTTGGAAGCTAGTATCTTGCAGAGGTTCATCATGGGGTTGATGTGGCCACGGCCTGGAGAAGGCATGGCCACCACGTGGCACTGCGTGGTTGGTTTAGCTTTGACGGAACTCATTATTCAGAGACGCTATGAGAGGATACCTAACGAAATTCACAGGCAAGTACCGATCAATGCCGTTGAATCCAAAATCAATGGCCACGAGGTTGCTGTTGCCACCGGTGTGCTTCCAAACCTCAACACGTGTCAAGCTGTTATTGGCTAAGTCAACTTGTTGAAGTGACGGCAAGAGAAAAAACCAAGCTTATAGCGTCCCCGTGAATGAGTTCCGCTGAGTTCCACCACTTCCAACTGATAGTCAACCCGTCAAAAGACGAGTTTGAGAGATACCCAGATAAGGAATAGTGCTTTAGAGCAAGTTCAAGCAAGTTTGGTGGGAGTGACCCAGTGAATTTGTTGTAACTCAGATCAAGTCGTCTCAAATTCGAAAGCAAGTTGATTAAGTTTGGAAGAAACCCAGTTAGAGAATTGTAAGAGAGGTCCAACAAGTCAAGAGATTTAAGGTTGGTAATGGATACAAGGACTGAGCCAGAGAACGAGTTGGATCGGAGAGAGAGGGTTTGGAGGTTTGAAAGAGATGAAATGGAAGAAGGTATAGAGCCAAAGAAAGAGTTATCGGAGAGGTCCAGGTAAGTGAGTTGGGAAAGTTGAGAAATGAGCGGGCTGAGTGTACCTGAGTAGCCAGATGGGTCGAGAACAAGGTGGGTGACCCGGGTCGAGTTATGGGTGCAAGTGAGGCTACAGCCGAAGTCTTTTTATAATCTACAAAGGTCGTCAAAAAACAACACGTGTAGAGTGGTTGCTTATGCAATTTCGCACCTGCGCTTTGATTTGATAACTTTGAAACTTGAAAGTCATGCAGTGTCGCATGCCATGAGCTCAGCCTTTGTTCTGGTCAAAAAGCGAAACCTCGAGTCTTGACTAACAAAGTGGAGTGTACTAGTGCAGCAATGGATTATTATCATATTATTGTAGAAAAATGGTCTGAATTTTGACTAAGTGTTCCCCTCCATAGACTTTTCGTCTAAGTAGCTGCCTGACAATTATAACTTTTTAAGAGCACAGTCTAATAGTAAAAATTAAAAATGGATTAGAAATTCATAATGTGAAACCAGTGGCCCCCTGACTTTTCAAAAATCCTATGAAAAGTACTAGTAAATTCCAAAATTTTCTGTATTCAACAATAAATTATACTTACTGCCCCCTAGATTTTGAGAAAGTAAAATATATTCTTGGTTCAATTAATTCTCGTTAAAAAAAATAATACAAAACATGTAACAAATTTCCAAATCAACAATATCCCAAAAAAGGAAAAACAATAATAATAAAAAATCCCAAAAAGGAAAAAAAGATAAAAATAAAAACAAACAAATTCTTTGCTAATCAAGAATTCTCTTCCAATTGCAAGTACCCCTCCAGCAATGAAAAAATATGAAGAAAAAAAGAACCGACTTTATTGCTTTAACATATTACATATATATATATGCCATTTAAAAAAAAAAAAAAAACTTATGTTGTTGTCGCCACCACGAGCTGATTCCAGCCTCCACTCGATGATAAGCGCCAGCTCCGTCTAGATCAACCGGCATTGGTATCTGTTTCTGAATCTCTTTCTTTCTTACTCAATTGCTCTCTGTAGATCCCTCTTTCACACTCTTTATCTCTGTTTATTCTTCTTTATTTTTTTTTTTTCTTAGTTGGGTGGGAGTGGGATGTATCATATATATATATATATATATATATAACCAAAATCTCTTAAACTCTCACAATTTTCCACATCAGCACAATATTTAAAAAATAAATAATAAAATTAAAAATATAAAACTGAAACCTCTGAAATTTCTACAATTTTTCATATCAGTACAATATTTAAAAATAGTAAATAAAATTAAAAACTTTTTTTACTCAAAAACAAAACCAGATACTTATCTTTTAAAAAAAAACCAAAAACATAACAAAACAAAATCTAGTGTATGTTAAAGTGAATAGCCGTGTATATCTAAAAAAAATGAAAGACTTCTTTTGATAAATGAGCCCTTGTGGATGTGAGCTTGCCATAGCTTATGGCTAGAGCAATGGAAGGGGGCCCGACAGAGAGAAAGGGGAATTTATTTGCATTTTTTTTTTTTTTCACTTGGTGTGTAGCTGTAGATCACTAGATCGTGTATTTTTAAGTGAAGTAGCCGCATGACTAAATTTTAAAAAGGAAACTTAAGGAACAACATTTAAGATACTGTACTTAAGTTTTGTCCTCTTACAAAATATCACGTTTTTGCTAAAAAAAATAGAAAATAAAATTAAAAACTCTTTTCACTCAAAAACAAAACCGGATACTTATCTTTAAAACCTATTGTATGTTAAAGTGAATAGCCGTGTATATCTAAAAAAATGAAAGACTTCTTTTGATAAATGGGCCCCTGTGGATGCGAGCCTACCATAGCTTATGGCTAAAGCAATGAAAGGGGGGCCCGGTAGAGTGAAATGTGCATTGATTTGCATTTGTTTTGTTTGTTTTTTTTTTTTTTCCACTTGGCGTGTAGCTGTAGATCATTAGATCGTGGAAGTGTATTTTTAAGTGAAATAGTCACATGACTAAATCGTAAGAAATGTGCATTGATTTACGTTTTTTTTTTCACTTGGCATGTAGCTGTAGATCACTAGATTGTGGAAGTGTATTTTTAAGTGAAGTAGCCACATGGCTAAATCGTAAGAAGGGAATTTAAGGAAAACAACTTAAAGTACTGTATTTAAATTTTGTCCTTTTATAAAATGCCACGTTTTTGCTAAAAAAGGAAAACCCCTAATAGTTTTCTTTTTTTTTGAAAATGCTGACGAATAACCTTATAGCATTGGTTAATAATTTATTTAAAGAAAGTTTTTATGGAAAAAGAAAAAAATAATTAATGTTTTGACAACTTTTTTCATTTTCCATAAAAGTGGTGTCAAAATTTTCTTAAAATATATTGTTAACCAATTCCCTAAGGGTACTCATTAGCATGATCTTCTTTTATTTTTTCATACCAAATTCAACTTTTACAAAATTCTTCTTTTTTTTCTCTAAAAGGTAATAATATTAAACACAAATAAATTTTTTGGTAAAAATTTACTGTTTAGTCATTTGGATTTTTTGTTGTTGTAAATATAGATGGTTAAATTGAGTCACGTTATTTCTTTATATTATTTTATTTTATTTTTTACATTTTAACAAAAAAATTATTTTTTTAGACCAAATTATGGTACTAATATATTAATCAAGTCAAGAAAAAAATGCAAAAAAAAAAAAAACACACACACACACACGCATATAAAAACCGTAATATTTTAATACTATAGTACATCATAATTTATAAATATATTGTACTCAAAGTTATCATTATTGACAAATATATATATATATATATATATATATATATGATGGTGGTGATAAATCAGTAGGCTGAATGCTCTGGCTTCGATGGCTAACAGTTGTTATGAAGACCTGTAAGGAAGAACACACAATCAAAGGCGACCGGGGTTGACCAGCCAAGTCCCCTCCGATGGTTAAGTTAGTTTCTTTCTTAAAGATTACGTTCTGACTTGGGGTAGTTATCTTAGGAAAAACTTACCTTGATTTCATGCAAGACGGTCTTTATATAAGAAACCTTGGAGTGGTTATTCACTTTATAACTGTCCCAAGATTCGTGGGAATCATTGAATTCCGACATAACTTCCTCAACGGCTATAGAAGTTGCAACTGCTGAAGGAAGTTAAGCACTCATGAGGAATTTGCGGCGACATGTACAGGTTTTATTCTTTCTCCTGAATTCTATGGTTCGGATTCCCAAGACATGTAAGTGGAATCACACTCCAAAATTCCTATCATATGGTCGTCCATATGCTTCGTCTATGGACAACACCTTAGTTTATAGACGCACACTTGAATCTTTCGCCTTTGTCTCATGGACAACCCCTGTGGACGATCAAGAGATGGTAATTTTTTACTATCCCATCAATATATTTATGAGAAATTTTTTTAGGAGAATTTATTAACTTAAAAACTCCAATGAGTATACAAAAACTATCTAATTTGATATTAGAAATGTACAAAAATATTAACAAATTAAAAGAACATAGTACTTGTAGGGGCGCTGGGCCCAGCAATATATATATATATATATATATTTGTGTACATATTGGGCCGAAGGCCCAATCCGAGAACATGAAGTAGTCCGAGGAGGGGTGAACATTGTTATGGAGTCCGTGTTAGTAAGTGAAGAGGTTAGTTTTAATCATAAGGGTCCATGAGAGCAGTCCGAGGATGAATGCCTCTTCAGCTGGGCAAAGTCGGGGTCCAAAAGGGTGGTCCGCTATCCAGGGTGACGTTCCAGGTGACTCTGTTGATACGGATAAGCTTCATAGAAGTGCAAGTTAAGGAGAAATCCTAAAATATCTAAAGATAAAGCTACTACCTCCGCATTGAATGCTCTGTAGCTAACTCTCTGGCCTCATTAATGAGGAAGTGATACCTGAACAGTAATTTTCAGTCTTACAGCTACTCCCAAAGATTTCAGGAAGGTGCTAATGGGACAAATATCAACACCAGCAATCTAAATCTACACATGTAAGGTGGAAATGGGAGGAAGAAGAGAGTATAAAATAGACGGAAGTCCCTGAGGAAGAGGGATCAGGAAGTTGAGAAAGAAACACTGTAGCAATTAAAACAATAGTTGTATCCAACTTCAAGTAATATATACAAGAGTTGATCTCCTCGGACTGTGCCAAGGATGATTTTCTTTAGATAAATCCAGTCTACTTTTACTTCATTGTCATCTGGACCCGTTATAATTGCTACCCAACTCATTAGAACCTAGTTTTCCAACCCACTCTCTCCAAATTCATTATATTGGGCTTTTAGGGCCTAAGTTCATCCACCCTTTGAGCTTAGGAACCAAATCGTGACCCTGCAATTGGCGCCCACCGTGGGGAAAGACAGTGTTTTAGTGAGTTTAACGTTTAATTATGGTAGGTTCAGGGCCACACCAGGCGGAGTCTATAGGGTCCCAACGTCAAGATCATTTCCTCAATCTTGAACAGGGAAGGGACCGTGAGGGTAGTGTGCATACCACTCAAACTAGTAAGAGCCAATTGCGAGGTGGGGGCCATGTTTCTCAGCAAAAGCATGCTAGGAATGTGCAGCACAAGATAGATCATTTACGGAGGAAGTTACGCCGTAAGCAAAGGAGAAGGACTCCTTCAAGCTTAAGGTTGTCCTCTGATGATGATGAAAGTTACAGGCCCAAGTCAAGGACTCTCCCCAGTGAGTCTTTCTCGCATGATGAGGACTATAACCATGAACGCAGAAGCAAGGGCTTATCTTCCAAAGGTTTAGGAAATGATGCTATGAGCAGAGCGCTCAACTAGATTTCCAGGTCACCTTTCACGCACAGAATTGAGGAAGGGAGACTTCCTCGGCAATTCACTCAGTCGGCATTTACCATGTACAATGGCCAAACAGAACCTGTAGAGCATGTGAGCCACTTCAACCAGAAAATGGCTGTGTACTCCAAAAATGAGGTCTTGATGTGCAAGGTGTTCCCCTTCAGTTCAGGGCCTGTGGCCATGATGTGGTTTGATAACTTGGAAGCAGGTTCCATTGGCTCCTTTAAGGAGCTTCGGGCATTCGGGTCTCACTTTATTACGTCCAGTAGGGTTCCTCGGCCCCTAGATTCTCTGTTGTCTATGTTCATGTGAGAATGTGAGACCCTGAAAATGTACTCGGACGGATACTGGGAGATGGTCAATGAGATTGATAGGGATTTTGATGATGTAGCCATAAGGACTTTCAAGGTCGGCCTACCTGTCAAACATGATTTGAGGAAGTCTTTGACCAAGAAGCCTATAAGGAGTGTACGTCGGCTCATGGACCGTATCGATGAGTATAAGAGGGTCGAAGAGGACCAACAGCAAGGCAAAGGAAAAGCAAAGGCTATCCCTCAGGATAAAAGGGATTTCAGGTCGGATAGATACAGTAATAATAGACCCCGAAGGGATTTTGTTGGGTAATCTAGGTCTACGACTCCTCAGGTGGTTAACACGGTGTTCCAAGAACTAGTACATTAAGTTTTGGAGAAGATTAAGAATGAGCCATACTTCAAATGGCCAAACAAGATGGGAGGAGACCCCATGAGGCGTAACTAGAGCTTTCATTGCCAATACCATCAGGAACGAAGACATACCACCAAAGATTATAGAACTTTGTGGGATAATTTGGAGCAACTAGTCAAAGATGGTAGGTTAAAACAATTTTTGTATCGGCCCAACAAGCAGGGAAACCAAGCAGGGTCGGGGGCTCAAGGGAATGCTTCTTTAAGGGAGAACTGGTTCAGGGGCTCAAGGGAGAACTGGTTCTCATCCCTCCAGGGTAATGTCTGTGGCTCAGCCATCTGTCGAGGACTCCAATCCTAAGCCGAAGAGGGCTAGGGTAGAGATCCGACCAGCGTTGAGTTTCTCGGATGAGGACAAGGTGGGCACTATACAACCACATGACGATGCTCTAGTAGTCACCCTCAGGATAGGAGGGTATGATGTGAAGAGGGTATTGGTAGATCAGGGCAACGGTGCAAAGATCATGTACCCTGATCTGTACAAGGGGTTCAGGTTCAGACCTGAGGATTTAACATATTATGATTCACCTTTGGTAGGCTTTGATGAGAAAGTTATCATTCTAATAAGGTAGATCAGGTTGCCAGTACAAGCAGGGTCAGAAGTGGTAAAGGTTGACTTCATCGTGGTAGATACTTACTCCCTCTACACTGCCATTATGGCGAGGCCCTGGCTTCATACCCTGAGGGACGTTTCTTCCACCCTGCATTTAAAGGTGAAATATCCATCCGGGGACCAAATTAAGGAGCTAGTTGGGAGCCAATCTGTGGCTAGGCAATGCTTGGTGACTGCAATTATGCATCAGCCTGGAGTTGAGTCATCGGCCTCTACTGAAGGGAATTCATAGCAATCAAGGATCTCAGCGCTATCTATGGATGTTGAGTCAAAAGGGGTAAGATGCGAGGAGCTAGAGGAAATTGTTATAGATGGTGATCTAGAGAAGTTTTTTCAGGTCAATTCTTAGCTGCCTCCTCGGGAGAAGAAAGAGCTAATCATGTTTCTAAGGAGGAATATAGCTGTATTTGCATGGAATGCTTATGAAGCTCCTGGGGTTAATCCAAACTTCATTTGCCATCATCTAAACGTCAACCCGGCTATCTTCCTTAGGAAGCAACCACATCGGCGCTCATCTAAAGAACGTTCTGATGTTGTGAAGAAATAGTTAAACAAGCTTAAGCAGACTGGGGCTATTAAGGAAGTGTTCTACCCTGACTGGCTAGCCAACACTGTGGTTGTAAAGAAGAAGAATGGAAAGTGGCATGTGTGTGTGTGGACTTCACAGATTTGAACAAGGCTTGCCCAAAAGATTCGTTCCCCATGCCTCGGATAGACCAACTAGTGGATGCAACTGTAGGCCATCCTCGGATGAGCTTTTTGAATGCTTTTCAAAGGTACCACCAAATACCTTTGGCTTTGGATGATCAAGAGAAGACAGCTTTTGTTACTCCTATTAGGAATTACCATTACAAGGTAATGCCTTTTGGCTTAAAGAATGCGGGATCTACCTATCAGAGGATAATGACCAGGATGTTTGAGTCACAGCTAGGAAATAATATTGAGATTTATAAAGACGATACGGTGGTCAAGAGAAAGTTAGAGTCCGAGCATGTTAATAACTCGAGAATATCTTTAAGATATTGATGAAACACAAGCTGCGCCTTAATGCTTCTAAGTGTTCCTTGGGTGTAGGTTCAGGAAATTTCTTGGGGTACATGGTCACTTACAGTGGAATTGAAGTTAACCCTGACTAAATTAAAGCAATTAACAGTTTACAGCCACCTCGGAATCCTAAAGAAGTCCAGAAGTTGACAAGGATGACTGCTACTCTAAACCAATTCATTTCTTGGTCAGCAGACAAGTGTAGGCCTTTCTTCCAGCTGTTAAACAAGTGGAAGGGATTTGAATGGACCGAGGAGTATGTCCTGGCCTTCTAGTAGTTGAAGGAATACTTATCTCGGCCACCTATTATGTCTAGGCCTGAGATGGATGAGGTTTTGTTTGCTTACATCGCGGTGGCTTCCCATGTGGTGAGCTTGGTACTAGTGCGGGTTAATAGTGGTGTGTGAAGGCCAGTTTATTATGTGAGCAAGTCACTACATGAGGCCTAGTATGAGGCTCTATTGGTAGGGATGATTATGGTTTAGAAGATGGGGGGAAAAGCAGTGGAAATGTTTTCAGACTCGAGATTGGTTGTAGGCCAAGTAGGGGGAGAGTTAGAGGCCAGAGATCTCAAAATGCAAGAATATTTGAATCAGGTTAGACACTTACAGTCAAGAATTGAATCTTTCATTTTATTGCAAATCCCTAGAAGTAGAAATACACATGATGACTCCCGCAACCTTATCAGCACAAGGTTTACCTCAAGTGATCCTTATGAAAGACTTGTGTAAACTTGCTGAAATTAAGAGAAGTGTAGTTCAGATTCATCAGATAAAGGTAGGCCATAGCTGGATGGACTCTATTGTATTATTCCTTAAGGAGGATATCTTACCCGAGGAAAAGTCCGAGGCTGATAAAGTGCGGAGAAAGGCTCATCGATTTTGGATGTCTTAGGACCAGAAATTGTATAAGCACTCTTTTTCTGGACCATATCTAATATGAATACACCCTGAAGCAGTTGAACTACTCCTACAAAAGTTACGTGAAGGGATTTGTGGAAGTCACACAGGAGGCAGGTCTTTGTCTCACAGGGCCCTCACTCAGGAGTATTGGTGACCAAATATGTAACACCCCAAAATCATAAACAATAAAAGTCTATTCAATCTGAATAATCGATAAAAAAATATTAAATAAAAGAAACCAGCAACCTTAATTCTCATCACAAATGTCAGAACTCTAATCCACTAAAGACAAAATATCCTCAAAATAATTTTCCAATACAATGTTTAATGTCATAAAAAAATAATAAAAAAATTCTCAGTTCCACAAAATAGTTCGTAACTGCTGTCTCCCAAGAATCTCTACTCCAATAATCCCTCTAATGTATCTGTAAGGGGAAATAAAGGGGGGCGAGATAACTCAATAAGTGGAATTCACTAACATTGGGGTGTGGAAACAACCCTTTCAAATAAATAATTTTTACAACAATTTCATAACTTGCAACTTATCAATATTTTATCATCAAATATTTCGTATAAAAGAAAATATCTTTATATTGTGAGCCATCATAATATATATATATATATATATATATATATATATATTTATATTTATATCAATACCATCATATACAAAATTTCGTAGGCTTTTCTCGTGGTCAATGTTTACGCCCCGTTGACAAGATTATGCTGTTCCCTTTTTAAGACTGGAGCTTCTTTTTTATCCCCTTTCTTAAGGATGGCTCCTTTGGAACCTAAAGGTGCACTCCCTTGCTAAGGAGCTTCCTTTTTGGATCCTCAATAGTATACTCCCTTGCTAAAGAGCTATCAAATGTACACTGTCCCCTTTTCTAGGACTGTTTCTTGCTAAGGACTAACTGCAGTATGGTTATCCCTTGCTAAGGACCAAATACAATACTGAGCTTTTAATCACGACTTGTCATAGGTTTTCAAAACAAATTCAAGATGGTCACAAAAATAATCCATTCATAATTCTCAAAAATATAAGGATATATTATCACTTACATGTTTAAATAAATTTAGGTTGTCCCACAAGTTTTTCATAGAACAAATAGTCAATGTGCACATCAAACATTTATAAAATATCAATTTATTTAAAAAATATCAACATATTTCTTTAATATAGAATAGTTTAATAATCAACACTGTTTTGGGAAAACCCCCAAAATTAGTAAACACCGCTTACCTCTTATTTGTGAGAATAAAAGAAATCAACCTCCCTTGAATCACAACAATTCAATAGAATTAGAACCTAGCAACAACAAAAATAGGTTCATCAATACACAAGTTTCCACTTAAAAATCTATTTTCACACTTAAACGGTTTTATCCTAAACAATATTGATATATTTGAAATTCTCCATTTATTCACCTAACCATCCAATTTACTTTCAGCTTTGATCAGATTTCTGAACTTAAAAATATTGCTACCTAATCAGATTTTTCCATTAACGTAACATAGATATTCATGAAACTTCAATGTGGCCGAATCTAATGGCAAGGTCACATGTATGGAATAGCTTCAAGTAAAATAAGACTCAACATAGGCAGAATGATGGATGTCTGATCCATCTAATAAAAGAAGCCATATATTATATATATCCATTCATTCTAATAATATACATATATATATATATATATATATTAAACCTAATGTTGGAAGCCACGTGATAGCCTTAATTCATCAATCTAGTGGCTTTGTATTCCCTCTTGATGCCACTGGAATCTATTCACTCTAATATATATATATATATATATATATATATATATTCAATCTAACATGGGAAGCCACATACAAGCCTTACTATCAATCTAGTTGCTTATTGTTTCCTTTAAAGCCGCTAGACAAGTTTTAGACAAAATAAAAGGTGATGGTTAATCGGTCAACAATGGAGGCTATGTGTGAATGCATATTAACCACAAGCACTCTTTTATCCCTTTCACACGGTGACAACTTGAATTGATAAGTCCAAGCCTATTACTCCATTAGGCACAAATTCAAAGCCTTCCTAACATATTGACCATTCTTTATCTAATATAATACAATTATAGGAGCACTTTTCTATTACTATAATTAGTCTAGATTCATGACAATTGCTAGCTATTGACTATTCAAACTTCTTAAATTTAGAGCAAGACAAACCATACCTGAACAACTTGTGCAATAGCCGTAGAGAAGAAAAGAAAAAACTCTCTAGTGTGTTGCGATTGAAAGCAAAAAGGATACACATGTAACTTAAAAGGTAAAAGGCTAGAGTTATCAAAGCCCATATTTTTACTTATACCACCTCACTTGGACTTCATATTATTTTTAATATCTTAGGCCCAAATAAATTAAATTCATTTAATTATGGGCCTCCTTTTTAATTTACGTATAAGAATTAACTAAGTAATAAAATTATGGGGTGTTACATCCTTCCCCCCTTAAAAATTTCGTCATTGAAATTGTACATACCTTCGTTAACGAACAACTCTGGATAATTTGATTTCACCTCATCTTCTCGCTCCCAAGATACCTCCTCCACTGTGTGATTCGCCCAAAGGACCTTAATCAATGATATAGTCTTGGTGTGTAGCACTTGATCCTTACGATCAAGAATTTTAATTGGAACTCCCTCATAAGTTAATTTGTCTTTGATCTTGAGTGGCTCATAGTTCAAGACATGTGAAGGATCTGGGATGTAATTCCTTAGCATGGAAACATGAAACACATTATGCACTCCTGCAAGTGTAGGTGGTAAGGCCAACTCGTAGGCAACTTTACCAATGCGTTTTAGGATCTCAAATGAACCAACAAATCTGGGACTCAACTTCCCCTTCTTCCCAAATCTTATCACACCTTTCATTGGGGCAACTTTCAAAAATACCATATCCCCAACTTCAAATTCAACTTTCCTTCTCGAGTTGTCATAATAACTCTTCTGTAGACTTTGTGCTATTTGTAATCTTTTACGAATCAGATTAATCTTCTCAGATGTCATCTGAATGATTTCTGGTCCCAATAATTTCCTTTCACCAACCTCTTCCCAACACAATGGGGACCTGCATTTTCTACCATACAAAGCCTCATAGGGAGCCATCTCAATACTAGAGTGGTAGCTATTATTATAGGAAAATTCCACTAGAGACAGGTATTTTTCCCAACTTCCTTTGAAATCCAATACACAAGCCCTTAACATATCCTCCAAAGTACGAATAGTCCTTTCTGATAGTCCATCTGTTTGCAGGTGGAAGGCTGTACTAAAGCTAAGATTAGTACCCAAAGCTTTTTGTAGGCTTTCCCAAAACTTTGAGGTGAATCTTGGATCTCGATCAGACACAATTGATGTTGGAACTCCATGAAAACTCACAATCTCATCAATATATATCTGTGCTAGCTGATCAAGTGAGTAAGTCATCTTAACCGGAATAAAATATGTTGTTTTTGTCATCCTATCCATAATTACCCAAATGGCCTCATGTCTTTTAGGAGATCTTGGCAAACCAGTCTCAAAATCCATACATATATACTTAGCTATGTCTGGCTCTTCGGACCACATGCTTTGGGTAAATTAATACTTCCTGACATCTATCCAAGTGTTAAACAGAACCTTAGCTATGCCTGACTCCTCGAACCACATGCTTTGGGTAAATTAATACTTCCTATTATTTTCCAAAGTGTCAAACAGAACCTTGGTCATGCTTGGGTTCCCGAACCACATACCTTGGGTAAATTGATACTTTAAGCTATTTTCCTAAGTGTCAAATAGAACCTTGGTCATGCTTGACTTCTCGAGTAAATTGACGTTTTAAACTATCTATCTAAGTGTTAAACAAAACCTTAGCCATGATTGGCTCCTCAGACCACATGCTTTGGGTAAATTAACATTTCCTAACATCTATCCAAGTGTTAAACAAAACCTTAGTTATGTCTAGCTACTCGGACAACATGCTTTAGGTAAATTAATACTTCCTATTAATTTCCTAAATGTCAAACAAAACCTTGGTCATACCTGGTTCCTTGGACCACATACCTTGGGTAAATTGACATTTTAAACTATTTTTCTAAGTGTTAAACAGAATCCTAGTTTTGCTTGGTTCTTTAGACCACATACACTAGGCAAGTTCATACTCTCTATTATTTACCTAAGTATCAAGTAGAACCAACCATGCTAAGTGGCAAAAATCTTTGTTATAATAACATGATCAAGTGAACACTCATGAGCATCACTTAAAACATTTGAAAGTATGTCCATGATTCTGTTTGAAAATTGATTATCATCCCCAATTCCTTAGACTTACTAATAAATGGAAAATTAAGTGGAGCTTGATATGAATAAAAGCTCTGCAATTATGTATGTTTTTGAGATTAAGGTTACACTTTGCTGGGATTATGAACTTAGCAGGTTTAACTTGTTCTGTTGCTAATCATGTGAGATGCAATAACTGTGCTATCACTTATGCAGATAACTAAATGGAGCTGTATCTTATTTCCATGTTAGTTTAGTGTTAAATAAAACAAAAACTATGTTAGGATCAATATCAATATCACAAATATGAAGGAAAAAACTCATAATTGTCATTGATCTTAGCCTTAGAAAAAGGCAAATTTCTTACAAAAGATCAAACTGAATTACAAGTTCTGGAAATAAGAACAAAAATAAATAAATAAATAAATAAACAAATAAATAAATAAAAAACAAACAAACAAACTTAAAACTACTACTCTAAACTACTACTTTTTTATTACAATTTTCTCTTTTGGTGGACCCTTGGTAGATTAGGGAAGTCCTGCCTCTAAAGATCCTGAGTCTTTGCTTTTGGGATCACCCTTGGCAGGCAATGAGAGAGTTGCAAGAACTACCTCCATTATAAAGGGCACCTTTTTCTCTTTATTTGGATCTTGAGGAACAGCATGGGGCTTAATGGCATTAAGCCATTCACTTGTTAGCATCAACTTCTTTCTCAACAACCCCCTGCTGCAGAGCCTCCTCAGAAAGGCTGTCAGAGGAAGGAGGGACCTTGGCTGGGCTACCCTTCCCAAGTTCTGCCACCTCGAAGGAGGTGTCAACCTTGGAAATGGTTGAGCCTAGTGCACAGATAGTTGGAGGGTAGTAAACACTCTCTACTCTCCTAAATGCAAAAAAGGCTTCAACCCCAGCCTAGTTAAGGGCCTCATTCCACACCTGGAGCCAGTAGTTTCTATATATCCCCGAGACCTCAACCCTGAGAGCCTACTCGGTCTGCCACCCCCATATCATAGCCGTCTTGCTCGGCTTAGTCCCTTGCCTTATCGGCATCCTCCAATTTCTTTTTCAAGGCAGTAATTTGCTCTTTGGAGAAGGCCAGCCGATCCTTAGCTTAACGAATGAGCACTCTTTGACCTTCGGCCTGCCTCTCAACACTGTCCAAGGCAACTTCAGCACTTCTTTTATCCCTCTCCACCTCAATTGGCTTATTCTTAAGCTCTTGATTTCTGTTTTCGACCACATGGAAAGCCTCCACGGCCACTATTTGTCTCCCTTCTTCTTCCTTCATCTGTTGGTGGCCAAAATTTGATATCTTCTCAGCCCGGAACGTGGCTTGAACGGCCTGTCGAGGAAAGAAACATGGTAAAGGTGAAAAAAGGGAAATAGTAAAGGGGAGAGAGGGGAGGAAACTTGCAAAAAAAGAGGGCTAGTTGAAAGGCTTACCATCGCGAGGTACTAAGGAAGACCTCGTGCCTCCTCAAGGACCTTAGGTCGGCCATATCTTTAGGGAGTAGTAGTGCCTACTCCACTACGTCGGCAACATAATCGCCCTTCCCTTATTGGAAGTCCTTGATGAAGGCACTGGCCGGCAAAGTAGCTCCATCTAGCATCGGAGTGGGGGTCTAGGATGGAGGTCCGACCTAGGAATCACTCCTCTTGTCAGCCCCCGTTTTCCCCACCCTAGCTTGTTTGGCCCTTCTTTGGGCCTCACCCTCTTAGGAGGGGTGGGTTTTTCCTCCTTCCACCACCTCCTTACCCCTCTGCTCCCTCTTCCTTTTAAGGTCAGCGGGTTCAAGTCGGAGGGGCTGGGTGGGTTGAAAGGTGGGAAGCCTGGTCTGCGCTGCCTTTCTAGGCACGTTAACCCCTGGTTGGGACTTTAGCAGTTCTTGCAGGGTGGACCTTGGCTTGCGTTGGATCTCCATATCGTCTGGTATTGAAGTAACTTCTCGGTGGTGACTAGATTGGGTTGAGAAAGGATGGCCAAGGTCACCAGTTGAGACTTTTATGGACAAAGGCTGATTAAAGACTTAAAAATCGTCTTCCGAGTCAGAAACTTCAACAACCTCTTCCCCTTCCTAGATCGTGGGCTGGAACGGGGTTGCCTCCTCCTCGGCAACGAGTTGGAAGGGCAGTGCTACCTTTGGTATGCCTTCGGGGATAGGATCAGTGGTGAAAGTGCCTTCTGGGATAGAACCGGTGGTGGGAGCAACACTTATCTGATGTAGGCGAAGGTCCTTAGCTTTGATTACGCACTTCGGGGCCTGAAAGCTTTTGGATATGGAAGTGTAGCCGAGAATTTGATGTGCCGCTCTGAGCTGACCGTCACTATGGACGAACACCACGGCCTTCAATATCTTGTCTAAAGTCGGCTGGTTGACAATACTAAAGTTGGGAATAGCAGCGTTCTTATCTACAAAACCATTAGGAAAAACAAACAAAAAATCCTCAGCAAAAATAGCGTGAATCAAAGGAAAACTCATATACAAACACAAACCAAAGAAAAAGAAAAGGATATGACTTTGAAATAATCAACCTAGACCTAGAGCCCCACCTGGTGTTCCCTCTCTCGTCGGGCAGGGGAAGCCATCGTGCCACTCCCCTAATACAATCAAGAAGTCCTTGTTTAGGCCTTTGTTGGAATCAAGGAGGCATTGGATGAGCCTAACCTCGGGGTACCTAGATTTTAGGTAATACCCCTGCCCCTTTAGGTGATGGAGGATGTAAATCCAATTAACGTCATGGTGGGTAAGACCTATGCCCATTTTCTCGTTAAGGGCATCAACGCTACCTAAAATTATAAACATGTTTGGGGCACATTGGGTGGGAGCTAACCTGTGAGCCCTAAGATAATCCCTAGTGACGATGCCCATAAATATTCTCATCCCTCCCTCTATGAAGGTAATCATCAGGATTACCACTTCTCCCTCTTGCCTTTTCTCATGCTATTCCCCTTCCTTACAATACCTAATGGATACATTTGGCGGAATCCTATACTGAGCTTTAAAGTTCTCTATACCCTCCCCCGAGTCTACCAGATAAGCGAATCTACCCATACTTGAAGAAGGGTTGAAAGTACTAAGCAGGTAAGGTGAAAGTAGAAAGGTCGAGGAGAAAAGGATATGGAGAAAAGAAGAGTAGACAACAACAAAAATAAATGGAAAGACTTATAAAGACTTACACGAAGAAGAAAACTCTCCTCGGACTGGTTCTTGGTATGTGTGAAGGTACGAGTAAATTGAGTGAGTGCACAAGTTCAATGTATGAGTACTAAAATGAGGTGAATGAAGTGTTTAGATGATATTTATATCAAAGAAAGAGTGACAAGCGGGAAAATTTCCGCCCAAGTTCCCACAAAAATTCTCAGCTGTTGGATCCGCATCGCACCGTAGAACGTGGGAAACATGGAGCCACAGAAATTTAATGAAGGCACATCTCGGAGGCCGAAGCGTCAGGAGCGTGCTTTGGGTAGTTAAAAAGATACCTGCGCAGGTAGGGATGACGTGAGATAGTGTGTGGGTTCATTGTAGTGACATCGAAATCCTCCTTTCCTTCCGAGGAGCCAGAGAGGAGAATTTTGAGGGGCAATTGTAGGGGCGTTGGGCCCAGCAATATATATATATATATATCTGTGTACATATTAGGCCGAGGGCCCAATTCGAGGACATGAAGTAGTCCGAGGAGGGGTGAACATTGTTATGGAGTCCGTGTTAATAAATGAAGAGATTAGTTTTGATCATAAGGGTCCACGAGGGTAGTCCGAGGATGAATGCCTCCTCAGCTAGGCAGTGCCGAGGTCCAAAGGGGTGGTCTACTATCCAGGGCAACGTTCCAAATGACACTGTTGATACAGATAAGCATCATAGAAGTGCAAGATAAGGAGAAATCCTAAAATATCTAAAGAGAAAGCTACTACCACCACATTGAATGCTCTGTAGCTAACTCTCTGGCCGCTTTAATGAGGAAGTGATACCTGAACAGTAATTTTTAGCCTTACAGCTACTCCCAAAAATTTCAGGAAGGTACTAATGGGACAAATATCAACACCAGCAATCTAAATCTACATGTGTAAGGTAGAAATGGGAGGAAGAAGAGAGTATAAAATAGAGGAAATTCCCTGAGGAAGAGGGATCAAGAAGTTGAGAAAGAAACACTGTAGCAATTAGAACAATAGTTGTATCCAACTTCAAGTAATATATACAAGAGTTGATCTCCTCGGATTGTGCCGAGGATGATTTTCTTTAGATAAATACAGTCTACTTTTACTTCATTATCATCTGGACCCATTATAATTGCTACCCAACTCATTAGAACCTAGTTTTCCAACCTACTCTCTACAAATTCGTTGTATTGGGCTCTTTGGGCCCAAGTTCATCCACCCTTTGGGCTTGGGACCCAAATTGTGACCTTACAATACTCATATAAAAATTATGCCGAATAATGATATTTCATAAAATTAAATTCATCTTTTAATATAAAATTAAGAAATTATCTACCAAAGTGAATGAAAAAACATTTTAATGAAACCACCGAAGTTTTCAAAGACATAAATTATCCAAAACTTTAATAAATATAAGAGCACATTTTACAATAAATAAAAAATTCTAATTAAGAAAACAAAAATTGCCTTATTTCAATAACTACTATACCAATTGGACCAAAAAAAATTCATAAGAGCTTCATTGGATTAATTCGAATGTTATTGAGAACTCGTTTTCATTAATTTGATGGCAATGTTACGAGAAACACATGTATTCATTTTTTAAATCACTATCTTATGGTGAGATATTCACATCAAAATCCATAACATATTTTGGCGGTTTACATTATCGCTATTTTCTGTTCTTTATAAATCACACTCACGTTATTTCTAATATTCTAATCTATGTAACTCCAATCATACAAAAGTATAAGTCTCCAAAAAGAAAAGCAGACCAAGAATTCTGCCCCAACTAGTTTGTGCTTTATTTATTTGACATTTTTTACATTAATTGGGTTGTATATGGGCTTAGGGTCTCCACACAAAATGAGGATAGGTTTAGGCCCAAACAAAGAACGAGATGTCAAGATGGCCTAAGGGACCTAGAGAGACAAGGATGGACCTAAAGATAGAAGACAAAACTAGAAATGCCTAAGCTACCTAAACAAGATAGGAATGGACCTAAGTCACAGACAAAGAACAAAGATGGGACTTATGCCCTTAAACAAAACAATGATAGACCTAAAACCCCTTGATCAAGGACAAAATGGACTTAATGCCCTAGAAAAGACAAATGTAGGCTAAGCCCAAATAAAAGTTGAACAAAAAAGATGGGCTTGAAGCCCCTAGACAAAATCACGAAATCAAAAAAGAAAGACTCGAATCATCAAACATATTAGGCCACAAGATTGAGTCAACCTTTAAAAATATTTTGAGAACATCTTTAAAGATTTATTTATAGGGGATTTTTTTTTTTTTCTTTGGAAACTCCATTTGGATTTGTGGGGAAAAAATAGTTGCTAAAAAAAAACCTTTTTTTGTTTGGGATTTTTTTTTTTTTTTTTGAAAACATTCAATTTTTTTTACTTCTTTGAAAAATCTAGAAAACTTCTTTGAGAATTTAAAAGATTTTGAAAAATTCTTTTGTCTTTTTTGAAAACTTATTCGAAATTTTATTTGAAAAGAAATTTTGAAAAAAAAATTGTATAATTTCTTTTAGTGGTTGACCTTTTTTGGTAGGCCTAATAAACAATACAAATACAATTGGGCTAATGCCACATGTCATCCCAACAAACAAAGCAAACACACATACAATTAGGTTAACCCTACAAGTTGGGTTCTATGGTTTTCTATTTGTGGGTAAGGATAACAATGTCTCATTCTCCTCCTCCTTCAAAAGGTCACCTATAACTAGGGAAACTCATTCTCCAATCCATGTAGAGTGAACCCTTAATAGGTTGGCGGACCAGCCTTTTAACGTACTCGTAATCCTTTATTGGTTGTAGACACTCGATTTTGCACCTATAATTTAATTTTGGAAGATGACTAAAATGACCATTTCAAATACCCAAAAATCATAGTTTCATCTCATACATTAAATCATTCATTGCATATCATAAAAATGATCTTGAGATTTTAATGGTCGCGACGGTATGCCTGATTCCCAAATCGGACCATAAGATTGAAAGATATCCCAAGATCAAGTTTTCACAACTTGCATGCATTGTATGAGGGTGAAACTGATCACGTGTGATTAATTGAAATTAATTTTGATTGGTCACACAATTAAAATTAATTAAATAATTTGTGTGATTGGCTATTGGTTTTTATCAGAAATAAGCTTGGTTGCATAGGAATAAAATGTATAATCAAATAACAAGGGAATTGTTGATTATTAAGTCTTTTTAGAATATTTATCTATCAGATAATTATTGTTTTAAGAACCTGATTATCAAAATAAGAATGATATATTTTGGAATACGAGTTAAAAATGCATCCAGATGAAATTCCCGACTCTAGAAATCCCAAAAAAAGAGTCCAGATCAAACCAAAGTTAGGAATTGGGCTTGGCACTTGAAGGGCCGATTGTCACTCTTGGAGTGCTAATCGCCACATGGCAAGTGCCAACTGGCACAATTTTAAGGTCCGGCCCAGAAACGTTCAAATCAAGCTAAAACACATTCATTTCGAATTTTTAGGGATAAGAATTCAACCTAATTCGTATCTAATCCAACCTAGCTTATTTTCTAAGCACCAAACCTCTATAAATAAGGAACTAAAGTCAATCAGGACTCCTTTTTCTGACATTTCTCTCCCTTTACATTAAAGAAATTCTAGAAGTTTTGCTTTAGGAATTTCTTTTCTGTTAAGTGGTATTACTTAGATCCTTAGAAATTCATTCGCTTTGATCTCTAGGATATTTCTCTGCTTGTGGAATACGTTCATGCAAGTATGCTTCTAACTTTGCTTTTCATAGCATGATTTATTTTAATTTCAAGAACATGCTCTCATCTATGCTTTATTTTCTATGAATGTGATGTTGCTTTTTGTGTTTACATAACCATTTTTATCATATATTATTGCATGCTCTTTTCTTGCTTTCAAGAAAATTTTACATGATTAGTTGATGAACATGCCTAGATCTAGGGTTGAATCTCTTCTTTAGATTTTAGATCTGCAATTTGAATCTCTTCTTAAGATTTTAGATCTGCAATTTTTCTCCACTTTTTTCAAAACTAAAATCAAATTTGCATTTTTCTCCATGTTTTCAAAACTAAAATCAAATCTGCAATTTTTCTCAATGTTTTTCCAAAACTAAAATCAGATCTGCATTTTTCTCCATGCTTCTTTTTCAAAACTAAAACTAGACTTGTATTTTTCTCCATGATTTTTAAAGATAAAATCTGATCTGCATTTTATTTATAAAACCTAATCACTATTTTGTTTATAGAATCTGATCTGTATTTTGTTTACAAAAATCTGATCTATATTTTTTATAAAATCTTATTTGTATTTTGTTTATAAATCTAATCTGTATTTTGTTTTAAAAAATCTGGTCTGTATTTTGTTTATTAAATCTGGTCTGTTTTTTAAGAAAAAAAATCTGTTCTGCAGTTTTTAAAACAGAAATCTGATCTGTTTTTTAATAAAAATCTGATCTGCATTTTTTTATAAAATCTGTTCTGCACTTTTCAAAACAAAATCTGACCTATTTTTTTAAAATTTAAAACCAAATTTGCATTTTACATAAAATTGGTATTTTCAAAATAAAAAACTATTTTTCTCTCATATTTAAAAAACCCAAACCAGATCTGAATTTTTATTAAAAATTCATTCTTTTTCTTTTACAAAAACTCAAATTCAAATTTTTCATTAAGCATTCTCATCAAACTTTTTTTACACAAATTAAAGTTGCAGATCTAAGGTTTTAAATAGCATCTTAACCCTAGGTCTAGGATTTGACATGGCATTTGTTGTACATCATTTGACATTCTGAATATGGGTATTTAATGGTTTAAAGCCTAAAAGACTAAACTCTGTCTGGGCAAGGTGGGTGCCTAACATCTTCTCATCCTGTAACCTAGCCCCCGAACCTTAGAATTTTAGGTTGGTAAATTTAATATCTTATTTTTATATTTGGGTAGAATGTAGCTAGCGAACAAAGCCTTGTATTTTTGTAACTAGATTGTAACTAGAAAACGAAGCTATGTAAAGTTCTTTCTACCAAGATGTAATTATTTCCAATTAATGAGAAGATTATTCTTCAAGACATGTTGTAATTTGTATAGTTTTCTTATTTTACTTATAAATTAAGTGGCGACTCCATATGATCCTAAAAAGGGAAGGTGCCGATGCCTACACCCTTTTCTGAGAGCACTCCAAAATTTCCCCGGTCTCTCACATTGGTAATGGCATAGGTTGTGAGCTAATATAATGAGATTCAGAGAGCTTAAGGCTAAGTGAAAAAATAACTTTTTGTGTATAGGAAAACTACATATAAAATGAAATAGAGAATTGTAAATTTATAATAAGAGGAGGGTAAAAAGAAAAGCCAAAAATAAAAGGAAAATAAAGGGATAGAGGAAAAGTGATATTAAGATAGAAAGTAGTGGGGAGATTAAGCGTGTGTTTGGATTGCAATTAAAATTATAAATTATTTCACTATTCAGCTTATTTTTGCTACTATTCATTAGCACCACGGCACTTTTTGGTATTATTCATAAGCCCCCACTGTATTATTTTAACTAACTTTTACCTTTATCTACGGTACTTTCAATAATAAATTTTCAATTTCAACAAAATAAACAATATCCAAACAAACCAAAACGTAAAACTCATAAGTTTTAATACTTGTTAGTTGATTAGTCACTAACCTAAACAGCTAAACCAATTCTAACCCGAACTAGACTGACTCTGCCTGTTTTCCAAGTATGGAGCATTAGTTAAGTTAAAATAAAAAAAAGAACCAAAAAAAGTCCAACACCCCTAAAGGCTCTTCACACTTTTTAATTCTAGTTTTGAGTTGCACTTTTTTTTTCAATGTTGCACGTTTGAAGTTTTTTTTTTTTTTTTTATTGTTTTGGCATTAGATCAAATTTAACATGAAATAATTAAAATTTTTATTTTAAAAAATATGCATAATTCGCTATAACTACCGTATTATTAATATAAAGTTGTTATGAATTTCAATTGATAATATACACACATAATAATCACTAAGTAATGGGAAGAGTAAAAATTGAGTTTATCAAATGCAAGGTACTTCATGTGCAAAGAATGACATTAAAAGAGAGTTGACCAAATGCAAGATACTTCATTTTAAAAGACTTAATGTGACAGTACATTCAGATCCACTGTTGTAAAACAACAAAAAATCTAAAATAGATCTGAGTCGTGTATACTAATTACACAAAAACACCGCCATTAGCATCACTATACAAAAATTTGCAAAAGTTGAAGTTCCCTTCTAAATTTAAACAAGAATCTTTAGTTCTTGTAAAAATTTTAAATATCTTCACTATACAAAAATTTGCAAAAGCTACAATCCTCTTCTAAATATACAACAGAATTGTAGCTCCTGTAAAAAAAATTATATTCCTTTTTTATTAACTTTTTGGTGCTTTCTCCTCTCTTGTACCCTCTCTCCTCTGCTCTCTCATTAGATCTATAGTGGCTGATTACTCTCCCTTACTCTCATGACACCGCCAACAATGATGGTACCATCAAATCGGTGGTGAATGACAAATTTCATCTGAACACTGTAAAAAATAATTTATCCTAATAAAATCTTCTTATTAATTTACCATAATTAAAGAATATTGTTATTATCTATTATTGTTAATGAAAATGTTTTTTTATGAAGCCCAATTTGTGTTGAAAAGTAAGGCATAAATATTTTTGCAAGACACAAATAGTGCTAATTGGAAATTTTTCAAAAAAAGAAGGAAATTAATCTACATCATAGAACATTAACTAAAATTTAATAAACAATATTCAGCAAAAAAAAATTAATAAACAATAACCCTTACTCTATCCAATAACACAATAATTAATTCTACTGATGACATCATAAAGCATTCATGTGACATGCCACTAAAATTTAATAAATAACAACCCTTACTCTATCCAATAGCACAATAATCAACTCTATTATGACATCATGAAGCATGATATACTGGATGTAGCCATTTGCTAGAGATTCTTCAAATGGACAACATTAACACACTTGGAAAAAAAAAAAAAGGAGTATGTTAATGCTATTAAAAAAATAAAGATTATTATTACAAAGACCTTCAATAGGTTATCTTGTCGAAGAAAGTACATTATATAATAATAACAAGTACTTGTAAGTCCAACCTATTTGGCTCATTATTTACTGTTATCAAGGTTTTTTTTTTTTTTTTGGTTTGTACTATTATCAAGGTTAAGGTCTTGAAACTCTGTAGATAACTGCAAAGAAGACATAGCATTTTATGGTCATGCAGAACCAAAAAGTTACTTTCTATTCAATAATCATGCTATGTGAAAGGTCTTGGATGAAGGCATTGATGTTGGTTTCAAATGATCCTCCGTTTGCAATTGCTTGTTAACAAATCCGTTGAACTTCACTTGCTCTTATCCTAATTTCTTTCGCTTCATCATTTTCAAAATACATAAATTTCTGCACTAGCCTTGAAATTTCCACTCTTGACACCAAATTGTTCATTCCCACATCTTGCTTCACCCTCCACCCAATTTTCCAATCTTCCACAATTAACTTACTATTCAGAATTTGATCAAAGAATATGGGAAAGGTAAGAAAAGGAAGACCACATAACATTCCTTCTCGAGTGGAATTCCACCCACAGTGTGACCAAAAGCCCCCTATAGAAGAATGAGATAAGACCATCAATTGATCGCACCAAGGCACTACTAATCCTCTATGACCACAAACCTCTTTCAATCTGCTAGTCTCGTCACGTGCCACCCAAAAGAATTTGACACCACTATCACACAAACCAGCTGCAATTTCATCCATTTGGGCACTAGAAAATGAAAGAAAACTTCCCATTGAAATATATAAAACGAAACTTCTAAGTTGGCAGTCTAACCAATGTAGATAGTTGTTGTCACTGTGGTTTGTGTTTTCCCCAAAATCAAAGTTAGGTACGATTTGACCCATAGCATATACTGGGAATGAGAATTTTGCTTTTAGAACATCAAATACTTTGGATTCAAACTCATAAATGGAAGTAAATAAGAAATATTGTGCTTTGTTTACCCATGAAAAAGCTTCGAGAATCCTTTTCGTCATTTGTTGGTTTCTCCCATCAAAAGGAATATTCACTAGTTGTGTGGAGGAAATTCCAGGGATGTAATCTACATGCTCCTTGGATTTTTCTGACATTAAAAAAAAAAAAAAAAAAAAAAAAAAAAAAAAAAAACCAATGGTATCAATAGAAATCAACAATTGGGTAAACATAATCCTAGTAAAAGTATGACAATGAAGAAACTATGTTAATTGGTAATTAGTTCACTTATTTTTCTAGCTTTTTTGAAGTTTTGTTTGAGTTGCTATGAAAATAAAGTTGACTTATTGTTGAATTGGTTCTTTTGTCTAAGGTAGCTATAAGGGTTAAATCTCATAGGCAAAAAATTAATAAGCAAAAATAAAACTAAAACAAAAAAAATGTAAGAACAAAATTTGGTTACAAACTTGATTATAACATAAGGCTGCCACCAATAATAGGAAAATTATATGTGTCCTTGTCATATGCAATGCACCTGAAATTGATTGTATACAATCACTTATGTGTGATTTAGTAAGTAAACACATGACATTTTTCTATTGTTGATTGTAGCCAAATTTTATCCAAAAAGTAATCCGTCCTCTATTTTGTCAAGGTGTTCTCTCCATTTTCATAATTTCATTGCCTTTGTTTAGCAGCTATAGCTTCATTTTGCACTACCAAATCAATCTCTTTGGTAATCTTTCAAAGCAAAGAAAGAAAAAGCACCCTCCCCTCACACCTAGGGGAAAAAAATGATTTCTGTGAGAAACCAAGAACTTGACCGAGGATATGGTACAAGTATAATATGGTAAATATACAAACGGGTATATTTCGGCATTTTTAAAAAAGTACATTTCAAAAATTTGGCATAAAAATACGGATTCAGATAAAAAGCAGTACATGTATCGTACAGGTATGTTAAGTTTATTTAAAAAAAAATAGTAACAAAAATATGGAAAACATTTACCATGTATATTTTTTTATAGATAAAATCAAATAATATTTGTATCATAACTTTTTTACTCTTGCTAAGTGTGACTTAATCCTTAGAAGATCCCAACAAAATTTAAAAATTTTTAATTTTTAATTTTTTTTATAAGCGGGTAGCAACTTTCATTAAGAATAAAATAAAATCAACATATCTTAAGCCAAAGCAGACTCAATCTTATGAAATTTCAATTTTTCTAAGAATGATGTTAGAGATATTACAAATATAATTATATAAGTCTTATAAATTGACGCATCACTAATTATAAAAAGTAATTCAAATACTCATTTTTATGCATATCAATCGTGTTCATTGGCTCATTGATTATTAAGTTTTTGTATTAGGAGTTAGGGGTGTACATGGGTCGAGTTAGGTCGAGTTGAGGAGTTTTTTTAACCCAACCAACCATGGTGGGTTATAAAGATCCAACCCAACCCGACCCATCACATGGGTCCAACCCAACCCACGTGGGTCAGGTTGGACCCATGGGTTGGACAGTTTTTTTTAATTATTATTATTATTATTAGAATAACATTACCACAAATAAAGGCAAATTTATAACCAAATAATCATGAGCATAATACCAAACAAATACAAACTATATAAGAAGAACTTAGGGTTTGAGTTTTATTTAGGAAGGGGGGCAAAAAAGTAAATTACAAAATTATAAAATATATTTTTTAAAATTTAAAAATATATTCAATATAGGTTGGTTGGATTGGGTTAGATGGATTTGTAAATCTCGTGACCTGAACCCAACCCGACCCACTATAAAAATAATAATAATAATAATAATAATAATAATTCAAGACCCAACCCAACCCACCAACCCTTAAAAACCGACCCAACCTGATGGGTTGAGTTGGGTTATGTCGGGTCAGTTTTGGTGGGTTGGCAGGTTTGCTGTACACCCTTATTAGGAGTAATGTTACATTCACAAAAATTTCAGAACAAATTCCTTGTGGCAAACTGGTGATAGTGAATAAAAAAAATGATATTAGTAATGGATAGAGTTTATAATCAATACCAACTTACTACCTAGACTTTATTATAAAATTGTTATGAAAATATTGTAGATGCAACATTACTAATTTATGTTGTAGTAGTATTAGTTTTATTTTATTTTTATTTTTTATTAAAGAAACTAAACATGATTATTTGGGCATTGGAAATGAAATTTGTGTTTTGTTCTTAGCTTTGTTTTTTAATTTTTGGGTTATATACTTGAAATATATTAAGCATGGCATGCTCATTCTCTTAGAATACGTTTGGTAGAATGTAATGATGATTACATAGGAATATGAATAGGTACTGTAAGGAATACAACAAGATGATGTAATGTAATACTTATTACTATTCATTTGTTTGGTGAAAATATAAGAATAAAAACCTGAAGACAATGGAATGAAAGAATTTTAAATCAATTTTTTTTTTTTTAATTATAACATTAGAAAAAATTTTAAGATGTATTTTAGAAAATATCTTACTCATATAATTATATTTCCTAAAAAATAATATTTTTTAAATTTGAAAGAGAAATTAGTTGTTTTTTATGATTTTTTTTTTAATTTCATAATTGTTATATGCATATGGAAAGTTTATTTATTTCAAAATATATTAATTTTAGAAATTAATACACCTACTAAGGAATAACTATTACAATCCTTTTGTAGAGGAATAGTTATTCTTCGTTTTAAAGAATAGCTATTCATAAGTAATATGTAATGACTATTCCATGTAATAAAAACATAACCAAACTATTGAATAGTTAAACCATAGGAATAACTATTACATTACAGTGATTATTACAGTTTACCAAACATACCCTTGGTGTTTGACATGTGTACGTTTTAATTGAGATTTTTTAAAATATTTTATATCTCTTGTCTTACGCTAACCACTAGGGATGGAAATTTTGCCCCGTCCCGCCCCGCCCCACCCCGCACCGTGCGGGTTTTCCCCGCCCCGCAAAGGTGGTGGGGTGGGGATGGGGCAATATTTTGTCCCTGCACCCCGGGGCAAGGCGGGGATGGGTTTAATATTTTTATCCCCACCCCACCCCACCCCACCCCGCCCCGCACTAATAAAGATTATAATTGTAAATTTAACAAACCCTAAATCACTAATATTTAAAGTGAATCACAAGAGTACAAGATATGAGATAAAATATTTTTTATTCTAAAACCCTAATGTTATTGCTATCTTCTGACTCATCCCTTTGCTCTATAATCTATATGGGTTTTTCAAGTTTCAAGCCAAACTCCACTCCAAGTCCAAGACATTGCTTTTGAGGTTCATCTCATTCACTATCTTCTTTTTGTTTTAGTGTTTCTTAAATCAGTTTTTTTTTTTTTTCAATTTAAATTTTGGTTCTTTTTTTTATATCTAAAATTGGTATTTTTGTTTATAACTATTGAAGTTTGAAGAAACACAGTTGGAAGGAAAAAAGGCTGGTCACGTAGTGCTTCCAGTAAGCAGTAGGTTTGTTTCTTATCATATTAGTAAGCTATCCTAATTGCTATTATAGTAAGGAAAGAAGCAGGGACAATCGTAATAGTACTGAATCTATAAAGAAAAAAGTAGTGTCACTACATTGGGAGAAAATGAAACTTATTCTTAAAGAACTAGTCAATTTTTATTTGTTATAAGACAATGTTTATTTTGTTATAAGAAATTTTGAATTATGTTGTTACGTATTAGACTATTTAAATACTTGGTTTATTTAAATGCTTGGATTTTAAAACTTTTTTTTGTTGTTGTGATTTATATTATTGTAGCAAAAAATTTATTTACATATATAAAATTGTATTAGGAGCGGGACGGAGCGGGTCCCCGCGGGACCCCAAGGGGCGGGGATGGGGCAAGGTAGTTTGCCCCGCACCCCGGGGCGGGGCGGGGATGGGGAAGGGCAACAACCATGCGGGGTGGGGATGAAGATCCCATCCTCCGGCCCCGCCCCGCCCCATTGCCATCCTTACTAACCATTGTCAAGTTTCAATAAAAGTTACTTTTAATCTTTTATAACAATCCATACAACTCGCCGACTTGTCCGTAACTAACATGTGATATACATCTAGCCTCTTGATAACGCATTTAATTATGTATGTTTGCACACAATACGTAAGATGCGAGTAATTTTAATTGTTACACACGGTACAATAAGTGTACTTACTAACTATACTACATTGTCAATATTGGCTTCTTAATTATTTGCATTTTTTTTCTTTTGAAAAAGTCAAATAAAATAGTTAGATTTCTCATAATATACAAATTAAATAAAAGTCATATTTATTACATTATTATATGTCCAGTATTCTTCTAAATGGAAAATTAATTAAAATAGTATTGCCACATTAAAAATAAAATAAACTCAAACAAATTAATCTTTGCGGTGGTTGCTCTCCTTGTTAGAACCACTTGAGGACTTCAAGATCAATGATTGTTGGTGGATACTGGTGGTTGTCCTCAAAGGATGAACTAACTTAAGGGTGTAGGTTATGAGATAACTTTTAAGGATTTGTTAAAGGTGAAAGGGTGTTTTTTTTTTTAATTATTTATTATGTTTTTTAGGAAGGAGCCACAAGTATGGATCATCTGGCTATTATATTTTATGGGTCCCTTTAAATTAAATTTATTACTTATTAGGAAGCCACGCTATAATTTTGGATTCAAATTTTAAAACACATTTTTTTTCACGTCATTATTCTAATATTTATTTTTTTGTTGAGTTTAAATTCTATAAGGATTCACTATAGAAGCTTTTATATTTATCGTCTATATTAGAATTTTGTCATATTATATTTTCTTTAAAAAATATAATAGATTCAATTCCATTAACAAACAAAATCATATATTATGAATATCTTTTAATAATCCGTATAACTTGTAGACTTGTCTGTAACTAATGTGTGATGTACTAATGTACGTCTAGCCTCATAATAACGCATTTAATTCTGTATGTTTGCACACAATACGTAAGACGAGTAATTTTAATTGTTACACATGGTACAATATGCATACTTACTAACTATACTACATTATCAATATTGGCTTTTTAATTATTTTCATTTTTTTCCTTTTGAAAAAGTCAAATATTATAGTTAGATTTCTCATAATATACAAATTAAATAGAAGTCATATTTATTACGTTAATATGTGTCTAGTATTCTTCTAAAAGAAAATTAATTAAAATAGTATTGCCACATTAAAAAAATAAAATAAAATAAACTCAAACACATTAATCTGTGCGGTGGTTGCTCTCCTTGGTAGAACCACTTGAGGACATCAAGATCAATGATTGTTGGTGTACATTGGTGGTTGTCCTCAAAGGATGAACTAACTTAAGGCCGTAGGTTATGAGCTAACTTTAAAGGATTTGTTAAAAGCAAAGGACTTCTTCTTTGGATAACTTTAAACTTCTGAGCTGATTTTAACTTATATATATATTTCTATCCTATTTCCTTATTGCCATTCACATTTACTTTTTTTTTTTTACATTACGTTCAATGACTATATGACATTTTTTTTTAATAAACATACATCCTAAGTTAATTATTCTTCTCTTATAATTTCTAAAACGATTAGAAATCTAAGTTCCTCACAATTGAAAATTCTCTCTCTATATATAATGTTTTTCAGTGTATTTTTATATATTCATAGGCACAACTTCTTCTTCTTCTTCTTCTTCTTCTTTTCTCTCCCCCATTAGCAATAATTCTCATTCTCTTACAATTCCTATGTTGTTTAGAAATCTAGCTCTCCTTTGTTTGTTTGTTTTTTTTTTTTTTTTTCTTATTACTTAGGCAATTTGATGTTTGTGAAATCCATAGTAAAAATCTTTATCAAACCTACCACCCAAACTATTACAGGTATGTATTTCTCTTCTTTGTTTTTTTGTTTTTTTTTTTAGTTTTTGCTTATGAGTCATAAATGCAATTTTAAATCCATGAAATATATTATATAAATCTCTATAAATATTATTTAAGAATTATCAAATTTTGTATTCTCTCCTACAACTAGGGTTCCATTTGTATTTGTGTTATTTTTATATGTGTGTTATTAGATTAAATTAATTTTCTTGAGAAGTAAAATGTTTATGTTACTATTTCTCATTTTTATTTTTGTTGTTAATAATATTATATGTGTGCAAAAGAAGTTGTCTTAACATTATGAGCATGTAACTTTTTTTTTATCATTTTAAATTTCATTGTAATTAATTTTTATTTTGGTTTTTACAAATATAAATATCCATACCTATATTTATCACCCACAACACATTTGAATAATATTCATGAAATTTTTTTTTTTAACATAGCATGTTATAAATATCAACAACATATTCATTCTCAAGATTGCTATTAGTAAGTAATATTAAATCTATATCATGAAAAGGAATTCACATCTTAATATGATCGTGCAACTATTTGCTTGAACTAATAATTTTTTCTAACAATTGTCTTTATCCTTTTTATCCATTAAGACTCCTTTAATATTAAATCTTCATGACTCTCCACTCATTGTTTAGATAAAAGAGGTCATTAGTGTATCAAAACATAACCCTAAATAAAAGTTTGAAAAACAAAATAAAGTGCATAACACATTTTAGATGTACTACAAATATTCTGGCAAATGAAAAACCTCTGGTTAAGTTTCCTTAGGTTTTAAATTATTAAATTCAGGAATTTTTTTTCATGTAAATATATTGTGTAATTGTTTGAATCCAAAGAACAAAACTTTATATACAATTTATATGATCTAGACTCAAGTGATTATTAATTTGTTATTTTTCAATAAAATTATTTCAAAAATTTATAACCAAAATCATGCAACGCACGGGAGTAATGCTAGTATGTATATATATATATAACATAAAATTTTGACTTTTTGTTGACCTCTCCAAAGCTCACCACATCATTATTATTATCTATATATAATATAAAATCGAAGATTAAAAAAATAATTATAATTTTTTAAAATTAGACCTCACGTTAGAATTTTTTTTTTTTTTAAGACTCACTTTAGGTTTCAAAAAAAAAAAAAAAACCTTTAGGATTATGAAAAAAAGAGAGAGACTTATGTTAGAACTCTACTTACCGCATCATTATTATTATCTATATATAATATAAAACCAAAGATTAAAAAAATAATTATAATTTTTTAAAATTAGAGATGTTAGAATTAAGGAAAGCCAAGGTAACAAAAATACTTGTAAGGACACAAATCTACGGGATCGGGCCTGCGAACAGAACAGATTGAGGCCCAGGCTGTGTACAGTGTCCTTGAAATAAATTTGTAAAGAGAGTGAGCTGGAGAATACTTGATTGAATATGTATGGGTCGATGGCCTAAGTATAATTATGATCAGATTTACGTTGATGAAATACAAAGTAGATACAAGGTTCTTCTTGGCACAGTCCGAGGAGTATATCTAGACTAATACAATGAACACTTCTCTCTTTCTTTCTCTCTATTTGTTGCTCTTTTTCTTCTTCTGATCCCCCCCCTTCTTTCTTTCTTCTTTCTTCTATTTATATGCCCCTCCTCCATTACGTGGGCTTTTCTTGATACTTGTCCCATCAGCCTCCATCTAGAGTCTTCATTTGGCAGCTACAAAGGATGAAGGTCACTGTTCAGGTGTCTTTTCCCATTAATGCGGCCATGATGTTAGCTGCAGGATCATAAATGCAATGGCAGCAGCCTTTTGCCTAATATATGATCTTTGCCACCTGTCTTTTTTGTCCATATAAATTAGGGGATTCTTCGGGGGAGCTAGGATTGATGTTGGAGCATTCATCTGGGACACCCTTTTGACAATCCGAACAGGCAAGTCCCCTCGGACCAGTCCTTCTTTTACGTGACTTACATTTCGGAATCGAATTAGGCTGGGTACGCTCCTTGAGATTTGTCATCCTCGGATGTACGGGTCTCCTCGGACGGGCTGTGGCCCATTACCTGATATTGGGCCTTTTACCCCTACAATACTCATAGAATTTATAGTAATATTTCTATCTTCCATATTAAAGGAAAACCAAGGTAATTTGGGTGGGGGGGGGGGGGAGTACTGAAGTTTAGTGAAAAGAACAAGAAGAGAATGAAAATTAAATAGAACTTTTCCATCTTATTTTATTTTGTAAATGAAAATAAACTGATTTTATTAATGGAAATGTCACACGACCTCAGGCTCAAACTTCGTGTTGCAAGAGTAGAACTCCTACTTTGTTGAATCATGGTCTACTCTAAACAATATAAGAATAGCAAAATCACACAAGGACGTATATATTTTATGCAATGGCATAAAATAGCCTGGGTAATATTGAAGCACATGCTTGCCACATGACTAGAGCAAAGCTATAGCAATATATTCCAAACCAAGCGCGCACAATTATATCACAATGTATAAACTTCAACAAAGAACTACTTAAAATGCCAATTTTATAGTTCCCTTGCAATTATACACTGATGATGCCGAAAACCACCCTTAGTGAGCCGCAAGGTTTTCGCGTTCAGAATGGATCTGCACAGGTAAAAAGAACCTCAAAGAGAAGTACCGGCGTGGTACCGGCCAACGACCCTCCGATGGTCAAGTTAGCATTGCTCACAACTCCAGAGTGCCAGAGTCGGGATAGAAGCATGCGTACCTTTGTTCATGAGGGTTGGGGGTATTTATAGTGGTGTAGAGCTGGGGCCTTTGGCGTGTTCGAGGGGGTAACCTCTGATCGGAACCATACCCCAATGCGTGTTCATTACGGAATTCTTTCCCCACCGGGGCCATCCCTTGTTGCGTGGGGTACATGTTACTTCGTGGGTGATCAAGCGTGTTGTGCAAGGAATCTATTCGAGTAGCAGCATACATCACAAGGCAGACATTCATCCTTCAGCTTTCTCCCGTCACCCATTCACCTCGTCGCTGCGTGCAGAACATCCCGTCGGGTCGTGCTGGGAGTTAATGTAAGGTGACGAGAGCTAAGGCCGTTCATCACCACGCCATCTGCCTCGTGAAGCTGACGGCGCCTTCCAGATCCCCATCAGTTGCCCCCTACTCCTCGGTCCCATCAGCTTTGGTTGACGGATTGGGGAGTACGTCGTGTGGCAGACAAGGCATTAATGGCTAGTCTCTTCGAGCAACCCTAGTGTCGGGGCACGTGTCCACAGCCGACTGGTCTGTAGATGGACGGGAAGGTCGCTTCGTCTTCTGCGCCCAAAGTCTCTATATATATGCTCCGCTCTTTCTCACTTTTCTCTTTTATTCCAATTCTTCTGATCAGAGCGAGACCGTCAGTTCAAAGAATCAAAGACCGTCAAGCGCGATCCTGCTACCGCCTGTTCATTGAGACCGTCAGCTTTCTCAAGGTCGTCTGCACAACTTGGTAAGTTCTTGCTTTAATTGTGTTTCGTTTGTTCATGTACTGAACATTGGATTAGGTTTTAGCGGGAAGGTCGTCACTTGGGTTCTTAGATCGCCCCATTCCCTTGTAGGTGGTCGGATGTTTAGGGAGACGATGAGTGAGCAGTCGTCGGTCCGCAATGGAACGGGCTACGACGAGTTCTTTCAAATAGGCCGTGAGCCCGAGGTAGGCTCTTCTTGGTCGTCAAGAGATGAGTCGTCAGTCCAATCCTCTGTTGGGAAGGCGAAGGATGACAATATAGGGGGGAGTTGGGTTGAAGTGATCCAAGTGGACGATAGCGGGAGTGATGGCAGCTCGGGCGATGAGGAGAGTACATCCGGGGGGTCCGAGGACGACCGTCCATTCATCCTCCCCAAAGAATGGTCGGTCAATTACTTCCTGCCGACAATGACGGAGAAAATCTTTAACTCCCTACGCGCGCGCTACCAGATACCTGACGATATCCCGATCCGTCTCCCCCTAGAGAAGGAGAGATGTTACTCGGGAAGGACCGCGGACGTGGGCATGTATGATGCCATGTTCGCGGCCGACTTAAGGTTGCCCCTGACGGCACTCCACCGTCGGCTGGCAAATTATCTAGGTCTGTCCGTCAGTCAAATTGCCCCCAATGCCTGGAGAGTATTCATAGGCTCCGAGATTTTGTGGGGTAGCTTGAGCGGGGGAAACCGTCAATTGACCCTTGAAGAATTCTTTTGGTGCTACCGTCCGCACCACATAGTCTCTTCTCAAGAGATTTACCACTTCTCGGCGAGGAAGAAAGAGTTACAGCTAGTGTCTAACATGCCCGACTCCAACCGAAATTGGAAAGGACGGTATTTTTTTGTAGAGGGGACGAACTGGGTGTGTCGTCAAGAGGAATGGAAGACGATACCCCAAGGCTTTGACAACACATGGGCGTACGTTAGGGAGTCAGGTCGACGCCGTCACCCTCTTTGTAGTTCTTTTATTTCACAATTCTAACCCGTCTCCTTTCTTCTTTTTCAGCTAGCATTCGCCCGGAGATTACAGAAGAACAGGAGGCCTTCATTCTAAAGGTGACGGATATTCCTTTGGACGAGCGAAAGTGCCGTGACCTCATCACGCCCGACACTCTTCACGCGTACTGCAGAGGACCCGTCCCTACAGAAGAGGCTCGTCGCCTACACAACTTATCCCGTCAGCGTAAGCTTCGTCGTTCCCTCCTTACTCCGTCAGTCTTAAATGTGATGTAACTGACATTTTTTTTTTTTTTTTTTACAGAGATGGAGGCCGGCAGATTGAAGGCGCAGATCAGGGCTGCTGCTGCGCAGAAGAAAGAAGAAGAAAAGGGGAAGGAGGGGGCGTCCAAGTCCCTCCCGAAGGTCGCCAACAAGGGTGTGCCCAAGAGGAAGGGCGACGGTGTTGAAGACCGTCCAGCCAAGAAACCCACCGTCACCCTTGGGGGTGCTTCCTCGAAACCCCCATCCCCTAAGCATGGAGCCGGGAAAGGGCCAATGACGGCCCAGGGTCCCGTCGCCCGAGAGGATGGACGCTGTCTGCTTACCCATAAGGAGTTCGCCCTTAAGCGCCTGGACTCGATCCTGGGGAAGGAGGACGCCGACATCTGCGCCAGCCAGCCCGTCCAGGAACTTGGGGATTCCGGCCTCTTTGACCTAGCCCGGGTAAGTATGCCTTTATTTCCGGCACTTTTAATTCGCCCCGTCTGGTTCAGTGTTGATGTCCTGACGGGAGTTTGATTTTTGCAGGCCATGGTTCGTATGAGGGCCATACAAGTCAAAGGGGCCAAGAACGAGGAGCTGATGGCCCGTCAGAGGAAGCGCATCACAAACCTTTCTGACGGGTTGGATCAGTACAAGGACGCCTGCCGGACTCTGAACGGGGAAGCAACGGAGCTGAAGGAAAAACTTGAGGAGTCAGCCCGTCAGTTGGAGCAAGAGAGGGAGGCCAAGACGACGGCAGAGAAGGAGCTGGCGTCTTTACTGGGCCAAGTGGAGACGACAAAGGCCGATGCCGTCACCAAATTCAGGACATCTCAGACGTTCGTCGACGCCTGCGCCGAGTACTACGGTGAGGGGTTTGAGGACTACCTCAAACAGGTTAAGTCTCTCTACCCCCACTTGGACTTGTCGAGGGTGTCGATGGACGATCTGGTGCCGTCAACCCCTGTAGGTGACACCGTCGTGGCGGATGATGACACCTTCAGCGAGTCTGGGGTGCACCAGAAGGCCGACGGCATTGTCCTTGCCCAGCCTGCCTTCGAACCGTCCGGCGCTCAGAAACTCCCGTCATCTGATCCTTCTGGTTTTGAGGGCTTTCCTGAAATCCAGGATCCCCTTTAGGGCGACGAGGCCGTGTCCGACGCCCCTGTTGCTTGAACCTTTGTAGAATTTTCCTTTTCCTTTTGTAATTGGTGCCCCGTCATTTCGAGGGCTTTTTGTAAAGACATTCTTGTAACATACTGATCTTATTTATATAATTTGCAATATGTTGTTTTCATTAACTATGCATGACTTTCTTCTTCTTGTTTCACGGTGGCCCTACTTGGGACTTAATGCTTTTTGGCACCGTCACGACCTTCCAACGGGGTCGTCAGCTTTGAATCATGCCTTGAGAATATTTTAGGATGTGATTGCTATTTTTTGCATCTGACGAGCTCGCGCCTTGTTAGATTAGGGTAGAATTCTTTTCGAGCCGTCACCTTACAAACTGTCAGCTTGAAGGCCTGACCTGTTTTCGCACTTGGAATATAGGCTTAACCTTTTAGGATAGTGCCGTCGTTTTGAGGCCTTTTATTCTCACGCTTGACGGGCTAACATGCCTTGTAAATTTTAGGTTGGCTTTTAGGCCGTCAGCTTTGGTGCTTGACGCTTTTACGCCTTGTAGATTTTAGATTGGCTTTTGAGCCATCAGCTTGGGTGCCCGACGCTCTTATGCCTTGTAGATTTTAGGTTGGCTTTTGAGCCGTCAGCTTGGGTGTCTGACGCTCTTATGCCTTGTAGATATTAGGTTGGTTTCTGAGCCGTCAGCTTGGGTGCTGGACACTCTTATGCCTCGTAGATATTAGGTTGGCTTCTGAGCCGTCAGCTTGGGTGCTGGACGCTCTTATGCCTCGTAGATTTTAGGTTGGCTTTTGAGCCGTCAGCTTGGCCGCTGGACGCTCTTACGCCTGGTAGATATTAGGTTGGCTTCTGAGCCGTCAGCTTGGGTGCTGGACGCTCTTATGCCTCGTAGATATTAGGTTGGCTTCTGAGCCGTCAGCTTGGGTGCTGGACGCTCTTATGCCTCGTAGATTTTAGGTTGGCTTTTGAACCGTCAGCTTGGGCGTTGGACGCTCTTACGCCTTGTAGATATTAGGTTGGCTTCTGAGCCGTCAGCTTGGGTGCTGGACGCTCTTATGCCTCGTAGATATTAGGTTGGCTTCTGAGTCGTCTGCTTTGGTGCTTGACGCTCTTACGCCTTGTAGATCTTAGGTTGAACACTTGACATAGTATATGAGAGACTGAATAAACCTCCGAGTCCTGCATAAATTTCAAAAAGGAAAGAAAAAAAAGTACCCTTTGGGTTCCCAAAGTACATTAAAGCATACAAGTAGGGGCTGCCACTTTTTATTGATAATACTTTCGTAGGTGCTCGGCGTTCCACGGATGGGGTAGTGTCTGTCCTTCCATTGTTTCCAAATGGTAGGTGCCTCTTCGGTGCCATGACGTGACTCAGTAGGGTCCTTCCCAGTTGGGGCCGAGCTTTCCATGGGCTGGGTCTCTGGTAGCGCCCATTACTCTTCTTAGCACAAGGTCTCCGACTTGGAAGCCCCTGTGCCTGACTCGGAAATTGTAGTGCTTGGCCATGCGATCTTGGTACCGTGCCAGCCTTTGTTCGGCCGCTGCTTTGACTTCGTCGATCAGGTCCAGCCGTAGGCGCAATGCCTCGTCATTCCTGTTTTCATCGTGGGCGTTCACCCTGTAGGTTGTGAGTCCTACTTCGGCCGGGATGACTGCCTTGCTTCCGTAGGTTAGCCAGAATGGCGTTTCTCCTATTGGGGTCCTTGCTGTCGTCCTGTATGCCCAAAGTACGCTGGGTAATTCCTCAGGCCATATCCCCTTTGCCCCCTCAAGCTGAGTCTTGATAATCTTCAGCAAGGATCGGTTCGTCACTTCGACTTGGCCGTTGGCTTGGGGGTGGGCGGGGTAGGAGTAGTGGTTTTTTATCCCCAGCTGCGAGCAGAACTCTCGGAAGGGGCCGTTGTCGAATTGTTTGCCATTGTCCGAGACTAGGACCCTAGGGATCCCGAATCTGCATATGATGGATTTCCAGACAAAGCTCCGCACGTTCTTCTTCGTGATGGTGGCCAGAGCCTCAGCTTCCACCCATTTTGTGAAGTAATCTATGCCTACTACCACGAACTTCAGCTGCCATATAGCCGTCGGAAATGGACCCATAATGTCTAGTCCCCATTGAGCAAAAGGCCGGGGCTGTCATGGGAGTTAGCTCTACGGGCGGCTGTCGGACAATGTTGCTGAACCTTTGGCATTTGTCGCAGGCTTTGACGTAAGCTTGGGCGTCTTTCTGCATGATGGGCCAGTAATACCCGGCCCGAATCAACTTATGTGCCAGTGATCGAGATCCCGAGTGGTTTCCACAAACTCCCTCATGGACTTCCCTCATGACATAGTCGACTTCCTCGGGGCTCAAACACCTCAGGTACGGGCAAGAGAAACCCCTTTTGTACAGGACGCCTTCCATTAATACGAACCTTGCGGCTCGGACCTTCAGCTTTCTGGCGGCTCCTCTTCCGTCTGGCAAGGCGCCATCCTTTAGGTAGGAGACTAGCGGCGTGGTCCAATTACCTTCGGAGCCTATTTCCTGCATACTGATAAGCTCTATTAGTGGCGTCATTTGCACAAAGGAAAGCACATGGTCGGGGGTGGTCACGTGTTCGGAAGAGGCGGCTTTAGCAAGACGGTCAGCTTGCTCATTTTCTTCTCTAGGTATTTGGATCACTTCTGCGCTTAGCTGCTTCACTCTTCTCTTCGCTTGATCGAGATACATTCTCATTCTGTCGCCTCTACACTCGTAGTCTCCGCTTACTTGGTTAACGACGACCTAGGAGTCGCAGTAGGCTACCACTTTGGTGGCCCCTGCTGCTTTGGCGAGGTCGATCCCAGCTATCAATGCTTCATACTCCGCCTCATCATTTGTGGTAGGGAAATTTAGGCGAATCATGCATTCGATCTGATCTCCCTCAAGGGAGCGAAGTACGACACCTATCCCCCCAACATGTCTAGTCGATGATCCATCCGAATGTAAGGTCCATGGGTGCTCGTCTGCCCCCTGGTCCTCGCCGCTTGTGAATTCGGCGATAAAGTCTGCGACAGCCTGCCCCTTGACGGCGGTGCGCGGGCTGTACCTGATGTCGAACTCAGTCAATTCGATCGCCCATAAGGCCAAGCGACCTGCCGCTTCGGGGTTGTGCATTGCCCGCCGCAAGGGTTTGTCGGTTAGGACAACTATCGTATGAGCTTGAAAATACGGTTTGAGCTTGCGGGCTGCAGTGATTAGGGCGAAGGCGAGCTTCTCCATAGGTGGGTATCTCCCTTCTGCTCCGTGGAACGCCCGGCTGGCGTAATACACAGGCTTCTGGACTTTGTCTTCTTCTCTGACCAAGGCCGCACTGACTGCCGCCGGGGAGACGGCCAGGTAAAGGAAGAGCTCTTCCCCTGGTTGCGAGGGGCTCAGCAGCGGTAGTGAAGAGAGGTAGGCTTTCAGTTCCTCGAACGCCTTTTGGCACTCGTCTGTCCATTCGAAAGACTTCTTCAGCGTGCGGAAAAAGGGTAGGCACTTATCTGTCGCCCTTGATACAAATCGGTTCAGGGCAGCTACTCTCCCATTCAGGCTTTGTACCTCCTTCGTGTTCTTTGGGGGCACCATTTCCACTATGGCCCGAATCTTGTCTGGGTTGGCCTCGATGCCCCTTTGAGACACCATGAAGCCTAGGAACTTTCCCGCCGCCACCCCAAACGCACACTTTGCCGGATTGAGCTTCATGTTGTAGGAACGGAGCGTGTCGAATGTCTCTTCTAGGTCCCTTAGGTGGTCTTCCTTCCTTATGCTTTTTACTAACATGTCGTCGACGTATACTTGAACGTTCCTTCCTATTTGATCGGCGAACATTTTGTTCATGAGTCTCTGATATGTGGCACCCGCATTTTTCAATCCGAATGGCATTACCTTGTAACAGAAGAGACCTTGGCTGGTGACAAACGAGGTCTTCTCCTGAACAGCCACGTCCATCCGTATTTGATTGTACCCTGAGAAGGCATCCATGAAGCTCAGTAGCTGGTGTCGGGCCGTAGAGTCCACTAGTGTGTAGACTCGCGGGAGGGGGTAACTATCTTTGGGGCACGCCTTGTTCAGGTCTGTGAAGTCCACACACATGCGCCACTTTCCGCTAGCCTTCTTGACCATCACCACGTTGGCCAACCAGTCGGGATAGTACACTTCTCGGATGAAATCCGCTTCTCGCAGCTTGCCGACTTCTTCTGCCACCGCCCGGTCTCGTTCCGGGGCGAACACCCGCTTCTTCTGGCGGACGGGCCGGAAAGTGGGCGACACGTTCAGCTTGTGCACTATGACTGAATGGTCGATTCCCGGCATGTCTTCGTGACTCCAGGCGAACACATCCTGGTTTTTTCGGAGGAAATTTACGAGCGCCTGCCGAGCCGAAGGGTTGGTGAGAGAGCTGATCCTGGTGGTCCTGTCTGGCCTAGACTCGTCGAGTACTATCTCCTCGAGCTCCTCTACGGGTTCTGCCCCCACCCGTTGTTTTATGTTCATTGCCGGTAAGTGGCTGTCTGCTTCTACCATCGCCACGTAGCATTCTCGCGCAGCCACCTGGTCTCCCCATAACTCCCCCACTCTGTCCTCGGTGGGGAACTTGACCATCAGGTGGTAGGTCGACGTCACAGCCTTCCAAGCGTTAAGGGTGGGCCGCCCTATGATAGCATTGTAGGTGGACGAACAGTTGACGACGAGGAAGGTGACATCTTTGGTGACCTGTCGAGGATACTTCCCAATCATGACCGGCAAGGTGATGGCGCCGAGGGGGTAAACTCTGGTCCCTCCAAATCCGATGAGCGGGACGTTGGTAGGCATCAGGCGTTCCTTGCCGATCCGCATCTGTTGAAATGCCGGGTAATAGAGGATGTCCGCGGAACTACCATTATCGATCAAGACCCTGTATGTGTTATAGTCTCCCAGCCAGATATTGACAACAAGGGCATCATCGTGCGGATGATGAAAACGTTGGGCGTCTTCTTCCGTGAACTCAATAGCGGGGCCGCTAACACGCGGCTTCTTCTGAGCGACGCCCGCCGTCTGGACGTTCTGCACTGCTCTGAGATAGGCTTTCCGAGCTTTCTTTGTCGATCCGACGGCTGCCGTACTCCTGATGATCATCCTTATATCTCCTATGGGCAGCCTAGGGCGCTCATTGTCCCAGCGGGGGATCTGTTCCTGCCGAGGCACTTCTGTCCTTTCTCGGCTAACGAACCTTTGCAACTTTCCCTGCCTGATCAGGGCCTCAATCTGCTGTTTCAAGTCGTAACAGTCGGCGGTGTCGTGGCCGTGGTCTCGGTGGAAGCGACAGTACTTGTCTTTGGGTCGTCTATCGGGATTCCCCTTCAGTTTTCCCGGAAACGTCAGGGACCCCTCGTCTTTGATTTCCATCAGGACTTGGTCGACCGGGGCCGTCAATGGGGTGAAGCTCGTGAACGTACCGGCAGGGGGTTGCGGTCGCCTGTTGTCTCGGCCTTCTGTCCGGGGTTTCTTTCGCCCCTTATCCTGTCTTACGTCCTCCTGCCTCTCCCGCCTCTTGGGAGGTCTCTCCCCTCGGGCCTGTAATGCGTCTTCCGCATTCATATACTTCGTTGCCCTGTAAAATACATCTGACATCGTCTTCGGGTCATTCTTGTATAGAGAGAACAAGAATTTGCCCTCCTTCAGCCCGTTGGTGAACGCGGCGACCTGTATCTTATCGTCCGCTTCATCGATTGAAAGTGCCTCTCTGTTGAAGCGGGCTATATAAGATCTGAGCGACTCGTCCTCCCGCTGTCTGATGTTCATCAAGCATGCGGTGGATTTCTTGTACCTGTGTCCTCCGATGAAGTGCGTAGCGAACTGAGCACTCAGCTCTCTGAAGGTACCGATTGAGCCGGGTGTCAACCTGCCGAACCAAGTCCTTGCCGCCCCCTTTAGCGTCGCCGGGAAAGCCCGGCACATAATTTCGTCCGGCACACCATGCAAGTGCATCAGCGTCTTGAAGGACTCCAGGTGGTCTAGCGGATCTTTAGACCCATCGTAGCTTTCTATCTAGGGCATGCGGAACTTTGGCGGCGTGGGGAACATGATGACGTGCGTGGTGAAGGGAGAGTCTGTACGGTGGACGAGGTCGTCAAGGTCGCTGGACACTCGTCCCTTGAGGGCGTTCATCATAAAGTCCATAAGCTCCCTCATCAACCGCATCTCCTCGGTAGCGCTGGGCAGATCATTGTTAACTGCCGACGGACGGCTTGTCCCCTGCCCTTCGGGTTGGGTTAATGCGTTGCTCCCTTCCGGGCCTCCATGATCTCTCTCCTGGGCGCTGTCTTCCTCATTCTCTCCATAGTTGCCAGCCGTCGCGTTCCTTCGCAATAGCTGTTCTTCCAAATCATTTTTACGTTTTATGAGGCGTTCCACCGCAGTCGCCAGAGTCTGGACTTGTCTCTCGAGGGCCGTGGTACGTTGTTCGTTGCCTTGGTCGTTCATTGTGGTAACCCTTGAACGCGTGAGTACCATACAACTCTTTGTCCAGAAAGCACAGAACGCAGCTTACGTACGTGTCTTTCCCACAGACGGCGCCAACTGATGATGCCGAAAACCACCCTCAGTGAGCCGCAAGGTCTTCGCGTTCAGAATGGATCTACACAGGTAAAAAGAACCTCAAAGGGAAGTACCGGCGTGGTACCGGCCAACGACCCTCCGACGGTCAAGTTAGTATTGCTCACAACTCCAGAGTGCCAGAGTCGGAATAGAAGCATGCATACCTTTGTTCATGAGGGTTGGGGGTATTTATAGTGGTGTAGAGCTGGGGTCTTTGGCATGTCCGAGGGGGTAACCTCTGATCGGAACCATACCCCAATGCGTGTTCATTACGGAATTCTTTCCCCACCGAGGCCATCCCTTGTTGCGTGGGGTATATGTTACTTCGTGGGTGATCAAGCGTGTTGTGCAAGGAATCTATTCGAGTAGCAGCGTACATCACAAGGCAGACATTCATCCTTCAGCTTTCTCCCGTCACCCATTCACCTCGTCGCTACGTGCAGAACATCCCGTCGGGTCGTGCTGGGAGTTAATGTAAGGTGACGGGAGCTAAGACCGTTCATCACCACGCCGTCAGCCTCGTGAAGCTGACGGCGCCTTCCAGATCCCCATCATACACTAACAAATTTTTATTGGAAAATTACACACTAGACACAATCGGTGGGTTCTTCAAGTCCATGACTTTATCTTCTGCCTTTGCTCTAACAAGGGGAGAAGGTGCCATTCAAGTTATAGTTCATTGGCTCAAAATATATATATTGATAAGTAAGAAAATTTTGTTGAAAAAAGAGTAAAACACAACAAAGTTGAAAAAGATACGAAGGAAATAAAAAAGAACATCTACAAAAGAGAAGAGAATCTATAAACATTGGAAAAGATTCACTAGATGTGAGACCCCAAACTTGAGACCAATCAAATAAAGTGCTTATAATGATAAAATGGGTATTGAGTAGAGATTTTTTGGGTGAGGGTGGAGAATAGGAAAGTAGGGGCGGTGTTCTTAAATTTGTTTAAAAATGTGTATAGTTGCCGAAGATGGCAAAATAATGCCAATGCTAAATACGTATGATCTTTCTAGATTATGGATTATCCAACTTTAGGCATTAAGGAATGAGGACCCTTTTAAAGCGATGCATTCTTGTCACATGGCACTTCAAAATAAGAGTAAGTACACTTATGTAATCATTGACACGCTAATTTCTCAACAAATTAAGCTGGTGAATTCATACCATGCGTAAAAATAAGTATTTTTCTCATAATATATTTATTTTGAACATGATAGGTTATTAATAGTTTTTCAATATTTATAAGTTTGTCTAACTCAATGAGTGGAAATTTTATGGGTAGAAATTGTGTTAATCTAACTTCCATCAAACGAGATGCTGCTTTTCAATAAAATAGACCAAGAACTTCAAAAGTAATGCAATTTTCTAACTAAATTGTATATATATTTTTGCTTTTTGGTAGTTTCCCAACACATCCGATTAATAGTTGTTCATTCATTGTGATTTGTGAACAGTGAATTGGTTGGGGTTGTGACATTCTGCTATCCATGTACAACCGGGTGAACTTGCTCCAGTTTTTCAAGAAGTAATTATTCAACTGTCTCAGCAATTGGTCATTGTGTAGAACAAGATGGTGTAATAAAATAGATATGAGAAGATGGAACATGAATAAAGTGATTGAGGTCCATGTATGGTAGTTTCTCAAAAAAAAAAAAAAAAAAACAGTCGATGTATAGTTAAAGGTAATTAACAAAATGTTAGACTTTCGACTTGAACTTTGTAAGCTTTATCAATTTGACCAAATATGATTGGAATTTTGCCAAGTATAGTTGATTCAGTAAAAATTGAAATGGTTTTCTTCATGTATCTCCTCTTGGTATCATTTTTTTGCGGCAGCTTTTTTTATTTTGTGCTACTTTAATTTAATTTTTCTCTCTTCATCTTACAGTTTCTTTGTCTGCAAATTACCAATGTGAGCCCAATTTTAGCTTTCACTTCTTGGTTTTAGTTTTAACCATGGGATACTCTTATATGTGATGATTGAAAAATATGACTGCAAAATGCAATAACCCCAATTTATGATGAAAGAAAATTATTAACGTTTTCCAAGAACATAGGTTCAAAATAGTGAACACTCTTTGCTTATAACAAATACAACTCAAAAAGAGATACAAATAGAAAGTAGAAAATTAGGAATGAAAATAAATTGTGTAAAACCCCGATTGATCTAAAGACAAAGTTCCACAACTGAAAAAGTAAAATTGAGATCTATTCAACATTAACAAAATATAAAACGAAATAAATAATAATAATTGTTTCTTATTAAATTTTCTGTTGTAAATAAACATGACAATCAATAATTTTTAATATATATATATATATATATATATAAAATTGAATTTAAATTTCATTTCATCTTTAAACCCATCATTAGAATCTTAGCACATCATATTTCTTCAAGTTCTAGAATTTATAGTTTCATATACAAATAAATCAAAATGAATGACTATTAAAAACTATCATAATGATCAAATTTCATATTCAAAAAAAAAAAAAAAAAAAGAAGAAGAGAGAGAACAAAACATATTATGTTAAAATTCCCCGTGTATTGTAAGGTTACCTGCTATTAATATATAAAAAATGTAAGATTTTGATTCTTTGTTAAATTTTTTTAAAATTGCAACAAATTTTTGAAAACTCACATTTTCATTATTATAATATTTATATTTATATTTATATTTATATTTATATTTTTTTCCTTAGAACTTTTAAAAACAAAAAAATAAATAAAGTTAAAGAAATTATTTGATCTGTACTTGTATTTTCTTATCTCACTTTTTGCTAAATTTTCATCTCTCTCTCTCTCGTCAATATGACAATATGTGCATCAGTGCATGTGCAAGAGCAACAAGCAAAGCTCTCAAACTGAAGCGGACAAATTGTATCTGCTTCTCTTTGGGCTTCTTCCTCAACTCATAGATAGTAAATATGATGTTTTTGGTGTAACTATGGGCGTCTCAGGCTTCACTGCTTCAGACTTGGCAGCATCTTCAAAATCAAAATCTTTCTTCTTAAATCTGAAGAAAAAAAAATCTCAATCTTTTTATATTTTTTGGTTCCATACCATAAAACCCTCTTCTCCTCAAATTTTCACTAGCTAGTATTTCACCAATCCATTGGCTCAATTATACACTAGCATAGAAACTCAAGACTTTTGGTATTAGGTAGAAGGCAGTAAGCACCCAGACAACTTCCACAAGTTCTAACAAATAGAATATCTTGCGTGTAGCAAACACAGTGATTGACATCAGTTACCATAAGAATCTAGGAAACTACCACCCATAGAAAAGATGGATAACAGATAAGCACCTCTGCCTCTTAAAATATGTGCCACACCGTCTCAACAAGATTGTTTCATTCACATGCAGATGGAAATGAAGATACAGCATCAACAACAATTGGGGTGCAGGTGTCTTTACTTGCAATTATTGCAGAAGCATCAGAATCCATTTCCGCTGATTTTCTTTCCTCTCAGAGCTATGCCTCCGGCTTGGGTGGGACAATTCCACTCCTATTATCTTCTAATGTTTCCTTTGTGAATTTATATATGCTAGAATCTGATCCCACCAAAGCTCTCCCAAAAGATTCTTCTCGAAGTTCCTACTCACTCCATAAACTGCATTTATCACCCCCATAATTGCTGCTACCCTCCCAGGGAGAACTTCCCTTATCCAACCTATTATGTTCCTCATGATGAACTGCAACTCAAGCAGAAAAAAAGTACAAATGAGCAAAATAACTTATTCAGCATTTTTCTTGTAACAATATAGTTTTGCACAAGTAAACAATACAGAAGTTGCTATTATAGAACAACTGCTCTATCATAAGAGAACTGGAATTTATAACCACCAAGATAACCATGCACCCTACAACCATAGCCACAAAACATTATAAATTCCGACTGTTTCTTTCATTCCACTAATGCCTCGTATTTGCAGCACAAATACTCCCCAGATTCAGAAAGAGGCATGACCTTAAAGAATGAGTAATCAAAAAGTAAAATTGAAGGGCAAAGAGAAAATTCATTTACCTGCAGCAATGACCTTCTTTGGTTGTTTTTTGACGAATGCCATATAAGCACAAGCATCCTTTCGCTTTTGTTGCACCGATGCAGATTCATCCTCTTTTTCACTTTGGCCAGCTTCTTTAGTTCCCAGAGTCAACTTGTTTCACGCTCTTCTCCATTTCTTCCCTTTTGAGATCTCTGAGTACTTGGAAGGCTATGAATCATCTTTCCAGTCAATTATGTTTCTCTAGCAGACCTTCTTAAACCAGTGATGAAACAGTGGAGGCATTGATCTAAGAATTAAAACATTTTAAAGAAACTCAGCTTCCTGTGGCAATGTTATAAAGCAAGGCATTGTTTTCATTTGAACCTCGAGCACTGTATACTTCAGCTTAATCAAACATTGGTTGATGACTACCATCATGCCACCACTCACTTAGTCACTTTGAAGTTCCACATTCCACAGCCAGATGAAACAAGACAAGGTTTCATATCTGTCAAGAATTATTGCAAATGCATTGAACTTCCCTACTTGTTTCGTCACGACTGGAGACTTTTTTTTTTTTTTTGATAGGTAAGAGAAAGTATATTCAAGAAAACTGCTAGATGCAAAAAAGCATCAGCAAAACAAAAGTACAAAGAGAATGAACATCAGCAAACAAAAACAAAGAAAACATAAATTACAAAGAAAGAGAGCTAAGGAAAAGAGGAAGAGAGTCACTAGATGTGAGTCCCCAAGCCCTAGCCCAATCAAAAAGGGAACCAGAAAAGAGAGAAAGCATTTGGTCCTCGAATCTATCCAAATCCTCAAACGTCCTCCGGTTGCGTTCCCTCCAAATACCCCACATCAAACATAGTGGAACTAAGTTCCAAATGTAGGATGCATTCTTCCCTAGCCAATTCCACCAACTAGATAGAAAGTCTGACACCGTACAGGAGGGAACCCATGAAAATCCCAAAACTTCTAAAGACAAAGCACCACAGCCAATAAGCCTTTCCACAATGTAACAACAAATGATTCACTGTCTCACCACAGCAACGACACATAATGCACCAATCAACAAAGTTCAAGCCCCTAATCTTAAACCTGCTCAAATCAACAAATAAGATCCTCCGAGACAGTATGCTATTTCCCAATCATACTCAACTGCTTAACTAGCTCCTCATTTTCAAATTTCCTCAGGTGTTCAGCTATACTGTCTATATAAGAAGCTTTCAATCTAATTCCTTTCTTGAGCAGTAACCTCGCAAGCTTTGCGGCCTCTACCAAATGGCTTTGTTGAAAAAGCCCAACTAAAAGAATAGAATAAAGATCAGAATCGATGGAAGTTAAAAACTCAAACTTCTCAACTTCATCAAATAAGTAAAATCCATCTAGCACTCGTCCCTCCAAACAAAGCTCCCTTATCAAAATACTACTTGCCAAACTATCAGGTTTCACCCCAGTAGCAAGCATCTTCCTAATGAGCTTCTCTGCCTCCTCAAGTTTTTGAAATTTTACGAAAGACAATATTAGAGAACTATAGCAATCACCATATGAAATATTGCCTCCTGCAACAACTTTATCAATCGCCTTATAAGCCTTTTCAACATGCCCCTCCATACAGAAACCATTTATCAAGCTACTAACTGTAACGCGATTAGGAGCACACCCAAAAGCTTCCATTCTATCCAAAATTTCCAATGCCTCCATTGTCCGACCTTTCTCACAAAAGCTCTGAATCACAGATGTATATGTAACAACATTTGGACTGCAATTTCCACCATCTCTCTCCATCTCACCCAACAACTCCAATGCTCTCTCCATACTCCCACATCTACAAACCCCATCAAGAAGGGTCGAATACACCACAACATTAGGCACACACCCATGGCCCCTCATAAACTTAACTAATCCACAAGCATCCTCTAACCTACCCACATTACAAAACCCTTTAATCATGGCAACATACGTGATCATATCGGGATAAAGATCACTCAAACCCATCTCATTCATCAACTCTTCAGCCATATCCATATCACCATTTTCACAAAACAACCTTAGAACCACATTATAAGCTGTAGTATCGGCCTGCAAACCAAATTCATTCATTTTCCTCAATATCCACAAAGCCTCATTTGCAAGCCTAGCTTCCTTATACAAATTCAAAAGCACCTTAAATGCCTTAGCACTAACCGCATACCCATGAACCCTATAACCCTCAACAATATCAACAACAACACCTGGGTTTCGATTAATTTGAAGCAATTCACAAGCTTTGCTGTACATGAATGAACTATGCCTATATTTGGATTGAAGGCCAGCCCAGATGAAAAACCTAAGACCCATTTGAGATTGGTTTGGTTGACATCTATGTAAGACCTCAGTGACACAATTGGAGTCCAATGTGGCATTAACTGTGGCCAGGGATTTTTCTATGTTCTTGGCACCATTCCTCTGCAGGTGAGTGTAGAATTTCTCAGCAGAGGAGACAGTTGGGGAATTTAAAGTTGAGAACTTTGGGGGCTTGAGAGAAGTTGACAAGGAAAATATTTTAGAAATTGAAGAAAGTGCCATTGAAAGAACCCAAAAAAAAAAAAAGTTGGGATTTTGGGATGAGAACAACAAAATGATTAAAAACCCAAACGTTATAGACAGTGCAGAAAGTGATACCTTGTATTGGATGGTATATGTCTCGGCTACTCCTTCAACCCGGAGTGGATTATAGGGGAAGGGAAGAGCCTAACCTTGCAGTAGGAAGGTGTTCGTACTTCGTAGCTGAGACGACGAAGGCTATACAGGCTTACTTTTAAAGGTGCACTGAGATTTTTTTCAAATAAAACTAAAGTTTAAACGATTTCGTTAGTTAGCAAGATTTTAAAATTATTTAGCAAATCAATATATCAAGTTTAATTCTGATATGCTAAATCGAGTGTAATGGATTCGAGTTCTATACATGGAAATCGAGCATTAAATACTCGAGTTCCGTGAACAAATCAAACAATGCCGAAGAAACCCACTACACGAAGAAACTACATGAAGAACTACATGAAGAAGGCAAAACCAAAGAAGAAAACCCAGAAACCCAAACTAAACAAACAAGAAACACAAACCAGAGGTTCCAGGAGACGGTGATGGCAACGGCGACGAAGTTCCAGGCGAAGGTTTTTCCTCTAATTCGTTGTTTTTCTTGTCTAGGTCTTTGGATTTGATGATGCTTTGTTGTTTTTCTTGTTCTTTGGTCTGATGGTGTTCGTTACCTTGTAGGGAGATCGAGTCGTGGAGACTCGAGTTCTATGGAACTTGAGCTCTTCACACTCGATTTAGAACAACAGAATCGTCTCTTCTGCGCTCGAGACGTTAGTTTGCTAAATTGTTTTGAAAACATGTTAACTAACGAAATTGTTTAAGATTTAGGGTTATTTTGAAGAAAAAAAAATCCCTAAGACTTTTCAGTGGGATATTGAGGGCTGTTTGGTTTTAAAAAATGGTGTCTCATTTTTTTTATCCAATATTCAAATCCTAAATTTGAATATAGAAAAAAGTGATTATTTTTAAACTTTGTAGTGTTTGGTAAATTGTTTCTCTTTTGTTTTAATGTAAAATATTTTTAAGAAAATATTTTTCAATGTTACAATGTTTGTTTTACAGTAAAACATTTAGTTAATAGTAAAATATTTTCAGTTAACCAAAACAACCTAAGCAAATTTATGTAAAATATTTTACACTAAAAATTTTGGAAAAACATTTTACATTTGCTCAATCCTTCACACCCCAAAACTTATCACTCCCGTACTTTCGCGCTAAAACTCTCCCTATCGTATATCTCTCCAAAAAAATCCAACCACAAACTCAGATTTCTCTCCAAATATCCCAGCCACCTCTGACCCCCTCTTCCGCCAATCTCTGGCTCCAAGGTCCAAGGCACCACTGCCAACTCCAGCTTCCGTCGGCACCGCCCATCGCCAGCAAAACCAAGTATTTTTCTGCCTTTTTAGATTAGATTTCTCATTTTCTTTTCATTTTTCTTCGTATCTAACCCTTCTCTGGTTTTTCTTAGGTTCGATCTATTGTTTATTATTATTATTATTATTATTATTATTATTATTATTATTATTATTATTATTATTATATTTTGGAAGGTTATGTGTTAATGTTAGCTATATTGTCATAGTTATTGTAAGGGTGCTTATGGATGGTTATGCAACACTGATTGAAATGTTTTAGAATTATTATAGAATAATGTTATATTTTGGATTCGTTAGTATTATGATAATGTAGTATTTTGTCCAGATATATTTAGCAAGTTCTGCTATATTGGTTGAGAAATATTCTACAGGTTCTTTCATTTTGTAATAGGCTAAGGACAAGATACTCTCCTTGGATTACCTGAACTATCAGGTTGAAATATTGACCGCTGATTTTGAACTTTCATTTAACAATGGGGTGATTGTTCTAGTTACTGATATTTTAACAGGAAATGAGTGAATGAACTTGTAGGAATGCTTCCATCATCCTCTGCCATATAATGGTTAGGTCCTAAGAGCATCATACGATTGATAACAACAAAGATTCAAGACCACCGGAGTTTTGGGTCAGGGTGTTGATCTTTTGGGTGTGAGATAGGTGATACTGTTTGACATGCCCAATTCCATTAAAGAGTACATTCATTAGATTGAGAGGGCATCCAAATTGGGAGATGAGGGTAAAGCAATTGTGTTTTTGAATGAGGAAAACAAGAATATGTTTCCAGAGCTGATTGAAATTTTAAAATCCTCTAGAGCAATATAAGACCCAGTAAAACTAGTAGCTCATTGAAACAAGCAAAAAATATTAAAAAGCTCACAAGAAAATAATAATTTGTAGTGCTTTTACTGTATAGTGTTACACTAGGACCTTGGAACCCAAACTATTTTGACATCAAGTGTCTTTTTTTTTTCTTTTTTCTTTTCAATGCGATTTGCCATTTGAGAAAGTCATTTTTGGGTTTATTTTATTTTATTTTATTTTTTAAAAAAGAAGCATAAACATTAATGAATGTATATGCAAGAATGTCAGAATTAAAAAAAAAATGAAATAAAATCTGCAAAGACACTTTTTTTTTTTTTTTTGAATTATGCTTAAGAGAGTAGAGACACAACTTTTGGCACAATTTTGTGCCACAACTGGACATGACGAGTTGTGATTGGTAAGGATATGTCCCCACATGGCCCACTGACATACCCTTTTCAATCATAACTCGCCATGTGGCAAGTTGTGATATAAAATTGTGTCTCTAACATAATTTTAAATTTTTACCGGTTTTTTTTTTTTTTTCATTTTACATTATGCCAAACACCGAAAAATATTTTACACAACATTTTCATATACAGTGCCAAACACTGTAAAATGAAAATATTTTCCTGAAAATATCTTACATGTAAAATATTTTAACTTTGCAAGTATTTTACATTGAAACAAACAGAGCTACATACATAATTTGAGTATAGAATATATTATACTCAAGTTTGGTCATTGTTTTCTATTTAAAAAAAAAAGTAACTTTTCTTACTCATACACATTACATCACTAATAAAAAAAGTAACTTTGTGTATTCATAATATTTACGAATATGACTGTATTTGTATTCTTAGCAAGGGAGTCAATCTCGTACCGAAAACTATACCGATTTAATCAGTGGAATGATATATTTCGGTACTGGTCAATACCGGTTTACCGTTATTTTTTTATATTTATATATATATATATATACACACACACACGCATACACACATTCATATATGTATGTGTGTGTGTGTGTGTGTGTGTGTGTGTGTGTATTATAATGAATATAAAAGTTTATCATAAAACATTACCTCAATTTAGAACAAATTATTCATGATTTTAGACTTTAGCATCAATTAAAATAAAACACAATATAAAAAATAGAAAGTTTAATTGTTCGTTGCATACTAAGAAAACAAATAATACTAATAAGTTAATGCAAGTAAATTACTATTCTATCCTTACAAAAATTCAAAAATTACAAAATTTAAAAAAAAAAAATCTTTTTTTCTGTATCGGCCGGTATTGCCTGAAATTGGCCGATATTTAAATCGGTATGAAACATGGGTGTTTCGATACCGGTATATGTACCAGTACGATACATACTGACCGGTACGGCCGGTACCGGTACGGTATCGACCATCTTGATTCTTAAAAAATGAAAACACCGAAAAGTTGTATTCATTTTGTGTACTCAAATCCAATTTTTAGGATACTGAAAATAAAAACTGAATACAAATACTAAATCCAAACTAGTTTTTTAGTGGTGGTACCCATTGAAAATGAAAACAAAAAAGGTACTTCTTTTTTTTGCTAACCAAACATGCCTTGAGGATTCAAACAGTTCAAGGAGTAAAGCAGTAGAAGAGCAAAGTAGCTGAGAGTTGTTTCGGTTTTTGCATCGCTATAGGAACAATATGGATTGTTTGTTTTGTGAAATTTTCGTAGATTTATTACTTGATTATTCTTGACAGAAGAATTTATTCAAAAAAAATTATTCAAAATTTTTTTTTTATAAATCCAGATCATCTGCATCTATAATCTATAGGCTAGAATGTAAATTTCACTCAATAAGTTTGACTAAAATTCAGTTTAATCTTTTAATTTTACTTTTATTCAATTAAATCATCTAAGTTTCAAAAAAAAATTAAAAAGAATTTCAAATTTATTCAATTCAAATATTTCATCCAATTCCATTAAAAAACTATCATTAAATATGAAATTAACCAATAAAAAAATATTTTTTGAAATAGAATTATCACATAAAAAATCTATAAAGTAAGTGTATTTTTATTAATTTTATATTTTTTATATGAGATAAAAAAAATTTAATGACAATTTTTAACGAAATTGAACAAACCGTCTAAATTGAATAAAATTAAAATTTGGATGATTCAATTAAACGAAAGTAAAGTTAGAAGACTTAAATGAATTTTAGTCAAACTTAAAATGTGCAATTTGCATTTAAACCTAATCTATAATAATTTAGATTATTTAAAATGTTTTTGTAAGAACTAAATAGACATGTTTTTTACTTCCAATTTATTTCCTACTCATTGGTGGTTGTAGACTCATAAGTGAAAAATTGTATGTGTTGTGACTTATGAGATGAAAAAATAATGTCAATTAAAAATTCAAGGGCTCATTTTTATCCATCCAATGAGAAGCTCATACTATGCGATTGTTGCAAACCAAACAACACCATATTATTAACAATGCTTAAAGCATTGTTAAGCTATTTTGCAAAAATTAAAAACTTTTTGTTTAAAGTACTGTAGATAAAAGTAAAAATTAACATAAATAGTACAGTGAGACTCATCAATAGTACTAGAAAATACAGTGAGATCTATTAATAATAACAAAAATAAACTGAATAGTAAAATAAGTTGACAAAAATAATTAATGTCAAACGCACACGAAGTTGGCTTATCATCCGATGATTAAATCAACGCTATTTGGTTTGTGTTGGATTTGTATTCATTTTATATTTTCATTTTCTATTATTCAAATCTTGTACTAATTTTTTATTTTCAACTCATCTTTTTGTTTGGCATCAATTTCTGCTATTATCTTTTCGAACTTTTTTTCTGACAACCCTTAATAGATATAAACACCGAGGAAGCTTTTTGCAGTTATCACAACCGCTAGAAACCACTTACCTCCCAAAAACTAGACCCAATCAGAACAATATATGTTTGAAAACAAACAACACAGACCATGAATCCATCATTAAATTTCAACAAACTCACCCAGGCCTAAACAAATTTCAGCAAACTCACCTCTTAAACACCTCAAATCCACCATCAAATATGCCTAAAAACAAATAACCACCACAACCATTTTCAACAAATCAACCCACAATACAAACAAACACCAAAGCAAACTCAATATCAGTGGGACCCATGAAATTGGTTTTTTACAAAAATATCACCATATCCATTTTCATGAAAATGAAAATGCCCATAAAAACGTATTCAATTTTTGTATTTAAATCCAATTTTTTGAATACTGAAAATGAACACTTAGTACAAATAATTCAACCATACCATTTTTTGTGATGGCCTCATAAAAAACTGAAAATAAATACAGAAAATGCCTACTTTCTCCTCCAACCAAACATCCTATTAAGCCGTGCATTCCAAGTTACCGAGACATATGCTTTTACTTAAAAGTTAAAAACTCTTCAATGCAGCCAGGATGCATGAGTGCCAACAAAATCGTATAAATACGTGCGAGCATGTTAGTGTACAAATCCTATACTAGATGATGCATAAACTTCAGAATTTTTATTTAATATTTCTATTGCTTTCATGAGATGAAAGAAAGACTAATACGTGCTTAAAATCTATTTGACGATGAATGCAACTATTATCTGATGGATGAAATCCTAGTATGATAATTTTAAATAATGTGAATGACGTGCTTATATTAATCTACATGATTATATGTACAATGAATGAATTCAAATCAAGGATTTACTATCCTAAGAATTAGTTTATGTAATATGTGAGTGCATGATCATGGAAATCAACATGAGATGCAAAAATCTAAGAACTATCATGATGGAAATCAAAGTATAAAAGAGATCTATAATAAAACATTTTTTTGGATTTTTTTTTTTTTTGTTCATACTACCAAAACATAACAAAAGCCCTAACTAAACATGCTATAGGAAAATTAGAGTTATCAGCAAAGAATTTGAAAATAAACTACATGCGTTCTTGGCATTTGAACAATTGATGGCTACCTGATGGACTGTCGACCCTTCATGCTCGTATGGTCGTCCTTCATCGCTTATTGCCACCTTTAAATCTTAACCATGTTATACAGATTCTCCAAAAGATTGATGCTTGTTGACAGATCTTTACCAAGTTGAATGATGATGAATGCAAATAAATCCTAGAAACTATGTGGATCGGTATGCACTGATGAATTCACGTGTGTTGTGAGGAGTGATGTGTAATGAAAAAATGCATAAACTTTTAAAAAATTTGGTTTTACAGTGGGGTTGGTGAACTAGTTATAGGGGTTCCTAAGACTACACAAAGTGATGTTTTGGAGCCCCGGGGTCATCCATGGTCCTTGGGACTTTTTTAAAAAAATTTTTTTTTTTTTTTTTTTTTTTTTTGAGAACCAAACTAATTGTTAAACACACACACATATTTAATTACACTCTCTCACCAAACTCAAAAAATCTAGTCAATAACTGTGCAATGCACATGAAAATTTAACATAATACGATTTGTTTCTCTCTTTTATAACTATTGTCTAATTTTAATTTTGACTATTATAGTCGTCATTAATAGACATTTATTGTGTTTGTCTATGGAATTATATACTATTATATATACTATTGAGCATTTATTTATTGTAATTGTATTTGTAGGGGGCGTGATCCAACCATCTGGCCCAAACTAGTTAATGGTGGGCTAGGATGAAGGCCCAATACAATTAATTTGTAGAGATGGATTATCAAGGCCAACCTTTCAAGCCTTAATAATAGCTTTACTTAGTAATTTAAAGAAAGAAAGTTGGCTAAGACAACAGTTTAAGTAGAGAATAATAGAAAGAAAGATGAAGATTCTTATTCAAGTTCTTCCTCGAGCTGGCAGAGGATCAACAATTCTTTAGGATATACACTTCTTCATTTCACAATTCTTAATTTCTTTCTCAATTTTCTACTTATTCCTCTTTTGATTTTCTTGATCTACCTTTCAGGAGGATCTTCCATCCTAGATATAGTTGCTGGGATTGCATCCAAGCCCTCCACTTGGATGGTCAACGATTCCTCCTTGGATACTTATCACATCGTTGCTTTGCTTGTGGTGAAAGAGTAGAATGCAGACTGTGGGGGTACTATTTAGGGGTCATTCTGCCATTAATGCGATAATTGAGTTGGTATAGTGCATTTAGTGTGGAGGTGATGGGTGATTTATCTAAAAGCTTCCTCCTTCTCTTGCTTGCACGTCTCTACTTCATTTCTTGAACTTCAACCTTACGGCCTTGGTGGTTTGTCTACAGTCTCCCGAGGGGGGTCTAATCCTCGAGTGAGCCGCCTTCCTCAATTTCCTTGACTAGAGTATCCTGATTATGTTGGACTTGATCTGATGAACAGTTGGGCCCAGCTGCTTTTCGAGTTAAGCCCATTTGATGATCGTCCTTCTTCGGGTTTCCCCCTCCCACAGTGTTTGTATATGGAATTATATAGTCTACTATTTGAAGAAAAAAAGATGTGCCAAGATTCTAATGGAGTGTTTGATTATGGAATAAAGATGAAATAAAATTAATAAATATTTATTAATTGAATTTCATCTTTATTCCATAATCAAACACTCCATTAGAATCTTATATATATATATATATATAGATGGGTTCAAGTTACACCTGGTGTAACTCTACAAGAGTTATACTTTTTTTAAGTCATAGATTTCCAAAAGATTTAACGATAAAAAAAATAGCAATAAATGCTAATTGATTTACACATTATTCACTTAATTAATAGTAGTTTTGTTTCTCTCTCCATACTTATTGCTTAAAACCTTTTACATATATATTTTTTTGGCCAAATGACTTTACAATACTCTTTTACTCTATTGGAGCAATTACATCAGATCATGTAAAGTCTTGCAAAATAGAAAAAGGTGGTGTTTTTACACATTTTGGCTCAAAAAACGCCAACATCAGATCGTGCAAAATTATGCAAAAATGCACAATTGCTACAGTAACCGTGCATATATGCACGGTTACTGTAGCACTTGTATTCCTTATTTTAATAGTTTTTCTGTTCGCATCATTTTTTCTCTCTCTTTTCCGTTCACAACGACCTCCTCATCTTCTTTCACCTCAGATGAACACAAACACAACCACACACAAACACATACACAAAGACAAATTAACACAGAAACACACCCACACACAAACAAACCCACACAGACAAAGACCCGGGAGGTTGGATCGGCCGGTGATGAAATTGTGGGGCTTGGTTTATGGATCGGCCGGCCGGTGAAGATGTGGAGCTTGGTTCGTGGATCGGCCGGCTGGTGGGTGAAGAAGATGTGGAGCTTGGTTTGTGGATCGGCCTGCCGGTGGGTGAAGAAGATGTGGAGCTTGGTTCTCAAAAAAAAAAAAAAAAAAAAAAGAGAGAAGAAGAAGGAGAAGACTGAGAGGCGGAGACAAAAATGAAGAAGGGGTGTCCGTGTATGAGTAAAAAGTAGGGTTACATAAGGGTTAGGTGGGGGTTAGGTGGAAAATAATAAAAAAAGTGAAGGAAAATATTATTTTAATAAAAATGTGTGTATAATAGATCAACCGATGTGGGTGTTTTATAAAAGTGATAGTGTAAAATAGAAAAAGTAGGTTTTTTTGTGTAAAATAGACGAAATTTTTGCACGAACTGATGCAATTGCTCTTAGTGCAGGCGTGCCAAGCTTAGGGGGTGTTTGGATTTCTAGTTTTCATAACTCATAACTCAAAAATGATGGAACCCATGACTCAAAAGCTTGTTTGGATTTTCATAACTCTGTTTCCAGTTTTTGTTTCCATCACTCAATTCTCTAATTTTTGAGTTATGAGTTATAGAAACTGAAAACACATTTTAAGTATTTTCAGTTTCCATAACTCAGTTTTCAATAACATTTTGGTAATTAAACACACATGGAGGGACCCACTAGTCAAAGTTAGCCGCAACTTTTGACCTTTTTTTTTTCCCTTTCTTCTCCACTGTTCTTCTGTTGTTTTGGTCTTCACTCAGTTCTTTTTTTTTTCCCCCACTTTTCTTTCTTCTCCACTGTTCTTCCATTGTTCTTTCTTCTTTTCTTTTTTTCTTCCTTTTTGCTCTTGTCAATTCGTTCTTCCGTTTTTCTTTTTCTTTTTTTTCTTTCTTCTCCAATGTTCTTCCATTGTTCTTTCTTCTTTTCTTTTTTTTTTCTTCCTTTTCGCTCTTGTCAGCTCGTTCTTCCTTTTTTTTTTTTTTTTGTTCTTCATCACATAATATTTTTGGTCTTTGCTCAGTTCTTTCTTCTTCTTTTTTTCCTTCCTCTTTCACTGGTCTCTGTTGGCTAGGTTTTTTTTTTTTTACTGGGTTCGGTGAGTTTGGGTACTGGGGGTTGAAAAAAAGAAAAAAAGAAAAAAGGTAAAAGCTGCACCAAGTGACAAGTATGGGGCCCACAAATAGTTGAAAAATATTGAGTGATGGTAGCCAAACAGACTTGTGTAGAGTGATGGGGTATTTTGAGTGATGAGTGATGACTGGCGATAAATTAGTAAAGAGTGATGAGTGATGAAAAATTAAAATCCAAATAGGGCCTTATAATTCAATTAATCCCCCAACCCAAATATGATTTATCAGAAACTGATTAATAATGCAGGCACGTTTGCCAATGGGGCAAAACTCTTTTTCTTTTCTTTTTTCCTTCCAAAAGTGGTGCAGAAACATTTTTATTGATGATAAATTATAAATTATATTATTATTATTATTTTTATTTTTATAGGAACTTCCAAAAGTCTTCCACTTGGGCCCGGCTGATACTTCTGTTACTTGCCTCACCTTATTCAGTTTATTCTTCCACCATGATTCCCTAAGTTCCTCCTTTTGCTGCAAAAGATATTTGCTTTCACTGTCATTTCTTTTCCTCTATGGTCTGAACCCCAAAAGCCGAAAACAGCCACACCCTGACCCAGAAGCAAAATCATCATCATAGTCATAAATAGCTTCTCCTTCATTCTCCTTAATGGTTTTTCATAAAAGGCGGCCATGTTTGTCTACGTGTGTTTGCGAGAGAGATTTATGAGAAACTAGAGAAGTTTTAAACGACAAGTATGGAGTGAAAAACAAAACTACTATTAATTAAGTGAATAATGTGTAAATCAATTAGCATGTAATGCTATTTTTTTTTACTGTTAGATCTTTTGGAAATCTATGGCTTAAAAAAGTTGTAACTCTACCGGGTGTGACTTAAACCCATCTCATATATCTGTATATATTAAGAGGATTCAGAAAGTTAGTTATTACTTTTTTTGCTGTCAAAAATACCCCCTCAATTAATTAACCAACAACTTAAATATGGAGTTAAAATAGTAAATTGGCAAAAGAAAGTTAGTTATTACTTTTTTTACTGTCAAAAATACCCCTACCTAAAACTTAAAAATGAGATTAAAATAGTAAATTGACAAAAATAATAAATTCCTACTTTTATGTTGAAATGTCTTCCTGCTCCTAATAAACTCTTACTTTTACGTTGATTTAAACTCCTACTTCTACTCACTAACTTCCTACAAAATAGGATCACTTTTTTGTTAATTTTAAAACTCCTTTAATCTACAAAACTCACCCCCACGTATTCTTTTTTTTTTTTTTTTTTACTTCATCACACCCTTAGATTTTTTTTTTTTTTTTTTTTTTTGTGATTGGAAAAAGTAGAAATCCCAAATTATAATAAATATAAATTATTAATTTTTACCCAAAAAATAGAAGAGCCTCTGAGCACGCGCGTGAGCGCGTGCTCAGAGGCTAGTGTATTTATATATATATATATATATATATGAGAATAATGATGTGTAAGTGGTCAATCAAAATTTAAACAGCCTTGGTTTTTATTATTTATAGATTATAAACTATAAATAATTACAAAAATAAAAAAAGAAGAAGAAGAAAAATGAAGTTATGATCAAATTAACTAGGTCAATGTTGGTAATTAAGTCCAAGTGAGATTGGTTTCTTGGAAGATTGACTCCCAATGGAATTGGATTATTTCTATATTGCATCCTTCCACTATTAAAACTCTATTTAATTAACTAATTCAGATAAATACATTATCTAAAAGATAAACATAATTATCTTAAGATAATTAAAAAGAGGACATTATCCATTTGAAATTATCTAGTGATTGCATGCCCACCATAATTAAAATTACCAACTGATAGGATTTTATCTTTCAATTAAAGTTTAATTGATTATTTTAGGACTAAACAAAATTAACATAGGTAATCTTATGAGTGCGTGCCCCCGGTTAGATCATGGATCAACCAATCAAATTTAAGGCCTTATAAAACAATGATTTGGGCATTGTTTTAAACATAAAAAAAAAAAAAATAATAATAATACCAATTTGCCCTTAATTGCTCCATGACCACTTGAGATACTAATTTTAGGGTCAATGCCATTTTTTTTGAATTTACACTCATGCAAATTTTACTTTTTTTTACACTTAATGCTAAAAAAAAGTTAAAATAATGAAAGCAAATGTAATGAAAAGGGTTGCAACATGGGGTGTCTACAATTCTTGGCACTATTTCTCTACACATGAATAAAGGATTACTCAGCTAAAATAGGTAATTGGAGAATTGACTAAGAAACTAATTTATAGACCGAAGAAAGGATAATTGAAAAGAACCCGTGTTAGTGAACAATTGTGATGAGTGATCATGTCTTAATACGATACACCTTCACACATGCAATAATTACTCACTTGGTGGATAATGTTGATTCATATAAGTGAGATTTGTTTCTATAGAAAAGTATTAATTAAATAGTATTTTGGGTAAAGTTGTGACTATTGGAATTGATATATCAGTTCATAATAGGTATATATTTTCATAAGGGGTATACGCCTATAAATACCTATTGCCCATGAATGTCATCGCATTTGCCATATTAATGGCTCTCTTCGCATTTCTTCAATATGGGCCCATCCTAGCTATACGCTCGAGACTAAACCACCAACTCAGAAGTTACGGTGGGTCATAGAGTCACTGCTTTATTTTAGGTCCAATAGCCGATTTTGACCCCTGTGCAAGGTCCAACTTAAAAGTACATTTATCATTAGGCTGAAAGTCGGGATACGAGCTTGGGAAAGGGTCAAACACTCGTGCCTTCATGATGAAATGGACCGACCTTCATTTGTGTTATTATTTAATTAAGGATTTTACTAAGGTAGATCCTTATTTCTTTTTCTTTTTCTTTTTTGGATGAAGGTAGATCCTTATTCCTGATCATACAATATTTGCATTGAATGCAATAAATGACTCACATAAGGAAATTTTTCATTTCAATAACCATATTATAACACAAAGTAAACACGTTTGGAATTGAAATTCAAAACTAAATGGCAAATTGAATCAAATCAAACCAAATAAAATCAATAATGTCAATTACTAAAATCAAACTAATTATGGAAAATTATCATAGTTATAAAAGTCTAGTTGATTTATGTCAATCTAGCTAACTTAACCAATTGCACAAGGTCCAAATACATCTTCAAAGAAAACAAGATTAAATTATAAAAATCAAATGCAATTTGCTTTGTTAAGGAAGGGAGGTAATTAGCAATTAAGCCTAATTGACCTAATCATAGAAATCCCATAATTAATTAAGTTTACATGAACGTAAATCAAGTCAAATATCACACCAATTTTCAGTTTACATAGAAATCCCATAATCACCGATTTTCTTTATGTATCATTTTTCTCAAGCTTTTCATATATAGCAACCAAACTTAAAAATATGAATAGTTATTGTAGGGGCAATGGGCCGGTAGGAGTAATGGGCCGGTATGAACGACACGCCAGTGGGGATAATGGGCCTTGAACCCCTCGTCCATTTATGTAGCACGTCCCCAAGCCCAAGCCGAAGACTGAAGCTAGTCCGAGGACGATTCAACTCGGCCTAGGCGGTCCGCGCTGGCAGTCGGGAAAGTTGAATGTGAGCTTAGCGATCCCAAGGTTTCGTCGAGGATGCGCATCACCTCAGGTAATTAAAGCCGAGGTAAGACTTGGAGCTCTGCCGGTCAGGAAGGTCCCCCAGAAGATTCCACTGGACAGGGTGAATGTTGTGGAAACATGTACCAAGAAAGGATCTCAAAATATCAAGGGAAAAGGCTGCCAACCCGGCATTGAATGCTCCACAAATAACCCCCTAGCCACATTTATGTGGAGAAGACATCTGAACAATGGTTTCCAGTCTCGCCGTTCCTATGTAGAGGGTTCTGGAAAAATTGGAAGGGACAGGTGTCAACAAAGAAATCATGACATCTATACGTGGAGGGTTCAGAGAAAGCGAGGAAGTAATATAAAAGGACGAAGGAACCTAAAAATGGAGGAGGACAAGATTGGCACCCACTACAAAACAATACTTATACCAGACAACTATCCTCGGACGTAGGCCGAGAACAATCCTTTAAGTCAGAAACCTATGTTTCGTCCCAATCTATAATCCTAGCCCATCCAGTTGATAATCTAATCTTCACTAGCCCAGTCCTTCCTAACCTACTCTCTACAAATTCATTATTGTTGAGCCTTTTAAGCAGATCCACCCACCTTTGGGCCGGATTTCGAAACTTGTGTCCTTACAATTGGCGCCGTCTGTGGGAAGGGCTGATTGGTTAGAGTTTAAGGTTCTCAATCATGGTAGGTTTAAGTCCACACCACTTGGAATCTACAGGATCTCAAAGAGAAGAGCACTCTCGAGAGGGCCGGGAAGGAAGCGTGCATACCATCCACTTTTGTGAAAGTCAGTCTAGAGGCGATAGCCATGTTTCTTAGGATGAACGTGCCAAGGCTATGCAGAAGGAGATTAACTACCTGAAGAAGAAGTTGCGCCAGGAACGGAGGAGGCAGAGTCCCTCAATCTCTGACCTTTTGTCAGATAGTGAGAAGGATGAAGAATATAGGCATAGATCAAGAACGCCCCCAAGGGAAACCTTCTCATATGAGGAGGACCATCGCCGGGAGCGCCGGGGTGGAGATTCGTCTTCGAGGGGCCTGGGAAATGATGCCATGAGCAAAGCGCTCAACCGAGTATCTAAATCTCCTTTTACACGCAAGATTGATGGGGGACGACTTCCCAGGCGGTTCACCCAACCTACGTTCACTCTCTATGATGGCCGTACAGACCCAGTTGAGCATGTTAGCTATTTCAACCAGAGAATGGCGGTGTACTTAAATAATGAGACCTTGATGTGCAAGGTGTTTCCATCTAACTTGAGACCGGTGGCGATGAAATGGTTTGACGGTTTGAGAGCAAGTTCTATTAACTCTTTCAAAGAGGTTACTCAGGCATTTAGGTCTCGTTTTATCACATGCAGCAGAGTTCCTCGGCCTTTGGATTCCTTGCTGTCTTTGTCTATGAGGGAGGGGGAAACTTTGAAAACGTACTCGAACCGATATCGGGAGATGTTCAACGAGATAGAAAGTGATTTTGATGATGTGGCTGTCAGAACCTTTAAGGTTGGCCTGCTCGCCGAGCACGGGTTACGAAGATCCCTGATAGGGAAGCCAATCACTAATGTACGCCAACTCATGGATCGGATTGACAAGTACAAGAGAGTTGAGGAAGACCAGCAACAGGAGAAAGGGAAGGGTAAGGTTATCCCTTAGGAAATGAGGAATTTCAGGTCGGATCGTTATGGCAGTAATCGACCCAGGGTCGCCCAAACTGTTAATACCGTGTTTCGAGAACCAGTACATCAAATCTTTGATAAGATCAAGAACGAGCCATACTTCAGGTAGCCGAGCAAGATAAGTGGAGACCCCACAAAACGTAACCAAAGTCTGCATTGCCAGTATCATAGAGAGCGCGGGCATACGACCGAGGACTGCAGGACCCTATGGAGCCATCTGCAACAGTTGATCCGAGAAGGCAGGTTGAAGCAATTCTTGAATCAGCGTAACGAGCAAGGAGGCCAGACAGGTTCGGGGATTCAAAGCAGTAATTCCTCAAGACCCCTTATAGGAACAATTCATGTCATCCTCGCCGCGCCAGGCGGAACAGGATCATGCCCCTCTAGGGTAATGACTGTAGCTAGACCATATATCGAAGACTCTGGTCATGAGTCAAAGAGGGCCAAGATAGGGGCTCATCCAGTACTAAGCTTCTCAGGCGAGGACAAAGCCAGGACCATACAACCCCACGATGATGCCCTAGTTATAACTTTTAGGATTGGTGGCTATGATGTGACGAGGGTACTGGTAAACCAGGGCAATGTGGCTGAGATTATGTATCCAGACCTGTACAAGGGGCTTAGCCTCAAACAGAAGGATCTTACCAGTTATGATTCACCTTTGGTCGACTTTGATGGGAAAGTAGTTGTTCCAAGGGGACAAATTAGGTTGCCAGTCCAGGCCAGCTCGGAGGTGGTAGAGGTAGACTTTATAGTGGTGGATGCTTTCTCCCCATACACAGCCATTGTAGCGCGACCCTGGCTCCACGCCCTTGAGGCCGTTTCTTCCACCCTCCATCTCAAGGTTAAGTACCCGTCTGGAGACCAGGTTGAGAAGTCAGGCGGTAGCCAGGCAGTGTTTGGTGGCTGCTATCACGCATCGACCTGAATCAGAATCCTCGGCAGCAGCCGATAAAGAGTTCTAGCAATTAAAGTCCACGGCCTCAGCATCTAGTGGCGAGGCCGAGGAGGTAAGGTGTGAGGAGTTGGAGAAAGTTCTTGTTGATGATGATCCAAATAAGTTTTTTCAAGTCGGCACTCAATTGCCTCTTCAGGAGAGGAAAGAGTTAGTGCAATTCCTGAGGCAGAATATTGACGTATTCACTTGGAATGCTTACGAAGCCCCGGGAGTAGATCCGAGTTTCATCTGCCATCATCTGAATATTAATCCATCTGCTGCCCCCAAAAAACAACCTCCTCGGCGTTCTTCAAAAGAGCATTCTGATGCTTTTAAGGAAGAGGTGGTGGTGAAGAAAAAAAATGGCAAATGGCGGGTGTGCGTGGATTACACAGACCTGAACAAGGCCTGCCCAAAGGACCTTTTCCCCATGCCTCGGATTGACCAGTTGCTGGAGGCAACTGTAGGGCATCCTCGAATGAGCTTTCTGGATGCTTTCCAAGGTTATCACCAGATACCTCTGGCCTTGGGAGACCAGGAGAAAACAGTTTTTGTCACCCCTATAGGCAACTACCATTACAAGGTGATGTCATTTGGGCTCAAGAACGCGGGGTCTACTTATCAAAGAATGATGACACGAATGTTGGAGCCACAGCTAGGAAATAACATTGAAATTTACATCGATGATATGGTGGTCAAGAGCAAGAAGGAGGCCGAGCACATTGGTGACCTCAGAAAACATTTTTGAAGTCTTGAGAGGGCACAGGTTACGGCTCAATGCTTCTAAGTTTTCTTTTGGAGTAGGGTCAGAAAAATTTCTAGGCTACATGGTTACTCACCGTGGAATCGAGGTCAACCCAAACCAGGTCGAGGCCATTAATAAATTACAGCCACCTCAGAACCCTAAGGAAGTACAGAGGCTCACAGGGATGATCGCGGCCTTGAATCGTTTCATATCTCGATCCGCAGATAGGTGTAGAACTTTCTACCAGTTACTGAATAAATGGAAGGGTTTTGAATGGACAGAGGAATGTGCTTTAGCATTCAAGCAGTTGAAAGACTATCTTTCTCAGCCACTATCAGGTCCAGACCTGAAGCGGATGAAGTCTTATTTGCTTATATCACAGTGGCCGCCTATGCGGTAAGCCTGGTGTTATTAAGGGTTGACAATAGGGTGTAGAGGCCCGTCTATTATGTAAGAAAATCCCTACATGAAGCCGAGGTCAGATACTTGCCATTGGAGAAAGCCATCCTAGCCGTGGTGCACGCCATACGCAAACTGCCACATTATTTTTAGGCGCATACAGTTGTTGTCTTGACCTAATTGCCATTCAAAACCTTGCTTCGAAGTGCTGATTATACGGGGAGAATCGCGAAGTGGGAAACGAAATTGGGGGCCTATGACATCAAGTACATGCCTTGTACCTCTATAAAGGGTCAGGTCCTTGCCGACCTCCTAGCTGAATTTGCCGAGGCCCTAATAGAAGATGATGGGAATAAACGCCACATGGATGAAAATTCAGTTGGAGTAATTTCTGTAGAATGAGCATCATCGTGGAAGGTATATGTTGATGGCGCCTTAAACCTCAAAGGATCTAGGTGGGGCTAGTTCTAATTTCACCTGAGAACATCACGATTGAAAAATCACTAAGACTTGGATTCTCCGCCACAAACAATGAAACGGAATATGAAGCTCTGCTGGTGAGGATGACCATGATCCAAAAGATGAGAGGAAAGACTGTGGACATATTCTCGGACTCCAGATTGGTAGTAGGCCAGGTCCGAGGAGAGTTAGAGGCCAGGGATCCAAGAATGCAAAAATATCTAAGCCAGGTAAAACATTTGCAGACCGGATTTGAATCTTTCAATTTAGTGCAAATTCCTAGGAGTAGAAATGCACACGCAGATTCGCTTGCAACGCTGGCCACCTCTTTGGCACGGAGTCTTCTAAGAGTAATTCTTGTTGAAGATCTCATGGAATCTTTTGGGTTGGGAAAAGAGGTGTCAACCATTCATTACATAAGGATGGGCCCTAGCTGGATGGACCCTATCATTCAATTTCTCAAGGATGATACTCTGCCTGAGAGTAAGTTGGAAGCAGATAAGATAAGGAGGAAAGCTCCCCGATTTTGGCTATCCGAAGACCAGAAGTTGTACAAAAAGTCTTTTTCCGGACCATATCTGCTGTGCATCCATCCCGAGGTGGTTGAAATCCTCCTAGAAGAGCTACACGAGGGAATTTGCGAAAGCCACACCGGAGGGAGATCCTTATCTCATCGAGCCCTCACTCAAGGCTATTGGTGGCCCAATATGCACGGAAAATCCCAAGAATATGTGAAGAAATGTGATCAGTGTCAGAGATTTGCTCCGAGTATCCATTAACTAGGAGGGGAGCTTAATCATTTATCTAGCCCTTGGCCCTTTGCCCAGTAGGGCTTGGATATTGTGGGTCCTTTCCTCAAAGCAGCTGGAAATAAGAGATATCTGGTGGTCGGCACGAATTATTTCACCAAATGGGTTGAGGTTGAGCCATTGGCCAACATCCGGGATGCAGATATGAAGAAATTCATTTGGAAGAACATTGTCACCCGATTCGGGGTTCCCTACACCTTCATATCGGATAACGGGCTTCAGTTCGATAGTAAATCTTTCCGGAGATATTGCTGCGGGCTAGAGATTACTAATCGGTATTCTACCCCAGCCTACCCCCAAGGGAATGGACAAGCCGAGGCTGTAAACAAGGTTATAGTCAGCGGGCTTAAGAAAAGATTAGACGATTCCAAAGGAAAATGGGTTGAGGAATTACCACATGTGCTGTGGACCTACCGGATTACTCCTCGGAAGTCTACTGGTGAAACTTTTTTTTCCTTAACTTATGGAGCCGAGGCTGTTATTCCATTAGAAACGAGATTCCCTACATTAAGAACGAGCTCTTTACTCCGAACAACAACTACAGCTTACTAGAGAGAAATCTAGACTTAATTGAAGAACGAAGGGAAAGTGTCCTAGTCTAATTGACTTACTATCAACATAAACTCAAACGAGGACATGATGCCAACGTGAAGTTGAGGCCTTTGGCACCCGGAGATTTGGTATTGAGAAAGGTGGTCGGCTTTGCGAAGAACCCCTCTTGGGGAAAATTGGGCCCTAATTGGGAGGGACCATACCGAATTACATCGGTGGCTGGAATAGGTGCATATTACTTGGAGGATTTAGACAATAAGGCAACACTGCATCCCTGGAATGTAAACAACCTGAAAAGGTATTACTATTAATGAGAACGCACTTTCTTATTTTCGTATTCATTGCATTGTGTATAATGTTTAAATTTTAAGTATTAAACAGATCATAAACTATACCTAGTTCCTCGGACCACCTGCTTTGAAAAAATTAATACTACTCGCAATCTTCCTAAGTATTAAACAGATCCTAAGCTACGCCTAGTTCCTTGGACCACTTGCTTTGGAAAAATTAATACTACTTGCAATCTTCCTAAGTATTAAACAGATCCTAAGCTATGCCTGGTTCCTCGGACCACCTGCTTTGGAAAAATTAATACTATTCGCAATCTTCCTAAGTATTAAACAGATCCTAAGCTATGCCTGGTTCCTCAGACCACCTGCTTTGGAAAAATTAATACTACTCGCAATCTTCCTAAGTATTAAACAAATCATAAGTTCCGCCTGGTTCCTTGGACCACCTGCTTTGGAAAAATTAATACTACTTGCAATCTTCCTAAGTATTAAACAGATCCTAAGCTATGCCTTGTTCCTTGGACCACCTGCTTTGAAAAAATTAATACTACTTGCAATCTTCCTAAGTATTAAACAAATCCTAAGCTATGCTTGGTTCCTCGGACTACCTGCTTTGAAAAAATTAATACTACTCGCAATCTTCCTAAGTATTAAACAGATCCTAAGCTACACCTGGTTTCTCGGATGACCTGCTTTGGAAAAATTAATACTATTTGCAATCTTTCTAAGTATTAAACATATCCCAAGCTATGCCTGATTCCTCGGACCACCTGCTTTAGAAAAACTAATACTACTTGCATCTAGACATTAAACAGATCCTGAGCTACACCCGGTCCCTCGCACCACAAGCTAAAGGGCAATTTCACCCTCAGTGCAATTGAATACTCCTTATTGCTTGCCTGTCTAGTAAGAGTGAATCATTGCTTGGAACAACAAAGAAACCTCTGTCATAATAAATCAGCTTAAACAGATGTTCATGAGCATCACTTAAAGCATCCAATGCTTTACTTCTATCTATTCCTGCTTGGACACACAACTTCTAAAGTTCACGTCATGTTTTGTTGAGATGGAGTGTCAGACAAGTTTGATTCAGCTTCCCATAAATTATCTCAAGTGGATAAATTCTTATTTAATGCGAACTGGTTGTAGAAGTTTTGCTCAAGTACAAGTGAAAACAAACACCACATTAGAACGAGTATGAACATTGTAGTAACAAGAAAATCTTGCGAATTTGTCATTAATAAAGAGCCTTTTAATAGGGTAAGCTAAGTACAAAAAGAACAAGCCAAATAAAAAAAAATTACAAGGAAAACTAAAGAAAGTCCTATTTCTTCTTAATTATAATTTTCTCTTTAGGAGAAGGCTGGTCGGTCTGAGTAGCTGCAACTTCTGAGGGCTCCTGTCCTTTGCTTGCTTGCTTTTTGCCTATTAGATTAACTGGAACAGGCAAAGGAAGGTTGGCCAAAACGATCTCCATCCCCTTACTCACTTCTTTTTCAATGGGATTGTCTTGGATGATGATAGGAAGACTCGGGGCATCTAGAGCCACTTCTTGTGTAATTTGCTCCATTACCTCGGACCCCTTCTAGGCTGGTGCAGATGTTTTGGCTGCCTTTCCATCGCCTGCCTCTGCCTTCTCAGGGACGAGATCAAGCCGAGGAAGGGAAGGGAGAGATGGTCGAATAGCAGGAGGGTAATACACACTTTCTACCTTTCTAAGTACACATGAGGCCTCAACCCCGGCCTGGTTGAGAGCCTCAATCTACACTTGTCGGCAGTAAGTTCTGCACACCCGAAAATCTCGGCCCTGAGGGCTTCTTCGGTTTCTGCTACCCCGACATCGCTGCCCTCCTACTCAGCTTGATCGGGGGCCTTCTCGGCTTTCACCCTAGCCGCCTCGTTTTCTTCCAATTTATTTTTAAGTGTAACCACTTGCACTTTAGAGGCGGCCAGTTGATCCTCGGCACTACGCAGGAGCACCCTTTAACCCTCCGCCTGCTTTTCGGCGCTGTCAAGTGCGGCGGCTGCACTCTTCCTCTCCCTCTCCTCCTCCAGGAGCTTCCTCTTCAACTCCTGCATGCTCCTTTCAGCCACCTTCAAGGAGTCCACAGCGTCGTTACGTTTCGCCTTCTCCTCATTCATTTGTCAGTGGCAATAGTTAAACATCTCCTCTACTCGGAAGGAAGCTTGGATGGCCTAACAGAGAAGGAAACATGGTTAAAAATAACAACAAAATAACCAATGGCAAGATAACAAAGAAAAAAGAAAAAGTAGGAGAAAACTTACCATGCCTAGATGCCTCTTCAGGTCGAGGAAAACTTCATGCCTCCTCAAGGACCAAAGCTTAGTCATATCTCCGGGGAGCAACATAGCTTGCTTCACTGCGTCGGCCACGTAGCCTCCTTTGCCCCCTTGGTAATCCCTGATGGAGGCAATGGCCGGTAAAGGGGCACCATCTAGCATTGGGGCTGGCAGTCGCGCCTTGGGAGCAGTGGAAGGGCTACTCCTCCTCTCTATGTCCCTTTGCCCCACTCTGGGCTGCTTGCCCGCCTTTTGTAGCTCATCCTCCTTCGCTGGGTAGGCTCTTCCCACCTCCATTGGTTCCTTACCTTTGGCCTCCCTCTTCCTCTTCAGATCGGCGGGCTGCAGCCTAAGGGACTGCGTAGTAGGAGGAGCGGTAGGAGGTACAGAAGGGGGCTTCGTCTGCGACATCTTGGCCGAACCGTCCCGCCTAGGTTGGGACTCTATCAAATCCAGCAAGCTTGACCTCGACTTTCGCTGGATGCCCATCTCGTCGGATGCACACACAGATGAAGAGACTGGATCAAAACTTTGACTCCCTGAAGGAAGACCTTGGTCGAAAACTTTAAACTCGTCTTCAAACCCAGAGATGTCAACTACGTCCTCCTTTTCTCTCTAGGTTGATGGGGGCTCTGGCGTAACTTCCTCGGCGACTGGTAGGTGGGGCGCTGTCGTTGTTGGGATGACCTCAAAAATGGGACTGGTAGAGAGAACCTCTCCCGGAACTGGGCTGGGAAGCAAAAATCCCAGAGCGGCTACACTTATCTGCCTCAGACACGTGTCTCAAGCCTTGATTACGTACTTTGGACCCTGAAATGTGGTGGAGATTGGGATGTAGTTCAAGATGATGTAAGCCGCTCTTAGCTGACCGTTCGAGTGAACGAACATCTCGGCTCTTAGCTGACCGTTCTTATCTGTTTAATCAACACAGAAAAATCATTCAGCAGCTGAAAACGAATCAAAAAAAAGAAGAAGAGAAAAATCAAATCAAAGTACTGGCAAAACAAAACGCAACGGTAAACAAACGGGTGCGATTCATGAGCTTAGACTTCTCAACCCCACCTGGTGTCCCCTCTCTCGTTAGGTAGTGGAGGCCATCGTGCCAATCACCTAACACGATTAGAAAATCCTTGTTCAACCTTTTGTTCGACACGGGAAGACACTGGATAAGCCTAACCTCAGGGTATCTAGATTTAAGATAGTACCCTTGACCCTTGAGGTGGTGAAGGTTATAGACCCAATTTACATCGTGGTGGATCAATCCTAGACCTAATTTCTCATTCAGGGCATCCACACAACCAAGGATCCTGAACATGTTGGGCGCACATTGGGTGGGCGCCAGCCTATGAGCTATGAGGTAGTCCCTTGTGACTGCACTCATAGGATCCTCATCCCTCCCTCTATGAAGGCAATCATTGGGATCACAACTTCTCCCTCATGCCTCTTCTCATGCCACTCACTCTCTTCGTAGTACCTAATCTCTACCCCGGGAGGAATCTTATACTGGATCTTGAAGTTTTCTATGGCCTTCCCCGACTCTACCAGATATTTGAACCTACCCATTCTCAGAAGAATTTTGAAGTAGCCTAAGAGAAGCAAAGGAAAGGGACAGAGCCGAGGAGAGAAAAATCACATAGAACAAAAAATTATATGAGAAAAAGAAAATTTAAAGCACTTAGGAAGACTTACACGAGTAAAAGAGGTCTCCTTAGACAGGCTTTTGATATTTGAAAGGGTATGAGTGAGAGAGGTAGCTAACAGGTTCGATGTATGTGCGCTAGAACTTAATGAATGCTAAAGTAGAGCAAAGGACCAATTGGAAAGGTATTTATATAAAAAAGGGGAAATTGCACTAAACCCACCTGTGGTTTGACCCGTTTTAACAGTGCCCACCCGTGATTTAAAAGTTGTCACTTAACCCACCTGAGGTGGCCTCCGTTAGACCCCCGTTACCCACCTCTGCCCTTTCCGTTAGAAAATCCTCTTTACTATATAAGTCAAAGTTAGAACCCAATTAGAACCCTAAAAAAAGTGCCGTGCTCTCTCCCTCTCTTTACCTCAGAACCCCCAAACCCCATTTCTCTCTGTAAAGTGAAATCTGAACATGTCTTCTTCAAGTTATTGCTCGGGTTCCAGTCACCATTCATGCTCTGCTGACTGTTGTCAGCTACGGACTGCTCTGACCTTGAACAATTTTGGGAGAAGGTTTTATGGGTGCAGCTACTACGATGTGGTGAGTAATAGTTGGTTTTCAGATTTTTTCCTTTTTTTTTTTTTAATTTTCTGGTTTTGTTGGTTTTCTAATTTTGTTGGCTTTATGAATAACCCTAAAATTTGATTTTTTTGTTTGTAGGATGATGAACCTACTTGTAAATACTTTAGGTGGTTGGATGGCAAAACATGTAAGCGTGGGTCTGAAGTTGCACCCATTGTCCTTGCAAGATTCAGTATGTACAAGAATCAAGCAAGAGTTGCAGAGGAGAAGGAAAAGGAGGCTAGTGAGAGGGAAACAACAGCTACTGAGAGGGAAAAAATAGCCAAGCGAAGGGAAGAAAAAGCCAGAGTGAGAGAGAGGATAGCTAAAGAGAAGTTACAGAAGTACAAATTTGCACTTTTTGTGTCATGGGGGTTTTTTGCTATTTTTTTTTTGTGTTTTCTGGTAGGATGGGAGAATTTGGAACAAAACCATTGAGTCTGCCTTGAAGGCAAGTTGTTGTAGTTGTTGTATAATTTTGGGTACTACCACTTTTGCAACTCTGTATTCTATGTATTTGGCACGATATAATGTTGTTGTTTATTTGAATAAAGTATGCAATGGGTTCTTTATGTGATGTGTTCTTATTTATGTAATGTGTAATGCGTAATGTGGTCTTGTAATTTGAATATTGACTGCCTACCTTGTTTATGTAATGTGTAATGCGTAATGTGTTTTATTTGTAATGTGATCTTGTAATTGTGTTTTTTTGGCTGCCTGCCTTGTTTATGTAATGTGTAATGCGTAATGTGTTTTTTATGTAATGTGATCTTGTACACAATGTTTTGTTGGCTGCCTGTCTTGTTTATGTAATGTGTAATGTATAATGTGTTTTTTATGTAATGTGATCTTGTAATTGTGTATGTTTTACATCAATTGGGTAGGCAAAGACTTGCACCAGCACCAAATCCAAAAAGCATAAAGAATTTAATAACATTCCATTCATATATAATAAGCAAGAGTACCATTCTTAAGGGAGCCTCATGAATGTTTTAAAGCAAAAGTAAAAAATATTGTTCAATACAAGTGGACTCCACCTAACATTAATGGCTAAACACTGTCAAAAACAAAAACAGGTGGTTCTGTCCCTACTAAGACAAAAACAAAATAACTTTACAGCAACAAGTTCTACACAACAACAAAAAAGTAGTGACATGCCACTATCAAAAATGCACCATTTAAAAAAAAGTATGTTTTTGCTTTCACATTCTCCAATCTTCATTTCCCAGAGACCTTCTCCTTGCCTTTGCCCCTGCCTTTTGAGAATATTGCACCAGATGTCTCAGCTCTTAATCCACCTTCTCTCCCATATGAGAACAGATTACTGCTCCCAACTACTCTTGGTGGTACCAACCCCCTTGGAGGCTGCAAAATACATAGCAACTCCATATCAAGATCTAATCCAGTGTTTTATGTAAGTATAAAGTGTGGTGTTTGTCTTTGTGTATATACCTGAGATAGAGGTTTTCTTGTGTCCCATGTTTCCTTAGGAGTATGAGAGATGGGCTGGCTGCATGAAAACCATTGAGCTGTGGGTGCTTTACTTAGTGGTGGTCTGCTTGAATCTGCTGCAGATGGTGGTGGTCTGCTTGAAGCTGAAGCAGATGTTTCAGTTAGCTGTTTGTAGGGTTTGCCTGTTGGCTGGCTCAGTGGCTGTTTTTGTGGCTGGTTGACTGGTTGACTTGCTTGATGGGTGGTTGGCTTTCTTGTTGAATGGCTAGCTACCCCACTTGTTGGTTGACTGGTTGTCTGCTTGGCTGCATTGTCTACTGGTCCAGGTGGGTGCCTTACTTGCAGGTTGGCTGCCTTGTTTTTAGATCTAGGTGGTTGCCTTGCTTGAATGGTGGTTGCCTGGTTAGCCTTCTTGTTTGCTAATCTTGTTGATTGCCTTGCTTGCTGATTGGGTGCCTGGTTAGCTGCTTGGGTGGTTGGCTGCCTTGCTTGCTGATTGGGTGCCTAGTTAGCTGCCTGGATGATTGGCTGCCTTGCAAACCTCCGTGGTGATTGCCTAGGTGGCTGACATGCTTGGCTACTTGGCTGGCTGGTTGCCTGGCTGCCTGCCTGGTTGGCAAACCAGGGTGGCTGCCTTGCAAACCTCCTTGGTGGTTGCCTAGGTGGCTGACTTGGTGGCTGACTTGCTGGCTGAGGTACTGAGGTTGCACCTTGACCCTCTTGTCCCTACAAAAATAGTTGTCTTGCATCAGAAATAGTTTTATAATATAATTGTCATAGTAAACACACTCTCACTTTACTTACAAATTTTTTTTGCCTCTCAAGTCTCTGCCTCCTTTGCCACGGTGTCTCACCAGTGATTCCAGCCTTACACCTCCTTGATTATGTCCCTCCTTATGGCAAAACCCACATTTTATAGGTCTATATGACCTAGAAACTTTGTATGGGTTGTTGGGCTCATCTGCATCTTTCTTCCTTTTCATTGGTGGCCTGCCTGGAGGCTTGTACACAATTGGAGCAACAGGGGCAGGTTGGTTGGTTTCAACCCACTCATCTTGGCCAGGCAGTGGGGTAATCATCTCCTTATATGCAGCCACATAGGCATCCTTTCTATAGCATACATGCACATAATCCTCAGGTCTCTCCAAGTTCTTATAAATTGCTGCAACACCATGTTTACATGGGATTCCTGTCAAATCCCAAATTCTACAAGTACAACACTTTCTTGTAAGGTTAACCACATGCCTCTCATATTCATTGTCAACCTCATATATATAGCAACCTGATGGAACAGCAGAAAATTACTTAGAATCAACTTTCAACTGCTCAAGCTTCTGCGCTATGTTTGGACATATGTCACTAGTGAATTTTTCAATCCCAGTCCTCTTACTGTACATTCTACTCATTAACCTAACCCTAATCCACTCTAGCATGGCAATGATAGGCTTATCCCTAGCTTCTAGTATCATAGAATTAAATGACTTACTAAGATTGTTCACATAACAATCAAAGATGGCCCTTGGAGTGAAATGTGACTTAGTCCATTGGGTTGGTTGGATGTCTGCTAGATACTCCCATGCTTCTTTGTCCAATTCCTTCATATCTTGCATTCTCTTCTCAAACTCCCTAACTGTTGTTGCTGCAGCACACCTCCATAATGCAGCCTTCAATTCTAAACCCTTGAAGTTTACCTTAAAGTTGTTATAAATATGTTTCACACAAAATCTATGTTCAACTGTTGGGAACAACATCTCCATGGCAGGTATCAATCCCTGGTTATCATAAATACAATCAAAAAACATCCAAAGAACAAAAATGAGCACAAAACCTAACCCTAAACACAAAAACAAAACTTTCAAAAAGCAGAAATGCAATGATTAAGAACAAACAACAATCTCAAATGCAAGTGAATTGTATTACCTTCTGCCTATCAGAAATGAACACCAGATTCAACTCATCTGGCCTCCCTATATCATCTGCAAATGTTTGTAAAAACCACACCCAAGAATCCTTGTTTTCTTGCTCAACTACACCTAATGCAACAGGGAAAATATTGTCATTCCCATCCCTTGCAGTTGCTGATAATATATGTCCACCAAACTTGCCCTTCAAGTGGCAACCATCTAATCCTACAAGTGGCCTGCATCCCCCCAAGAATCAAACTTTCTGTGCATTGTATCTCACATACATCCTCTTGAACTTGGGCTGTGTGTTTGGCTCAGTAATCTCAGTTTGCAAAATCACCATACTCCCTACATCAGTTATTCTTATCATCTCTGCATAGTCCCTAAGCTTCCCATACTGCAACCTCTCATCACCTAGTATGAACTCTCTAGCTTTCCTCTTAGTTCTGTACACTTGATTTATGCTCAAGTCCACAGACACATCCTGCATAACTCGATGCTTCACACCAGAAACTGCCCAATCAGGGTTTTTGTTGAAATTATCCAAGTATTATTTAGCCACATATGTAGAAGTGACCTGGCTATGCTTGAATGTCCTCCCACATGTACAAGTTGGAACCATGGTCTTTATCTGGAAGGTCAACTCCCCTGAAATCTGTGATGCATATACCCTCCAACCACATTCATATTTGCAGTGGACAGAAACTTTAGTCTTTTCATTAAGCTTGAACTTAATGTCCACAGGCTTTTTCACTGCATATTCCCTCAAGGCAGCCCTAAACACCTTCCCATTTGGAAACTTCATACCCTTGCATAACTGAGGGTTACTCATGTCAGTCTTTTCATTAAACTCTGGAAATCTCACCCTTTCATCCTCATCCTCAGAGCTGTTAATGCTCCTAGTGTCATCATCATCAAGAGCTGTTTCAGCCCAATCATTATGATCAACATCTCCCTCACTGGCAGTATCTGCTGGTCTCTTCCCATTATCTGTAACTGGCTCTCTAACACCATCTCCCTCATTTACATTTTCAGTATCTGTTTGATGTTCTCTCATATTGGGCCCCTCATTGTTCTGAGCACCAAATATGTCATCAGGATAATCTGGTCCTTCATACCCTTCATCTAGCCAATCAGGATCATCCAGATGAACATCTTCACTACCAACAGTTTGTCCATGGGAAGCATGGTCATCCTCAACAGGGACTTCACTAACATTATTTTGGTCAACCACAGATGATCTAACAGTATTGGTCACCTCCTCACAATCAGTGTCATCATCTTCATCATTCATTTCCGGTGGCTGGTCAACTGCAATTGGTTGATATGGTTCAACTATAGGCACTTCAATAGCAATTGGTTCAACTTCAGGTTCTACATAAAGTGTGATTTCATTTGTTGGCCATTCAGCATGTAATTCACACATGTAGGTCACATCATCATCTGAAGTAATTAACCTTAACCCTTGCTTTAAGTCACCACCAGGTATTAAATAATAAATCCTACTATTAGTGGGTCTCCCAGCATCAACACAAATGTCTTGTATCTCAAAATGACTTAGTAGGTCTGGATCAACATTAGCCATTGTAGATACCTCACCACCTACATACTCTAAACCAGGGTTCCACTCAAAATTCCCACTATGGTGAATTATAAAATCAAAACGAATTTCAACAGCCATCTGCAGGAGTTAAAACACATGCACAAACAACCGTAATTAAATACATAACCAACACATGCACAGAGCACCAATGACAAAAACAAATAATTTCAGTTGCACACCAAACACCAAGTAACGATGGGACCACAAACAACCTAAACAATTTGTCTCTATGGGACCACAGACAACCTAAACAATTTGTCTCCATGGGACCACAAACAACCTAAACAATTTGTCTCCATGGGACCACAAACAACCTAAACAATTTGTCTCCATGGGACCACAAAAAACCTAAAGATGCATCCCACATTCATATTCCTAGGGACCACAGTCATCAATGTCATCTATAAAAGAACAAACACACCAATGGTAAACCCAACAATGGTAAACTGCTAATTTTATGATAGAAAAACTTTAAGCCGAAGTGGACTTCATCAATCGTCACACATTGAAAAGAATAAACACAACAACGGTAAACCCTAGAAAGTCATTTCATACCTGATATAGAGGAAAACCCAAGCTTCAGCACACCTTCTCCTTGCTTGCAAGTGTTCGGGGATTTCACTTTGGCAATCAAAGTAATGAGAGAAAGGGATTATGTGTCTGGGGATTTTTGGGGGTTCTGAGGTAAAGAGAGGGAGAGAGCACGTCACTTTTTTAGGGTTCTAATTGGGTTTTAACTTTGGCTTATATAGTAAAGAGGATTTTCTAACGGAAAGGGCAGAGGTGGGTAACGGGGGTCTAACGGAGGCCACCTCAGGTGGGTTAAGTGACAACTTTTAAACCACGGGTGGGCACTGTTAAAACGGGCCAAACCACAGGTGGGTTTAGTGCAATTTTCCCTATAAAAAAAGGGAGCCAGAAGCGGGAGGAATCCCGCCCAAGCCCTTACAAAATTCCTAGCCACACTATTCACATCACACCGTAGAACGTGGGAAGCACGGAGCCGTCATAATTAAATGAAGGCGCGTCTCGAGGGCCGTAATGTTAAGGACGCAGCCTGGGGAATTAAAAAGACACCTTTATAGATAAAAATAGGCCGAGATCAGCTCATATCAAGTACAGTGACATCAAAATCCTCCTTTCTGTCCGAGGACCCAGAAAGAAGTATCTTGAGAGGCTATTGTAAGGGCAATGGGCCGGTAGGAGTAATGGGCCGGTATGAACGACACGCTAGTAGGGATAATGGGCCTTGAACCCCTCGTCCATTTACGTAGCATGTCCCCAAGCCCAAGCCGAGGACTGAGGCTAGTCCAAGGACGATTCAACTCGGCCTAGGCGGTCCGCGTTGGTAGTCGAGAAAGTTGAATGTGAACTTAGCGATCCCAAGGTTTCGTCGAGGATGCGTACCACCTCGAGTAATTAAAGCCGAGGTAAGACTTGGAGCTCTACTGGTTAGGAAGGTCCCCCAGAAGATTCCACTGGACAGGGTGAATGTTGTGAAAACATGTACCAAGAAAGGATCCCAAAATATCAAGGGAGAAGGCTGCCAACCCGGCATTGAATGCTCCACAACTAACCCCTTGGCCGCATTTATGTTGAGAAGACATCTGAACAGTGGTTTCCAGTCTCGCCGTTCCTATGTAGAGGGTTCTAGAAAAATTGGAAGGGACATGTGTCAACAAAGAAATCATGACATCTATACGTGGAGGGTTTAGAGAAAGCGAGGAAGTAATATAAAAGGAAGAAGGAACCTAAACATGGAGGAGGACAAGATTGGCACCCATTACAAAACAATACTTACACCAGACAACTATCCTCGGACGTAGGCCGAGAACAATCCTTTAAGCCAGAAACCTATGTTTTGTCCCAATTTGTGATCCTAACCCATCCAGTTGGTAATCTAATCTTCACTAGCCCAGTCCTTCCTAACCTACTCTCTACAAATTCATTGTTGTTGGGCCTTTTTAGCAGATCCACCCACTTTTTGGCCAGATTTCGAAACTTGTGTCCTTACAGTTATATATGTATCATCTTTCTAAAGGTTTTCATATATATATATATATATATATATATATATATAGCAACCAAACTTAAGAATATGAATAATTATTTCGTTACAACATATTTTGTTCATATATTTTTTTGATAGAATTTTAATCTATAGTGTCCGCTTCTGTAATTTTTTTATCTTTATCATTAAACCAAGACAACAATCGATTTTTAGTGTAGATGGGGATTGAACCCCAGATATCTCATTCAACTATTAGAGGCTTTACCAGTTAAGTTAACTGAAACCCACTATTTTGTTCATATTAATAAATATTAATATTTATAGTGTAGTCTCCATTCAATGTGCTAAATGTGGGGAAATTATACAATCCTCTGGTGGACCACGTTATCTGTCCACCATTCCATTAAAAAACTCCCACTTATTTAAAATTGCTGAGTCAGTGTTTTAAAAAAAGTTTCAACTCAGTAATTTTAAATAGGTGTGAGTCTTTTAATGGAATGGTGGACCATGTTATTTGTCCACCATGTGGACCTTATAATTTTTCCTAAATGTGCCATAATTCAATTAGTCATTAAAAAATTAAAAAAATTTAATTGAAACATATTTTTATATTATGAATTGGTTAAGTTTGCATACTCATTCTTAACAAGGCGTAGGCATCCACTTTTAGAATTTTAATTATTATATATATTTTTTTAATTTTGATTCAAATTTACCCATACATTGGTTATCAATCATTTGTTCATACTATCTAATAATTCTCAACACATAAAAACATTAGTCCTAGATTCATAAAAAAAAAGAGTAAAATAGAACAAAAATAATCACGTAATTCTAAGGATATGTTCTACAAATTACTTATTTATTTGAAAGAGTGGAATTTTTTGGGAGTAACAACCAATGATATCTTGATTCTCAAAAAAAAAAAAAAAAAAAACACAACCAATGATATCTTGCAAAAGTATACTTTAAGTAACATTATAAAAGGCAATGAGAGCATCAAAGGAAAGGAGTGAGACAAAAAGTTAACAACAACACTTGTTTTTGGAGGAATTTTCATTGCTTACCACATCAGATGGCTCTTCAAATACTTTGCCTCCCTTTGATTGCAAGATTTTGTGGAATAACTTATGTGATTGACTAATTCATATAGTATTCAATCAACTTCATAATCCTCATTATTTTGATTTTTTATTGAATTACTTTCAATTGGACCAGTCACAAGATGATTTGAGCCAAGCTCATTAGAATATTATCCTATTATTATAAAGGAAAAGGAAGAGAAATTATTTGAGTATGAGTTGTAACAACAAAATTATGAATGTGAATACATGATTAATTAGTCTAAAAAAATACATCATTAACAAGTTAAAAGAGTTTATTTTCTGAGAATCAACAAGTTATTAGAGTTGAAAGATAGGTAATAACTCAGTGGGGTTAGTAGAGTAATTGGACACTTAGTCTCAAAGTAGCTGTCTCGAGTGATTTTGAAAGAGCTCAAGTTCGAACCCAGCACTTTAGAAAAACTCTCTGGACTAGCAATTTACCTCTGCCCATAATTTCAAGCAAAATTATGGTGACAAATGTGGGCTTAACTGTATTGACCAAGTTGGCACGATGAGTTGAGTTGATTTGACTACATTTTCCTCAAGATCATTTAATTATCGATATTGCCTATAACTTATCAATCAAGTATATTTGATTTTCTTCTAAAAAAAAAGAAGTATATAAGAAATTTCTTCTTAAAAAATAAGAAAGTATATATATGCAATTAATCTAATAAGATCCAATTATTATGTATATTTATAATTATTTAATTCAAAAACTTTTATTAATCAAAATCATGAAAAAAAAAACATTAATAATAGTCAGAGTCTGTTTGGATACCGCTTATTTTGCCGAAAACTAAAAACAATAAAAAAATAATAAAAAATTTACTGTTCACTCTTGGTGCACCGTTTACATGATTTGGTGCACTGTTCATGTCATATGAACAATGCACCAAGCGCTGGTCTTAAAAAAAAAAAAAAGTGAAAACGCAAACGGGGGAAGTGCAAAATGCGCTTCCCAAATGCTGCTTAAGGGTTCGTTTGTTTGGGGTGAAAATAGGGAGGATGGAAAATAAAGAGGGGAAAATAGGGTGAAAAATGCTGTTTTTCATTGTTTGGTTAGAGAAGGAAAATAGGAAGGAGAGAAAACTTGGAAGAAAGTTTTCTCTCTGGACCCACATTTTTTTCTTCCCAAATCAGGAGGAAAATCTGGGGAGAAAAGTGCTATAGTAGCACTTTTACAAAAATGCCCTATTTTCACATATTTTTTTTTCAACGTTCTCTTCTCTTCTCTCTCTCTCTCTCTTTTTTTTTTCAACGTGACCTGAACGTTCTCTTCTCTCTCTCTCTTTTTTTTCAACGTAACATGATCTAATTTTTACATTATAATAATAAAAATAATAATATAAAGTTATATACATGATGTGATAAATTTTATATTATTTAATTAATACAAATAAATCTATTTCTTACATATTATGTAATAAGGGTATAATAGTCAATTTATATAAATTACATTTTTTATTCTTCCATTTTTCTCTCCAACCAAACAAAAGAGTTTTTCACCCTTTCACTTTTCCATCTCTCTAACCGAACACACAAGAAGAAAAACTAAATATTTTTCATCCTCACACTTTTCCACTCCTCTGACATAACGTACCCTCTGACAACCAATAGCAAATTTATTTCTCTACCTGTAGCAAATGAATTTAAGTAACACCTGCCAAATTCCATGCCTCGTACGGCGGGAAGCTTGAAAACTAGAATTTCGATATCACCCGATTCACCCCCCGCCGTGCGGGAGACAACTTCTAACATTGAAGGGCGCTTTGGTCATTTAAACAAGGGCAAAATAGTCACAAAACAAATAAGGTTCTCAGTTTCAGTAAGTTCTCAACTTCTCTCATCAACCATGACAACAGCATTTATATTCTAATTTTTCCCAGCACCAAACAAACACTCCACCTAACTTATAAACTTTCTCTTTGTTTTCTCGGAAAATCAAAAACTAAAAATCTGGATTATTATTTTCCTTGGAAAATAATTCAATATCCGCATTTGCATGCAGGTTAGTCACACTTTCACGTGTTTCTTATGCTTGATTTTACTCTAAAGATGGAACTGTATGTGCTTGAAATTTCGTTCTTTTTTGTGAATTAGGGTTTCGGTTTGAATTCTCTGTGATTGCGTAATGTGCGTGAGTATTGAGTGTTTTCTGGTGTTGTTTGTGTGTGATTTAGGGTTTTGAGCATCTGACAATGCCAATCTGAAACGAAATATTTTCAGAGTTGAAGGCATGGCAAACGAGACTCGACCTAGTCGAAGCGTTAAAGACGACGAGAGTAACAATTCGAAAGTGAGGCAAAGCAGTGGTAAAGAATCGACTACCTCCGCTGGCTCTGCGGCAACGTCTGGGTTAAGAAGGTCTGTTAGAGAAACTTCATCGTCGAAGAGGACGAAGGTTCCGAGCCCTAGTCCTCCGATTATTCGGAAATCTGAGCGGCTTGAGGAGAAGCGTACGCCGATTCAGAGGAAATCTGAGAGGATTGAGAAGAGGGAAACGCTGAGTTCTCTTAGGAGATCTGTTAAGAGTAAGAAGATTACCAAGTCGAGTTCTTCTGGATCAAAGAAATCTGGGAAGAGCTCAAGCTCATCTGTGGCGAAGCCGAAGAAGGAAAAGAAGGAGAAGAGTGTGAAGGAGTTGACAATGGAAACTAAAGAGTTAGGGAAAAGTGTAGAAGAGGATGAATCTGTTGCTGAACCGGTGAAAAAAAAGCGAATGGATGCTCGGGCTTATAGGGCATTGTTCAAAAAACAACCAAAGAGGGTCAATGCTGCAGGTAAAATGAGTTTTTTCTTTTGTCTGTGTTCATTTATGGGGAGTAAGTAAGTAGATTATTGTTAGTACTAGGCATTAGTGGAGTGAAAGCACCAGAAACTTCTGTATTGTTTGCTTGTGTAAAACTGTATTGTTATAATCAAAATGCTGAATAGGTTAACTTGCTCATTTGTATTCTTTTTTGCTTGAGTTGTAGCGCATCACGAGGAGCAGAATAGGCTGGATAAGTTCTCCCAGGGAGGTAGCAGCAATCGTGGGGGTGGCGAATGTAGTAGAAGGCAGGAGGAGGAACTGGCAGAGGAATCTTTGGTGGGATTGGATTCTAGTGTACACAAATTTGCAAAGGGAAAATTAGAAGATAAAAGTGGAGTGGAATTGTCCCACCCAAGCCAGAGGCATATCTCTTCTGCTGAAAGTTGCAGGTCCGATGATGGAGATGGCATGGAAGTTTCTCAGAGTGGTGATTCTCTGTCATTCAATAATGCCATGGCCAAAGTGATGAGTGATGGTCCTGAAAGGGTACAGGCAGATTGTTTTGTAAAGGAAAATTTACAGACACCTGAGTTGATAGATTCCACTCTGAAAGGAGGTTCACTTGACGGTGACTCAGGAAAGTGTCAGGAAGTCGTACCTGTAAATAATAAAAAAAGAAAGTCAGTGGAAATGGGTTCTGATACTTCTGCTATAATTGCAAGAAAAGATACCTGCACCCCAATGGCTGATGCCATCTCTTCAATGCCACCTGCGTGTGAAAGAAATGATACTGTTGAGACATGTGGCACATGTTTTAAGAGGCAAAGGTGCTTATCTGTTATCCGTTTTTTCTATGGGTGGCAGTTCGCAAAATTCTTACTGTTAATTATGTCAATCACTGTGTTTATTTGTATATATGCTTGCTATTACTACAAGTAAGATGTGTGGATTTTGAATTCCATTCGTTATTGTCATCGCATTTAGCATGCGATATTATTTTGTGGAATTTTGAAACTTTTGGAAGTTGACTGATGCTCACTGCCTTCTACTTTGGACAACTTGTGGAAGTTGTCTGATACCAAAAATCTTTAATCATTAGTTTCATTGTTAGTGTATAATTGAGCCATTGAGCTTTAGCTTGAATGGCACCTCCCCCACTCCTCCCTTTGTTAGGGCAAGGTGGAGGGTTAGGTCATGGACAGAAGACCCCCTAGTGTGTGTAACTTACCAATAAAAGAATTGCTAGTTTATAATTGAAACAGAACTGTAAAATTGGCATTTTAAGTAGTTCTTTGTTGATGTCTATAAATTGTGATATAATTGTGTATGCTTGTTCTGGATTATATTGCTACAGATTTGCTCAAGTCAGGTGGCAAACAAGTGGTTATCCAGGCGATTTTATGCCATTCCTTAAAATATATACATCCCTGTATGTTTTTGCTTTTCATTTATCTTGCATGTTTTGCAGAGTAGATCATGATTCGATAAAGCCAGAGTTCTGCTCTTGCAACAAGAAGTTGAGCCAGGGGTTGTGTGACATTTCCATTAATAAGGTCGGTTTATTTTCATTTACAGAAAAAAGAAGGAAAACTTCTGTTTATTTTTCTTTATTTTCCTGTTCTTTTCTCTGTACTTCCAGTTCTTTTTTTTCCCAGATTCCCTTGGCCTTCCCCTTATATGGAAGATAGAAATGATTATTATGAACTCTATACATCTCTTTGTTGGCCTGGCTTTATAGATGAAAACTAAATGTACTCAAATATGAAATTTTTGCTCCTTTTCTGCCTATGCTTTGATATCGTACTTCTTTGTCCTTGTATCTCTTTTCCTGGTGATTAGTATGTGTATCATTTTTTTTTTTGATAGATAACAAAAAACTTTTATTAATAAAAAAGCCAACCCAATACATTGGAAATGTACTAAAGGGACAAGACTCAAGAACCCAGATTACAAAAATAAATTAAAACAGGAGGGGAACAACATGAATATGTCAGCAATACTAAACTCCATTCAAGGAGGGTAAAAAAGAAAGCAGACTAAATCTGGAGAATAGACCCCGTCAATAGCCTTCAAAACATCTAGCATTCTTCTCCCCTGAAATCCACCACATCAAACAGTGCGGTACAAACCTCTAGATAGCTAGATTTTGATACTGATACTGACTGAACTTTCCTTGCCATGAAGCTAAAACTCAATAACCCTGTGTGGCATAGCCCAATGAATGCCAAACAACTCATAGGCTATAGGGCAGTGAAGAAGAAGATGGTACCGATTGCCCATACCTCTTACACATATAGCACCAATCAAGAACTGCAATATGCACCAACCACCCCATTCATTTCCATATTTTGCCTCTATAACCCTCCTCCATACGGCATCTCTCTCCATTCCATATCTCCACAACCATTTGCTTAACAAAGCTGAATTAGACCTTCTTAAACACCGAATACCTAACTCGCCATGCTGCACTGGCTTGCAAAGCTTAGACCATTTCATTGGAGGTGTTTTTGGGTTGTCACCAATACCACTCGGAAGGAAATCTCTCTGTAATATCTCCATACGTTTAGCCACCTTCACTAGAATAGGGAGAAGAAAGAGGAAATAAGTAGGTGAACTGGAGAGAGTACTTTTAATAAGAGTTAGCTTATCCCCCCTTAGATACATACAACCTCCCTTAGATAAATAAGTATGTGTATCATTGTCCTTTCAAGATGAGTTGTATATGTCATTTTATTTTAGGGACAGGTGCTTCCATCTTATTGTCAAAAAAGCAGCTGATTGAATTGTTTCCCTTGTTTTTGATGATATGATGGAGGCACTCATCTTTTTTATTGATGTAGGAAAAATTGGTGAATTTTGTCATCTGCTTGTGGTGGTATAAGGTTTAAGAAGGGTTAGGGTTCAATAATGTATATGGGTTCACTAAAAAAGGGAAGATATTTGATTTTTTGTTGAAACCTTATTGTATCTATAAAAAGAAAAAGAGAAGAAAATATAAGATACTTAGGATCTCCTTGAAAATTGTATGCTTGACTAACAAAATTATAGTTTGCCCTTGAATACAAAATTGACCATAACTTGTTAAATGAAAAACCACATTACAAGTTGATTTTTTTTTTGGATAAGTAAGAAAGATGTATATTCAGAAAGCTGCCTCATGCAAAAGGAGCATAAGGCAGACCAAAGATTACAAAAAGAGAAACGAAAAAACAAAGAAAAAGCTAATTACAAAGGAGAGAACTAAGGGACAAAGGGAGATAATCACTAGAGGTGAGTCCTCAATCCCTAGACCAGTCAAAAAGGGAGCCATTGAAAGAAGCAAGCAATTGGTCATTTGAGCTTTCCATGTCCTCAAAAGTCCACCAATTTTGCTCTTTCCAAATACACCACATTAAACACAACGGAACTAAATTCCAAATGCTAGATGAGTGCTTTTCAAATCAATTCCACCAACCAAAGAGAGTATCTACAACCGACCTTGGCAAGACCCATGAAACCATGGGGCACATGTGACTAGACCTGTAAAACCATGTGACTTTTTCTTCAATTGGACTTCACAGTTCACACATGGGCCCCATAAAAGAACTCTTGAATGGACAAATTTGCGAAGTTGTAACAAATTGCCATTCATGGCTGTATCACTTGTCTAGTGCTCAGTGATTGGTTACACTTGGTTCCCTAGAGGTTTAAAAAAGTGAGTTACAGATCTGATACGGTGAATTTATACGCATTTGTCTTCTCTAGTTGTTTTGAAGCCTCTAAGAAATAGTATTGTACAATTTTAAATAAAGATCCTAATTGCCAGATTTGTTGCTGTTTTTATGATACTGCTGTGGTAGTTTTGATTGCTTATGGGGATCAAGCTGATCTGAACATGTCTGTGAGCACATCAACATAAATTTACCTCTAAAGCTATTGATACCTAGCACTGAAATTGCTCATCAATGTAGTACCCCCTCCCACACCCCCCCCCCCCCCCCCCCCCCCAACCACCACACACACACAGTCACACACACACACACACACATAAAAAAAAAAAAACCAAAATAGCAGATGATCCTTTATCTTCTTATCTTTATTTTAGGAAGTATTCTTTTTTTCTTTTCACCATAATTAAAGTCCTAGTTTTCCTCTTTGATCTACTTATTTCAGATCTTGCTGAATTATTTTTACTTATCAAATAGGTGGGATATGTCGTCACAATTTACTTATGAATTTACTGGATGATTTAAATGTATTGCATTAGGATAGAGGGAAACCTGGAGACAATGTTACAGTTGGTTATTCTGGAAAGCGCAACGATTATTTGCAGCAAAAGGAATCTTCTGTAGATCTTCAAAGAGAAAGTGACCAAAATATATGCCTTTCTTGCAAGCTTGGCGGGAAGCTATTGTGGGTAACCTTTTTCAATTGGTTTATATATCATTATGATTGGAATCTATGCCTATTGTTTTTCTATTTCCATGCCTGATGCCTCTGCCAATTTAATAGATGTTTTCTTGTTAATGTAGCTATGTACACACTTATGCAAATACATACTTTTTGTTGTAATCATATCTTTTAAGTTAATTTTCAGGTGCTGTGAAGGAAGAGGCTGCAGAAGAAGTTACCATCTTTCTTGTCTAGATCCTCCTTTGGAAGATGTTCCCCTTGGAGTTTGGCACTGTCCTGTGTGTGTGAGGAAGAAGATAGAAGCAGGTGTACATTCTGTATCAGAGGGTGTGGAGTCAATCTGGGATGAAAGAGAAGTGGAGGTGTTAGATGTTGATGGTATGGGCAAAATACTAGATAACTCAGGCTTTCTTGTTAATAGTTTGCTTAATCTTTAACATGTGCTCCAAAATTTTGTTAATTGATTTTGAATCATTTTCTTAAAGTTCTAGTCATGCTCTGCATTCATACTGCTCTGGGTGGTCATGATGGTTTCTGATAATGTTGATTGGCCTTATGGTACTTGGTTTTAGGTTTGCAAAAGCAGAAGCAGCTTTTTGTTAAATACAAAGGTCTGGCTCATGTTCATAATTGTTGGGTGCCAGAAAGTCAACTGATTCTTGAAGCTCCATCTCTTGTTACGAAATTCAACCGAAAACACCAGGTTTCTTATATCTTTAGATGCAATGTTGTTGTTGTTGTTGTTTTTGTTTTTGTTTTTTTCTAAATTTTAATTTTATTATATTTTTTATTATTAATTTTTATAATTTAATTAATTAATTTTTTATAAATAAAATTAATTAATTAATACTTTAAAGCTCCTGGGCTTCATCCTTCCATCCTCCCCTTCTTAAATTTAAAATGTTAAAATGAGAAAATGAGAAAAAGAGAAAATAAGAAAGAAAGAAAGAAAACCTTTGGGCCATGTGGGTGAATTTGGTAAGGAGGTAGGATGGAGGATGATTTCTAAGTACTCGAGCTACCTTAGGAGTTAGAATACTACTTTTCGGATGGGCTTGGGAGTTCACTTATTGGCTTTATTCTCTCTTCTATCCTCAAAATAACTTAGCAAAACATACCAAAAAAAAAAAAAAAAAAGAAGAAAAAAGAAAGTAAACTTTGTTATGAATAGGAAGAGGGTTTGGAAATTCTTGATTCCAACTCTCTTGCTATTCATTTCTTATATAGTTAAGGGTGGTTGCAATAAGAAAATGAATATTCTTGCATGGGACAGCTGGTAGGGACACATCACCACTAGAAACTTAATTACCCTTTCTAGAAGAGTACCACCTATACAACACAAGAGTACAACCCATAAAATCATCTTTCTATTTCTCTAACAAACTTAGGCCTTCTGGATGAACCTTGCGTCATGAAGGAGGAAGGATGAGTGCTAGTATATAGGTGCTTAAACTACCTTAGGAGTTAGGATACTATTTTTGGGGTATGCTTGGAAGTTTGCCGATGGGCTTTATCCTGTCACTCTCGAATTAACTTTAAAAAGTAAAATGAAAGAATTAAAGAAAGAAATAGAGAATAAAATTTTCTGGCCACATAGGTGAATAATTGGTTGGTGGGGGAGGGTGCTTACTAGCATGTGCCAATGTAGTGGAGAGACAGTAGATCACCTTTTGATCCATTGCAGGGAGGCTTGTCAGCCGTGGAGTTTTATTTTTAGATCTTTTGGAGTCTCTTTGGTTTTGCCAGAGAGAGTGATAGACCTCTTGTTTGGGTGAATAAATTAGTTAGGAAAGCATTTGTCGAGCTATTTGGAATTTGGTGCTGCTATGTTTGATGTGGTGCATTTGGAGGGAGCATAACAATCTTATGTTTGAGGATGTGGAGAGCTTAGAGGACCTACTCCTAGCCTCTATTGTTGGCAATCTATTTGATTGCTCTTGAGCTTGAGGACTCATATCTAGTGATTTCCTTCCTAGTGTTTTCCAAACTAATTCCTCTGACCAAACAAAAGATCTCTCACACACCTCCGGTAAGACCCAGGAGATACCGAAAGATCTAAATACAAAATACCACAATTGATAAGCTTCCGTGCAATGAATCAAAAAATGATCCTACCCCTCCCCACTACACTAACAAACGCAACACTGTTCCATTATAGTATATCCTCTCCTTGTAAGATTGTCACAAGTAAGAATCTTCCCCCATACCGTTGTGCAAACGAAAAGAGACTCTGTGGAGCCTTCACTCCCCAAATACACTTCCAAGGGAAGGTGAAGACGGAGGACCCCCACAAAATATCACAAAAAGAACGAATGTCGAACTCCTAATTCTTCCTCAACCTCCAAAGCTCTAGTGCGTCCAATATCTACCTGGTAGTCCGAGGGAAATGATAACTCAATAGATGAAGAAAATCAGCCACCAAATCCACCTCTCAATCATTAACGTCCTGAGAGAACTGTGTATCCCACATATGTATCTATTGCTGTTTGGAATGTTGTGTTAGAAATATTAGAGAAGCAGGTTGCTTATAAAAAAAAAAAGATCAGAGAGGCAGTTGGTTGGGTGAAAGAGGTTGTATTTGTCTAAAGGAGGCCACTTTTTGCTTCTCAGACGTACTTTAGCTAGTTTACCTACTTATTTCTCACCTCTATTCAATATTTCATTATACTTGTCTAATAGGATTTGAGAGGGATCCAATGCAACTTCTTGTGGGTTGGGGAGGATGATTAGGCGATATTTCGTTTACTAAGTTGGGATAATGTGTGCTCTCCTATTGAATATGGGGTTTAAGGGTTTGACGAGTTACCTCATTTAATCAAGTCTTGCTGGGTAAGTGGTTATAGAGATATGGAGTTGAGAGCAACTTTGGCGTGGTGTCATTAACCCAACATATGGGGAACATTGCGGTGATTGGTCTATGGCAGTAGTGTGGAGACCTCATAGTTGTAGTTTGTGGAAAGGCATTCAAGTTGGTTGGATAGATTTTCTGCTTTTGCATTTTTTAGGCAGGGGAATGGAAAAAGAATTAGGTTTTGGCATGATGTCTGGTGCAGAGATTTTTCTTTGAACGTCTTGCACCCTGAGTTATATTCTATTGCATTGGATAAGCATGGTTCAGTGCATTTGTTCATTATGTTTGGAGAGGGTAGTAGCTGGTATTGAATTATTTATTCATTAGGAACTTTTTTGATTGGAACATTCAAGGGGTGAATGGCTTGATATATATATTTTTTGATTAGTAATAAGTTTTATTGATATCAAAAAAGGAATACCCCAGTACATAGGGAGTGTACAAGGGGTAAACAAATCAAGTACAAAAATTACAAGAATCAAGGAAATCAATAAAAGAAGGGCATGATTGGTTTTGCATGGCAACCAACCAATCCAATAAAGTTCTAAAGAAAAGTAACTTAAGGTCTAGTATGGATCTCTCATTATCCTCAAAGCACCTACTATTTCTCTCCTTCCAAAGACACCACATTAAGCAATTGGGAACAATTAACCAAATATAACCATTTCGATGATGACCAAACTTGCCTTCCCAACACGCTAGGAAACCCAAAATGGATTGCGGCATAACCCAGCTTACTCCAAATAAACTCAAAACTATAGATCACAGATCCATAATAACTAGACAATGAAGAAAGAGATGGTCAACTAATTCACCATTACATTTGCACATGTAACACCGATGATATATTTGATTTACTCTAAGCTGATTGTTGAAAGGAATGAGGATTGTGTTGTTTGGAACCCAGATGGGAAAGGCCAGTTTAGTGTTAGATCTTGTTATGCATGTTTGAGACATGCACCCACATCTACAATCCCTTGGAAAGGTGTCTGGGTTGGTAAGGTTCAACATAAGGTAGCTTTCTTTGTATCAACAGCAACGGAATTCCCATATTGACCATGGACAACCTTATTAAACGAAAGCTAATGGTTGTTATTAGATATATAATTTTTGAAGTCTTTGTTAGTTGGGACATTGTTTGGGTGGTCTTGTTTTTGGGTTTTACGTAGTGTATTTCCATATTTGATTTCCTGCAATTTGCTTCTGTTTCTTTTTGATTTGTTTATATTTGTTTCAAGTACAGTTTGTTCATCATCGTGAACATGATGTACTTTTTTATTAATGAACATATCTATTACCTATCAAAAAAAAAAAAAAAAAGAAAAAGAAAAGAAAAGAAAAGAAAAAGAAACAGTTGAGCACTTGTTACTGCACTGTCCTATAGTTAGATAACTTTGGTCTTTTGCACTTACGACCTTTGGAGTCATTTGGGTGATGCCAAGCCAAGTGATATATTTGTTGACCCTTTGGAGAGGATGTTTGGGCTTCACTGAAATAATCTTGTGGCAAGCTAATCAGCATTGCATTGTGTGCACTATATGTAGGGAGAGGAACCCCCGGACGTTTGAGAATAGAGAGCAATTTATGCAAGAGATTAGGGCTAGTTTTTGAGATCTTTGCATATTGTACTTCGATTGGGCCCATCGGGGGAATGCCATGTATTTCCATTGTTGATTTTTTGGACCACATTAGTGTTTGTATGTAATTCTTTAAGGGCACTTGAATTTGAGTATTCATTCCTTCTAATAAAGTATTCAATTTACATATTAAAAAAAAATAATGTGTGTATTTTTATTTTTGATAAGTAATGGAAATTTTATAGATATCAAAAAAATATTCACCAAAGTATACATGGAGTATAAAATGGGGACTATCAATCAATCACGCAAATTACATGAATCTATCAAATCAATAATAGACCAAAAAGACTAACTATGCAAAACTAACATTCAATCTATCAAATTTCTAAGGAAAAATAATTTGAGGTCAGGCGTGGTTTTCTCTGTATCTTTGAAGCTCCGGTTGTTCATCTTCCTCCACAGACACCACATCATGTAGTGTGGGGCAGCCATCCACAATTGACCATTCCAGTGATGCCACCTGTCATATGGAGAAGTTAACCATTTGGTGCAACCACGGTTTTTGAGACCAAACTTTTATTGTATAGAATATGATATGATTTTTTAAAATTTTTTATGATAGAATTTTAGTTGGAGTATAATTTGAAACGATTTGAAACTTAGTTTATAGAGTTTTACTTGGAATAAACTATTATAATGTTAAATCATATATTAAATTTCTTAAAATTTTGGTAATAGAATTTTAGTTGGAGCAGAGTTTTAAATTTTTTGGAACTTATGTAAATGAGTTTTAGTCAGAACAAACTATCCTAACAATTAAATCATCACTTGCTCCTTTGGTAATAGAGCTTCATTTGTACTGAATTATCTTAATAAATAATTAGAGTGTAACCACTTGTCATAGAGAGAAGATAGCCACATGGAACAGCCACGGCTTTGAAGACCCAAATTTTATTATATAGTATATGATTTTTGTTGTCTTTTTCACTCTGATATTGATAAGTCGAAACAAATTGGATAATTGATTCCATCATATGTGTTTGTTCTTCAGGTTGTGAAGTGGAAGCAAGTATGGACATTGCCACATCGTTTGCTGCAAAAAAGATTGTTATTGTCTCCCAGAGAGTGTGATAAATATCGTAAGGGGCCTGCTGGTGATAATCTAGGTTGCCATTATGAATGGCTTGTGAAATGGCGCTGTCTAGATTATGAGCATGCTACATGGGAATTGGAGAATGCTTCATTTTTATGTTCACCTGAAGGTCTGGGCCTTATTAGAGATTATGAAAATCGTCGCAGAACTGCAAGGTCAACTTCTAGAGTAGATAAGGTGCTCCCAGAAACAAGACTACATTTAAATTATCTTATTTTTTGTTGATGCTTTATCTTCATGAAATTTCTGTAACATTTATATTTATAGATGCCTATCTTTGAATATGTATGCATTTAAGTTGTTCTTTGGCTACTGTTTTTATTCATGAATATATGACCCCAAGGACCTACTCTGTCCTAAATCTTTTTTTTTTTTTTTTTTTTTTGGTCTTAAATTATTAGTAGCGAAATATACCCTAACCACCTAATTATCAAAAAATAAAAATACCAAAAAAAGCCTAACCTCCTTACAAATAAATCAATAGTAGAGAGGGACGCCAAGGGGATTCTTGGGTTGTAAGGTGTGTTCCTCATCTATCACTTATCTTGAATTGCTACTATGGTTCTCTTTAAGTCTAGGTTAGTTTCGAATGTTTTAATGGAAAGAATGAATGGGGATTAGCAAGGTGGAAGAAGATACAGATCCAGGGGAGTTATTTTCATTAATAGTTCTCTCTAATATGCCTTCCTATTTTGTTTACTTTTCCTGTTAAGCTGGCTAATAGATTGTAGAAATGGGATTTAGGGAGGTATTGGGAATGAGCAAAATACCTTTTGGTTGAAAATTACTTGTTTATCACTTTAGATGGGGTTTGGGAATTAGAAAATTACTTGTTTATCACTTAAGACAGGAGGTTTGGGAATTAGAAAAATTGAGTGTTTTCAGCCAAGCTTTCTAGGAAATTGGTGACGGTGTATGCCCGGGAATGAGATCAACTTTGGAGACGTCTAGTGAAAGTTAATTATGTTGAAGATTGGGGTAAATGGACATCTGCTTTAGTAGGATGCAGTCATGTTGTGGGTTAATGAAAGAAAATTAAGATATTTTCATGATCTGTCAGATTTCCAATTGGTGATGGGAGATGAGTTTGTTCCTGCCATGGCATGTGATGTGTAAATGAATACAATATCTAATTTCCATTTCCTGGTAGCTGCAGATAGAAACACCTTGGAAGCGTCATCTATGGGGATAACAGGACAGATAGTGCATTGGAGTCCTATTTCTATAGGCATAGCATTCTTTTGGAAGACTATTTAATTGAAAGTAGCTTTCTATGTTGCCTTCAACTTTGGGAAAATTCTTAGCTAATATGTTTGAGGAAGGGGATTATAGTGGAATGGTGTTGTATGTGTGGTCAAATGGTGAAATTGCAGATCATCTATTACTTAATTGCCCACTTGTAGGGGACGTGGACCTGTGGTTGCTAATAGTTATGCTATTTGGTGTCAAATGGGTTATGCCAATGACAATGTTTTCTTGTATTGATTGTTGGAGTTGGAAGCCAAGAATATTTTGAAGTAAGGTGTGGGATGTAATGACGTTGTCTTGTGTGGAGTATATGTTATGAGGCAGGAAGACGGACTTTTGAAGGAGTTGAGCTTCCTATTGACATGCTCAACCTTTTGTTTTCGAGAATGTACTGACGTTGTCTTTGTGGAGTATATAGCATGAGACAAGAAGAAAGACTTTTGATGGGGTTGAGCTTCCTATTGACATGCTCAACTTATTGTTTTTGAGAATGATAATTCATGGGACTTTTTTTTTTTGTGTGCATTTACCAATAAAAAAAATTCCATCTTCACTGGAGTTTTGGGATTCTTTACACTTCCAATTGTAATATTAGTGGGTGTTTGAGTACACACCCTATGTACTCTAGCTATGAATTTTTTATTATTCCATGAATTTATATATACTTATCAAGTAATAGGGGAGAAGAATTAGGGGAGAGGAAAGGGAGAATCCCACCAAAATACTTGCTTGATTTATTAATTTATATAAGATTCTTTGGAAATTACTAAGTGAATGAGGCATACATGTGTTAGTCAACTTTTTTTTTGGGGGGGTGGGATATTAATTTTTCATTATCTGCATGGTATAACACTGCAAATCTAAGACTATTAGATGCAAAGAGAGATACACAGATAAACGTAAACTTGTATTGATAGCTCTTGTGCAAGGTTTTTATATTGAATTATTTGCAAAAGTTAAACTTTTGCTTTTCCAGGATGAGTTGGGAAACTATATCTTCAATTTTATATACACACATGCACAGACAAACACATATAATATATATATATATATATATATATATATATATATATATATATAACCCAAGCTTGTTACATAACGTATCCAAATGAGCCTTACCCAATGGTTTAGATAACACGTTGGCAATTAGGATTCTTGTGGTAACATATGGAGTAACAGTTTCAGTTTCACCGCTCCTCTTTATTTAAACAAGAAGGCAATCTACCTCTTCAAGTTTGGTCCGTTCATGAAATACTGGATTGGAAACAATGTGGATTGTTGCGTTGTCACAGAACATAATCAGAGGCAGTTGCACATCAAACCTTAATTCCTTTACAAGATGCTTAATTTTACAAGTTCACATTATGTGTGAGCCATAGTTCTACACTTGGCCTTTCCACTAGATCTGGACATAATAATTCGCTTCTTACTTTTCTAAGTGATCAAGTTTTCCCCAAGGAAAGAGCAATGTCTTGTAGTAGATCTCCTGTCTGAGGGTGATCCTGCCCAGTCTAAGACTATAAAGACTTCTACAAACAAATGAAGATTGACTCTATCTATACATCCACATCCTAGATCAGCCTTAAGACATCTCACAATTCGGGCAACCTCTTAAAGTGGAAGACAAGATCCTGTTGAGTACTGACTCATAACACTAATAGGAAAGAGTAATATGTTGTAGTAGATCTCCTATCTGAGGGTGATCCTGCCTAGTCTAAGACTATAAAGACTTCTACACACTAATGACCATTGACTCTATTTTATACATCCATGTCCTAGATCAGCCTTAAGATATCTCACAATTTGGACAACCTCTTAAAGTGGAAGATGAGGTCCTATTGAGCACTGACTTAGCACCAATTGTAAGAATATATCTTGGAGAGCATAACACTAATTGCAAAGGATATATCTAGGTGAGTAATGGTGAGATGGTTTAACTTAGCAACCAAATGCTGATTCCTTCAAGTTTAAGGAGCATTTAATAGACTCTAGAACTCCTTTTTAGTTACTGGATTGGGATTTCTACTTATAAAAAAATCCCAACATAAACGAATGAGAATTTTAAATTAGAAATTGCCTCTTACTTATTAATTTGAATTTATTCCTTTGATGTTTCTTGTTATCCATGTTATTTGTTTCTTGTCCTTTCCATCTGTCTAACTTTTCTTCTTGATTATAATCGACTACCTGCAGATGGCACAGAGAGAAAGAAGTTCCTCAGATAAATTGTCGCAGATGACAGCTGGAGGTTCACCTGGATTTGACAATAATTATCAAGACTACGTTAACAAGCTACGTGAATCTTGGAACAAATGCCAGAATGCAGTTGTTATTGATGATCAGGTGAGTTAATCAACAATACTGTTCCAAATCTGATTTTGGTCAGATGTTTTGGATTTTTTAAGAGGTATGCAATCTGGTGACCTGATAATTTTCCAAATATGATTCGTCTGTTAGTTACAGGATTTGATTTGAATGTATGGGTCATTCTGATATGATATCAACCTGATGAAACTTATGATGAATATAATTTTTTTGAAGTGTATATAGAAATATGATGTATGATGTCATGAATATTGGCTAGAATAATATATATATATATATATATATATATTGGATAGCATCATATGATTCATATTCTTCCTTGCACATGTGATGAATGTTTTCTTATGCACTTTTTTGATAATGTTGTTGGGTGGTTTTGCAATTGTTCTGTTCCTTTAGAAGGCCTTGAAAATTTTGTGCATTAGAATGCGCTTAGTTTCATGAGGTACAAGGACTTCTTATGCCTCATTAGTGATGCGAGTATTAATTTAGTTTTGTTTAATTTAGAAGTCAATTGTATTTTTTTTACTATTAGTCTATTGGAATTATTTTAGGTCATATTAATTGTTAGATTATTAGTATTTTATTACTTTCCCAAAGTTAACTTATTTATTAAATTCAATAATTGGATTTCATAAGTCAATTAGAATTTTGGTTAAGTTATAGTAGTCTATATAAGCACACTATTGTACTTCACTAGACACCCTTTACAGGTAAGTTGGTATGCTTGATTAATAAAATTTCCGCTAAACGAATTTCATCTTTACCTAAAAAAAAAAAAAAAAAAAATAATAATTTTCTGTTAAAACTTTCTGCTGTTACTGCAAGCAAACAATAGTTGTTGATTCCTAGGTTGTTCTTTCTTGTTTGGTGTCAATTCCAGACAAGCCTAGGTCCTAATTCCTAGGCTATTTTATTTTTCTGCTCTTTAATTTTCAGAGTTGCATCAGTTTTGGTTTTGTCCTCGTCACTCAGCTCTCGCTGCCTGTCTTTTTTCTGTTCCTTGCAATACAAATTTGTTTATGCTAAATTTGTTATTTCATTGAATAATTTGTCCTGATTTCATATATATATATATATATTTGGTTTTATAGATGAATTTTCATGTGCATTGGTTCTGATAATTCTGTTTTTGCAGGAACGCATTGTGAAGGTGATTGCGTTTATGTTATCTTTGCAGCCTGATGCCCATCAGCCATTTCTCATCATCTCAACTTCCACAGCACTATATTCTTGGGATCATGAGTTCTTGCGTTTGGCACCATCTCTCTATGTTGTGGTTTACAATGGAAACAAAGATATGCGGAAATTTATCAGGACACTAGAGTTCTATGAGGATAGCGGTTGCCTATTGTTTCAAGTACTTATAACCTCACCAGAAGTTATAATGACGGTAAATCTTTACAGCTTGCTTGAGTGCATAGCTTTGAAAAATTGTACTGGACTTCAGGAGTGACAAGTTGTCCTAAGAATTAGTTCTCCCATTAGTTAATGTGAACCTGGTTACTTATGCATATAAAAAAGAAGTTAATATGGATTAATGGATTCTATTTATTTATTTTTTTAAATATGCATGCTGTTTACACCCTTCCTGTTCTGATAAATGGACATCCAAAGTTGTTGTAGCTGGTGCTACTTTCTAGAAAGTCACCAGGATAATAAGTTTTCCTTGATTCATCAAGGAAAAAATGCCACAGCCTCACATTTTTCAAATTTCTCTATCCATGAGCATGTCAGCCAAGAGCCATGTAGCTTGATTGGTACCTCCCCATGCACAAAGTGCGTTTAGGGATTTAGGGGGGGAAAGAGTTTAAGTTGCGGGGTTAGCAGCATATTGTAACTATCTAAAAAAAAAAAAAAAAACTACATAGAGATCATTAATGGCTCTACTAAACAGTTTGTTTCACGATTTTTACTTATAAAAAAAAAAAAAACCTATCCATGAGCATGTCTTGTTGACCTCCTTTGTTCTGCAGGATCGTGATATGTTAGAATGCATACGTTGGGAAGCAATAGTAGTTGATGAGTGCCAACGTTCTGTAATTTCTTCACATTTTGAACATATTAAGATGTTGCATACTGATAGGAGGCTTCTTCTTCTCAATGGTCAATTAAAGGTTTGTTTCTTGTATTTTGTTTTTAGTGGATATAAGGCACACTCTTGCACATATAATCTCATAGGTTTGCTCATGCAATGCTACTGGATTTTGCAGGATAGCAAAGATGAATATCTTAAGTTGCTTTCTGTGCTTGACTCTCCGGGTGATTTGAATACTGATGATGTTTCAATAGCTAGTTCCAATGAAAATGTCTATAAATTGAAGGAAAGGTTGTCGAAGTATATTGCATATGGATGCATGTCAGACTCTTCTAGGTTTCTAGAGTACTGGGTACCGGCACAGTTAACTAATGTGCAGCTTGAGTTGTATTGTGCTACTCTACTCTCAAAGTCCATGGCACTTCGCTCATTTTCAAAGAATGACTCTGTTGAGGCTCTCCGTGATATTCTTATTACTACCCGGAAGGTTGGCTTGTTGAACTTGTTGCGTTAATCCTGTGGTTGCATGAGATCTAGATGTTATTCCATTATAACTTTGTAGTCCAACAATTTAGGTGTTTCTTTTTCTTTGTACAGTCCCAAGATTATATCACAAACTTAACAAGTTTTGTATTTTTTTATATGCCAATATTGCATGGGTCTGGCTATAGATCTGCATCATAACTGGTGTTTTACTATCAAATCCAGTGAAAATACATAATATAGGGAATTTCTAAAGGTGGAATTTGATTCTATCTTTTGCTATTGGTAATTTGAATTTTAAAGTTGTGGTAAGTTGGTTCCAAAAAAGTTCTTCAATCATGAATTTTTATTTAATTGTTCATCTGTAATTTTATAAATCTGAGTTTGATATTTCTAATGTTCTTTGCATTTTTAAATCTGAAGTGGTGCTCCTCTATGCTTTTGAATGAAAGTCGTGAGAAAATATTGTCTATATCCCTGAAAGCTGAGTTATGCAGTATTTGTTTGCAGTCTAGTCAGAAGAATGATAGCCCTTAATGATTTTTAATGTTTTCTTGAATTTCGCTTAAATTGTATTTCTTGGCAGTGTTCTGATCATCCCTATGTTGCGGATCCATCCCTCCAAGAGTTACTAACTACAGGCCTTCAACCAGTTGAGTATTTAGATGTTGGAATAAATGCAAGTGGCAAGCTACAACTTCTTGACTTGATGCTTATGGAGATAAAAAAACGAGGTTTAAGGGCACTTATTCTTTTTCAGGTACACATTTTATTGACTGACTTGTGCCTTTGTTACTTGTTATTCTCCTCTGTCCCTTCAAGTAATTCTATCTGCTTTAGTAGTGTTGGTACTATGTTACTGATATGCACTTGATTACTGCTGTGTACCAACATGTTGTCATTTTGCCTGAAGATGTCAAATGTTGATCTCATCTGAAAAAACCGTGAAAAAATAATTATTCATTCTTTGATTGAGGAATCGATTTCCTATTTCAAACAGACAATCTGAGTTTTGCACGATATTCAGTGACTGAGGGAAAAAATAATGATAATCAGATTTTCATTTGGGGTTTCAATTACATGGAGATATCGATATCTAAAGCAGGATGCAAGAGGCTCTTGAAAAAATAGGTCTAAAGACCAAGAAAATTGTTAATTTTGGTTTTGGTTGTTTGAATGCAAATTTTAACAAATTTACCGTTGGATTAGATTTTCTTATACTGTACATGGTTGCACAATTCCTATATAATCTAAAATTAATAACGATGTTATCATTCAAATTTTAAATTTCAAGTTTTTCTATTTAAAATTGTGCATAAAAGATGTGTTTCTAGATCGAATAGTAAATAACATCTGATTAACACGAAACTTGATATGAGTGTTAGGAACATAGAGAATATGTAATCCAATGGTTTGGGGGGGGGGGGGGGGCACTTGGTACTCCAAGTTGCGAAGAGGTTTGCATGAGTGTGGTTTGTGGTGAGGTATACGGATGGGGTGGGAGAGTTTTAGCAAGTTTATTTATTTTGAGATTGGGTTGGGGAGTAGGGTCCGGTTTTGGCATGGTTGCTGGTGTGGGGTACAACAGTTGAAAATAACCTTTCTGATATAATTTGAGATTGCTACTTATAAGGAGGCATCTATGTTGATTTGTTATTGAGTCATACGGTGGAGGAAGGGTGGAGTTGGGATGTACGGTTTTAACGTGGTTTTAACAATTGGGAAATGGAATTGGTGGGGCCCTGCCTTGGAGTCACTGAATCCTCCAAATGAGGAAGGGGTTAGCATGAGGTGGGGGTTGAAGTTGAAGGGGGATTTTGACAGTCTTTTTATGGTGCTTTGAGGGGATCTAACTCTACTTCTTTTTCATGGAAAAGCATTTGGGGTGTGAAGGCCCCAAGTCGAGTGTCTTTCTTTGTTGGACAGCTGCGTGGAGAAAGATTCTAACAGGTGATTATTTAAGGAGAAGGGCCTTTCCATTTCTCAGTTATGGAGAGTGTTGATAACCTCTTGTTGCATTGTGAGGAAGTTTCTCAGTTATGGAGGCTTGCTCTTAGATTGTTTGGTGTTGCTTGAGTTTTACCCAAGAAAGTTATTGATTTATTCGCAGTACGGATAAACTGGTCGGGAAAGCATTCTTCAAATATTTGGAATTTGGTACCACATTGTGTGATGTGGATTATTTGGAGGGAGCGTAATGGTTGTCTTTTTGAAGATATGCAGCTTCCGGGGATCAGTTCTTAGCTTTATTTGTAGGGACCTTGTTTGATTGGTCTTGTTCCTGGGGTTTTACTTTTAAGGAATCCATTTCGTTATTTTAAGATTCCCTTTCTTCTTGTACATAGTTCTTTTTTCCTTTTATGTTGTTAGTGTGTCTATATATATATATATATGGCTATTTCATTTTTCTAATGAAGTAGTATTCTCTTAATCAGTGTTGTTAAAAGCGCGCTTTAGGCACGCTCAAGCTAAGCTTGAAGCCTCAAGCTCTCAACACTTTGCTAGGCCCAAAAAAAAGCACATTTAATGAAGCACACTTTAGGCACAGTTTTTTGGAGCTTTTTGAATATGCACATTAAGCACAAAGCATGCCTAGGCACACTTTTTTATTTTTTTTGCTAAAAAAGATATGGATCATCAAAATTAATTGCTTGAGCTTGAAAGAAATGACAATGACCAATGATTTACTACACAACCACTATCCTTGGGGTGTTGTCTTACACAATATTTTTTATTATTTACATGTCATAACTCATAAGATATAACAAGGTTAATTCACAATTCTTGTGCTTTTTGCTCTTTGACTTTTAGACGTATGTTGACTTTTAGATGTATGTTGACTTTTAGATGTATTTTGATTGAATCATATACATCTTTTAAATATCATTTGATCATAACTATCATGGCTATGTACACTTTTAGATAGTACTAGAGAGTTATATAAAATATTATGTTTGAACTTCTATGACTAGATTATTATGGGATTGACCCTTGATAATTGTTTTCAATTTACTATATAAATTTTTTAAGAATTGAAATAACTTAGGTAAAATTTGAATTTACAAATATTATACAATTGCACTTACCTAATAGGTAAAACATATAAATCTTGAAGTTATTATTATTTTGAATTATATGTTTCGAATATTTCTACTAGAAGTTATGAGATATTATATTTGAAAACTATGCTCTTTACTTCAATCCATTGTTATAAATTTCGTTCCGTACCGGCCGGAACGGCTGGAAAATTTCGTGCCAGTCACTTAGCCGGTACGAATCACCCCCTCGTTCCACCTCGGACTGAATTTCGGTTCATTCCGGTCTGTTCCGGCCATTCCGGCCTGTTTCGTTGAATTTCGGCTGATATATCAATTCCGGGCGGTACTGAAAAAACACATACCTTTTTACGTTTTGAACAATTTTTGCTGAATGAAATGAACCCGTGGCAGCAGTCACCAACAAGTCGTTGGTTTCTTGAAGGAACCCACCTCCTCACAGCTGGAAGGTTCTCTTTTTTTTTTTTTCTTCTTCTTTTTCTTCTTCTTCTGCGTTTTGGTTTTCTCTGCTTCTTCTCTCTTCTTTTTTAGTCTTTTGCGTGTAGTCTACCTTCAGACTCTTCATTGCCTTGTTTTGACTATTGTTTAATAATTAATACTCTAATTTCTTTTAGTTTTGTGAGCCCTTCACACGTGAGTCATTTATTGGGAATGTTGAAAATTTCAGCATTAGCCACTTGTGTTGACTTCTCAGCCACCCCACTCCACGTGGCTAACTTATGTCTCACCATTTTTAATTTTTTTCCTCTTTTAATTTTAATTTTGTCATTACTCATGTTATAATCTAAAAAATAATTATTAATTTATTATTATTATTATTATTGAGTGATATTTGAAATTTGGGCTTAATAAGTTTGACATATTAGTTGAAATATGAACTTATAATTATAAAATTCTTAAAAATTTATATGAGTTTTGATGAATAACCTACAATATATAAAAAATAGCTATAACCTGAAATGGTATAACGAAATAAACCGGTATTAGACCGGTACCGAAATATTCCGTTCCAATTGACAAACCGAAATGGGTTCCGAAACGGTATTCATAACATTGCTTCAATCAAGCTTGCGCTTGACACCTTTACCAACATTGCTCTTAATAAGTTTTCTTACCTATAAAATGCTTTTACCAATGTTTCTTACTTATCAAAAAAAAAAAAAAAATGCTTTTACCAACATTGCTCTTAATACAACTTACTTATAAAAAAAAACATGTAATTCAATGATGAGATTTTTGAGATATAAATCTAATTAAAAGTTATTAGATGATATAACATTGCTTAGAGATATATTAAGTGTAACTTGAACCCAACTTTCTCTCTCTCTCTCTCTCTCAAGTTACGCTTGGTGTAACTTTTGGCAATGTACACCACTCAATATATTTTAATTGGATGCAAATTTTAACAAATCTATCGTTAGATTGCGTTATCTTCTTATATTATCCATGCTTGCAAAATTTTAAGGCGATCAAAGATCAATAGCCATTTATCAATTAATTTTTTAAATGCAAGTTTTTGTAGTTTAAAATAACGCATAGAAGATGAGTTTATAGATTGAATAGTAAATAATATTCAATTGGCATGAAAATTGGCAATGCATATTAAGAATATTAAGAACATATAGATCATGTAATCTAATTCAACAGTGAGATTTTCAAAATTTGAATTCAATATCAAGTTATTGGGTAGTGTAACATTGTTTAGAGCTACAATTTAAACAAACAATTTTTGTTGAGAAAAGAGAATTACTTCAAGTTCACGATGATGAGCACAAAGTATCCAAAGAATTACAAAGAATCAACCAGAAAAACTTAGAGAGTTGTGAAACCCAAAATTGGAAAAAGAGACATTGTTAATTGAGTCTTAGTTTCATGTTTGTGCATTAGGAAGCTTGTAGCTTGTTTAAAGTTATTTTTATTCAAATTAAGGAGTTAATATGTATACATACATGCACTAGTAATTTGTGGACTTGCTGGACATGGATTATAGTGACCCCCAGGTCTTATAATGGGTCTTATGTAATTTCGCTTTTATTTCTGTTCTTCTTTGTCTTTTAGTTAGTCTTTTTTAAAACAATTTTTTATGCTATGAACTATACCCTCTAAGTTTGGTCTGTTTTCAATTTTGACTCTAATGATTTTTCAATTTAGTCCATTAAGTTTCATTTCATGTTCAATGTGGTCCTTTCATCCACTTTTGCCAAGTGGGTCCATAAAGTTCCATTTCATTTTCAATGTGGTCCTTTCATCCAATTTAGCCAAGTGGGCTGCAGTTAAGTCTCCTAAAATGGTATAGTTTTGAATTCACTTTTAAAATATATAATAAAAAAATAATTTCAAATTGCAAAAACCCTTGCTCTCCTCCTTATCTTAATTGAATCCTGTTACCCCTTTCGCTCATTCTTTCTCTTTGCCTCTTCATGGCGACAATAGCTAGTAGAGAATTTGTGATTCTTCACATTTGAATACTGCCAATGTTTCAGATCGAGAATTTGGGCATAAAGTTTTTGTGTTTTGGTGACCAGTGCTTGAGTATCTGGGCATGGTGGTGGTGGTTTAAGGCTTTGGGGTGACTGGTAGGTCTGAGGCAGAGTTTTTGGGGACAGATACACTCCAGTTATTGCCTTATTGGTGAGATGGAATGGGTTTGGGTGGTGCCTGAGGTTTTGATTTGGAGTGGTTTGTTTTTTGCATTTTGAGATGGTGTGGATTGGGACCTCATGACAGATTTTTGGGTGTCTAAATCGGCTGGTTCAATGACTCTCCTAAGCCGCTGAGCCTGGGCATTGAGAATTAGTACGCGACACTAGAATCGCTGTCTCAAGCTTTCTTGGTTGGGTTTGGTAGCATGTTGGCAATGGATCAGACAAGGATAGGGCCATGTTCCTTCTAGATCTTTCAAGTGGCTACCATTAAGTCTCCTAAAACAGAGTAGTATACATTTTTTTTTTATATGTTTCTAAATCTTAAAAAGTAGAGAAATTGTTTTTCTAAAAAAAAATTATTTAAAATAATTATTAAAGAATAAAATACTACCCACAAGCCACAACCCACCACCATGAACACCATTCTCAGTGAAGTAAGAGATGACCGATTCCCCATTACATATACACATTTAACACCAATCTAGAAGCCTCATCTTTTCTTAGTTAATTGTCAATTGTCAAGATTTCATCCAAAGCTGCAGTCCAAATAAATAAAGCAACTCTAGAAAGAACCTTTGATTTCCATGTGCTCTTCCAAGGGAAGGATTGATCTCCATTGCCAACTCTCTAATTCTTTTACATTTTACTGCATTTGATTTGATGATTTTCTTTTGGTTGAGAAGTAAAAGTACTTAAAACAAATCAATATACAATGATAAAAAAGGAGAATGATGGAATATAATAGCTATATACCTAAAAGTTCCCCAAAAGAGATGCAAAATACAAGGGATTTAAAAAAGCACACATGTTGGAAGGTCTACTTCCATCCGTAGATGTCCAACAAGACCCAAGAAACTGGGACTTTAATCTCTGTGTTCAGTGTTTGTGTATGTTTTGGAAAATGCACAGCATATGTTTGCAACTGTAACGGTTCTTATCTAAACATTTTTTTTATTGACAGGCAATTGGTGGTTCTGGAAGAGATACTATTGGAGATATTTTGGATGACTTCCTGCGTCAAAGATTTGGTGCAGAATCTTATGAACGTGTTGAAATGGGTGTTATACGTTCTAAGAAGGAAGCTGCTATGAATAAGTTCAACAACAAGGAGTGTGGGAGGTTTGTGTTTTTATTAGAATACCGTGCTTGTCTTCCGAGTGTGAAACTGTCATCGGTTGATACTGTACTAATATTTGATAGTGATTGGACCCCTATGAATAATTTAAGAGCTCTGCAAAGGATAACCCTTGACTCACAGCCTGAGCAGATAAAAATATTCCGTTTATATTCATCTTTTACTGTGGAAGAAAATGTTCTAATCCTTGCAAAGCAAAAAAAGATATTTGAAAGCTTACAGAACATTACCCGGAGTACTAGTCATATGCTGCTCATGTTGGGGGTAACTCATTTATTTGATAATTTGGATAAGTTCCATTGTGGCAATACTCCAGCCTCTAGTGCAAGTACTGTGTCTGAACAATCACTTATGAAAGATATAGTCCGGGAGTTCTTGTCCATACTTCTTCAGAATGGTGAAGCCACTGACACAAGTAACTTGTCTATAATTTTTAAAGTTCAACAAGTAGGAGGATCTTACAGCACGAGTTCTCCATTGCCTGGTGAGCTTATAGTTCCTCCATCAGATGAATCACAACCCCACATTTTTTGGGCAAAATTGTTGGAGGGAAAGAATCCTCCATGGAAATATCGTGTTGGTTCATCTCAGAGGAATCGGAAAAGGGTTCAACATATTGATGAGTTGCCAAGGAGATCAGAAGTTGACAGTGAAGAAGTTGTAAAGAAACGCAAGAAGGTGGTCAACAGTAATGTTGATCCACCCTCTCTTAAATGTAGACCAGAGGAAAGAACAAATGCAGGGGACAAGGAAGGTAAATGTGACTGGTTTAACTTTTTTGGGGGACATAATTCATTATTCGATAGGGCTTTTGTTGGTGGATTGAAGATTCAATATTTGTAAGAAAGGATTGTAGACTTAATTTATTCCCAAATATAACTTTCTAAAGCATCTCTTATGTAGGTGAGCATATTGTGTCTCAATCTGTCCGTGGGTCAACTGCTCTTGTGAATGATAACCTTCATGCAAATCATGCTCCTACCTCACCTTGGTTGGCTAATAGTATTTCAGAATTACCAGAAGGTAACATGAGTGAGTCTGAGGAACGGAGAAAATTGCATGATGCACAGAAGATTCTCCATCTTCTTTTGAAGCCACAGATAAAACAACTATGCCAAATCCTACAACTCACAGTATGAATCTCATTACTCTCCTGATAAAATTTTATTTGTCACTTGTTGAGCTGCTATTGTTCTTTTCTTTGGCAATTATTCTTATCCATTTTGTTTACTACAATGATATTCATACACATTCCCTTAATCAGGAGGATGTCAAGGACATGGTTGAAAAGTTTCTTGAATATGTAATGACTAATCATCATGTCAACGGAGAACCAGAGACAATATTGCAGGCTTTTCAGATATCTCTGGTCAGAAACGTCTCCCTCATTTGCTTTTTTCTGGAAAAAAAAAAAAATCTTCCTTCTGTTATACTTGTTGCTCCGTCATCTGTTTGTTTTTGGAAGTATCTGTCATTTTCTGAACGAAATCTAAGCAATGGCATTTTTGTATATGAATATTAGACATTGGTTAGATGTATGGTTGGTTTTATAAATTAAGAAGTCGTTATTATTTATGAATTTTTTTGATTTATTTATTACAGTTCAGTAGTCATTATTAGCCTGTTGAATTTGTCCCGTCCCTATAAATATTAGTAGCCACTTCATCATCTAGGCCCCCTTTTTGTTTGGGATGCTTTCTACTTACAATGAAATAGCAATGTTTCCTTTTAAGCAATATCCAGTTTAACGCACCTTGAATAAAAAAATTCTGTCTATGTACTGACACCACTCTTTCAAAAATGGAGCACTCTTCCAAAAAATTCTCTGGGTGTAACACTTTCAACTTGTCATGCCAAAACATCACATGATTACTATCCCCTATATCACATGTTAACCCCATTTACCCCTAGCTTTAAGTGTGCTTCTACCAATATTGTAATGCCCTTTCCCTCCTCGAATCTGGACTTGAAATCATGGCTTCGCTGAGCCAGGAATCCATCATGTGGCTCCAACTACTCTCCTACACCTGGATGCCTGCGCTCTTTGGATCCATTACTTCCTTGAAACCGCCGCTGGTAAGCCAAAGCTTACACTGTAACCCTGGCAGCAACTGTATTAGGGTGATGGTGCTCCACACTTAATTTTCTCCTTCCCGAAGCAAGTAACACCCATGGAGTTGTGCATTGGGCCAGATTTTGATGCTCTTCTTTGGTTGAGAGAGCTCCTTCCTCTCTCTCTGACTTGAGCTTTCTTTCTTTGAGAATATTGTCTCCTTCCTGAGCTCAGCACAAGTCACCTGATTACTTGTAAGTATGCACATAGATGGCCTAGGTCTGATGGTAAATCTTGGGCCGTCTATAACAGCCATTTTTGAATAACCACTAAATCTTGGGCCGTCTACCTTCACATGAATAACCATTCCATTATAGGATCTATTACAGCATATTAAAAGTGCCCTTAGTGCTCCGCCGCTCAACCCCTGTCAGTGCAGCTGTTTAGATTGCCGGCCTTGGATGCTGCTATAATTTATCTACAGTTTCTGTTACTGCTGATTTTCTTGTTTCAGGCCTCCGATTTGGAATTGCACAAGGTTCCAGTGTTCTCCTTACTTCCAGCCCAAAATCTTTCCAACCGCTACAATTCTGTCCCTCCTGGATAATGATCAAACCCTTCCATTTACCACTGCAGAACTCTGTAATTGTCAAAAACATACCCCTAGAGTTGGATGGTTGCTGTATCATGAACACTTCTGTCTCCCTCTCTTGATATTCTTTTAAACTCCTTTTCCTTGTCTGTATCATAAGCACTTTTGTCTCCCTCTCTTGATATTCTTTTGAACCCCTTTGCCTAGTTGGTCCTAACCAACTTACAGGATGGATGACAGCCATTGTTCACTTCTCTTCCCTAGGAAAACTGACCTCAAAAAGTTCTTTTCTCTCTCATAAATTTGGAGTCGGAAGTACTAACCCCGTTCTTCCATTGTGACCTTCAATGCTTTGTTTTCGATAAAAAATCTTCTTGTGCCTCCCATGATGCTGTGTTATAGTCTCGATATGCTAAACGCCTGAGTGACTATCACCTCTACTACCAATATAGACCTCCAAAGGTTGCTGCCAGCTAGCAGCAGAGGAGGTTCAGTGTGGGAGCTGGTGGTTCCCTAGGAAAGGGAAACAATTTGTCTCTCCAGTCTCTCTCAACAAAAAACTGAAACTTTTCACCTAACCAATTCCACCAGCCAATTAGTAAATCTGTCACTCTACTCTGCATCACCCAGTTTACTTACTCCAAAGAGACTGAAACATAGCCCCAGTGCATCGGTAAACTCACAATTTACTTACTCCAAAGAGACTGAATCCTAGCCCCAGTGCATGAATAATTTTGCAATGCAGTAAAAGATGATACCTCCGCTCCATAATCCTTACTACACCAATCCATTAACTTGGTACCCCTTTTCTAAGGTTATCATTTGTTTGAATCCTCCTCCATGCTGCAGTCCTCACAAAGAAATCTCCCTTGGGCCTCACACTATTATATATTTTTCCCTTTAACTTAACAAATATTTTATGATCGCATAATATTTCTTATGCATTTCTCCACTTCATCCACCTTGGTCTTATCCTATGATTCACATCTTCTTCAATTATTCCATCTTTAGGAATAATTGATCCAAGATATCTAAAGCTCTAGCTCTTTAGTATCTCTTGGCCATTAAGTCTTACAGCTCTTCATCTTTGTTTCTATCTTTACTAAACTTACATTCTATGTATTCCATTTTAGTCCTACTTAACCGAAAGACTAGATTCTAAAGCAGCCTGCCAAATTTCTAACTTGCCCTTAACTTCATATCTAGTTTCATCCTCTAAAATTTTATCATTTGTAAAAAGCATACATCAAGGGACTTTCTCTTGAATCGATTCAGTGAGCTCATCCATCACTATTGCAAGAGATATGGACTAGTTACAACTCTGTTATATATATACACACACACACACACTTAAAATCAACTTAATATCTTTAGAGGAACTTCTTTCTTTTCCAAAACCCACCACATAACCTCTCTAGGGATTCCATATGCTTTCTCGAATACCATACAAAGATATTTGTGGGTCTCTCTGTATTTTTCCATTAGGCTTTTAAGAAGAAAATAGATTCCGTGGTTGATCACCTTGGCATAAAATCAAATTGATTCTCCAACATTGTTGTTTTGTGTCTCAACCTATGTTCAATCACCCTCTCCCAAAGTTTCTTAGGGATTGACCGTGAACAAAATATATGGCACTAAATGCCGACATAGGCAAAGTTAAAATTCTAGACTCAACTAAATTACCAAAATTTCCTTAATTTGAAGGGATTGTAGAAAGTACAGTTTTTTTGCTAAATACAAAATTAACCATAGCCTAAATGACATCCAAATTAAACATTGTTTTAGCCTTGTAGGACAAATAACTGGACCTTTAAAACCTCAAAACTTTTACTTCAATTGTACTTCACACATGGGCACCGTAAAATAAATCCAAAGTTGTCAATAGACTCAGTACTTTAGTGACTCTGTATTAGTAGTTTGGTTAGAGGGAACGAAATATTTTGGTATCGGTTAATATCTTTGTACCATTTCAGGGTTACCACTATTTTGTGTGTATTTATTTACTTATATTTTTATAAGCATAGAAACTAAATCCACATATTTTATAACCCCTATATATTAGCCCGACCAGCATATTTTATAACTATTTTTTTTTCTTGTTCTGGCTGAAACACCTTACAAATCACTGGTACAATCAGTACTGGCAAGTATTTTATTCATAAAGTTTTAGGGGATATTTGTACTTGATGGTATGTATTGACAAAATTGAATGAATTGATGAATTTGCGAAATAGTAACAAATCAATATATATATATATATATATATATAAGGAGAGACCTCATTTGAGAGAGTATGAGGTTTTGTCAAGTGGCGCTCTTCTTGAGGATTCTCTTGCAATAAAATATATAGACTTTTTGTTTTCTTTGATTCATCGTTTCAAGACTATTCTTCTATCTCTCACCAAGACAAGTACTCTTTATTTATTAAATAAATACCAATTAAAAGATAATGACTCTTTATTTTCTTTGGTACATCGTTTCAAGACTATTTTTTTCTCTTTAGGTTTTCACCTCTTGCACTTCTACTCCTTTATATACCCCTGCCCATAGTCTTTTACATCATCCTAACTCAAATGCACATAGGAGATTCTCCAAACTAGATGTAAACGACTTGTTGTTTTGATGCAGAGGTCAAAGGTCATTGTGGGTTTTGTGAGGGTTGTGATTGGATATGGGTCTTTGGTTGTTTGATATTTTTGGTGTTGGAGCTTTTGTATTGGGTTTATGATGATGTGTGACTGAATTTTTGCCAGCAGGTTGAAGCCACGAAGAACATTTTACGGGCTTTGAGACTTTTGATTTGATAGATATATATATATGTGACTGTAAACTATTCTGTCAACCTTCAACCCGTATTTCACTTTTTTTTTTTTTTTTTAACTTATTCTCAACGTTAGTCTTTTTGTATTTTTTTTTTACTTTTACTTTGACACTAATGTATTGTATTGCACACGCATAAATGAAATAATTTTTTTTCCCTTATTAGTGTGAACTATTTGACTTGTATTTAAAATTATGAATGAGGTTTATAATTTAATAGATTTGAGAAATATGTTAATAGTTAACATGAAGTTATTTTATTTGAATTTAAAAAATCGATGTTTTTCTTTTGCAATTTTCCTTATACTTTTTTTTTTTTGAATTTCTTTATACTATATTTGAACGCTTGGGAGCTTGCTTCACAAATCTATTAAATACTAAAAATATTTTGAATATGAACAATGAGGATAATTGCACGGATACTCTAACAAAGCTAATTAAAGAAAAGGTTATACCATTAGTTTGGAAAGTAAGTATTTTCATTATACCTTATTTTGCAAACTGTAATTGCGATTTAGTTCTAATTTTTCTACGTATTATTTTTAATATTAAATTTATAATATGGTATGGTCTCCTAGAAATGCTTAAAAAACTACACAATTTCAATCTCATATATCAATAGTAGTTTGGAACTACTTCTAGAATAAGAAAAATTATAAATATGAATTAAGAAAGGGGAGCTTTAAAGCCTTCAACAATAGTTTGGGAAAACATAAATACCATGTACAACAAAATGAATATTATATATGGATCTTAAAAAGAAAACATAAAAATTATTTTCAAATGAAATTGCAAAGTGTCCAAGCATCGCGTGGGACATTATCTAGTTAATCTTAATGGCTGCATCACTTTGCTGCTTATTGTTGCACTCAACTAAAACTAAAGCACAAACTAAAAATGTGATGTGGCTGGTTAGGCATCGAAAACCCACTGTTGATACTTTTTAATTATGGGGGGTTCCCTTTGGTTTTACTTGGGTGTGATACATGCCTGTGTGTGTATGTCGATAATAAAAATAGCAATATTTAAAGATGTCATTATATATTTTACAATTCTACTTGGCTTTTGCCTGCATGCATGCAATTATTTTTTATTTTCCCTTTTTATAATACTACTTTGGCACTTCTAATGACCACTGTTGTACTGTTTAAATTTCAGTGTTGGACTGCAGCTTCATTGCTAAAGCACAAAATTGACCACAAAGAGTCGCTTGCACTTGCGAAACAGCATCTAAATTTTGAGTGCAAGAAAGAAGAGGTGGACTATGTTTACTCATTGTTGCGGTGCCTGAAGAAAATGTTTTTATGCCGTACAGGGATTTTCAAAGTTTCAGATTATCCAAATGTTTGCGAATTGTCAAGTAAAGGTGTTACAGATGACCATTCACATGCAAGGCTTTCACGTTCAATGACATCTAGCCCACAAAAGGTGAATGGAGAGGTTGAAGCTCTGTCACTGCATCAAGAACTCTCTGATAAACAGGTCCTTTCCCAGCTAGGATCAGCGCCTGAATTTAGATTAGCACTGAAAGATGTCACAAAAAGTATCAAAGAAATTCAGAAGAAGTGTAACAAGCAGTTGATGAAAGTTAGTCAGAAGCAAGAGGAAGAAAAGAATGAGATTAAGCGAACTTATGAGGAAGAAAAGTCACTTCTTGAGAAAAAGCACAGAATGGAATCAACTATATTCCGTACTTGTTTGCAAAGTAATATTTCGTTGAGAGCAGATAAGCTTAAAGTATTGGATAACGAGTATGCAAACAAAATTGAAGTACTGGAACAGCAGCTAGAAATGCGCCTAAAAACTCTAGTGGATATGCATCAAGCTGCAAGAAACAAGTTGGCTGAGAGGGAGGCCCGCTGGGTGGAAGATGTAAAGTCCTGGGCTCAAGTTGAATTAATGAGCAAGACATGTTCAAATGGGCCTGAGTGTGGGGTGAAATGCTTGCAGACAACTGAACAAATTACAGTTCATGCTGGTACTAAGAATGTTGCACCTGTTTCTGGTCATCTATCAGAAGAGTGTATTCCTGGCGAAACTGCACCTAGTTTACCCGGCCATGGATTGGGATTTATTGAATTACCGGAAAATGTGCCTGGCAAAGCTGGTGCATGCGGCAGTGCTGTTGAAACACTGGCTCCCCTGCATAGGCCTGATACTGCGAATGATGAATCAAATACCATCAGTTCTGAGAGTGTCTCAGTTACTGGATTTGTGAACTGCAATGGAACTGGCACTCCAGGTGATGTTCAAGTGAAAATTGGCTCTATTAATCCTTGTACCAAAGAGTGTAATCGTGATGGAGCCACTTCTAATAAGCCAGATGATGAGGTTCTACTGGAAGTGCCTGAAACTGTCAGTTCCAGTGACGGTACCAAGAAAGTGGTCCCATCTTCATCTGAAAAAGGGAGAGACACATTAAGTGTGCCTCATGGAGAAGTTCCAATGGGAATTCATGATAGTTCAACCGAGTTTCCAGAGAAGGTACTCTCATTGAATTTGTCTTCTACTGAGCAGATTCCTGATGAGGCTACATTAAGTGTGCCTGGCACAGAGGTTCTGTTGAAAGTTCCTGAAACTCACAATTCCAATGATGGTCTGCAAAATGTTGTCTCTGTTGATGGATCCAGTCTACCAACTGAAGGGGTTCCATTTGGAGTTCCTGAGACTGTTAGTTCCAATGATGGTCTGGAGAATTTTCTTTCTGTGACTCCGCTTTCATCTGATGAACAAATTCTTGACAGAGCTTCATCAAGCATGCCTAATGGAGAAGTTCAATTGGAAAGTGCTGCCAGTAAAGTGGTGGAGTTTGATAACACCAACAACCACGATGATGGAGCAGATGCTGTGGCCTCAGATAATTTTATTAGAGTTGACCAGCAGGATGGAGTGGATAATACTATCAATCAAAACTCTCATTCTCAGATGCTCTCTCTGGTAAATTCACCTCCAGTGCAGCTCATGACAACCTTGGATCAAGGTAGTCCTGTGCCATTTGAACAGGTAGTGTATTTTGGTGTCAATATGTATCATAATCACATTGTTGGTATCATATGGCATTATATCAAACCAATGTAATATTGTGATTTCTTTAGTAGTGGACTATGTATTCTGTGTTGGAAATTCCAGAGGATTGTTTCTGAATATATTTAGAGGTGTGTTGCAGCACTCTTGTTTGACTCTTATTGTGATATCATGTTTTTGGTCCATTTTCTGCATCAATAATATCTGTTGAAAAATTAAAAATAGAGATTGTCCTTAGCTATCCAATTCTTATTGATGAATCTGTTTCCAGGCACTCCAAGATGAATGCTCACCAATCTCGACATCTGCCCAATTTCCAGTTAGAGATGCAGCAGCTAATGAGGTGCAGAATACTTCACAACAAGTTGAATCTTCAGTATCTAATCAAGATGAAGCTGTGCGTTCCAATCGATTGAATCATGAAGCGGCCACAACAGAGCCTTTGACGCAAATACAGCTGCTATCACCTGCAGATTCACACACTGGCAATAATGTTGATTTACCTTCAACTGGTGGAATCGAACCTCAGTTAAGCTCTGGAGGACATACACCCAACCAACTTGCTCAGACTCCTACACAAGCAGTTGAGAATCCTGTTGAGCTTTCAAATCAAGCTGTTTTGCAACCTTCAACATCTTATGCATCACATTTGCCCATTGATGCACCTATGGTTGGCTTGGGAACACATTTATCAGACACCAGGATGATGCCCACTACAGAGATTAGTAATCCTCCTATTCCAAATGCAGCCCCTGTGGCATCCAGCATGTCTTTGCTTTTGTATCCTGACCCACTTCAATATGAGTTTGAAAGAATACGTAAAGAAACAGACCAAGCCGAGAACTCCCATAAAGATGCAGTCAGTTTCCAATTTATTTAGTTGCTTGTTTAGTTATAATTACACTTTTTATTATCTAACTGCCTTTGTTTTTCCTTGGAGCAGAAGTTGCAGCTCAAGTCTGATTGTGAGAAGGAGATTGAGGAGCTTGCTGCCCAAATTCGTAGGAAGTATGACATGAAAATTCAGGAGGTGGAATCTGAATTTCTGCTTAAAAAGAAGGAACTGGATGCAAATCGTAACAAAGTTCTAATGAATAAGATCTTGGCCGAGGCTTTTAGGTCTAAATGCATGGATCTTAGGGTACCTGGTCCATCAGGAATGCCGCGAGGTATGTGACATCTCAGCAGCTTTTGAATTTTTAGTGCTGTTCTTTAGTTCACTGCTCAAATTAGTTGTCAGACAAATGACCTTGTTCAAAAGGTTTTTATATTTGGTGAATCTATAATGTATATGGCTTTCATCAAAAAAAAATTTTTGGGTTAAAAATTGATTACTTTTTGTTGTTGTTTGATTTTCAACATAGGGTAGCAGTTGCAAATCATGATTATGTTTAAAGCTTTATATAATCAATTTTGAATAGAAGATATAACTTGTATAGGATGCTTGTGACGCAAGCCGTGTAAAGGCAATTATGCAATCTTCTAGTTTCTGGACAAGGCTATTTATTTGGATGTATTACTTTTTATTAGGGGTCAAAAAGAATAAGTTTTCTAGAGTTTCTAAAGCTATGAAGGTTTTTTGAGGTTTGTGTGATCCAACCTTCTTCAAGGTTTGATGCCAAGGAAATCCTAGGTTGAAGTTTATTTATTTATTTTTTAATTAATTAATTAATTTTGTTTCTGTTCTTAAATTTCCAGCAACCTGAAACCTTGCAACCACACAATTTGTCACCTTTAGAGCTTAAAATTCAAAACTTCAGAATCCTAAACCACTCATCCATCAAATAGTCCCAAATAACTCACAAACAGCCCAATTATTGTTCATGGTTACTGTTTACAGCCCTAGAATAGCAAAACCCAGATCGTGGTTTTCCCTTTCTTTTCATCACCAAATTCTACTATTCCTTTTCATCATTAGAAACCCTATATGCTTACTATTTCCAGCCTTTTCCCACCCAACCCTAACCCTAATTTTTCATATCCAACTTGTCCAGGAATTGCCAGACCTGATTTGGTGTTACTCCCTTCGTCCTACCTACATTAGCTTGGTTTGACTGTTTGATTAGAACCATCGGAAAATTTTGGCTGAATGTTGGAAATTGGGTCAATTGATATCCCTGCTTGCTTGTGTTTGTTGAAACAATGAAAACTCTATTAATCTGTTGGGATTTGGGGCTTGCAAAAGCATGTTCACACTAACAATTGAAAAAAAGGTTGAAAATTTTGATTGTGGGTCAGCTAACTTTAAGCCGACATCTGGATAATGCCATCCAAAATCCACTATCAACAATTTGGATTACAACCACTCATTTAAACCTCACAAACTAAGCTTAGACTCTAACAGACACAATTGTAAACACAACTCTCAAAAACACACAGAAACTCACAAACCTCACACACAAACTCATAATCCCAAAGCCCCAATATACCCAATACCTGTTGCACACTCATACAAAAAGGGGGGGAAAAAACTCACTAACTCAAACATACGGGTATCTTTCAACTGCAAAAACACTACCACCCCATTCTTCACGCAAGAGGACTGCTTTGGATAGAGCTTCCCACTTGGGGCTAAACACACCAAACCTTTTACAACAATGCCTTTCTTATAAAGTTCCAATTTTATTCCTTGGTAAACAAGGAATACCCAACTACTTTTTCAATGCAGGAAACTTTTTCCTCATACGCCAATATATTAAATCTAAATAGGAAATCAAGACAATTTCCAACAGTATTCATATAAAATGTGGTACACTTAGTGTCTGTATCTTTTCAAACTACAACATTTTATTCTTCACTTTTTTCTAGTTATGGTTATTACAAACAACCCCATTTTCAAAAACTTGTTCCAAACGGGCACATATGGTTTCAATGAATTTGATGCTTATAAACAATAAATAAATGGTTCAGTGAATATGAATTTTTATTAGTGATAACCTATAAAATAGGGTAGTGAGTTTGTTTCTGCATCCACAATCCAAATGTGGATTCATGCTCTGAGGTTCAAGGTTGACACTTCTTTTTCATAGATTGTGTCATTATGGGTTGACTTCTGGCAATACAAAGCTGATCTCTATTATAAGTGTAGACTCAGTACTGGCTGAGGTTAATTTTGGACACATAAATTTTCGCGTTATTTGTTCTAATAATTAATAATTTGTAAATAATGAAAGGTGCCGGAACATTTTATTAAATCAAAGAGATGTCTATTTAATAAACAATATCTCATTGAGTCCAAAGAAATTGAGTCAGTCTCAGAAACCAACCATAACTCATTTGTACTGAGACTGTTGGCATATGTTGCCAGCTCTTAGTCAAAGGGAGGTGCAGCAGGATTTTCCTTGATACAAATGTAGTTAAGAGATAATCAATGATAGTTCAGACCCTATCAAGGTTGATGGCACCTCATTTTTTTTTCCCACTTATGGTAGTGAGCTTTCATAAAAATATAGGTCATTAAATATAATGACGGCCTCATATGAGAGGAAATAAGGTCAAAATTAGAAATTGGGAAAAATTACACTTTACCCCCCTAAAATATACCCCTTTTTACACTTAACCCCCTTTTTACACTTACTAAACTATGAGAATGCACACTTAGTCCCCTTAAACTATTATCTGCGTAACCCTTGTCCCCCTAAACTATGAGTGCACACTTAACCCCCTCTATAAATTATTACCCGTATAATACTTTGCACCCCCATCCCTATTTAATAGTTTAGAAAGTGTGCATTCTCATAGTTTTGATTGATAGTTTTGGCATGGATGTGTTTTGGAAGAGAGAGTGGAAACAAAAATATGAATATGGTACAAAAAATGTAGAAGAAAATTTTGAGGGGGAGAGAGAGAGAGAGAGAGAGATGAATTATGAGGACTGTGGAAGTGTTTGAGAGAATTCAGGATATTGAAGAGAGAGGTAGAGACTACATGAGTGTCTAATTGGCAGATGACAATTATACCTTCGTATTATTGCTCCCCTTCCCTGCAAAGGCAATCAAACATTATGGAATATCTGGTGACAAATTTCATCATAAAATGGCTAAAGAGGGTCATATTTACTCAAGTGCTTGAGCTGTGTGTATATGTATGTGCATGCATCTGAAGTTTCTCTGTATTTTTATTTTCCTCTCATTGGATGTGAACTGATGTATATTTATTATGTATGCACATACAAAATATGCTAATGCATATTGGAATTACTTATATGCCAGTTTTCTCTCATCATGCTCTATTTCTTATTTTTCCTAGCAGATGTGAATTTAGGTTTCATGCAGCAGCTGTTTCAGCTATCGATGCAGCAAAATGCACAAAGAGCTCTTACGGCCAGTCCATCTTCAGCCGGCACGTCTGGAGCTAGTCTGCAGAATACCAGTTTACCTGCAGCTAGCCTTCAGACCATACCACCTGTGGCTAGTCCTCATATTACAAACCCAACTGTGCAGACTTTTAACCATTCATCTTCAGTTTTCCCGAGTATTCCAACAAGACCCCCCAACATCAGCCCCATCTCCCCTCCCACAGGAAATCTCCAGGTTGGCAGTGAAATTCGTGCCCCAGCTCCACACCTGCAACCTTTTAGACCTACATCCGTGTCTCCGATCAGTCTCCCTTCTCTTCAGCGTGGGCTGCCTAGTCAGCAGGCACCTTGCAACTCCACTGCAACGTCTACCTCACTTTCCCATCAGCAATCCCGGGCAGCAGCACCTACATACCAATCTGGTCCTTACAGTAGGGGCCAGCGGCTTGAAACTTCTGGTGGGTTGCCATCTGCTCTGGAGTTGCTTATGGACGTTGACAGTCAATCTGGTGCAAAGTTGCGCCGACAACCTGAGTTATTCTCAAACTTTGACTCCCTAAACATCTCAGAATTCGGCACAAGTAGTACACGGGTCAATGCTGTCCGTACAGGTGGAAGCCCTGACATTGTTTGTTTATCAGATGATGACTAACCAGCCTAAGGATTTTGTATAGTATGTGCATACTGTCTAACTACCCCATTAGTGTTCCTTGGAGCCCTGTAACTTTGTGCCTGAAGGAAAGCTTGTGACCTGGCCTAGTGAGAGGGTGGAGAAGCTGTACTGCTGATGCTAGGAATTTGCTGCTGTACATTGTTCTTTGTTCTAGTTGTGCAATGCAAAATTCATTGTCTTTTTCCCTTGTAATATATTTCTTTTGCTGCATGGCTGGAAATTTCAAGTTATCAACTACTGCAAATGGGCTTTAATATTCAATCCATGAATTATTGTTGGACAGAGTTGTACTTAAAATAATCTTGTTAAAACTGATGTGATTACATATAGTGGTACTAAGCATAACATGTCAACAACCAAAGGTGAGCAAAATATGCTGAATTTATGGTGGAATTTGGGAAATGGAAGAGAATGCTATCTCTGTGAGTTAACTATTACTTTAATTTGATAAGGCAAAAATTATCGTTCTTGGCAAAGATAAGCTGCAGCGCACCCATTATCAGGGTGCACTAGTGCACCTCAACCTTTCAAATTTTGAGATTCTTTAATTTTTTTGATTATCTGGAAAACTATTATCGTTCTTGGCAAAGATAAGCTGTGGGCGAGCCCGTTATCAGGGTGCACTAGTGGACCTCAACCTTTCAAATTTTGAGATTTATTTTTTAATTTTTTGATAATTTGGAAAACTGTTATTGCCCAAAGAATCAGGATTATAGATAGGGGTGTCAAATGGGTGGGTTAGGGGTGGGCATTATTGGGTTGAGTATATAAAATCCATTTGACTAATTGCTTCTAATCAAAATTCAACTCAACCCAATTATTCAACTCACCTAATTATCAAAATTACCAAAATGCCATTAAAGTGAAAACTCTAACACTTTCTTTCTCCTCCATTGCCTCCCCACTTCATTTCTGACCAAAAAATCTCACTTTTGCTCTCTCTTTCTCTCTCTTTGTTTGATTTTCGAAAAACTTTTATTTCATTCATTTTTCTTCTCTAACTTTCCCAAGAAATTTCCTTTTCGGTACTAGAAATTAAAAAAAAAAGACCTCACTGACATCACCACTCTAGAGATCCAACCCTTCTCCTTTCCAATGCCTCTCCACCTTCACCAACCCCACCTTCTTAACCACCACCACTACCAACATCGCCACTGCCACATCAGCACTCGACTCCATAGCCTCTGACCCTATTCTCTTTGCCTTCCTCTCCCCAGCCTTCTGCAACACTTCGTTCTCCTCCGTTGCCCTAACTGACCCACAAACCACCATCACCGACCATAAACCGCCATCACTGACCCACGAGCCCCACGCACCCACGATCTACAACAACCACAAAAAACAAAAAAAACCCAAACAATCCACCAAGAAATCCCCATTACAATCATTGCCAATTTTTGTGCTTGAGACCCACAAAAAAAACTCAAACCTTCGAGACAAAACCAGCACAAGGGAGAGGGGGGGACTAGGCGTAGAGAGAACTAGGTGAAGGGGAGAGAGGGCTGGGCTGGGAGGAGGGAAGGCTGGCCGAAGAAAATCCTAGGCATAGAGAGTGCTTTGTGGAGAAAGGTAGAGTTGTGAGCTTGAGTTTGTTTGCGTCTGTGTGAGAGCAATAGTAAGATAGGGAAAGAGAGAGAAGTGTTTGGAGGCCGAGAAAATGAAAACCTTGAAACACTGAACGTCTGAGGAATATTTGGTTTTGTTTTTATTTATTTATTTATTTTTTAAATTTATGGTAAAGGCTGGGTTGAATTTGGATATATCGTTTTTGGGTTCAATGGACCTCAATGGGTTTTTAGTTAAAACCCAATAATCACTGGGTCTAATTGGGTTGATGCCCATTGTGGTGGGCTTTTTGTGCAACGTTGGGCTGGATTACCTCCCGTCGTGTTAGGCCCAAAATATTCTGGATCAAAGAGTTGGGACCGGTCCAATTGCAACTCACCTTGGTTCGACTTGTGCGCAAGCCACGCCCCCGTTTTATCGTGATTTAGATTATATGTTCGTAGCAGGCAAACCCACTTAAGATGATTACAGCAGACAAATATAACGAAGATGACAAAGAGATTCGTTTGCTTTATTTAAATAATGAGACATTGCAAGGAACATGTATCTAAGTGAAATGGCAGCAAAGATGAATACGAAAAGATAAATAAAAGGAAAGAAAAGAAAATAACGGTGAGCTTATAAAATCAGAATAAATGCTAGTCTGCCGCGATATGTTAAGGGGTCTAAGCCAAGAAGGAAACAACGTTTCCTCAATGTGAATAATTTCTCCAGAGGAGAGATTAGTGGCTTTGAGGGAGCGGTCTTAAATGACCCGTGCCCAGGTTGCTGATAGCAGAGAGCGTGGGTTTGAGAGGGAGAGAGGGAATCAACCTATTTGGTGCAAGCCTGCAACCTCGTTCTCTCTAATCTTTTTCTCTGTTCTCTAAACTTTCCTCTTCTTTCTTTTTTATTTTTCTTTGTTAGTGTTATTTTCTCTTAGGCCAATCTTGCCATCCCCTTCTCGTGCATAGTGAGTGTCCTTATATAGTGTTTGCCGTGGTTTGGCTTTTACCTTTTTACTCTCCAACCATCTTTGTCTGGTGTGTGTGTCCTTGCCGACCATTATTGATTGGTCAGGTGCCCAGCCAGCGCCACTTACCTACGCTGGCCGCGCCATTTCACATCACCAGGCAAGGATAAACCATTTTGTTTGTTTGCTTGCCGTGGCATTCTTACCTGCCACGGTGTGGGTTCTCTCTCTTTCTTCATCCCTCATGGCATGCACCTAGTGGTTCCAACTCAGCTTTGCTTCTTTTGGGTGGCATGTCATCCCAGCAGGACACTTCCCTCAAAAGGCGCTTGAGCAAGAACCTCAAAATAGGTTTTCCTCTCTCCCTACCGCCAGACCATGCCCTCTTACCTCTGACCCATGACCCATCTCTTCTTGTATTGGCTGGGTACAGGCTGGTGGGGTTTGGGTCTTGCGTGTGCTTCATTTCCATGTCCGTCCAAAATCTGCCCACTGCTCATCCGTTTGCCGCAGTACGAAGACCTGTCTGCTAATTCTGCCGTTTGTCTCTAACTTCTTGTGGCGTGAGTTGTTTTTCCAATTTCTTTATTGTCTTGCTGTTTAGGGTCTGGGCCTTTGCTTGATTGCGGGTTTCTTTTTATTATTTTTTCATCCTGTCGCATTTTACTCCTTGAGGTCTCACTGTTATCTCCTGCTGTACCATTCTACCGCTCCCGCCGCGACGTTACTGACTCAGGGCTATTGGGCCTCTTTGGGCCTGCTGTTTGTTTTCTTTTCTAATGGCCTAATAAGCCCACTGGGCCTTTTTGCCATGTTTTCCTGCGGGCTCCCAAGTCCTATTTACTTTCTTTTTGGGCGTCCTTGGCCCTTTCTAATTCCATGCTTCCCATGGGCTTTTACTAATTTATCGGGCTTCCTCGGCCCAACTACTCCACACTTCACCCTTAGGGCTTATAGATTTTCCTATTGCCCTGTCCTTACTTTACTTTGGGCCTGCAGTGACAGGTGTAGCCCGTTCTCACTCTTTCTACATCCATTGCCCATGGTTTGCTATTTTTCTCATTCTGGGCCCTTTTAGGCCCATTTACTTCTTCAAGGTCCATTTACTTGCTTCATAGACCTATAATTCATTGTTCCTGCCGCTTGGGCTTAATGGCTTTTCTATCCACTTTCTAACTCCTTTCTGCTCATGTTGATGGCCTTCTTCTTCTTGTTGGGCTCCCAAAAAACGAACCTCAACACCCATTTAACCCAATTAATAATTGGGTGGGTTTGGGTTCAATTAAAGTAGGTGGGTTTGGGTGGGCAAATGGGTTTAGGCTTACTTTGCCACCCCTAATTATAGAGGATCTAAAGGCCCAGCCTCCTTAACGATACCCGAATTACAAAGCGTGTAGGTGACCCATGCCAAAATTACCAAAATAACAAAAGTTCTTAAGACCATCTAGCCAACTCATGAGCTACCATCTACACTAGTGTTTTAGGGACGGCCACAGGCTGGGTTTGGGTCTGATCGACCTTAATCCTGAAATGAGCCTGATACTTGAACCCCACCTGCCCCATTCCATACACAGACTCTTTGACCTGCGGGTACTTAAACCCTACCTGACATGATTTTTTTTTTTTAAATTGTTTATTATATATATACTCTATATACCAATCCAAACCTTATTCTAATCTATTGAGTGGCCTCTCTTTCTCTCTCATCCAAAATATAATCCCTCGCCCTAACTCTTTGACGTTAGATCAAAAGAAGAAAAATATATTACATTCCCTATTAGAAAAAATACAATCCCTTACTCTTACTCTTTGATGTTAGATCAAAAGAAGAAAAACATATTACATTCTCTGTTATTTTCTAAATTAGAAGAAAAGTTGCTATCCTATGGAGTATATTGAAGGCACAGCCAAGAGCTTGATTGTGTTTCTGGTAAGAATGGATCTATTTCATACAATACAACCAAGAATGGATCTGTTGTGTTTCTAGTAGGAAACGAAGGCAAAGAAGGAGGAGGCAATTGATATGAGAGAGAGAGAGAGAGAGAGAGAGAGAGAGAGAGAGAGAGAGAGAGAGAGAGAGAGAGAGAGAGAGAGAGATTTAAACTTTTTTTTTCTTAAAGTTTATTTTATGGGTTGGGTTTGGGTAATACCCGTCCCCAATCTAAGTGACTTAGGTTGTGGGGAGACCCAACTTGATTTCTTGGTCTTATGACGGATCGAGTAAAATCCGTAAGTTTTAGGTTAGGTAATCAGCCACTGGTGAGTTTTGGTTGCCCCTAACCTTATTAGCCTTCCCTATACACCTAATTAAAAGATATAGAGCTAAGGGAAGCTCAAGCAACATGAATTGTGAGATGATTTGCATGCAGTTTTTATTTTATGTTTGTGTGTGTGTGTGTGTGTGTGTTTTTTTTTTTTTTTTTTTTTTTTTTTTTTTTTTTTTTACAGTATTTTTAGTATATTTTTCAAAATTTTGTTATTATTGCATGAGTTTTAAGTCGAAGTTCGTTATGCTATTTCTATATGAAGAATTTCACTGTCTTTCACTCTACTATTTTGCACATGCACTTGAGCCACGTGAACATATTTTTTGGTTGAGGGAACGAGATGACTTTGAATATCTTAAAAATAAAATTCGGAGACTTTTAATCCATGTGAGTTTTTGAGCAATCCTTTTTTGTTTAGAGGGTTATTTTCCTTAGATCTCACCTTTCATTTGGAAGCACATAATTTTGTTGTTTAGTTTCATTATTCTTTGTTTTAGTTGAATGTTAAGAATTCATAAATTTTATGACTACACTTGAATATTTTAAAGTCATGAATATTGAAAAACTATCATAATCCTTAAGTAACGATTTTAGGCTATCTTTGTTAATTTTTAGCCTTTAATTTTTAATTTTTATTTTTTTGGGCATATTACTTTAGTTGTTTGAGTATGTTATTTTAGTCATTCTCTCCTTAACCATTTTTCAGGTGTTCCTAGAATTCTTTTTCAAAAAAAAAAAAAAAAAGGTGCTCCTAGAATTTATGCGCTTTGTTTTATTGTAATAAATTTGTGATGAAATAATTGGAATGATAATTGGCGTGCATCCAGTAGGATTTGAACCTACGAATTCGTTAATTATGAGTTGGGCACTTTAACCATTCAGCCATGGATGCTTAGCGAGGATCCTTGTACATGGTGAATAACCAAATTCCAATTGAAATGAAATCCTTAGGATAAATCAATGCAATTTAGGAGGACTCAACGAAAGGACATCAATTCAAATCCTATATTTTTGAATTTAGAGAGACAATTTTGACTGTCCAATAACTAATTTGGTCTCAGGGTAAGGAATAACCAGACTCAAAGAAAGGAAAAAAAGAAAAAAAGAAGAGAAAGAAAAGAAGAGACTGTGAAAGATGAAGAAAAATAGTAGAGCTTGTACATGTTGAAATCTTATCTTGAACTGTACTTGGATTTAGTGCGAATTTACTTTGATTGGTTATTCCAATTGACTCAAATTTAATTGGATTGATCTTATTTGCTTCATTATGGCCCTCGTCAAAATTTAGTGGGTAAATTACAAGTTTGGTCCCTAACATTTGCACTATATGTTAATTTGATCTCTAAAGTTTTAAATGTGTCAGTTTAGTTCCTAACTTTTTAGTATTATATCAAAATCGTGTCTACCATTAAGTAGGGGATGAAAAATAATGACCGTGGATAATGAAGTTATTAAATTTTGTTTTTTACCAACTGAATTGGCGCGTGTTAAATAAAACAACACGCTCAGCAAACTAAATACAAGATGTATCACTTGAGATTAAGAGAGAAGATTAATTTGGGAACTGAATCTTGGTATGTTAATTTTTTTTTTTTGAACACATTAGGGAGAAAAACTTGAAAAAGAGAGAAAGATGGAGATTTAAGTAATTTCAAATTGGGTTTTTGACCGGCGTCATTGCTCTCAAGTGAAAAAAATTTCCAACTCTGCTGTTTCCTTTTCTAAGCAGTTTCTTTATGAAAATATGAGATAATTTAAAGACTGTTGATGCAATTTTAATTGAAGGATTTTTTTCTTATATAAATTTTTAAATTTATTTTATTAATTCAAATCTATAGCTTGCTTTTTGTAAGACACGACCTCTGTAGCTTTGCCTTTTCCGTTTGTTTTTCCATTTCTGGGTTGCATGTTTTTTGTTTTTAATTAAGGACATGTGTCAGCACACTTCTAATTGGTAAAAAAAAATAATGTTTTAATTTATTCGTTAACCATGTGAGCATTTTTCATCCACTACTTAATAGCAGAGAGTTAGAAACTATTTTGATACAATATTAAAATGTTAAAGACTCTCCCATTTTTTTAAAAAAAAAATATTAAATTGATACATTTGAAATGTTAAAGACCAAATTGACTCATAGTGAAAATATGAGGGACCAAACTTGTAATTCACCTAAATTTAGTTTATAGCCTTCTTGTTTACACAAATCCGCTTATGCCTTTTTTAATAAATATTGCTAGAACTAATTCAATTATCCTATAAAGACATATTCATGCATTATAATTTATTTTAAGCACAAAATTAATTATTCAAAATTATTTAAAAACCAAATATAAAATGCATGAATTAACATAAAAAAGTATGATAATACTTTCTAATAATTATATAATTATGAAAAATTAATCTATTATCAATCTGCTTAAACAAAATTTATTCATCAAACAAGTTTTGCAGGTTTTAAATTTTTTTTTTATTAAATTTATGTTTATTATGGTTAAAATTACATGTTGGACAGATTGTATGAATCATAACATGAAAGACCATTAAATGTCTAGAAGATCAATTTAGGTTATGTGAAATGGGTTTCTAAGACATTCTCATTTAGTAACTCACCTTTGATCTTAGAGCTGGGGTTCAAGATTGTGCTTTTTTTATTATTATGTAATTTTACATTTTTTAAGAATGTAATTAGGTATCTATGTCATGTAACCTTTCTTAGATTGTAACTAGAATGGCCGTCCTATTGTATAAAAGAGAGCTGAGGAAGTGAAATAAAACAAAGAGACAAACTAATGGCAGATCTCACCTTATCCTTGTAGAGGGTCCAAGCTAGTGGATGCTCCCAATTACCTTTTTTTTTTTTTTTTTTTATAGTTCAATAATTCGTTGGGGAGGGATTTGAATCTAAAATGTTTTCGTTAAAAACACTAATAGGTGCCAATCAATTGAGCTATAAGGGAGTCTTGAGTTTTCATGTTTTAGTTCCTGGTTTGATGTTTTCGGTAGAAGATTTTTTTTTTTTTTTTTTTTGGGATTTGGGGGCTATTGTTTTACAAGCTTTTCTTTACACTTTTTTGTGTCTGAGGTCTGAGAGGGTATTCATAAAGAGAGAAGGTGTAAGTTGTTTAGGCAGAGTGAAGGAATAAGTTAATTGGGATTTCGTGTGCATTGTCTTAAAAAGTCAATTTTTTTTTTATTATTCAACTTATTTTTGATACTATTTATAAGTTCTATTGCATTTTTTAGTACTATTTATAGATCCTATTGTACTATTTCAGTTACCTTTTAGTTTTACTTACAGTATTTTCAACAAATAAGTTTTTCATTTTCAGCTAAATAAATTGTTTATAAACAGACACTTCATATGAAAAATGCCATAAATTTTGAGAATTTACACGGATTTTGCGAATATTATGATTGCATCAATAGGACCTTATTCTTTTGTATAGATGGATCCAATGCCCCTACCTCAATAAGAGTTATTGTACAGAATCAATTGTAGTCTCATCGGTACTCACGACATAACCAATATTTGGTTGGTACCATTCCATGCCTCGATGGCATAGTTATCTATATTTTACCACTTCCAGCTCACAAAAGTCATTAATAAAACTCATGTGATGAATAATTTACAGTCAAACTGAAGCATCTGCAACAGCATCAGCAATTGCAACCTCTCTTACAAGATTTTTGGTTGAAGGCAAACCTGCAACCACATCGTCTTCAATACCACACTCATTTGTCCCTCTTCTGATCATGAAGTAACCATCCTGTCATCAAAATCAAGTACTAGATTAGAATTTGGGAAGGTACAATTTTAAAGTGGAGAACAATTTAGTGGAAACATACATCACCCCAGCCTCTATTCCACTGATTCGCAAGAAGCTGCAGTAGAGAAAAACGGCATATTATCTTCCCAAATCTTGTAACTATAAAATTTGAAGGCAATAACAAGAAAATATCAACATACCCAATAGTCCTCCCCAGAATCACTTGTCCCCCACCCAATTAGTTTTACAGCATGACCTCCCATTACATCACCAGTAACGTGTTTGTAAACTCCAGATTTGTAGTGAGCAAAATCCTGTAAAATGGTTAACAGAAACTACAATGGTCAGATAAGTTCACATCTAACAGAAAAAAGAAAAGGGAACAAAACCTAAGAAGAAGAAGAAGTCATTTCCTTGCAAATGGTTGTAAAAATGTAAAATGACAAAAGAATAAAGGCTTTGAATAGATAATCTGGTACTCATTTTGTTGGAAGAACTATAATGACCAAGTGAGTATATTATTTAACATGATAATAACAAAATGTCATTTTTTCAATCATTTGGATAATGCAATACATGAGCGCCAAGGGTTTGAAATCCTTCTTCGTTTTTAGTTTAACAAGCTAACCTTAAAGTTAGAAAGGTAAGTGTACAGTGACATGTTATAGCTCATGTCCGCAACAAGGCCATCAACAATGCTCCGAAGAATAGATAGAAGAAAAGGAATTCACAACCCAGTTGGCATCCTCAACAAAGTGGCAAGGGTCTGAAATCCTTTTTCATTTTTAGTTTAAGGTGTCAATCAAAGCTACTTCAAATGGTAAGTGATCATCAAAAACCACATCTTAGGGTTTATTCTTTGTTTATAGTCCCACATTTTTCACAAAACAAGTTATCAAAAGCCCTAACCTTTGCATTTTGCAAAACAATTAAAAATTGAGTTTTGCATTGGTTGCTCGAATAAATTCTAATGACCTTCTTATGAGAGAAAACAAATTCTTTGTTCAAACAATCTTCCTTGTAGATCAAATGAGGCAACTTTATGGCCTTGACAGCCTTTGAAATCTCAGACAATTGAATGACCTCTTCAAGCGATTGATCAGGAAGGCTCTTTTTGCAAATTTTGTCCATTAGAATTAGGAATCCTTGTTTTCTCTAGGTGCTTGTGCCACAAATTTTTGCCTCTATATAAGGACCCTTCCGCATGAAAAAACATGAGTGATCAGTTCTTCAAAAGCCAAAAATTCCTTTGGGAGGAATCTCTCTTTTTTGAGTTATCTTTTGATTCAAAGTCCATGTTTTGTGAGAATTCTTTGTGTTCTCTCCATTTCTTTGTATTTTCCATGATTAAAAAAAAAAAAAATCCTCTGGGAGGTCCAAACTGCATCCTTAAACACTTTGTTACAGTGAGTTTGATAACACTATAGACTTTATATTGTGTGCTTTCCAGAGAAATTTTCAACCTTTGGCCTGTGAAAGATTGGTATTGGTAGTTTCAATCTTTCATCTATAAAAGGTTGGTATTGAAGAATACACACGTTGAAGAAAAAGCTCAGGTTTTAGCTTGTATTGCATGAAGATTTACGGAGGGCCTGGATATTTAAGGAGGACGCGGATAGCCAGTTTGACAATTGGGGACTCATGGATTTGAGTTGGAAACTAAATGTAATCTTTGTTTATAGTGTATCTCTTTGTGCGGACTAGGTCCTGTGGCTTTTTTCGGGTTGGGTTTTCCACATTAAAAATCTTATGCCAAGCATCTGTGTGTGATTGATTAATTATCTTGTTATGTTAATTTACAAGCTTGGTTGAACTCTAAATTCATTTCTGCTATGAGTAGCAGCATAGGTGTTAACTCTAGGGATATATGTTTACACGCAACACACCTTTTCATGTTTATCAAGGGAAATAGGGCTAGAAGGAGACTGTGGAGCATTTACTCAACTGTTTGAACAAGCTAGAGTTAAAACCTAGAAATTACAATGCCCAAGCTCCAGCTATGCTTGCTTTCTTTACTAACACTCCACAATGTACCACTCATCCTGCCTTTAGATGGGGACAATCAAGATTCTGGTGGCTCTACCACCTGAACCCTACGGTCCCATCACATTAGTGAAATCCAATGGCGGGCAGATTGCATCCCACAGTTGACTGATTAGAGTAGAGACCAACTAAATCAAAAATAAGCAAGGACCAAAAATTGCAAAATAAAACTGGAGTTCTGCTGGATCTCCCTTCAACAAGTCATATTTGAAGATGCCAAACAAACTGATGAAAGAGGCCAGACAGCTTAGGTGGACATAACATGCAATGCATCTACAAGGGAAATACGGTAGAGATCAAGTGATCTTTGAATGTACTTTCTCAAAATTTGGTCATTGTGGGAAAGAGCCCTTATTCCAGAGGTGTGGGTGATTGGAATGTGGAGTCTGCTTAGGATAGAAGTATTCTGAATAGGAGTTCGCTTTAGTGCATATGAAAGTGGCATGGTCAGCCAGAATAAATTAAATATGGAATAACAGAGAAATCCAGGCCCCACAGAAATTGGTAATACTAGTGTAGTTCTGGCCACTGGACGGATTGTTTTCTCTTGAACTCCATAAGCTTTGATATGACTGTTGTAGCTATGTCTTGATCCACTTGCATAACAATTTTTTGTCTAATTAAATTTTCTTGTTATTATACTTATGAAGAAAAAAGAAGAAGAAAAACTTCCCTTATTAATATAGTCCCCAGCTGTATACTCCCTGTATACTTGGGTGACAATTGTTTTATAGCAATGAAAATTCCATTACTTATCAAAAAAATATTAAAAAGAAGAAAACGAACTAATGATATTAATAAATCATGTCGAAGGAAATTCAGCAAATTCAATTATCAAAGCATAAATCAAGAAGCCAAGAAACTTTTGTTTACCTCATAAACAGTGAAGGAGACCTCAACTGGTCCATTCTTATAAATTTCTGCCATGATACTGTCTGGATCAGAACTGATTCTATATGCACTAACACCATAGTGCTTGGAATTCCTCCATAGCTGGTTCTTGTTTACACACTTCCTAACGCACTTGGGAGTAGGATATGCAGGCTCACAACCAGGGTGGGAACAGCCAATATCATCAAAGTATGGGTCACACTGCCAAATGAAAAAAGAGTTCATTAAGCATACACCACCCAAAAAAAATAAAAATGCAACACCAATGTAACAGAGCAACTTGATCGCGCAAAATTGAGAGAGAGAGAGAGAGAGAGAGAGAGACTTGTTACCTCTTCAGTGACAACACCATGGTGGACAAAGTATCGCCATGCATAAATTGGATACCCCCCATCACAACCAGAGCCACACATAAAGCCACAGCATGCTACGAGATCATTGGCAGAGAGAGATATGTTCTGCAATAAATCATATAGGGAATAAAATGCCCCCCAGCCAAAAAAAAAAAAAAATGATATGCATTAATATTGTTCAAGACAATGCAATCTGTTTCCTATATGACAATTCAGTTACCATGCCAAAATGGATACAAAAACGATCTGATAGTGCTTCAACAGCACCAAACGCCCAACAAGAACCACAGTGACCCTGAAACATCAAAACCAATAAGTTTTGAGAGTTTTCATAACTCTTCTCTATCAGGAGATAATATGAAATATAGAAGTAGAATTACCTGATCTTCAATAGTGAAATTGGGTCCAGCATTTGACATATAAACAAGCTAACCATTAGGACTTCTGAAAGAATCTTTTAATGACAAAATATAAACCAATCAAGCAACTTACCTAGAATTCTTCCAATAGTGCTACACTGTGGCCAAGCAGTTCTTGCATCAAAACTAGTTGGCAACTTAGATGATTTTGGATGAGTTATAAGAGGGATACTCTTCAAATCCTTTTGAGGTGTTGGTTTGACTCCAAGAATGTGCTTAAATTGCCCAACCTGTGCATAATAAGAAGCATCCCCTCAAGCATGTAAAACGGGTAAGAAGTAAATATAAAATGTTACTGCCAATTGAATACTCACGGTATAATTAGCGAATTGAGGATTCATGGTAGCTTCCCATCCAGCATTAGGGTCATCGTTTACCTGTTTAGTGATTGACTCCTGCAATGGCCATGTGAGAGCCAAAACTTAAATAATTTTGACTTCCACTCAAAGCAAAGTGCTGAAGCAGTACTTATGTAAAAAAATTCACAACGAAATAGGTAAAAAGAATGTTATTTACACCATACCTTCACAAGTAAAATGGTAATATGGCAGTTATTTTATTTTGAAGAGCTCCCAAAGAAAGCTCCGAATATCCATTCCAAGGATATTGGAAGTTATAAAAGTTTCCATTAATTTGGTAATAAAATTCTCATTACTTACCCCAGAGAGAGTCTTTCAACACGTAAGGAAAGTACCTGAAGGATAGGAGAGTTAAGTTTGAGACTGGGAACTGGTTTGACTGCAACTACCTGCAGAATGATAAGATGTTCACATAGAGATTTCAAACCTTAAAACATTAAGAGAAACAAAAAATTCACTTGAAAGTAGAACTAATGATGATAGACTTGGATGAAGACAACATAAGGTTCCCATTGTCCAACTCTATATATGAGCTCAAAGTTAAGAGTTAACATAATAAACTAGAACCTGGTGAACGATGTGGTACACTTTGTTTACAAATTAAAAAATTTGGCAAACCAAAAATCCCGAACCTTTTCTTCCTTAAGAGATGACTATTTTAAATACTGAAATCTTATACTTGTCAGATGCCATAGGGTCAAATCTATCATATCTATCAAAAAAAAAAAAAAAAAAAAATCTTATACTAGTCCATATGATAGCAAGTTTTTTGTCAAAATCAGGCTAAAACTATAAAAATTAGAACTTGAATACAGTATTATCATTATTTTGTATAAAAATATTTATACACTTCTCACCCCAATAGCAGATCAATATTGTTCACAACAATATACCCATTAAAAAAAAATTCCCAGAGAGTAAATTGTTTAGTTTAGTAATAGTAAGAGGTCATGAATAGGAATTTGGATCATTTTTTTTTTTTTTTTATAAATAAACTCACTGAATCAAAAAGGGTATAACATCAAGCAGAATTTAAGGTTGTTATGAAAATAAAACTAACAGTTACAAACAGAGATAACAATAAAAGTGAAATTGGTGTCATATGAAACATATATAAAGTAGTTAGTTTAGTTAATACCTGTTGGTGAAAGGCTGAAACGGCCCCCAAAAGTAACAAAAGAGATACCAAATAATAAAACGGAGTATTGGCCATTGCCCCCAGCCTCTTCTCACCTCGTGTTGATCGATAAATGAACTTCAACTTTGAAGAAGGAGTACCAAGATAAAAAGTAAAGGTTGTTGGGTGGCGTGCCAATTTCGAATTGATCAACTATTAGTTGCGTCTCCTATTATTGATGTGTGTGACTAAAAGAAGGAAAACGACATTCGGCCTGACTATCATGTAATGAGCCCATACTTCATCTTATCTTATCCTATCCTAGCCCAAGACCCAGCCCAACATATTCATTCACGTGTGTCAATAAGGATCAAGAGTAACAGTTTTTTTTAACTTAATTTTGAGAATATAAAGAAAAAATAATTTTTTTTTGTTTTTTAATATCAAAAATATGTTTGGTTAATTGAAATTAAAAAGATAGTTTTTTGAAAAAAATTAGAAAATACCAAAATATGTTGTTATTAGGATTTGAATTTTAATGCTAACTCATTAAATGAGACAGATTCATTAAATTAAAATTTTAACTTATTTTTGAGAATATAAAGAAAAAATAATTTTTTTGTTTTTTAATATCAAAAATATGTTTGGTTAATTGAAATTAAAAAGATAGTTTTTTGAAAAAAAAATAGAAAATATTAAAATATGTTGTTATTAGGATTTGAACTTTAATGCTAACCCATTAAATGAGACAGTTTTATTAAAGTAAATGCGTGTTTTCATTGATTTTTGAAAATCAGAAACTGAAAATAGCCTTTTGCATGTTTTCGGTTTCCTTCACAAATTGAGTTTTGAGAACAATTTTTGTTTTCTGTTCATTTTGGGTTGCCAAACAAGTTTTTTTTGTCTCAAAAATAGAAAATTGTTTTTAGAAACAGAAAACAAGAGGAAAAAACAGTTACCAAACATACTCTAAGATTTTTTGGATAATTTTAAATGGACCATAAACGTCACTTTTGTTTGTAATTGAGCTTTATGAGTCTTGGTAGAGCTAATACAAGACAAAGAATAAACTAAAGAAGAGTTTGTAAATGATTTGTTAGTATTGATACCCATTTTTGCAACACATGTTTTACAAGCCCAATTCAACCAAGTCTGACTTTCTTGTGGGTTCAATTCATATATTATTTTATATTTTATTCTTCTAAACATGACTTTAGCCCATGTAACATATTGGGGAAATTGAAGAAGTATGGTTTGGAGGATATGAGTTAGTTTCTTTCGAACCTTTTGCATGAGTCTAGCCCATGCATGCTACTAAGTGGGCAAGGGGCATTAGTAGTACCTCAGACTCATGGATAAGGTCTTATACCTGAAATTTTCACCCTAAAAGAGCATTTATTCTCTAACTGATTATGGCCCAAAGTTTCTGCCTTAACCTATTTTAGTTAGCCTTTCAATTGTCTGAAACAACTGAAAATGGGGAGTCAATGGGGGTTTAGTTAAGCATTTCCTTTAATGATGATAAAAGTAAGCCTTCATTTTATCCAAACAAAAGCAAATTTGAAAATTATTACTTACTTAACACCTTAAGGCCCAAAACCTTTTCTATTGACCAAAAACCAGTAACTAAGAGCACCAAAAACTCAATATAAAAGTCCAAAATTAGATTCAAAATAGGCCAACCACATTTTCTCTATATAGCTGAAACTTGAGAGCAAAAGTCCACTCAACCAGGAGACATTCTTACAATTCTGAAGCTTAAGGGTGAAAATATGGGTACAGGAAAATTTTCCCTCTCTTCCTCACAATTTCTCTTAATTTTCTTTTCTTGTTGACTGTGGGTCGAAGTTTCGTACTTGTTATATTTTTATGCATTTCTCTACATTTTTGTTATTGGTAGTTTAATTTCTCTCTTATTAAAGAACAATTAGCCTTTATTTGCTATACATTGTGAATTTTGAGCTTAACTCTCTACAAATAAACATTTCTAAAGAATCTAATGAGAGATTTGGGTCGTTCTCATATTTTTTGCCATAAAAACGTCTCCAAGAGTTAGTTCAATGCATTTTGAGCAATGTGTGGATTCACACGTATGTTAGAAGAAAGATCCAAGCTACCCGTTTCTCGTGTGTAGCAAGGAATGAGGATAAACTAGCCTGGAATCCTTCTCCCAAGGGTCCATTTGATCTTAGAAGTGCTTATCTCCTTGCTAGTGAGCCCCTCCCTGATCTGACTTTCCAAGGGAAGTGGATTTGGAAGTTAGATACTTTGCCGAGGATTCAAACCTTCGTTTGGAAATGCATGCACAAGAGTATTGGGGTAAGAGATTGTCTACAAGCTAGGGGGATGCAAGTTGATAATATTTGCCCTTAGTTGTCATAATAGCCCTGAGTCCATCCTTCAGGCCCTTTGGGACTGCCATGTGCTCAAGAGAATATGGCACGAGTTGGGCATCAGCTTCCAGGACACAAATTTCTATTCGGCCAACCTCCAAGATTGGATTACGTCCAATTGTAGAGATAAAAGGATCCGTAATTCAGGGCAAGTGCCTTGGAACCAAACCTTTATGTTTGCTATATGGACAATTTGGAAGGGAAGAAATCAGTTGGTATTTGAGAACAAGGAATTAAAATTAAGCCTTGCCTTGGACATCAACCACCGAGCTCTAGAATACTTCTACTGTGTTGGTAAGCCGTTGGGGATAAATCGTAAAATTGTGAAACAGGTGCGATGGGAGAAACCTTGTACTGGCTAGTTGAAATTAAACACGAACGACGCATCCATGGGGAATCCGGGCTTGGCTGGTGGTGGAGGTATTCTTCGAGATGAGAATGGCAATTGTATTGGAGGTTTTGCTAGGAAGATTGGAGTAGCAAGCAGCTTCACTGCCGAGCTATGGGCTCTGAGAGATGGCCTTCTGTTATGTCGTCAAAGGAATGCTCAAGCTGTTGCTGTTGAAGTAGATGCAAGAGCCATTGTTGATGCCTTCAACCACCATACTAATTCCAACACTATTGTGTCCACAATTATGGATGACTGTAGGCTTTTGGTTAATCAGATTCCCTAGGTGAGCTTTAGACACATCTACAGGGAAGCTAACAGAAGTGTAGATTGGCTTGCCAATTTTGGTCTGAAACTTGATTCTGAGTTTGAGTCTTTTTCTGGTCCGCGTGTGGACCTTATTGCTGTTTTGAAGGCTGATAGCCGTGGGTTGTATTGTAACAGGCAGTGTACCGAATCTGTTTTTGCTGTTTAGTTTTTATGATATTCCGTTTTTTTTTTTTTACCAAAAAAAAAAAAAAAACCCTTTTCCCTTTTGTTGTTGGCGGTTGAAATTTTGGAACTTTTTTTTTTTTAAAGAAATATTGAGTATGGAGTTCAAGAGGGCAAAGCCTCAGTCCAATCCATAGAGCACTTGAACCTTAAGAAATTTACTATATATATATATATATTAATTAGAGGAGAAGAGTTTTAAAAAAACTATTTTTAATTTTTTAAATGGTCTTTTTATTAGCTTTTTTATTTTTTATTTTTATTTAAAAAGTTTAAAGGAAAGAAAAATGACATTGTTTTAAGACACTTTATGGCAATTCCCACATGAATATGGATCAAAAGACTAAATTAAATAAAGTTAAAAGTTGGAAAATTGAAGTGAATGGAAATTAAAGTTACATGACTAAATTGAATTTTAGACAAAATTAGAAGGTATAATTTGTAATTTAACCAAAAAAAAAATTATTTTAAAAAAATCATAAACATTGGATTGAGATCAGGTGATATTGCGCACCTGATGCAATAGTTTTCAATAGCTAATATTGAGAGTTAAGAAAAAGCAACTTTCAATCTTAACATTGAATAAAAAAAGTGAGGAAAAAGGTAAGAGTGGTAAAAACTTTTTGTGAGAGGGAGATGAAGTAATTGGATATTGCATGGAATCCTAATCCCTAAACAATCACTTTGTCAATGTCATACAATCCCACAATCCTCTCAAAATTAGTACATTAATAGAAGTTGGTTTCTTTAATTTGTCTTCTAATGATATCCCGCAGTAATGTTATACACTTATACTGCTGGCAAGATCTTATAATATCTCAAAAGTTGAACTTGAATAATGGTGTCCCAGCGTTGAAACGCATCAGTAATCCCACCCTAGGACACAAAACGATTCCTTGCTTTTGCAAATATCATGATTGCATCAATAGGACCTTATTCTTCTGTACATACAGATCCAATGCTCCAGTCTCAACAAGATTATTTGTACAGAATCAATTAGTCTCATTGGTACTCACACACAACTAGCATTCAGTTGGTAACATTTGATGCCTGGATGGCATAGTTATCCATATTTTACCACTTCCAGCTCACAACTTTCATGAATAAAAGTTCTCATGGGATGAATAATTTACTGTCAAACTGACACATCTGCAACAGCATCTACAATTGCAATCTCTCTTACAAGATTTTTGGTTGAAGGCAAACCTGCAAGCACATTGTCTTCGATACTACACTCGTTTATCCCTCTACTGATCATGAAGTAACCATCCCGCCATCAAAATCAATTACTAACTGAGAATTTGAGAAGGCACAATTTCAAAGTGGGGAACAATTTGGTGGAAACATACATCACCCCAGCCTCTATTCCACTGATTCGCAAGAAGCTGCAGCAGAGAAAAACACCATATGATCTTCCCAAAACTTGTTACTATAAAATTTGAAGGTGATAAGTAGGAAATATCAATATACCCAATAGTCCTTCCCAAAATCACTTGTTCCCCACCCGATTAGCTTTACAGCATGACCTCCCATAACACCACCAGCAATGTGTTTGTAAACTCCAGATTTGTAGTGAGCAAAATCCTGTAAAATGGTTAACAGAACCTACAACGATCAGATAAGTTCATCTCTAACCACTAAAAAAAAAGGACATTTCCTTGCAAGTGGTTGTAAAAATGTAGAATGCTGAAAGAATAAAGGCTAAGACTAGATATTCTGATGCTCATTTTGTTGAATGAACGATAATGATCAAATAAGTATATTACTTAACTCAAAAATAACAAAATATGTTTTCTTGATTCGTAGTAAAATGCAAAACGTTCAAAGAACAAGGGTTGTGGAAAGATCAACCTTAAATCATTATGTTTGAGACAGTCCAAACAGATAATGAAATGCATGAGCTCCCAGGTTTTGAAATCCTTCTTTGATTTTAGTTTGAGGGGAGCTCACGAAGTAAGACAAAAGGAGCTAACCTTAAAAAGGTAAGTGTATGGTGACATGTTATAGCTCATGCCTGCAGCAAGGCCATCAGCAATTCTCAGAAGAATAGATAGAAGAAAAGGTGGGAAAGAATTTAACATTTTGTTTCTTCCAAGTTCAATTGACAACTGAGGTGGCATCCTCTACAAAGTGGCAATGGTTTGAAATCCTTTTTGGTTATTAGTTTACGGTGCCACTCAAAGCTACTTCAAATGGTAAGTGATCTACTTACTAAAAACCACACCTTTTATTCTTTATTTTTGGTCCTAAATTTTTCATAAAACAAGTTATCGAAAGCCCTAACCTTTACATTTTGCAAAAAAATTGAAATTGAGTTTTCACCTTGGTTGTTCAAATGAATTCTGACAACCTTCTTATGAGGGAAAACTCATTCTAGTCGTTCCTATAATCTTCCTTGTAGTTCAAATGAGCCAACTTTATGGGCTTGACTGCCTTTGAAAACTCAGTCAATTGAATGACTTCTTCAATTGACTGATCGAGAAGGCTCATTTTGCAAAACTGGTCTATTAGAATGACAAATCCTTGTTTTTTCTAGGTGCTTGTGCCACAGGTTTTTGCTTCTATCTAAGGACCCTTTTGCACAAAAAAGCTAGAGTGCTCAGTTCTTCAAAAGCCTATAATTCCTTTGTGAGCAATCTATTTCTTTTAGAGCCATCTCTAGATTCAATGTCAATGTTTTGTGAGAATTCTTTGTGTTCTTGCTAGTTATTTGTGTTCTTCATGATTCTTTGAGCAAGAAAACCTTTGAGAGGTCCAAACCCACATCCTAAACACTTTAATGTGACTATGCGAGTTTGATGACATTATAGGTTTTATATTGTGCAGTTTCTAGAGAAAGTTTCAACCTTTGATCCGTGAATAATTGGTATTGGTAGTTTCAATCTTTCATCTGTAACATTTTGTAGACAGAACTCAGGTTTAGCTTGTGTTGTGTGAAGATTTACAGAGGATCTGGATATTCGGGGAGGACGTGGATAGCTGGTGAAACAATTGGGGACACATGGGATTTGAGTTGGAATTTATAGTGCATCTCTTTGTGTGGACTAGGTCCTGTGGTTTTTAGTTATTTATTTATTTATTTTTGGGTTTGGGTTTTCCACATTAAAAATAAAAAAATAAAAATCCTTATGTTGTGCATGTGTGTGCGATTGATATATTACTCGTTAGTTTACAAGCTTGGTTGAAATTCAAATTCGTTTCTGCTGTGAGTAGCAGTATAGGTGTAAACTCTAGGATATATAATTATATGCATTATGTCTTTTCATGCTTGGAGGGGCAATAGTGCTAGAAGGGGATTGTGGAACATTCACTCAACTGTTTGAACAAGCTAGCGTCATTTTGCATGAAAGGGGTTGTAATAAATGCATTTACAAATATTACAATGCCCGAGATCCAGCAACGCTTGCTTTCTTTACTAACACTCCACAATGCACCACTCATCCTGCCTTTAAGATGGGGACAATCCAGATTCTGGTTGCACTACCTGCTGAACCCAACAGGCCCATCAAATTAGTAATATCCAATACGGCCAGACAGATTAGGCGGACGTAATATGCAATGCATCTGCAGGGGAATATAATATTTTGTATAGAAGGAGTTCGCTATGCTGCACATGAAAGTGGCATGGTCAGCTGGCATAAACCATATATGGAATGAGATAAAAATCCAGGCCCCATATGAATTGATAATACTAGTGTAGTTCTGGCAACTGGGCCATTGTTTTCTCTTAAAATCCATAAGCTTTGATATGACTCTTTTGTAGCTATGTCTTGATACACTTGCATATTGTTTGTCTAATAAAATTCTCTTGTTATACTTTTCAACAAAACTAAAGATAAGTTTCTCTTATTATCATATTAAAAAGAAGAAGAAAAAGAACTAACAATTAAGACTTCTGTCGAAAGAATTTCAGCAAATTCAATTATGAAAGCATAGAGCAAGAAGCCAAGAAACTTTCGTTTACCTTATAAACAGTGAAGGAGACCTCAACTGGTCCGTTCTTATAAATTTCTGCCATAATACTGTATGGATCAGAACTGATTCTATATGCACTAACAGCGTACTGCTTAGTCTCCTTCCAAAGCTGGTTCTTATTTACACACTTCTTAACGCACTTGGGAGTAGGATATGCAGGCTCACAACCAGGGTGGGAACAGCCAGTATCATCGAAGTATGGGTCACACTGCCAGATGAAAAATGAGTTCATGTTAAGCATACAATACAAAAAAACAAAAACCAAAAAAGTGCGCGCACACACACACACACAATACCAATGCGACAGAGAAAATTGATCTGGCAAAATTAAGAGAGAGAGAGAGAGAGAGAGATCCTACAGAATCATAGTAACAAGCAAAAGAAAAAATTGTTACCTCTTCAGTGACAACACCATGGTGGACTAAGTATTGCCATGCATAAATTGAATGCCCCCCATCACAACCAGCACCGCACATAAAGCCACAACATGCTACGAGATCATTTACAGACAGAGATATGTTCTGCAATAAACCAGATAGGGAACAAAATGCCCCCCAATAAAGAAAATATATTGGGATACGCATTTATATTGGGCAAGATAATTCAATCCTTTTCCTATATGACAATTCAGTTACCATGCCAAAATGGATGCAAAAACGATCTGATAGTGATTCCACAGCACCAAACGCCCAACAAGAACCACAGTGATCCTGAATCATCAAAACCAAGAAGTTTTAATAATTTTAAGAATTCTTCTCTATAAGGAGATAATGCGAGGTATAGATATAGAATTACCTGGTCTCCAGTAGTGAAATTGGGCCAGCATTTGACACATAAAAAAGCTTACCATCAAGAATTCTGAAAGTATCTTTTGATGACAAAATATAAACCAAGCAAGTAACTAACCTAGAATTCTTCCAATTGTGCTACACTGTGGCCAAGCAGCTCTTGCATCAAAACCACTTGGCAACTTAAATGATTTTGGATGAGTTATAAGAGGAATACTCATCAAATCCTTTCGAGGTGTTGGTTTGACTCCAAGAAGGTGCTTAAAACTGTACATCAGAAGAAGCACTTGCTTATAGAAAGCATATAACAAAACCTTCACTTGATGTGTCAAGCAAGTAAAAGGGAAAAAAAGGTAATCATAAAATGTTTCTGCCATTTGTAGACTCACGGTATAATTAGATAATTGAGGATTCATGGCAGCTTCCCATCCAGCATTAGGGTCATTGTTTACCTGTTTAATGATTGACTCCTGCAATGGCCATGTGAAAGCCAAAACTTAAATCATTTTGACTTCCACCCAAAGCAAAGTGCTGAAGCAGTACTTATGTCTAAAATTCACAATGAAATAGGTAAAAAGAATCTTATTTAAACCATACTTTTACAAATAAAATGGAAATTTAGCAGCTATTTTATTTTGAAGAGCTCCCAAGTCCCAAGGGAAGCTCCGAATATCCATTCCAAGAATATTGGAAGTTATAATTTTTTTCATTAATTTGGTAATAAAACTCTCATTACTACCAGAGAGACTTTTTGCAAGCAAGTATAGTACCTGAAGGATATGAGAATTAAGTTTGAGGCTGCCAACTGTTTTGACTGCAACCACCTGCTATCAACAGCATTAAGATGTTCACACAGTGAATTCAAAACTTGAATACGAAGAAAAACAATAAATCACTTGAAAGCATAACTAATGATGATAGACTTGGATGAAGACAACATAATATTCCCATTGTCCAACTCAATATATGTGCTTAGAGTTAACATCATACGCTACTACCCTGGTGAACCATGTGGTACACTTACCTTACAAGTAAAATAATTTGGCAAACCGAAAATCCCAATTATTTTCTTCCCTTGTTGATTCTTATTAAAAATGACAATATTTTTATACAAAAATCTTATACTTGTTGGATGCCATATGTTCAAATCTATCACATCTTAATAAAAATAAATACCAGAAACTTATTCAAGTCTATATGTTAACGAGTTTGTGTCAAAATCAGGCTGAAAAACTATAAACATTAGAACTTGAATAGAGTCTTACCATTATGATGAAACAATATATAGAAAGTTGTGTACAATATATATAATAGTAAAAGATTATAGTATAAAAATACTGTCTACACTTCACATCCCAAAAGCAGATTTATATTGTTTACAACAATATACCCATAAAATAAATATAGAGGAACTTCCCAGTGAGTAAATTGTTTAGTTTAGTAAACTAACTTGGATCATTATTTTTATAAATAAAATCACTCAATCAAAAAGGGTACATGACAATAAAATTAACAGTTACAGAGATAATAATAAAATGAAATTGGTGTCATATAAAGAAATTTCTACAACATATACACATCAGATGAGACGTGGTAGTTAGTTAGTTAGTTAGTTAATTAGTAGGTCAGTACCTGTGGGTCAAAGGGGGAAATGATGACCAAAAGTATCAAAAAAGATGCCAAAAACAACGTAGTATCGGCCATTGCCCCAAGCCTATCCCCTCTTGTCGATCGAAATAAATGTGTAATAAAAAGGACAATTGTCAACTGCGAAATGAGCAACGATTGATTGATCTCCAATTATTTATGTGTCTAATAAGAAAAAAACCACATTTTTTTTAGTATTGTTATGTAATGGCCCAAACTGAATCAATCCCAACATCCAGCCCAGCAACACATCCATACATGATACATGTGCAGAAGGTAAAGCATGCGAATTGAAAAGTTCACAAGAGCTCCTACAAGACAAGACTAAGAAGAGTTTGTTAGAAATGGTTAGTTAGTTAAAAGTAGTAGTTAACGAAGGTCATTATGAAAGTTGATGCATTTTTTTCTCAAATTCTCTTTTAGGCTCCCTTCCTAATTCCTCGTTCTTCTTCTTCTTATAGGGTGCTTAGCTTGAATAAGCCATTGCTCTTAACATTTCCCTTCAAACAGATTCCACTCCACCTATAAAGCATTCCGCATTCCAATCCCTTTAAACGCAAAAAGTTCGTTACCTATTATAATTCTAATTCTAATGATTTAAATTATAAAAATAATTAATAATAAAATCAAGTAATCAAATTAGATATAATATTATTGCCATACTTCTAATCTTTGAGTTCTATATCAATGGGTTTAATCCATTAATAAATCTTTGGGGGTGGCAAGGGGACGAGTTTTGTAATTTTATCAATTTCCTCATGGTCTCTCTCTCTCTCTCTCTCTCTCTCTCTCTCATGGTCTCAGTCTCAATCTTTATATATATATATATATATATATATATATATATTTATATATTTATATATGAAAACAACAACAACAACAACAACAATTCCCATTAAAAAAATGGACAACAACAACAACAATAATAATAAAGAGTATACAAACAATTAAAGTGATTTGGCCTTATAGACTTATAGTCCTACATCTACAATGAAAAGTCCTTAATAGCTACATTTTTACCATTAAAATCTTTGAATTAGAATAAACCTAACATTATTTAATAGACCAAATCCTAGAATAATAATAAAATAATTAGGCTTATACTATTTGAATTACATATAATTAAGATTACTTACATTTAAAAAATAAGGTTAATATTACATTGTTTGCACCCCAAATAGGAGGATTGATTTAGATCTAGAGTGGACCAGACTAGATCAAATTAAATGAAGCATACATAACATGCTAAAACAAAGGTTGAATGCATGCAATGATTGAGGCTTTAATGTTGAGACACTATGTAGATCACACTCTACTGATCAAAAGTGTATAAAAAAATCTCTCACGAATTTAGACTCGAATGATGGTGTTTTTACACACACACACACACACACAAAAACACAATATCCACAACATAAATGCTTTGATGAAATTGATGAGAAAGAGGGAGAGATGTTTCTTTATGTGTTATTCTCTACAACACTAGGCATTGATACATATTCTATCACTTGTACAAGTGAGCCCTTGCCCCCCTTTATGTAGACAACCAAAATGTAAGAAGCCAATAGATCAATCACTAAAATTGAATGTGTCCTTGAATGTGGTTGTAATCGCTAAAATTGTATTGTTATCAAATATGAGATAGATGCATATGAGGTTGTTAGGTCGTTGTTCACAGTAGGGAATAAATTAGGATAATCTTATGAAGATGTTGTTAGTGATGGAAAGATAAAGAACCTTTCATGATAGGAAATTTTTAGAGAGTTTCTTATTGATTTTAAAATTTCACATTGGATAGAAGAATAAGGAGTTGCACTAATCATATTAAAATGGTAGTCTCACAATGATAATAATGGAAGTAGGGAGGTGTGATAAATCCTATAGACAAAGTAGTGGTATGACTTTCGTGTGTGTGTGTGAGGTGGTTAAAATACGAAACCCTTTGAAATTTTGAATGTATTGTTTTATGTACAAAACTGTTAAACATTTGTGAAAATAAATATTGGTTGTAGTATGACATGTGTTCATACAATTTTTTACAAAAAACCAATGCCAAGAGGGGAGAAAATGGGCTTTTGCCCTTATTGAGCAAAAAATTAGGCAATATATCCCTGTTTCAAAACTATTTAGGGGTGTGTCCCTGTTTCGATACTTGATCACTGTAAAATCGAGTTACTTAAGGAACTCGACTATTAGAAAGCCGAGTTTTGGGTAGGTTGTCGCCACGCTGGATCGCCACCATGACTTTTCCGCAATAAAATATTCCCACATTACTGTTCAGAACTCGGCAATGGGGAAACCGAGTTAGAAACTCGGTCCTTTTGAAATCGAGTTACTGAGGGAATTCAAATTACCTGTTTGCACATGAAGTGTTCTTTTTGTGTGCTTAACCCGATGAAGGCAAAATCGAGTTTAGTAACCCATACTCGACTCTGGAATAATCGAGTTATACTGCTATTTACCTCATCAGCACACAGAACAAAATCTCCTTATTTTCAGATCAGCTTCTCCTCATTTTCAAAATTTCCTCCCGTAAATTGGTGTTATCTCTCTATCATCTTAGGTGAAAAACTCATGTTCTTCTTTGAAGTACATAGAGAATTTTATGGTGTAGGTAAATAGTAGTTTTAGATATTACAAAAGTTTATCATCCATAATGTATGTTTTTGTTAGAGAAGAATTTTCATTTGGTAGGATGAATTACTTGTGCTTTGGTATTTTCTTGAATGAGTGTTATGTGAATACATTAGTGTTATATTAGTTGTTTGGTGACATAAACTTTAATTACTAAAAATGACAATGTTTAAATTTGCCACAAGAAATTTACAATAAATCTAATTTGGGTGATGAGTGTTATGTGTGTACATTGGGTTATATTGGGTCTTTGGTGGTGTAAATTTTATTGACAAAAAATGAAAATCTTTAGATTTGCAAAAGTTGTTTTGCACACAACGTGTAGACATTAACAACAACGTCTAATGTTTATGGTCAAATGTAAGTGTTAGCATTTCGTTTAGCATGTAATAGTACACAAATTTATGAACGTCTTTGTCGTGTACCATCTTATGCAGCATTACATTATTTACCAACAGTTGATGCACACTGTAGACTTGATCATTTGATGTTATTGTATTCAGCGTCAATGTCTGGTTTTGGCAACCCTTTCATCTATAAGCCTCGCAATGTGTTCACTGCAATGGGTCGTTGCTGGGTATTAGAAGATGAGTTCAGTTATCCAATCGACCTGAATTTGCGAAATAGTGCAAGGGTTCACAATACCATGAGGTAGGAGTGGGCTTGGTTACTTCGTGAATAGAAAATGTTTTATGATGAGTTGGTTGATTATAAGTTGTCAGTGTCTCAACGACTCGCATCGCAGATGCCAAGAGACACAATCGACGAATTTCGTAGAGCATTGAACCGCATAAGAGAAGAAAATAATTGAATGTAGATACGTCTTAATCGATATCGGACCCAAGTTGAGATTCAAGAGTTAGTGGAGTGTAAGTTGTACGAGCAAGCATGATACATGCAATCACTTCTTGCAGCAGACATTTATCAGTCAGACGTAAAGATGTCAGATGAAGAGTAATCGTGTCATGGTGTAATTGGACTTTGTTGGAGAACAATTTTCCTTAACTATTTTTTAGTGTATGTGTGTCACTGCTGTTGCATTTGTACTATGTAAACTTTATTATTGATTGCGAGAAGCATGCACGTTATGAAGACTAAGCATTTATCAATCAGACGTGGAGATGTCAGATGAAGAGTAATTGTGTCTTGGTGTAATTGGACTTTGTTGGAGAAAAATTTTCCTTAACTATTTTTTAGTGTATGTGTGTCACTGTTGTTGCATTTGTACTATGTAAACTTTATTATTGATTGCGAGAAGTATGCACGTTATTCGTAATCTTGATTATTCCCACATAAAGCATAAAAGTTAAATATCCCCACACATGATGTTTTTCAATATGCACCTATGACATATTGAACTAATTTATTACACGCATAACACAAAACTTAAATTTTCTTTCACGATGCCAACAATATGCATGCACTGCATATCAAACACTAACGCGATGCCACATAGGCATTCATTTTAACAGGTAGTTCTCGTAGTTGAGGATTTTGTAACGTTTTTCCGGAGTGAGTTGTTTGTTGGTTGCTGTGGCCAAATCTTTCGTAAGTTGTAGCATGTGATACCTGCACCTACAGAGTAGCACAAGATTGTTCTCTTTTTTATTTTAGCCACTGCACGCTCATATTGGTGCATGTTTCGTTGTGGCAGTGTAAGCGAGATATGGTCGACAAGAGGTGCTCCGAGTCGCACAAGATCATTGTGCAGAGCGTTGGACTCGTTCATGCGAAACTCCCACTCCCACCGTAGTCTGGCATAGTATTCCCTCTCATCGGAATCTCTCTCCCTCATACAGTTATCTGGAAAATGAGGTAGCATCCAATTGCGCGTTGACATTGGAAAATGTGACTTCAGATCGGTATGTGTAGATGTTTTGCAAGGGTAGATGTAAATGGGACTATATATAGGAGTTTTGTAAGGGCAAGTATTCATGTGGATGTGACTATATGTAAGTGTAAGTATTCACGTGAATAAAGATGATATAACTCGACAGTGGATTCTTCAGTGGTAAGCTATTCAACAGCATATGCAGAACTGCGAACATTAGTGTAGCAATGGTAGACAGCTCACCCCCAAAATTTTTCTTCAACTTTTGAGGGATCCTTTGCATCCTTAAAAATAGTGCATTGCAAAAGGTTGCATATTGTGTATTGACGTGAGTGTGGATGATATGACTGGACACGGTTCAACAGTGCCGAGCTGTTGAGCAATACATGCAAAATTATGAACATCAATGTAGCAATGGTGGACAGCTCACCCCTAAGATTTTTCTTAAACTTTTGAGGGATCCTCTGCATCCTTGAAAACTGTGCATTGCAAAAGGTTGCATATTTGTGTATTGATGTGAGTGTGAATGATATAACTGGACAGAGTTCAACAGTGCCGAGTTATTGAGCAGCACATGCAGCACTGCGAACATTAGTGTAGCAATGGTGGACAGCTTACCCTCAAGATTGATGCATAAACTTTTCAAGGATGCTCTGCATCCTTGAAAACTGTGCATTGCAAAGGGTTGCATATCTGTGTATTCACGTGAGTGTGGATGATATGACTGGACAGGGTTCAACAGTGCCGAGCTATTGCGCAGCACATGCAACACCGTGAACATCAGTATAGCAATGGTGGACAGCTCACCCCAAAAATTGATGTATAAACTTTTCAAAGATGCTCTGCATCCTTGAAAACGGTGCATTGCAAAGGGTTGCATATCTGTGTATTCACGTGAGTGTGGATGGGTACTTGTGGTCAGGGTTCAATAGTGTCGAGCTGTAGAGCAACACATATAGAACTGCAAATATCAGTGTAGCAATGGTAGACAGCTCACCTCCAAAATTTTTCTTAAGCTTTTGAGGGATTCTCTGCATCCCTGAAAACAGTGTATTGCAAAAGGTTGCATATCTATGTATTTACGTGAGTGTGGATGATATGACTGGACAGGTTCAACAGTGCTGAGTTGTTGAGCAGCACATGTATAACTATGAACATAACTTGGCTAAACAGTGCCGAGCTGTGTTAGCCTTCTCCAACCTCGCTTGCCAAATGCTACTATTAGGAGTAGTGAGTGTAGCAACACTAGAGAGTTTATCCCTATATTCTCTTACAAACTTTTCAGGGAGTCTCTGTGGGTACAAAATTTAGTTACATTTTCTTAACATCAATGTAAAATTACATAAAGAAAACTGTGCTTCTAAGGTTTACATCAATGGCTTCCGATCGTCACAATTGCAACATTAGGGAGCTTTGGAGCAATGCTACAGCAAACCAATAACTTGAATGATACATTTTAGAGGCTGATAAGGCTTTTAGGCTTTTACCCTATTTCTAACTTGATAGTGTGTTACACATCATTAAAAAAATAAAAAATTGAAGCAATAACTTCATTTTAATTTTGATTTTTTTTTAAATGACCGAGCAATAACTTTATTAACCAAGAACAAACCATAGAAGCCACATTAAATAGGTTGCTAAAGCACCTAAGAAAACAGTGCATAACAATACACAACAGAAAGCAAACCGGAACTAAAAATTATTGATAAGCTCTCGGCCTGAAACAAATAGTGCAGTAACTACATATCAGTAAAAGTTTAAGAAAAGTGAAGGTTCATAAGTGATGGGCAACCCCTAACGTGTGCACAAGCTTTTACCCCAGAAGCTTGTGAAAACTCGGGGACCTAAGCCCGGGTTGATGTATGTGCACACGGCAGTCGGGAATTGTGGGGGCTCTGTCGTTATAGTTTTGACAGAAAATTGAAAAGATATAATTGCTCAACAGAATTATACATCATGCATCTATATATATACTGATTTTCAATCCATTTAATCATATCAAGGAAGAGTTAAAAGTAAAACATTAAAATATAAAATAGCTAGCCTGAGCACATATGCCTAACTTGATCCTAAAGTTCATGGCTGCAAGGCATAAACAAAAAGGACACATAGTTGCAGAATGTATAAGCAGCCTAACCAACCAACGTGAGAATCAATTTCTAAATCAAACTAAGAAAACCAACAAATGAACACAGCAAAATGCAAACCAAAGAATCAATCAAGCACCACAAAAAACACCATTGTAAGACACTAAAACATAGCTCTAAAATTAAAAGGTACCCAATTAGGATCAGTGCCTCTATGGCCTTGAATGACATTAACCAAATTACCCCTATACAAGCCCTGCCACCCATCAGTGTTCACAATATCATTGAACACCTCAGTAGTAGAAAGTCCATTCTTTAAACAAAGTGTAAAGTTCTTTCCTTTTACTTTTTCCTCTAATCTTTAAGTACCTCCTCACTTGACATCACATTCTAAAAGAAATTTTATTTCATAAAGCAAGAAGTGAAAAGGACAAACATGGAAGTAGGTAAAGTTTCCATTAGAGAGTACAATGGACATCTCACTCACAAGCACAGCTTTGGAGGCAACTAATGATAACCAAATTAATATTGAGCTTAATTAAATGGATTAAACAATTGTGAGACCTGTACCATCAAATGATGGTGTGTGCATAGTTATGTGTCAAATGAACATTGAATTGGTGACCATAATAGTCCAAGAGCTTTGCTTTCTTTTCTTTTAGGTTTTTTTTTTTAATTTATTTTTATGAATATAGTCCAAGAGTTAACAATTTTGAGATTATGGATAATGAATCTTTTCTATTTCTCTTATTCTTCAAATTAGTTAGAAAAAAAAAATCATCAATTTTATAGCTAAATAATTCGTTTTTTTTTTCTCTTATAACAAGTGAAGAAGGAAAATTCGAACCCTAACTCTTTTTATTAAGAGAATGCTACCGATTTTCAAGATTCATAATAAGAAACTTGGATGGAGTGTGGAGTACATACTATCTGAAATGTAATCCCATTATCAATAACATCTGCAAAGTCGGGTCATGAAAGTGAAGTCTCTAGTTAGCTTTCAAGATGAATATTATTTTTTAAATTATAAAATTCAGGCTAGCTATACCTTTTTTTAGAGAAATCAAGAAAAGTAATTGAGACACAATTCACATTTCCTGGCATAAGATGTGTCTATAGCTTTATTGAGTCTCTAGTCAGTTTATTATAAGTATTTCGAAAAATTAAATTCTAAAGCTCCTACTTTAAGAGAACAAATTAGACCCACATTCCATATTAAAGCCCAAATACAATATAGTTCCACTTAACTGGGTAAAGATTAGATTTTTTTTTTTTAAACTTTTTGTTGAAATCATAGAGTTTGATTTGATTCACTTTCAAACTATATGAATTAAAAAGCAATTTTCCCTAATAATGAACGCCATTGTCAAGCCAACTGTATTTTACATGAATTTGTGCCCTAGTTATGCATCAAAACCCAATTCAAAACGAAACCCAACAAAGCTAAAATAGCAACAATAATAATGAATAGAGAAAAATCTAACAGAGAAAAACTTAAGAAGCCACACTCAAAACAGAGTACATGCACAAGCCACACTTAACTCAAATTAAATGCAAAGGGAAAAAAAATTGAACTCAGAATTTAGAAATTACCTTAATACGTTTCTAATTCTTTAACTTTGAAGATGGATTGGGTTGAGCTTTGGCTATGGTGAGAGTTTTGGGTGTGGGTTTGGATTGAGCTTCAGCCTACGGGTAGAAATAAGAGAACTTGAAGATGCATTGAACTTGGAAAGGGTCTACTTAACGGACTGAGGGTGGTTACTGATCGGATTGAGGGAGGGAGACAAACTATTTTCGAGACGTTACATTCAAAATTCCATTTTATTTTGCATATAACTCGGTTTCCCCATTGCCGAGTTTTGAATAGTAACGCGGGAATATTTTATTGTAGAAAAGGCACAGTGCCGATCCAGCGTGACAACAACCTGCCCAAAACTCGACTTTCTAATAGTTGAGTTTCTTAAGTAACTTGGTTTTATGGTGATCGAGTATCGAAACAGGGACAAGCCCCTAAATAGTTTTGAAACAAGAACATATTGCCTAATTTTTTGCTCAATAGGGGGCAAAAGCCCATTTTCTCTTGCTAAGGGGTTGCCTTACACAATTAAAAATTTATCATACATAAAACAATACTACGCTAGTTATTATTATTATTATTATTATTATTATTAAAGGAGTTAGTTGTTACACTCAAAATATTTGTGTGTTTTCTCTAAAAATATATACGGATTTTCGAAAAGGTTATATGGTAATATTAGAATAAATAAATAAATAAAAGGTAAAAAATTTATTTATTTTTTGTTTCCCACAGTGTATCCTCAAATTTTTCAACCAGAAACTAATCACTGTTCACGATGAGTGGGTCTTAGATGGGTAAATCCCTGGCCTATGAAATTTTTTTAAAGTGCAGGTATCCGGATTCAAACCGGAGAGCACACCCAGTTAAACCTAAGACAAGCACTTTAAGACCAAGTGCCTAACCACTTGGCCAACCCACTTGGATTTAAAAATTTTATGCTATAATATAATAATTATTATTAGTTTCTCAAAAAAAAAAATTATTATTACAATTATTTTTTAAAAATTAAATTTTAAACTTTATAAGTTAAGGTGTAATTAAATTTTATAATTCCAAAAGTAACAAGTTCAATTTAATTTTAATCTACTTAAGATAATGAAATTAGATCTAGGATTTTAATATAAGTTGAAAATATAATTTATTGCTTTGAAAACATAAGGTTTAATTTATTAATAAACCATTAAATTTTAGAGTTTAAAAATGTAATTTTTTTTTTTTAATGAGTTCCATTTTTATTTTGATTTATCATTTCCAGGCAAAGCTTCTTAAACCCAACGGCAGATAGACAAGTCACGAGTGGATAACAGTCAGTCCCAGCTCAACTCTCACTCTCTGTCTCTGTCTCTGTAAAAATGGCAACGTTCTCAACCACCACAATTCCACCCTCATCTCTCTCATTCTTCTCCTCCTCCATCTTCCTTCCAAAACTTTCTTCTTCTTCAACCCTCAGACCCAATTCCCTCAAAACCCAAACCAAACCCCTCTCAGTCACCTCTGAACTCGCCACCATCCCAGTCCTCTCCTTCACCGGCGATAAAATCGGAGAGACCCAACTCGAAATCAAGGCCGCCCCACCCGACACCGCCCGCGCCGTCGTTCACCGAGGCATCATCACTGACCTCCAGAACAAGCGCCGCGGCACCGCCTCCACCCTCACCCGCGCCGAAGTCAGAGGCGGCGGCAAAAAGCCCTACCCACAAAAAAAGACGGGCCGGGCCCGCCGCGGTTCGACCCGGACGCCGCTCAGGCCCGGCGGAGGTGTGGTATTTGGGCCCAAGCCCAGAGACTGGACCATCAAAATCAACAGGAAGGAGAAGAGGTTAGCGATATCGACCGCGATCGCAAGCGCTTTAATCAACACGATTGTGGTGGAGGATTTCATGGACAAGTTCGAGGAGAAGCCGAAGACGAAGGAGTTTATTGCGGCGATGAAGAGGTGGGGGCTTGATCCGAAGGAGAAGTCGCTGTTTTTGATGGGAGAAGAGGAGGTTTCGGATAATGTGAGGCTTTCGAGCCGGAATATTGGGACGCTGAAGATGTTGACGCCGAGGACTTTGAATTTGTTCGACATTTTGAATGCGGATAAGCTTGTGTTAACCCCTGCGGCGGTGGAGTATTTGAATGCCAGATATGGTGTTAATAATAGTGCCTATGCTGATGATGAAGAAGAAGAACAAGAAGAAGAAGAGTATGAAGGAGAAGGAGAAGGAGAAGGAGAAGAAGGACAAGGTTAGTCATTTATGTACTTGTGTTTTTTGGTGTGAAAATACAATCTAGTTCCTAATCTTTAGTTCATTAGTGATTTTTAGTCATGATCATATCAGTGATACAGAGAAGTTAAAAAGTAATCATTTTCAGTTCATAATATGTCTAATGAAGTGATGACGTATCAGGTTTTAGTTTAGACATATCACTTTAAACTCCATGTATATACTAAAATCGATCATGGACTAAACTTTAAAGACCAACATTGAATTCAAGCTTTTTTTCTTTTTCTCAAGTAAGAAGAAGATGTGGTGTAATTTTAAGTTTGAGAGTGTTCTCTGTAGCGTCAGGCTTGAAATATGGCTTCATAGTGGATGGCCATTGGATAAAATGAATTAGGGAATTGTATATATTGGACGATGTTGGTGGTTATGGATTAATGACCTATGCTACTTGAGCAAATGCCAGATATTGTTATATGATTGAAGTTTATACACTCTTAATTATGCTTTGTTGAGGATTACCATTATGCTTTTTGCTGCCACAAATGGGCATTCCCATTGGAGAGTCTATCTAGTTTCACTCTTGGCAATGTGCGTCCATTTTCGTGTTACTCTTGCCAGGCCTCTGAGAATTATTTTTTTTTGGTGGTGCCTTTCCGTTACACCAAGTTTGTTAATATTTGTTAGTCTTAGCAAGGTAATTTTTTCCAGTTTGCTTCTATGGCGGTCATGGATTGGTACTTCATTCTAGCTGAGTATGAGTAATGAAACCTGGGAATGTCCATTGCTGTTTCTTATAAGAGTTATAAGACTGGCAGTGGATCTATTATTCATGCTATTCTTCCACTGATTATATTTCTCTCATCAATTTGGCATTCAGGAACAGAGGCAGATGAAAATACTAATGCATGACCCGCTTATTCCTTGATTGACCTAGGACCAATCCCATTTCAATCCGGCTCACCCTGAAGGGGGATTTTGCCCTTTATGTTGCAGTTGCCATCTTATCAGTTATCATATTGCAGGCTGATTTTGGTAAAATTTCTGTGCATGATTTTTGTATTAATTTGCACATTCATTTAATACAATTGTGTCTATTTGGATCTTGTACCTTGTTGTATCTCCAGAATGTTGCTTCCTGGCTCAACTCTCCTCCCTTTGTAGGATATATTTTCTACAGGTACCCTCTTGGGCTGTTGTTCTGGTTTGGATTTTGTGGTTCTTACGTTTGTGAATTTTTTCTGTACCTTATTAGGATTGCACATTGTTGTTTCACTGTAATGAATACTCCATATAATACCCTGTATGTCAGTCTTTGTAACGCCTCCCCCCCTGCCCACACCCCCCCCCCCCCCCCCCCTCTCCTCTTTCTCTCTCCTTCTAGAAGTTTGATGTTTTCAATCCAAAGGTTATAGGATCAGATTGCAGGAAAATCTCTTATTACATTCTCTATGTTGTCATTACTTCTAGCTAGATGACAGATTTCTTGAATCCAAATTGAAGTTAAATGGCAAGCTGGAGTTGGAGTGGATAATAAAATAGTACTCATTTTAAAATTGATTAACAACATTGTCAGAGCTCATGGAGATGGTATATATTTGGCGGAGTATACTCGTGAAGGAAATGATCCTTACATGGAAATGAAAGAATCTTTATTAATTAATGAACAAAATATTGCTAAATCATCCCCGCAAGATCTTTACGTGGAAATGAAAGGTCCTATCATCATTTAACGGTGGGAAATATTGATATAGCAAACAAAATTCATGCTATGTCACGCATGAGGTTTCAAAGTGATTTTGGTGGATTTTGGTTTTATGAATTCTGTTAGTTATGTCAAAAGGTACCAAAGCTTTATTTGCCTAAGTTGTGTGAGGTCTCCACTCTGGTTCACTATGTTCACTTCCCTAGCTACGGGCACTTGTCATTTTTATGAACTCCTGGATATCTTTGCTAATGGATTTTGGACATGCTGTAAGGTAATATGGTACGGACTTCCTTGGGGATGAAGTATATTCTGATTTTATGTAGAATTTGGATGTATATATATTCGATAAGAGTTTTTCTACAACCACGACAAAATTTCACAGAACATTTTCATAACAAGTGAGGTGTCAATCTATTATAGATCAAAATAAAATGTAATTAAAAAAAAATTATACTGGGATTCACCGCAACACAAAACATAGGGTTGTGAAAATGTCGCAAAAATTTTGTTGTATCTTTAGACTTTTCCATTCATAATGGATTGTCTTAAAAAAAAAATTTAACACAACAAAAAGATAAGGTTCAAGGGAAAGGGAAGATAATAAGTTCTAACCACCACTATAGTCATTACAGAGTATAAACCCAAAATATGTTCATGAAACTAGGCAAGATTGGCTAATTTTTGGGATTCTTGCAGCACGGCTTGATGAGCGGCATAAATAGAAGCACTGATCTTCTGTGCCAAGATTCTTTGAACAACGAAGGACTCTGCTTTCCATTTGATGCATCTGTCGCCTTTAATCATTTCTTCTATTCCTTGCTCAATCAAGTTGAAGTTGAATTGATGTTTAGATGAATTGCTTTTAGTAGAGCTTCTCTAATTGCTAAACATCTCACCACCAATAATTCCTGCACCGTTTCACTAAATCATGCAACACAAATTTTCTTTCCTTCCCTTGACTTTGCCACCATCGTATATCCTTCCCAAGTTTCTGTTTTTGCTCCACACCCGGTCCCTTCTACAAGTAGTATTATGCACCATCTTGGTTCTCCTTTGCATATTCTTTGGTGTTTCTCTTTTCTACTCAGGTTAGCTCGACTTAACTTTAAGTTTAGATCTTGAAAGGCTGTAGTGTATCTGTAAGATAGAATTTTGCTTGTGTTGAGCACACTTTTCCTATATTTGTATTTTGTCATAAAAAAACCATGTTCCTATGATTCCAGGCTGCCCAAGGAGTAGTAACCAATTTTGGATGCTGCTTTGCTGCTCTCCATGCATACTTTAATATATCCTCTTCCAAGAAAATGTCTCTCTTCGTGTCATTTAAGTTCTTTGTGGTTGTATGGTTGCTCGTAAATTTCTCTTCTTTGTTGGATAGTATGCTACAATAGTTCACGTTCTTTGCATTTCACTGCTTTCTGTTTCTATCTCTCGGTTGTGTGTCTCTTTGCTTCTGCAATTCACCATTAGAAAATTAAGGTTATGTTTGGTTAGCTAGTTTCCATCACCCAATACTTGGTTTTTATAACTCATTTCCTAAATTGTGTGGGCCACACCCGAAGTTGCTTTTTGGGTTGGTTTCCATATCTTAATACTCAAAAAACTGAGTTTGAGTTGTGGAAACTGAGAACAAGTTTTTCTTGTTTTCAGATGATGAGTTATGAGTTATCATGACATTTTTGTAAATTTTTACACATGAGTGGAACCTAGCTTAGTGTCATGGCCTATCAAAGTCAAACTACACTTACTCCCAATGGCTCTTTCGGTTGGCCTTAACTAGGATTCAGATCAAGTGCAATACCTAGGATATTGCACCTAGTGCAATTATAATCTATGGCGAGATTGAAAGTTGAAAAAGCAACTTTCAATCTCAACAATTAGATAAAATATATTAAAAAGAGTTAAAAAGTTAAAGTTAAAAAGTAAAAAAAAAAATTGTGAGAAGAAGAGGGTGAATTGCACAAGGTAAGGTATTGCACCTGATCCAAATCCACCTTAACTATTTTTCTTTCTTCTTTCATCTTTTTTGGCTATTGACACCCTTCATTCTTCTTTGCCTTTCACTTTTTTTTTTCTTTGCCTACTTACACCCAGGAATTTGAAGTATATCTTCTTCTGATGACTGGGTTTTGAGAGAAATGAAAGAGGAGGAAGAGGAATGTGGAGAGAAAAAAAGCGGAGCGGGGGAGAGAGTTCACATAAATAAGAAAGTGTAATGAGGTTGGAAAGTCTGAAGCTTCTAATCCAATTTGACATGTGAGCTCCACCTATTAAAGTAAACTAGTCGCAGACCCACGCGATGCGCAAGAATATACAACTATTTTATAACATTTTATGATATATGATTTATTCTATAAAACGTACTGGAGATATTATTTCTAAAATTATTCTTCATCTCTCCATCTCTAAATATATCATTCTATTATTTTAAGTTTTTTTATTATTTAAAAACTTAAGTGCATTCAATTGATATTAGTCTATTATATTTTTTTGAGATGAAAGATAGAAATACTATTTTTTTTTTCAAGTGATCTATTTTATTCAAACTTTTGTATAGTGTGTTATGATTTTTTTTCTACAACTAAAATTTTTAAGTTTCAAAATTAATTATTTGAATTTCTCATTCTCTTAAGAAGATTATCATGATATTCAAACCTCATTGCAAATTTACAATTGATATTACTCAAATAATTTATTGAGACATTCAAATACATAATCATCTCACTTCTTAAATATCTACATATTAACTCAAACCAAAACTATAAGATAGAGAGTACATGTGATAAATAACTCAAAAAACACACCACCAAAGTGTATCATCCAAAAGTAGAGACACAAAAAAATTCATTAATCTAAATTTACAATTGCAAGAAAGAATTAATAATTGTGTGTGTGAGAGAGAGAGAGCAATCACCTTTTTCGGAAGAGAATGTGAGACAAATAATAAAATTATATAAAATAAGATGAGTAGAAAAATATTTAAAAGAAAAATGTATAATTCTAAACACCAAATTATCCAAGTTGTGCTATATAATAGAATAATAGTAAATCATTCTATAATTTCAAAGGATAACATGTAACAAATAAAGAAAATAAAATTAAAATATAACTAAATCATATCAATCTAAAGTAGAGTAAAACATAAAAATTTATCAATCTAAAGAATCAAACATCCACCAAAATAAAGAATATATATATATATATATAGAGAGAGAGAGAGAGAGAGAGAGAGAGAGAGAGAGAGAGAGTTCACCTTTTGGTATGAGCAAAATATGGATTGAATGGAAGAAAAGTAACAAATTTTATAGTCAAAAAATTGGGAGAAGAAGAGTCAAAATAAAAGGAAGATGAAGGGATGGAGAAAGTGTACGGTCAAGGGGTAGAGTAGTGGAGAGATAAAAAGGTTAAAATAAGTAAATGTTGAAAAATGTGTTGTTGTAAAGTGGCAAATTAATAAAGAGAAAAAATAAAATAAAATAAGAGAGAAATATTGAAAATAGATTGATGATGTGGTGTTGATGTGGCGCTGATGTGGCTTAACAGGAGCACGGTAATATTAAACTCTATGCTTCAGCTTTTAGATATATATAGATATAGATATTGAATTTTGGTGATGAAATCTGAAGCGAAATTTTTAGCCAAACAAATTGGGAGTTAGTTAAGAGAGAAATAGAGAATTAAATATGAGATATGAGTTAAGAGCTTTGAGTTAAGAGTTTTGAGTTATAAGAACTGAGTTTTTCTACATTCATCTGGTTTGCTAGTGAAATCTAGTTTAGGCTTAAACCAATTGACGGCTCAATAGATTTTGGTCATGTTCCTAGATGCTAAGCTTATATCAAGTAATAACTAAAAGTCAATGGAACTTCTGGGCATTAAAGTTACCTTTCATGGCATTAACATGTCTAGACCATGAAGTATTTTAATCACCCTCTTTTGATCTCGCTCTCTCTCCACGAGGCGTCGCAAATTTGTTTTCAACGTGGATTTTGTGAACGATTGGGTCTTGAGGTGGTATGACTTAAGTGGCTGACTTAAGGTTTTGTGATGGTGATGGTGTACAACGGCAGTGCTCAACTTAGCCTTCAATGGTGCTCTACAGCGCCAATTGGGGACAATTCTAAGTTGGTAGGGAGAATGAAAAAGGAAAGGAAGAAATGGGGAGAAATGGATTTTAGTGATGTGGCGTGGGAGAGAGAAGAAAAAGGGAAATTTAAAAATAAAGAAATAAATAGAATGCAGGAATTAAAAAAAGATAATTAAATAATCCAATGTGAGATGCATTTGAAAGTGAGTACGAAAATTGCAAATTAATTTCTTAAGATCAAATGGTAGAGATGGTAAAAGGCTTTGCCTGCAAGATGAGTGGATGACCTGTGGAATTTGCACAGGAGCTGGCGATCGACAATGTGTTTTTTGAAGGCGATTTGGAGATCATTATCATGGAATTTAGGGGAAGTAGTTCTCAAGTTTCCCACTTCAGTCATACCATTGAAGACACAGACTTGTGTTAAAGCTTTTCAGCAGATGAAGGATATTTCACCAGATATTCCAAGTGTTCACATTGGCCATTTGATCCAGATTGAATAGAGTTCTTAAGGTTGATTCTAAAAAAAAAAAAAAACAAAAAAGCTTCTTAAGATCAAATAAGGCTAAAACTTTATCTAAGCCGATGTTAATGCTTTAATGTAGCCCTCATTAGCATAATAGCATTTTACAATCATATTTAAGTATGATTATTTAATTACTATTATATAGTATATTATAAGGTTTTACAAGGTAATGTGTATTTTATATATTTTCAGAGGCAACATTCATGTATATATGGCCAGTAGAATCAATGTGCGGACATTTTTTTGTTCTTTTTTTTTTTTTTTTTTCACTGAGACTTCATAATAAAGCACAGGAAAAAGACAGAACTGCCAGTTTCAGCTACTTCCCAGCCACATGACTAATTAGCCTGGCCATGACATTGAATCTGCCTCACATGGATCAGCTAGCCCAAACCATGAATAGAAGCTTCCTCCCTGTGCAAGCACAGAAAAAACACAGAAAAAGAAAATGCACGCTCCCTTCGCAGGCATTATCCTGTTCAGGTTCAAAGGGACTATCTCAGCCTGACCCGCTGAAAGCCTAGCCAAATAGCTAGAGCTCAAGCAGATAAAGGCACCCCTGGTGCATCTCTTATGTTAATTCGACAGCAAAAGAAATCATGATGTAAAATTAAACTTGAAACAAAAGCATTTATTACTGGGGCACTCAAAACAAACAGAATAAAGATAGATATGTCTTCAAAGCTTTAATAAACTAAGCTTTGAACTTTCCAACAGTGTTCTTGATAAGTCAAAACATGCACCAAGTCTTCGTGATTTCCAAACTGATTCTCCTCGTTTATATGATCCTGCCAAATACATGCCATAAGACATCATTCATTTTTAACTTACAGCGTAAAATAAATAAATCTAGAGATGATTTGTGAGAAATATTAGCATATTCAACTCGCTATGATTACATAAAGAATGAACATGGTTAAAGTTCATCTGATATGGCCATGTGTTGGCAGACATCAGCATTCATAACCTGCTTCACATAAAACACATCACAGTATGTCTACTGAAAATTAATGAAAATTTGGCCAGATCTTGCTTTTCCTAATATAAAGTAATAGCATGACATCTATAACCATCCTTGTTTCTAGCGTGAGGAAAAAAAACAGTCATGCTCTAATTGCACTCTGTTGTAAGGAAAGAGGCATCATATTCAGCAATCCCTATCAGCTACCACATGGGAGGGGGTTTAAGATCCCCTATACATGGATGGCATGTCCCACGAGATCATGTGTTCACCATTTTGGCATCCAGATAATAAATCTATGAAGTCTTAAAGTTCATGTGTATTTACATGTTTTTATCTTAGTTTTGTAATATTAGGAGGCTGCAATTTCTAGATCACTATTCTTATATTAAACAGTGTGAATCATACTTAAACAAAAAAAAAAGCCAAGAGAATGCATTTCATGAAGGATAATATATCTATATTGCAAAATGCACTGACCTTCACCTCTCTGAGGAGCTTACATAACTTGCAGGCAAGTAGATTTCCCCACCTACTTCACCATGTTGTTCTCCACTGACAGTTTTCCTAGCAGCCTGAAACTCAGCACTCATAGCATCCATCCCATGCTGCACAGCTTCCTCGGCACTTCCATAGCCATGCTCCTCAGCATACTTCCTCACATCCTCAGTTATCTTCATTGAGCAGAATTTAGGTCCACACATAGAGCAAAAATGGGCCACCTTAGCACCTTCTGCTGGCAGTGTTTCATCATGGAAGGACATGGCAGTCATAGGGTCCAATGACAATGCAAACTGGTCCATCCACCGGAACTCAAATCTTGCCTTGCTTAATGCGTCATCCCAGGCTTGGGCGTGTGGGTGACCTTTAGCTAAATCAGCTGCATGAGCAGCTATCTTATAGGCTATAACTCCAGCCTTTACATCATCCCGATTTGGCAACCCAAGGTGTTCTTTTGGAGTTACATAACATAGAAGAGCAGTGCCTAGAGCCCCAATATTGGCAGCACCAATTGCAGAGGTGATGTGGTCATATCCAGGAGCAATATCAGTTGTTAAAGGACCAAGAGTGTAGAAAGGTGCTTCATTACACCATTCCAGCTGTTTTTGCATGTTCTCAGGAATCTTGTGCATAGGAATATGTCCAGGCCCTTCATTCATGACCTGAAAGTGTATAATGTCATATTGCAAGTCATAATGATAGATCAAAAGCAATTACTTGGGGGGGGGGGGGGGGGGGGTGGAGCAGTTGTTATAAATAGATAAAGTCACTGTACACTTATTTTAAAAAATTGTTTAGTTTCACCGTTTTTTTTTTTTTTTTTTTTTTCAATCAAATTAAACTAGTAACTCCATAAATTAATGCCTCCATGGACAATTCAACCAAGTATATTTACAGGTGCTACACTATCCCCATTAATTAGCAGTATAATTCAATGGACTTGTAGTCTGTGTCTACCTGATTTTATAATGCTCATAAAAAAAGTAGGCCCTGGAGAACACTACACTCTATGAACAACACAATATAATGGGGATTGTGTACAGCCCCGATTCTACTCAAGAAGGATAGCACTTGAAAGAAGTACGACTACTAGATATATGTAAACATCACGAGAGCAACATAAAGCTTAACATGCAGCAAAGTTTCCTCATATTGTTATATTTTTATATGCACTGGGCCACAACAAAATTTTAAATGTCGTTACCTGGACATCCTTCTCCCATGCTCTGCGGGTCAGTTCTCCCTGAGTCAGCAGCTCTGCAAATTGAGCAGTGTCATTGGCATCATAAATGGACCCAGGTCTCAGCCCATCTCCTATTGACAGGGCTACATCATATTGATTACAGATGTCAAGTATGTCATTCCAGTGCTCATAAGCAAAATTCTCCTTATGGTAAGCTAAGCACCACTTTGCATGAATGGATCCTCCACGTGAAACAATTCCCGTCATGCGCTTTGCTGTTAGTGGGATGTATCGTAGTAGAACCCCAGCATGGATAGTGAAGTAATCCACACCCTGCTCAGCTTGTTCAATCAGGGTGTCCCTGAAAACTTCCCAGTTAAGATTTTCTGCAATCCCATCCACCTTTTCAAGTGCTTGATAGATGGGTACAGTCCCTACTGGTACAGCAGAATTACGTAGGATCCACTCGCGGGTCTCATGGATGTGGCGACCTGTAGAGAGATCCATGACAGTGTCACCACCCCACATGGTTGCCCATTGAACCTTATAAACTTCTTCTTCGATAGAGCTTGCAACAGCAGAATTTCCAATATTCGCATTCACCTTGACCAAAAAATTTCTTCCAACTATCATTGGCTCCAGCTCCAAGTGCTTCTTATTGGAAGGGATGATTGCCCGCCCACGAGCAACCTCTGACCTCACAAATTCTGGGTCAAGCCTCTCGCGAGTGGCACAGTACAACATTTCCTCAGTTATAATTCCCTGCTTAGCATAGTACATCTGCGTGGATCTTGGAGCACCTAATTTCTCGCGCCTGTCAATCCAGTCTTTGCGCAGTTTTGGAAGTCCTGTTTAACTAACAATGTCAATTCAAAAGTAGCCAAGTAATGAATGATAATTAACACCTAAAAGGCTGAATTAGAAGACACTGAACTGACACAACAATTAATAAAGTGAACTACTTCATTGAAACTATCAATCTGGATTGTTTCAATCCATTTCCAATAGAAGTCAGGAAATATCCATACAAAGAAAATAAAGCTATGAAAATCTGAAAAAGTTGATATGGTAGTGTTCTTCACAGTTTTATGTTTTCCAAAGCTATTGTCATTAGAAGAAAGTTATCATAGAACATTTGTGGACTTAAAGTAATTTTGACTCAACTATACCCACTGGATTCAACAGAATACAATAGCATTGATTACTGGGAAGATACGAGGGTCCATATGAAGATGGAATCTGTAAGATTTTTTTTAAAGCCCTCATTAACAACCAAAAAATAAATGAAAAACAGAACCAAAGACTTCAAAGAATGGATATATAGAAGTTAAAACTCGATATGCATACCGATGCGAGGGTTGATGTTTTGAGGACCACTGGTGTCGTAGGCGTCAAAGTTTGGTTCATCCCCAGCCAGGTGGACTCTTCGAAAGGGAACTTTGAGTACATGACCGGATTGTTCATGAGTAACTTCCCTGTATGGCAGATCATCATGCATCAATTCATTGCAAACAAAACACAATACATATCTGAGTGCAGACAAGAGTTAGGGAACCAAACATCTCAAAATGAAAACAAAATTAATCATAAAACACAATGGAAGAAGAACGAGAGATGTACTTATATTCTTTTGTGCTCTTTGGAAAGCATTGTTCAAAGGATGGAAGTGGCAGAAAATCAGGAGAAGCAGGATCAATTGTATGCTTCCTTTGTTTGGTTTTATGCGAATCAGTTGTTGGGGGATCAAAGGTTAATGTGGCTCTAGTGCCCGAGCTAACAGCCGCAGCAGCAAACATTTCCTTCTTAGACGATGCACTTGAGACACGCCCAGCGACATCAAACCCAGGCAAGAAGGCAGTACTGGGGAACTTTGCCGGAGAAGCATGGTTGCCATTTTGGCACACAACTGATGTCAGGCTAGCATGCACTGATGCCATCTCTAGGTTGTTGATCTGAACAGAGTATACAGATATTACAATCTACGAGAAGCGAGTTAAAAAGGTCATACACAATGCACAAAGCTCTCGCTTTTTGCGGGGTCTAGGAGATGTGATTGTTAGAAGCCTTAACCCCATTTGTCTATCACTAAATAACAGAGTTATAACTTGTAATTAGAAGGAAAAATTATACATTTACAATCTTAATTTCTTGCTTTATGCTTTCATAATTGAATTTGCTGAACTTCTGTTGACACAATTCTTAACATTGTTAGTTCTTTTTCTTCTTCTTTTTAATATGATAATATATTAATAAGATTTTTTTATTTTTTATTTTTTATTTTTCTTGATAAGTACAAAAGGTCGGACTTTAGTGTGATGGCAAGTGCCTTCCACCGAAAGCATGATGTCACGAGAGTCCGGGAAGCAGAATCTCCAAAAACAAAAACAAAAACAAAAACAAAAAAATAAGGTTGTCTGCCAATTACCTTTACTAGACTCCCTAGATAGCTTTGTGCACGAATAAAACTTAAAAAATAAAAAATTATAGAAAGAGATTTTGCTTTTGGCTCTGTATAAGAAACCATAAAAATGTTTTTACTTTTCCTAATAAACATGTCTACGAGACAGCTCAACTTAATTACAGTTCCTGGAAAAAAATCGATCTACAATTTCCAGTCTCACAAAATACAAAATTTGAAGTGAAATAAAAAAACAAAAACCTCAACTCAACATAGTTCAATATTCACTCTCTGGTAACCAAACAGAGAGAGAAGAACTATTTTATTTAATAAAAATAAATAAAGAAAAAACATTTCCTTCATATTATTACCTCCTTTAGTTTTGGGTGATGGTAAAGAAGCAGAGAACTAAGTCAAAACGTGAGAGAATTTAACGGATCAGAAAAAATATGAAAACAAAACAAAATGGAAGGAATTGAGCCTCTGAAACGTAAACATGCATGCAAATATATATATATATATATATTTATAATAATGATTTCTAATTAACATTCTGAATGGGAATTAGAGCTAAAGAAACACACAGAGAGAACCTGAATACAAAGAGGCCTTGTGTTGTGTAGTCTTATCTTCTTCTTGTCCTTCTCTCTCTCTCTCTCTCTCTCTCTCTCTCTCTAACAGGGTGTGGGTGTGAAAGTTATTTCTGAGCTCATATGCCAAAGATCACGTTCGGTTTTATAGCAAGTTACAGATACAGCCACACTCTTTCTCTCTCTTTTGGAGTTGGAGTTACCAAAAGCTCTTTTTGATTTGTTGCCCAAATTTTTTTTTTTTATTTTGGGTAGAAATTTGTTGCCCAAGTTATTAGCTTAAAAAGCTTTTCTTCACGTGGCTCTCACTCGTCATCTCTCTTTTCTTTACTTAGATATTTCTTCCATTTTATTTCTTTTCTTTTCTTTTCTTTTTGACAAATTACACCCATGCATTCGTCCATTCAATTACCAAATCAGGTACCATTTTATTTTTTATTTTTTAAAAGTATGGGCTAATAATTGGTTGTCAAATAAAATTTTTATTTTATTTTATTTTTTTGTAATAAGTTTTTGTTAAATTTTTAGAGCCGATCCTCTATGGATTGTGATGGTTTGGGCTGATACGTGGTTGTTTGAGCTAATTTGTGATGCTATTGGGGCTGATTTGTGGAGTCGATTGGACTGATCGGTGAAGAGGGGGCAAAATTTTGGAGGGAGGGGGGCCAAGTTTTATTTTCCTTAAGCCCAATTTGAATTAGGCCTTAATAATATCTACAATGTTGGGAGGCCAGAGTTCCTTTGAGAATGTCGTTCCTACCCATAGATATGTTCATCTTACATGTTGTGAGAGGAGATGTAGTATCCTGTAAATCGGTTGATGTAACAATGTCTAAAAAATAACTCACAACATGTGAATGAAGTCTCTGAGTATATGGTCTCCACCAACTGTGAGACATTGTTTGCTTGCATCCGATGTAAGATAAATTTTCCCCATCTAACTACCATGAGATAAACCAAGAGAGAAAAGGAAAGGAAAATTTTTTTTCTTTCGGATCTGTTTGGTCTTTATCATTTCAGGCTTTGTCCTGCTCCTGATGCAGCTCCTTTTGTTTCTTAAGTTCAATGCATTCTCCAGTTTACCCAAAAAAAAAACCAAGAGAGGTTCATGGGATAAGGCATCCATTTACTATGAAGGACTTGTTGGCTTGTTGCACTTACAGTAAGAGCACTACCTAGTTTCATGCGAAACTTTCTATTATCATGTGACAGTGACACATTATGTTTTGAACTTTGCCTTGGTACGTTTTTTTTTTTTTTTTTTTTTTTTTCATTTTTTAGTAAAAAATTCAATTTTCTTATAAGGCCAAAACAGAAAATCGTTATTGTTTTTGCAAATTAATCCTTTGAGATTGTCTTCAACTATGTTCTTTTTAAAATGAACTATACATCCCCTACATTCTTATTTTTCGTTTCCTTTTTTTTTTCCCCCCAAATGGACCTTTTTTTTAAAGATACTAGAATACTTACAATCTTATTAAATTTGGCCTTACAAATTGGTGAATTAATTTTTGGACAAAATATAATTAAGAAATTTAATTTATCTAATATGTGGTTTTCTTGATACCAGTAAAAATCATTACAATGTCATTTTGCACGTTATTTTATAGTAAAATTGATAATAATTTTAACATTTTCCTTTTTTTAGTAAACAATAAAATCTACTTTCTCAAAAAAAAAAAAAAATATATATATATATATATATATATCACAATCAAACTAAACAACCTTTCTCTATTATGCTATAATTTTTCAACCTATTGATTTTGACTTTCCAATAATTTTGTCATAAGATATTACTGACTCTTTAATGTCTTTTTGAGCTAGTCTACTTTTTAAAATGACAAGAAAGAGTACACCTCCAAGTCGTTTTCCTTCAGTGTACAATTGGCTGAACCTCTGCCCTGATTTGGGAATAATATCTACTTTGAATAATAATTAAAAAGAAAAAGAAAAAGAAGGGATCAAGTCTTCCATATTCTCGATGTACATTGCCTTCTTTTTTCTAAGTTTTCCTTTCTATTCTTTATTTATTTTTTTTTTGTTGAATGTCTTTCCATTCTTTAAATGAATCTTTTCATTTCTTCTCAAAAAAAGAAAAAAAAAAAAAAAGGCATTTTACTCTTTTTTTCTGCCGCTTTTCATTCCTTAACAATTTTTAGCTGCTTCTAAGATTCCTCTTTATTTACAAGAAAAATGAATAATTTATTATTATTTTTTGTTAAATTACAAAATACACCCTCTAATTGTGATGCTTTTGATTCAGGCTCTTTAATTTTATTTTTTTTTATTTGCAATTTTAAACAACAAAAAGGGCACAACCGCTCAAGGGTAAAAAATACATGCTTGTTTATTTGAGCTACTGACCTATTGCTAAAACATTAGCATATTTATCTACTTTATAATAAATATATCGTGCCTTCACTCGTCACACTTTATTTAAAATATGGATCATGCTAACGAGTGCCCTAAGGGCATTGGTTAACAATCCATTTTAGAAAAGTTTTGATATTACTTTTATGGAAAATGAAAAAAACTGTCCAAACATTAATTACTTTTTTTTTTCCTTTTCTCATAAAAACTTTCTTTAAATAGATTATTAGCCAATGCTTTAAGGGCATTCGTTAGCATTTTCCTTAAAGTATTCCCACAATCTTATACATACGTGAAAATGCAATTACTTGTGGTTGTTGTTTTTCAAGTTTCAATAAATTTAAAACTTATTTGTTCACAATTTTAGTTCATTTAAAATTTTAAATTTATACCATCACGCACCTTCGGCACGATGGTCGCTCTACAAGTATAAGTACTTGTAGGGTGAAGAGGACAACGATCAGGGTTCAGGTCTCTAGAAGAGAATTTTACACACATATACACTTTAGATTAGACCAGAGTAGAATTTCTATTTTGTATAAAAAAATATTTAAAAAAAATTCATTCATGCATTTGATTAAACTCTTCGATTCTCCAAATACTATTATCTTTCCCCCACCCCAACTTTAAAAATTTAAGAAAAAAATGACGACTTTTAGCCCCTATTCACCATTTTCTCTCATCATCATTTTGACTGTTCAATTTTTTATTCATAAAAACTTGTTGCCACTTCACAACCAATATTTTTGCTCCTAACTTTAATATATTAGGTATTAAAAAAAAAGTCTCTCTCTCTCTCTCTCTCTCTCTCTCTCTCTCTCTCTCTCATTTATTTTGTGTTATGAAAGTTAGCACTTTCTAACAGTATTAAGAATGGGTGAGGTTTGGGTCCAGTGTCCAGTTGCACTGGATCTGTTGAGATTATAATATATGTCAGCTTTTGAATATATGTCATCATCTTAACGAGGCCAGTGCACTACATGAACTGCACCTAAACCTCACCCATTAAGGATTGAGTTACCAATCATGTTTTTTCTAGTTAAGAGTCAAGAAAAAAGGTAATAGATCTCTCAGCTCTCATAGTCTCACTATGAAAGAATGATGCTTCCAGTTTCCCCACTTGATATTAATTATTTGAAAGGATGACAAGAACAGGACATTGTGAATTTTCTAAAGAGACAACCACATTGAGTTGTGGTCCTTAATAAGGCATGTTGCAGGTTAATAGATCTTGCTATTTTCCGGTCACAAAGGACATAAATCACGGTTGCTTTCGAAAGCAACACAGATATTTTGGTCCCCATCCAAAATATCAATGAATCACAACATTATGAAAATCATCAACACCCTTCATTCCTTACATGTAAATTCGGTTCTCATCTTTTGGTATTAGAAATAATGTTAAAGATGAAAAGAACTTGACGGTTGACAGTTATTACGGAACTTCAATACTAGTGGACACGAACTTGCCAAAACTTGACGGGTACAAATCATTGCAGAGCCAGAGGAAAGGAAGAAGGAAATGGGTTGGTGAGATTTCATGTAAAACCTGGCGAGTCTGGCCATCACATTCTTTTCGAGCATTTAGACTCGGCCCAGCTAATTTTGGTCTCAGAGCACACGCACACTTTAATTTGTCTGTCATAATATTGGTAGTCCAAAATGGAATCACCAAATGTTGTCTTGTGGTGTAAGGTGTGCCTCAATTTGTGTCAAAATCAACCCTTATCAATCCAAGGCCATGGCCAACCCAGCCCGAACCGTACCCACTCCCACAAGACAGAGGATTGAAAAAAAAAAAAAAAAAAAAAAAAAAAAAAAAAAAGCCCAACCAGAGCCCGAAACGATACTAGCCTAGCCGACCAATACAGGCCAGCTTCCATGGCTCAATTCTATCCTACCAGTCCTAGGACAAATTATCTTTTGTTTAGTAAAGAAAAATATATCACATGTTATAGATAAATGAATCTAGATAATGTGGTTCTCACTCTCACATGACTGTGAGACTCACCCAATATGAGAGGAAGGATTTATAAGATAATTATTGTTCGCAAAGGGGGGAAAGAATGAAAAATGAAAAATCTGGTGAAAAATTGATGGCCTTTAGCTTGAGCAGTCATCAATGATTCAATATCCAGTTAGATTAGTTTTTGTTTTTATTTTTTATTATAATACCGGGTCTCTTTCAAATCCAATGTGTCCCTATAGTTCAGAAAGAATGCCCCTTAAAAGTACTTTGCAATTCCTATAATGCACAATGTTCATCCGGACTTTCTGAACCAACATTTGTGCAAGAGTTTGTATTTCACAGAAACAATAATATACAAAACTGAATAGCAATTACAATTGCAGACAGTGTGACATTCTTTCCTTGTCAATTCCAAATTCAGCATGACTTAAATAATAGCCAATGTACAACAGATTCCAAAGGTCCACACGTATCGAGTTAATAAGGTGAGACACTTGACCTGAGAATGCTCTGACCAGGATAAATCTTCAGCCTTTTCACTTCATCTGGTCTTAAGCTGGTATATTGTGAGATAAAACGAGGAACATGCTGGTAGATGTTGATACGTGGAGCCAAAATTTACCTTACAGAAATATACAAAGATGTAAGGGTGAGATGTGGCCAATCTGGAGGATGAGTTCACTTACACGGCGACAACATCAATAGCTTGAAGATGAATCACCAACTCTATTTTCCACTCAGCAGTAAGAAGGATATATAATAGTTGTTATCAAGAACCTGTCTGCAGCGGGAGATAAGACTCTTGCTTGCCTCTAATAAAAACTTTAAGTTCTGTTGGTGCAACGACCAATTTCAACCACTCTTGTAGTTCTTCACCTTCTACTTTCTCTTTCCCTGTACAAGAAACACTATCAGAACACCATGGTCTTATTTATTTATTTATTTTTTTGGGATCAACTGAATCATTTCATTCATCAAACAAAGACCAGCACATGAACATTCAAACCTAACACATCTGAGATGACAGTAGGAAGATTGAGCTGATTACAACAAAAGGAACTCCTAATACTAACTGCCAGTTTAGCAGTAGCATTAGCATGAGCAGTAGAATTACATGCTCTGCTAACCCAGCAGAAACTGCAAGTAAGAATTAACTCACTAAGCTCAAAGATATTAACAATCATAGTTTGGATAGCCCAATCAGCTTGGGCCCAACTAGAATCCAGACAATCAAAGTAATATGATATAAGGAGCGCTATCATACATCTCAAGCTCATAACACTTTATATCTGGATGTATCCTGTTGACTCACGAGACAGTCCCTGAAGGAGTGGCCACAAGTTAAGGTGGCAGAATCTAAAGGCTTTATTTTCACACATCAATTTTTTGGAAGGTAGAGAGTTTTGCACAAGTTTATAGTCTTCTGAGTTTGTTTTCTTACAGTCCGTTTGGTTTGATGGAAAACATTTTTAAAAAACATTTGTCAAATTTTCTCATATTTTAAACTGCAGAAAACTATGGTCAAGCCTGGTCAATGGAAAACAATCGGTTTTGGGTGGAAAACATTTCCATTTTCCGCCCTTAAAACCAAAGCTGTCACAGTGCCAAACCCAAAAACCTTCATGTTGTGAACACAAGTTTTGGTCCATATAACCATTTGAAATAACAAGAAAAAATAATGATTTTCCATGAAAACCAAAAGGCAGAAAATTTTACCAACTCATTTTCAGGGTTGCAACCAGACATAGGAAGACTAGTCAATTTTCCCAAAAATGCTATCCAAAAAACAATTCAATTTCTAGAAAAGCTTTTCAATTTAAACAAATGGAGTGTTAGAGTTTATGCTAATCTATATGGTGTTTATTAGGTTTCTGTAGTCCATACCAGTGAAATAGGGTCTAATATGGTTCCCATATTGCTTGCTTTTGTTTTTAGAAAAGTTTTCCTTGACATGTAAATTTTTTAGACTCAGTAAAAAGGTTCATGGTATCAACAAGACATAAAGAGAGTTTTGCATGTTTTATTTGATCAAGGAACCATGCTTTCTTCCTTTCCTAATTCTTAAATTCCATTATGATTCTAATTTTCCTTCTCTTTAATTATCTGCTCTGCTACATTCTTTAATAGATCTATAACATGACCTAGTTTATTTATTCTAAACAAATTAGCTTTCATAATCATAAATATCTTGCAACCATATTTTTGTCACAAGACAGACACAGAACTTAAGGGGCTGTTTGGTTTTTAAAAAACCCTCCCTCATCACTTCTCACTCAATTTTCATCACTCATCACTCTATAACTCATCACTTATTACTGAAAATATCACAACTTCCTAAAGTGGCATGTTGGCACTTGATTCCAATTTTGATAACTCAAAAAATTTTACTTTATGTGGAATCCACAGATTGACTTGGTGCAGCTTTTACTTATTTCTTTTTTTCTTTGTCTTTTTTTTTTTTTTTTTTCCTTCAACCCTCAATGCCCAAACTCACCGAACCTAGTGAAAAGGAATGAAAAAAAAGAAGAAGAAGAAGAAGAAGAAAAGAGAAAAATAGAAAAACCAAGCCCAGACCCAGCGTGAAAGAAAAAAAAAAAAAAAAAAACAAACCTAGAAACCCAATGTGAAAAAAAAAAAAAAAAAAAAAAAAAAAGAGAGAAGAAGAAGAAGAAGAAGAAAAAGAAGACCAGACCCAGTGTGAAAAAAAAAAAAAAAAAGATCGGATTTGACTCCTCTCTGACTGTGGGTCCCTCAAATATGTGTGTATTTACCAAAATGCTATCATAACTCTATTTCTATAACTCAAAAACACTTAAAAGTTGTTTTTAGTTTCCATAACTCATCATTCAAAAATCAGAGAATTGAGTAATGGAAACAAAAACTGATAACAAACCAAACAACTGTGGGACCCACCAATTTTGAGTTATGGGTGATGAAAACAGAGTGATGGGTGATGGAAAACACTAAAACCAAACAGCCCCTAGATTCTCCATTTCATGTAAATGTCTAGCAATTTGTGTGATCAGTTGAGTTATTAGTGCATAAAATATTACCAAGGAAGTAGAAAACAGTATTAAAAATTACACATGCAGGCATGGCACATTTACACGTGCGCGCACACATTATCAGAATCTAAAGGTGGCGAAGCATCACCTTCCAAATGGGCACCAAGTCCCTCTAAAACAGTAGGATTAGCACGCACAACAGAAAGTGCTACATCCAAAGCAGATTGCAACAAAGCTGTCACCTCTCCTTGAACAAGATCAACAAGGTGCCCCTGCTAATATGAACATTCTATATCAGTATCTCAGAAAATATAATGGAATAAACTATAAAGAGACAGAGTAAAATTCACAGGACCTGATCCCTTCCCCAAGGAACACCTCCCCCAGACTCGTCCATTCCTCCATTGGAAAGTGTGGCTATAGAAACTGGGCCTATGGTCTGATTAAGACCATATTCAGCTACTGCCTTGTATGCCATGTCAGTTGCTCGCCGTATGTCATCAAGTGCACCAGTTGACACACGACCTGAATAAACCACTTCTTCGGCTGCGCGTCCTCCAAGAAGAGTAACCAAGCGGCCTCGTAACTCATCAATGAACAGCAAATATCTATCTTCATTTGTTGGAGGGGTGTAAGTAAATCCCAATGCCCCTCCTGACCTTGGCAATATGCTTAACTTCTGATTGCACCAGAAAATTTAGTTATTAGTTAATTACTATATCATCTATGTCATGTAGACATCAATAACTGGGTCAGGGCAGTAACATTTCATAGGATGTGCTCGAGTCTGATTTATAATTTCTTGCTAAATATTACTAGCACTTTATTTATTTATTTTTGCTTCATATGCACGTAATTAAAATCTACCTTATTTTATAAATAACATCTATGCCTAGTACATAAAAAAAGAATAAAATATTAATATGCTCATCAAAAGAACAGGATGCAATCCATAAAACATAAATGAAGAAAGACACATCCCCTGTATTTACTAATATTGGTAAAAATGATATCTGGAATTATGTCCAGTGTACTACAAGTAAAATGCAAAAAACACAAATGCTGATACATATCATGGTTCGAATAGCCAGTGTGTCCTATCTTCCAATTTGAAAACTAGAAGAATAGGAAGCAGAAACTAAAAGTATTTCAAAAAAAAAAAAAAATTCCTGCGATTTACCTCAACACGTGGCTGTCCAGGAAGAAGATTCGCAACAGCAGTACCTACAACTGCATGGCCAGCTTCATGCCGTGCAACCACACCTTTCTCACTTCCTTGCAACTTAGCTGTCTTCTTCTCTATGCCCTACACCATGAGATTAGGTTTAATTTCTCTATTAGTTAACACAGGTATTAAAGTATAATTATCATATTAATAGATTTCAATTATGATTTCTATGTTGCAACTGAATATAATGTACCTTCGCTTGAGAGGGGGGGGGGGGGGGGAAGGGGGGACTTATTTTACATATTTTAGTTGAGTTTCTTACAGCGTTGAACTTATTGTTACTCTCTAAGACAAGTCCCCCACTCTAAGTTGCACTTTTTTTGCCAACCAACATCAAAGTGCCATCTGAGACAAAGCTCATTGGCACTTTTCTCATGACACACAGGTATCAACTATGGAAAACCAGATCAACAAAGTCACAAAGAGAAGAAGTGCCAATGAGCTCTGTCTCAGAATGGCAATTTGATGCAGGACAATAGACTCTAAGATGGGGTCTTATGTTTGGGAAACAAATGAAGAAAAACAAGGTACAGGAAGAATTGGCACCTAGTGTTTGCTTGGAATCGGCACCAAGTAATAAAATACAAAACAGATAGAACCTAGGAATTAACACCTAAGGCATGGAATTAGCACCAAGCTTGATGGGAACACATGAATCACAATTGGGCTTGCTTGGAATCAGCACCAAGAAAATATTATAGATCCCTCCTCTCACGTGAATAGTGGGTCCTACTATGAATTTAATTAGTGGGATTCACTATTATGTGAGAGGAGTGAGTACCACAGTATTGTACCCTTGGAGTATTGGATAGTTACTCCTTGTTCATGTTCAAAACCCACATGTTTGTGTGTAACTTACCATTTTAAAAAATAAAAAATCACAGAGAAAAGTCCTAATGTCAAGACCTGACTTGGAACTAAGGGGGGAGAGAAAAGGTGAAATCATAATCAGCTGTTAAGAATCTACATAACAATTCAGGTTACGAAAAGGAAAACAGATAAACATTATTGAAGAGAAACCACAACAAAGAAAGAAACATTCTCTCTCTCCCTCCCTAACATACATACATACACATTGACAGAGACTTACAGCTATTGATCTTTCCACTGCTTGAATAAAATCAACTTTCTCCACAACAACTTTTCTCTGTCTTCCAGCCAACAAAGCAGCTTCATTTACTAAGTTCGCAAGATCAGCCCTGAACAAAAATTTTAAAATGAAGATTCATTCCAATGTTTTCTGCAATTAGGATCTTGGAAAAAAGGAAGATGCAGCTTCTAAATGGACTGGAGAAAGGAGGGAAATTACCCAGTAAAACCAGTAGTCATAGAAGCAATGTCACCAAAGTCAACGTCCTCTGCTAGAGGAAGTTCTTTCTTGGAAACATGTACTTTTAATATGGCTTCTCTTCCAGATCTATCGGGTGCTTCCACCTACAGAAAGAAAAGGGACACAACATGAGCACTATTACTAAGACAACTGCTAAGCAGAAAATGCTTTGATGTTGGATTTCAACATTCATAGAGATGGCAGAACTAGAATACAAACCGTAACCACACGATCAAATCTCCCTGGTCGGCGAAGTGCTGGGTCTAGGACATCTGAGCGATTAGTTGCTCCAAGAACGATCACAGCAGAGTTGCTGTCAAACCCATCCATCTCCTGCATGCAATTTCACAAACACCAACTGACCAGCATCAGTACAACCAAGACAAAATGTTCCAGAGACTGAAAGCTATGTCTAGGGAGGCTTACAGTGAGCAACTGATTCAAGGTCTGCTCTCGCTCATCATTGCTAACAATACGATATTTACCATCACGACTTTTTGCTACAGCATCAATCTGCATAAAAAGAAAAAATGTGACTGGTAATGTATTACCTTCAGAGATTAAACAAAATTAATGACCACACTAAGAGAATCCCAGATTCTAACCTCGTCAATAAATATTATTGATGGTGCTTCCTTCTTTGCCCTTGCAAATAGATCTCTCACACGGGAGGCACCCATGCCAACATACAACTCAACAAACTCACTAGCAGAACAACTTATAAAGGGCACTTCAGCTTCCCCAGCCACAGCCTTTGCTAGAAGAGTCTTACCTGTCCCAGGAAGACCCACCTGTAAGATAAACGGAGCCTTACTAAATACACTTCAAACTTATTTCAACAGGTCAGACATTGGCATCTGCTATATATTCCCCACTAAAACATTACACAAACTACCAACATACACAGACATACAAACAGCGGATGAGAACCATTCAAGGGTAAAACTAAGGAAATCTCCATATTAAAGAGAAATATAGCCAATCTTACATCCATTAAATTGCAAATCAGATATCATAATTTTTTTTTTTAAATGTTAACCAGAAGGGTCTGTAGATTGCACAGCACCAATAAATAATGTAACTTTGGGTGTAGGAGATCTCAAGGAGAGAGAATTAGAATAGTGGCTCCAGCTTGCAATTGATTATGAATTGCCAATGATTTTTTTTGGTAAGTAATAGAAATTTATTACCAAAGATTTGCTAGTAGACAATCATGACTTCAAATTTTCAGGTTCATAATCAGGTCAGTTACATTCATCATTGATCTCTGGATAAAACTTACCAGGAGAACACCCCTAGGAGGACGAGCACCAAGTCGTACATACCTATCTGGATTCCGAAGAAATTCCTGGACAATTAACATCAGCAAAAATAAATAAAAGAAATAAAAGTTAACAAATGCCCTGGGAAGATTATTATTATTTTACAAAAAAAATTAATAAATGAGCAGGAAGCCTTAGGATTTTCTAGTCCCTAGAAATATTGACAAAATAATAATCCGAGCAGTATCTAGCATACCACAATTTCTTCTAGCTCCTCCTTGGCCTCATCAACACCAGCAACATCAGCAAAGGTGATTGTTTCACCTTGTTCAGATGCTTTTGCACCACTAGAACCCCCAGATTTGCGGTTCCTAATCTGACCAGCTGTATGCTGTTCACAAACATATATTCACTGAGGACCATGTATCATTAGTTGCAACTATCAAGGTACAAGAAAAAAGAAGCATGCCAGTTCATACCTGAGAAAAGCTCACAGGAAACCGGTGAAGAAGCCCTGCAAGCACAGCAACATAAAACAAAGCTATCTGCAAATAACACTCCAAAGTCAAGATACAAAACTTCGTTCTCAGACAACACATATTGCAGATTCAAAAGAAAACTTCAATAAATTTTCTTTTCAGTTTTGCATTCAACCATTTAGAATTTAATCTGATATATATAAAAGAATAACTACTTTGTTTATAGTTTCTTTATGCAGGTTTACATATTACGTATGACCAGGAAATTTTAGGATGAATTCATTATTTAAAAATATTAAAATCTTTGTCAACTAATTTTCTCTAAACTTCTCATGTTACATAAAGCATGTCATCTTTATGATTCTGGATAATTTATAACATCATTTCATCTAAAAAATTCACATTTGGAGGATTTCCCTTTTTTTAATTTACATTTTTTTTTTCTGAAAAGGAAAAATTGTATCACATAAATCACAATAGACAACCAGTAGCAGACATACCATCAATATAGATAGTTTAGGAATTAAGAACAATTTCCTAGAAAAATTGTAGTCACCAAAAAGAACGTCACACTTAAGCTCTATAGTGGCCCCTAATAGGTTAGGCCATTCAGCAAAAAGATTGCCTATACCTTAGGTAATCATGTACATGCCATAATTGCCATTGGAGCAAAAATGGTAATTAACTTTCAGGCCTTTCTTGCATGTCAATATTTGTTGACACAGATGCAAAAGTGAGATGAAACAAAGTATATAATTCTACACTTAGTAAATAATCTAGGACTGCATTTTTTCTAATAAGAAAATATTACGAGATTCCATTGCCAGAACTCAAACCCGGGTCTCATAGTTGAGAGAGGACTCTATTAAAAAAAAAAAAAAAGAATGGCTAAACAAAATAATTTGATACCTGCCATATTTAGTATCTAGTCAAGGACAGAGAATTCACAATAATCTTAAGTATTCAATGCAAAAAAGCATGATTCTGGAAAAGAGATCAGTTACAGAATTAAGTAGTTGCCTAGCTGTTATAGGGTTCACTGTTAACCTTATCTTCCATATCAACATATGGAAAATTATTGATATGTAGTTCTAGTTGTTGTTCACAATAAAAAATTAGCATTCAAACTTCATCAAATCTAGGTGAACAAAAAAGATTGGAGTTTCTGGTGTTTGAAACCTTTGATAAGTATCTATTCTTCATCAATCTTTGCTGCCCATCTTTCATTAGTACGTTACATAACCAATGCATTAGTCTAATCTTTAGGCACAATGAACTGCTTATAATGACTAAGGTTGGGTCAAGTCACAAACTTCTAAAGTCAAGACAGCAAATTTATAACCGTTAATACAAAATAAGATTAATCTACCATTAAATAAAGAGCAAAATGCATTATTGGCCCCTAAACTCTAGCCCATGAGTGATTTTAGTCCTGAAATTTGAAGTGACACATTAGGGACTAAAAGCAATCACTTTAAGATTGTTAGAAGTTAAAAGTGATCACTTTTAGTTTGTCATGGTAAAAACGCGATCACTTTACTAAAAAATGATGGACTAGCTCACCAACACCAACATTGTATGTTGGCCTAAAAAGCAAGACATCAAAATTACCATTGCAGAGTTGAAGAATCCACCGGACCGCTTATCGGGGGAGCCAAACTCCACAGAATTCTCAAGCATTTTCTCATAGGGGGTCTTAATATCGGTGGGCCGAGTGGTGGTGTAAACAACCCTCTTGGTGGGCGCCACAGTCCTGAGCAAAGACTCAGATTCCTGCAACTTAATACTACTACTACTACTACTACTGCTACTACTACTAGTTTCAATGTCCTGAGCTGGAATTGAAGTTGCAGGGTCAGACTTCAACTTGAACATAATGTGAACCCCATCAACCTCAACCTTGTGAACCTGATTGCCATTAATCTTACTCAAAAACTCACTGTACGGCACACTGACAAAAGTGGTGGGCGTCCGGGGCTCCGAACCCGGCAACGGAATTCCGGGTCGGAGCAACCGCATAACGAAAATCACAATCCCTAATTGCAAGAGCAAAACCCCAATTTCCTGAGCTTGAACTATGGGTTGCCACTGCCACTTATTGCCTTTCGAAGACGACGAAGAAGACGAAGACGAAGACGAAGACGAGGACGAGGACGACCACCACCACCACCAATTCCCTTTACCTTGCTTCTCCTTCCGCCGATTCGGGCCCGAATTCGACGAATTCTTATTCCCACTCTCGCTCTCGCTCTTCCCGCTAGCTGAATCACTGTCCTGGCTACTACTCGCTTGGACTCGAATCCGATTCTTCCTCGCAAAACCTCCCCTAAGATTCAGTCTTTCCCAATTCTTCGTCGCAACGGTGCTGAATTGTGGCCCGTAGAGCTTCGTTGAAACTGGGTTTGAGTTTTGGTGGGAAACCCTAGAAGATTGAGCGCGAAGGAAGCTCAATTGGTGGTAATGGAAATGGTAGAGTTTGTGATACGAATTGGAATGGAAACTTAGGTGAGAATGAGACATTGGGCGTAGAAACTCAACCGAGGACATTCTCAAACCCTAAGAAAAGCACAGACAAAAAAAAAAAAAAAAAAAAAAAACTAAAATTTCAATTGTTAAATATAGTAATTTGTATGTGTATGTGTGTATTATATATGAATAATATATATATGTATATATGTCGGTTGGTCTGAGGTTTGAGAAATGAGAATTGAGAGGATTAAGATAGAGAGATGGATAGATATTTCAGGGTCCAATGGCGCTAAGGTCAGACAGAACACAGACAGAAGAGAGACAACAGAGAGATGTAACATGGATTATCAGCCGTTGGATTTTTAAGAAAATGCGGATCCGAACCGTAGACTTTCCAGTTTAGGGATTTTTTAATTATTATTTGTTAAAAACAAATATACACCCTATTCCATCCCAAAAAATATATATATATATATGTATATATTATTATGGTTAGGTACACATAGTTTGTTAATAAAGTATTTTAAGAAAATTTTGATACTAAAAAATATAAAAATATTGTCAAAAAAATTAATTTCTTTTTTTATGAAAAATATTTAGAATTATTTTCTAAATTAATAATAACAACTGTTAACTTTTTCTTATATTTTGTTTGGTTATAATTTTAACCTTATCCGGCCAAAAGTATCATAGTACTAAATTTCCCAAATTGTTTATTCTTTTTTGAAAATTCAACTTTTTAAGGAAAGCTCTTCTATTAAAAAGAAAAGAAAGGCTTTTTAAAGAAAGCTAGTTTACCGTGCTATCTTTTAAATAAAAATGTAGTAGTTAAAGTAATAGTAAGTACTAAGTAGGAGTGGGTTCTAGTTAACTTAATTGATAAAGTCTCTGATGATTGTATAAGAAATCTGAGATTAGTACTAAGTAGGAATATATAGAATATTTTATTCTTTAACGAAAAATGATTTTGAGACATTAGTACTACAAAATGGAAAGGAAGGAAGGCGTTGTAAATGGAGTGTGATAGGGATCACTAGGGATGAAATTGGTTCGGATCGATCAGTGTTGAAGCCAATTTTTGCACTGAACTAACCTTACTACTGTCGGTTTTAGTTCCATTTGGTCAAGTTTTCTGTGTTTGGAATGCGAGAAACAAAAACAGGAAGTAAAAATGAAGAAAACATACCCATAGTAAGAAGACAAACCATGACAATAACATCTACACATAGAGAGAGAGTGTGTGTGTGTGTGGAGGCCAGAAAAGAAAATAATAAGATGCTAGGGTTTTTTTAAATTAAAAAAAAAAAAAAACTCTCAAAAGGAATTAGGGAGTAGCATGTAGATGGGATACGCTCAGTTTGTTTCCCTAAAATACCTTCTGTAAAAATAGTTTTCCACATTTTCTAGTATTTGGTAGCATAAAAAAAAATTGGTCAACGAAAAACAATCTTTAGTCAATGAAAAACTCTAATAAAGATAAGGCTTATTTTCGATAGGTTGTTTTCCAATTATTAAAAAAAAAAAAAAAAACAATCTCTCTTTCACGTGACACATAACTCTTATAAATATTATCTTCTTCTAGCCTAAGAAACAATTTTTTCTTCTGTGCCTTTAGTCTTTCCCATAGTAAGCTCTCTCGCTTCTTCTCTTTCCTTTGTTTTTTTTTTATCTCTTCTTTCACCCTAACTGGCAATCCCTTTGGTCTCTTCTCTTTTCATAGATTTCTCTCTCTATTTGTCTTTCTTCTCTTTTTTCTCTCTATTTCTCTTCCCCTATGTAATACCATTCTCTAATAAGGATTTGATTTTTTTTCCCCTCATATATCAGTCAACAGTTCCATAACAATTTGGCATTTTGGTATTTATCAACTATTTGTACTAGATTATTTTGCTGGTTAAACTATTTGGTTTATGTGGCATTTCGAACTATTTAAAATGCAGCTTACGGTTATTTTGAATTATGAGAAGTATGGTTGATTTATATATATGTGTGCGTATGTGTGAGAACCAGGCTTGGTGGATTGGGTTGACTGTATAAGTAAGGCCCGGTGCGAGGCTAGGTCCCATATAGTATGATGAGCCCGAGGTACAACAGAAGGATTGTCTCAGACTTTTTCATATGGGACCTGACCACTTCCCGGGCACTAGGAGCTCCGCTCAACCCTTCCCGAGGGGAATCTGGAACAATCATAAAAGAGGCTTGTATTCGGTCCGAGCGGGGATTGGTGACCAAGAGCCATAAAGAAAGAATCCACTACCGAGCCTTAACTGGTGTCTAGAACAAGTTCCAAGGGAATCCTTTGAATTCGTAAGGATCCCTTAGGATTCTGGGAGATGTGGGAATACGTGAGTGAGTGGGAATAAAAATGATGGTCACCCCACTCACTCATGGATATAAAAGAGGGACTAGGTCATTATTCAGGGGGTTGGAAATTGGGGGAAAGGTGAGTGAAAAAGCTGGAATTGAGAAAAGAGGAAAGAAGTGAGGGATCAGAGCTTGAGAGGGAATAACCAAGTCTAAGTTGGAGCCCCCATAAGTAAAATTGAGATATAGCCCACTAACAAATAAGTTAAGGGTCTAAGTACTTGCACCTACAAGCAATTCTTGCTTCCCACAATTGGCGTCATCTGTGGAAATCTTACTCGTATTGGGGGCTTCGAGTTGGGTTGGTACTTGTGAATTATGGAAGGCCCTTAGGCTGGAGAAGGTTCTGTAGCGAGAAATCATTCTAAGGCCTCATCCCGGGGCCAAAGGAGGTTGGAGAGGAAGAGGAGAAGGGAGCAGCAGCACATGCAAGAGGGGCATGAGACGAGGATAGAATCTGACTAAGGATCTTCGCAAGGGGAGAGATCGATATCGTACATTCCCAACTGATCTCATCGGGTTGATCGTGAAAGGGAGCTAGAGAACCTACGAAAGCAGGTGAATGACTTGGAAATTGAGCTGAGGGGTCGGCATCGCATAAGGGAGTAGGACGAGTCATCCTTTGACCCTGATTATATTCTAGGGGCGTCTTCCCAAGGAAGTGGCTCTTACCGGTCAAGGGAAAGATCCCACGAAACAGCGGAGTGTTGTAATGAGTTTCCTTGCCACGATTGGAATCGTTATCATAACGCAGCCTTCGATGCAATGAGCCAATCGTTGAAGAGGGCAACCCGCTCACCTTTCTCGGAGGAAATAGAGTGCACAGAGATGCCGAGGCGGTATCTTCGCCCTTCGTTCACTATTTATGACAGAAAGACCGACCCGGTTAAGCATGTAAGTCACTATATACATATGATGTCGCTTTATTCTTATAATGAAGAGTTGATGTGCAAGGTTTTTCCATCTAGTCTCGGTCCGACCGCAATGAGATGGTTTAACGGGTTGAGAAAAGGTTCCATCAGGAGTTTTGGGAAGCTGATCCAGGAGTTTGGCGCTAGATTTATCACATGCAATAGAGTACCACAACCTATAGATGTCTTACTATCCATGAGGATGAGAAGTAGGGAGACCCTCCGATCTTACACGAACAGGTTTTGGGAGCTCTATAATGAGATAGGCGGCTATAATGAGCAGGTTGCTGCCAGTACTTTCCGGATAGGTCTTCCCAAGGATTCAGAGCTAAAGGACTCTTTGACCATGCGGCCACAGGGAATGCACCAACTAATGAGAAGGATTGAGGAGTTAAGGCCCTAGTCACCTCACAGTATAGCAAGGAGTACTGCCCTGATAGGTTTCAACCTAGGGCCACAAAGGAGCCGAGGGCCCCCGTGGGGGACCAAGGCCGACGTGCCAAAGGAGTTAATCTGGCTTTCAAAGAGCTCGTTTACAAGATCCTTGAACGAATTAAGAATGAGCCATACTTTTGATGGCCGGGTAAAATGAGCGGTGACCCGGCGAGAAGAAACCAAAGCTTGTACTGCACATATCATTGAGAGAAGGGCCATACAACTGAACAATGCCGTGTACTCAAGGATCATTTGGAACAATTGGTGAAGGCAGGACATCTTAAGGAGTTTTTGGTTGAGCAAAGGGCAGAGGGTGTGGGCCAAGGGTCTAGAGGTCAAAACGACCGGGCATGCCCCCCTCCCTTCGGGATTATTGAAATGATCCATGCTGTCTCGAAGGACATGGGCTTTAGATAGCGGAAGGGAGTTTTAAGTGTGACGTCCACATCAGAAGTGGATTTAGGGAACCGACCCGAGAAGAAGCTGAGGAGAACGTTGGTCCTGATCACTTTTGATGAAGTTTATTTGGATGGAACGTCCCAGCCACATGATGACGTGCTGGTGATAACTTGCATGATCGGTGGATTTCTAGCGAAAAGGGTTATGGTGGACCAAGAGAGTGGGGCTGAAATTATGTACTCCGACCTTTATAAAGGGTTAAGATTAAAGCCGAAGGATCTAAACGAGTATGACACCCCTTTGGTGGGTTTTAATGGAAAGGTGGTAATGCTCGAGGGGAAAATCAAGCTCCTAGTATTGACTAAAGGTAGGGAAGTGGAGATGAACTTCATTGTTGTTAATGTGTACTTGCCCTACACGGCGATTCTCGGGCACCCCTAGATCCATAGCATAGGGGCGGTGCCTTCAACACTGCACCAAAAGATAAAGTTCCTGACCAAGAATGGGGTTGCAGTAGTCAGGGCTGACCAGAAGGATGCCAGGTAGTGTTTGGTGGTCGCGATAAATCATGAGATTAAGCAGAAGGAGCAGGTTGATCGGGAGCCATTATAGCAATTACAGATGTCTGAGAGCTCAGCAGGCGTGGACAGTACGAAAGAGTTAGTCCACATCAGAATTCTACCGCACGCCGACGGTACTTTAGGGTCTGGAAGAATCTGTCGACAGAAGACCGAGTAGAAATTTTGTTGACGCTAGTGCGAAATCTTGATGTGTTTGCTTGGCGCCTATATGAAGTACCCGGGGTTGACCCAGCCTCTATTATGCATCGGCTGAATGTGGATCCCTTAGTCCCACCAATGAAGCAGAAGCCGAGGAGAGCTGCGAAGCCACATGTTGAGGCTATCAAGAAGGAGGTAGAGAAGTTAAAACGGGCAGGGGATATTAAAGAGGTTTACTTTCCCGATTGGTTGGCCAATATGGTGGTTGTAAAGAAAAAAAAATGGCAAATGGAGGGTTTGTGTGGACTTTATCGACCTTAACCGAGCATGTCTAAAAGGTCCTTTCCCAGTGCCGAAGATAGACCAGTTAGTCGACGCAACAGTTGGGCACCAGAAAATGAGCTTTTTGGATGCATTCCAAGGGTATCATCAAATAGCTCTAGCTTCCGAGGATCAGCAGAAAACCTCCTTCACTACACTTGAGGGGAACTATTATTACATGGTGATGCCTTTCAAACTGAAGAATGCTGGGGCCACTTGATTTTGCACCCATGATTTAATCAAGAAAGATGACTAGAATGATCATCCATGTACCCAAAAAATCATTCTTGCATGACATGCATCAATTTCTTCTTGCATTGCATGCATCAGTCTATTCATTGCATATCATAAAAATGATCTTGAGGTTCTAACAGTCGTGACAGTATGTCCGGTTTCCAAATCGGACTGTTGGATCAAAAGATATTACATGATCAAGTTTGCACGGTTCATATGCATTGTGTCTAGGAAGAGTTGACCACACACGATTAATTTAAATTAATTCTGATTGGCCGAACAATTAAAATTAATTAAATAATTTTGTGATTGGTTGATAATTAGTGTCTAAAGTAGGATTACATGCATATGAATAACATGAATAATGGGATAACAATAAAATTGTGGATAATCTGAACTTTATCAAGATTTATTTTAGGATATTTATTTACAAGATAATTGGTCTTAAAAAACTTGAATTATCTAGAAAAGAGATAAAAAAAAAAATCATAGACGAAGGATGAAAACAAGTCTAAGTGCAAGGATTGGTAAAAAAAACCCTAGAAGAGGAGTCCAAATGGCATCTGAACACAAAAGAGTGTTCAGTGTCCAAGAGCCAATTCGACACTTTTTGAGTGTCGAATGACACTCTAGAAGGGCCGAATTTCCCCCTTCTGGGCTTTAGCCCAACAGCCTTCGGGTGACAATAAGGCACACCCTTTTTGATCTTTTCGCAAAAGGATGCGTCCAAGTTCACATCCTAATCGTCTGTGCCTATTTTTTAGAGTCTTCTAGTCTCTATAAATAGAGACTGAACCTCATAATTCAGCACCTTTTTTTTTTGCGCTCTAAGAGGCATACGTTTTAGGCTCTCAAATTGCTCATATTTTATGATCCCTTCTCCGATTTTCTGTTGAAGCTAGGGTTTTTAGGTTTCAAAGATAATTGCATAAATTTCTTTGAACCCTAAAACATCCTTTCAAGTAGAAGAGTGCTCATGTAAGAGATTGCTTTCTAACCCTTTTCTTTTTATGCTTCACTTATCATGATGATGCATGTTTAATTGTTTCAAATATTCATATTGTACCTTGTTAATTTAGTTTATGATAATATGTTCTTGATTCCTCTATTGTTGCTATAATATGTTTCTTAGTTTTAAAGATCTGCATGTAATTAACTCTTTGTCTTCAAAATAAGACAGATCTGCATCTTCCTTAGATGTAAATTTGAATATTTCTTCACAATAAAACAAATTTGCATCTTCTTTAGATGTAGATCTGAATTTTTCTTCTAAATAAAACAAATTTGCATGTTCCTTAGATGTAGATCTGAATTTTTCTTCACAATAAAACGGATTTGCATATTCCTTAGATGTAGATCTAAATTTTTCTTCTAAATAAAACAGATTTGCGTCTTCCTTAGATGTAAATCTGAATTTTCCTTAATCAAAATTGGTTTGTGTCTTCATTAGATGCAAATCCGAACATTTTTTTATATCAAAAAACTAATTTGTATCTTCATTAGATACAAATTTGATTTTTTTAACATATGCAGATTTTTGAAATAAAGAAAAAGATTAAACATGATTGTTTTTGTGTTTGTTGCATAAATTTAAATTATGAGTGAAATTCTCTTCTTAAAGAAAAATCCTTTTCATTTTTTAAGCATATAAAAAAAATCTGATTTTTCAGTTATTAAAAACCATTTTTTTTATCATCACAAAACAAATCTGATCTTTTACAAATCGAAAAGCCATTTTTTAAGTTCTTAAAAAACAAATCTAGTATTTTTTTCAAACCAAAAGACTTTATTTCATGTAATAAACACAGATCTGAACTTTTATCTCCAGAGACCACATTTTTCTATATACTATAAAACAGATCTAGTATTCCGACAAATCAAAATCATTTTTTTTACCAATCAAAACAGATCTGATTTTAAAAAAGAAAAAAGAAGAGACTTCATTCATAAATAAATTTGTGTGATTTGTTTTTTTCATATGTTCAACATATCATTCATGACATGCATAAAATGTACATTGGTCACAAGAGTCTAGAAAACCAAACTCTTTCTTAGCGGAATGAGTTCCTAACACCTTTCCATTCTATAGCCTAATTTCTGGATTTAGGTCTTTGGTTTAGTAGAGCTAAGTTATTTGGGGTAGAATGTAACTAGGACAACAAGCCATGTAATCATTTTGGTAGATTGTAACTAGGACTCCAAAGCTATATAATTTTCAAGTTTATCAAATATGTATTTTTTATTCAATCAATGAGAAGGATACTATTCAGTCATGTATTTTATATTTATTTTTTCTTATTTTTTTGTATAAAAAAATAAGTGGCGACTCCACACCACTAACCCAAAAAAGAGAGGTGTCCTAAAAAGCACAACACAAGAATCTCTCTTTTTTTAGAGCAACCTAATTTTGAGGTCTTTCACAATGATATGGTGATCAAAACCAAGGAGAGTGCAGAGCACGTGGGGGACTTAGCGGAAGTGTTCGAGATACTAAGGCAGCACAAGTTACGCCTCAACGCTGAAAAGTGTTCCTTCGGGGTATGATCAGGTAAATTTTTGGGATATATGATAACCACTTGGGGTATAAAGGCGAACCCCGACTAGATCACTGCGATTTAGCAGCTTTGGCCTCCCAGCAATCCCAAGGAAGTACAAAAGCTAACTGGTATGATTGCTGCCCTAAACAGATTTGTATCCAAGTCTGCGGACCAATGCCGACCGTTCTACCAGCTATTGAAAAAATAGAAGGGTTTCTAGTGGATGGAGGAATGTGAGGCAGCCTTTAAAGATTTGAAGTCATACCTAACTAGCCCGCCTATACTATCCCGACTAGAGCTCGGGGAGGACCTTTATATGAATGTGGCAATCTCCAACCACGCCGTGAGCTCGGTACTGATTAGACAGCATGAAAGGGTCTAAAAGCCCATACATTATCTCAGCAAAATCCTAATGGATGCAGAAACGTGGTATCTGCCTTTGGAGAAAATGGTGCTTGCCATAGTTCACACTACGAGGAAACTACCATACTATTTCCAAGCCCACATTGTGTGGGTATTAACCGAGCACCCTTTATAAACCCTGTTAAGAAGATCAGATTTCATCGGGAGGATAGCTAACTAGGGGGCTAGGCTGGGGACGTTTGATGTACGCTATAGGCTAAGGAATTCGATTAAAGGGCAGGTTTTAGCTGATTTTGTTGCTGAATTCACACCCTTGCCCAGGACTTCATTGTCAATATGCCAAGTTACAATTAGGCCATGGAAGATATATGTTGATAAAGCATCCAATGCGCAGGGTTCATGGGTCGGGATCGTCCTGAGTCACCTGAAGGTGTGAGGTTGGAGAAATCTCTCAGACTGGGGTTTAAGGCTTCAAATAATGAGGCCGAGTATGAGGCTCTTATTGCCGAATTGCAAGCGGCACGCAAGCTTGGGGTGGAAGAGGTGGAGGTAATCTCAGATTCCCAATTAGTGGTTAATCAAGTGGATGGTAGCTTTGAGGCCCATGATTAGCGTATGTGCCAGTACTTGAAGTTGATTGAGAGTATACATGCCAGTTTTAGAGAAGTTATTGTAAACCGTATACGGAGGAACCAGAATAGTCATGCAGACTCCTTAGCTACACTAGCATCATCTATAAATGACTTGATTCCCCAAATGATATTGGTGAAATCTTTGGAGCAACTGAGTATAGAGCTGTAAACGGTAGTGGCAGCTACTTCGGAGCAGGGGCCGAGTTGGATGGATCCCTACATAGCATTCCTATCAAACGGATCCCTACCGGACGATGGGGAGGAAACCGAGAAGGTTCGGAGGACGGCAGCCCGTTTTTGGCTATCCGATGACAAGAAATTATAACGACGCTCGTTTAGGGGACCTTACCTGCGGTGTTTACCTTCTTATGAAACGACCAGGTTGTTGTTCGAGTTGCACGAAGGGGTCTGTGGCATTCATTCGGGGGGAAGATCCCTCGCCCACCGAGCTATAACACAGGGATTTTGGTGGCCTAACATGCAGAGGGAAGCGGTAGAATATGTGAAAAAATGTCATCAGTGCCAGGTACATGCTCCAATATTGCATCAACCTAGGGGGAATCTAAACCAAGTTTTTAGCCCTTGGCCATTTGCCCAGTGGGGGTTGGACATAATTGGGCCTTTCTTGAGGGCTTCAGGGAACCGACAGTATGTGATAGTGGCCATGAACTATTTTACGAAGTGGGTGGAAGTTGAGGCCTTGGCCAACATTAGAGATGTGGATGTAAAAAGGTTCATGTGGAAAAACATCATCACTAGGTTTGGAGTCCCCCGAGCGCTTGTGTCAGACAACGGGTTGCAATTCGATAGTAAGGTGTTTCAGGATTATTGTAGCAGCCTTGGGATAAGCAATAGGTACTCAACCCCCGCATACCCCCAGAGCAATGGCCAAGTTGAAGCAACGAATAAGACCATCGTCAACGGTTTGAAGAAGAGGTTAGAAGAAGTAAAAGGGGGCTGGGTTGATGAGTTATTGAATATCCTATGGGCTTACCAAATAATTCCGAATAGGTTCACGGGTGAAACACCTTTCTCTATGACTTATAGCATTGAGGCAGTAATACCTATAGAGATCAGTCTATTAAACCCAAGAGTGGCCCGCTTTGAGCAAGAACGTGATGACAAATGATTGATTGGCAGTCTGGACATACTGGAAGAATGAAGGGACATGGTATCTGTACTGCTTGCCGACTATCAAAAGAGATTAGCTCAGGGGTACAATAGGAATGTGAGCTCTCAGGAATTTGTGCCAGGAGACCTTGTTTTACGTAAAGCTGTCGGGAGTATGAAAGGTTAGAATGCAGGCAAGCTAGCATGGAACTAGGAAGGGCCCTACGGAGTGACAGCTACGATAGGAGCCAGCGCGTATCACCTAGAAGACCTAGAGGAAAGATCCTTACCTTGAACATGAAATGTTCAAAACCTAAGGAAGTATTATCAGTGAATGTAATGTGTCCCAAAAACTAATCATTTGTGGCTGCATGCTGGCATGGATAGTGAAATAGAGTGAACATTCAGTGTATAAAGTTAAACAATGCATGATTTGATGTGTGTGCCTTTATATTTTTTCACTAAGGACAGAAGTCTGGCCTCGACCTAACCTCGGTCACCAACCAGATGAAAACCTTGCATTTTTCCTCTAAGGACAAAAGTTTGGCCTCGGCCTGACCCTGGTCATTGACTTGATGGAAACCTAGGTTTTTTCTTTAAGTACAGAAGACTGGCTCGGCCCGACCTCGGTCACTGACCAGATGTAAACCTTAGGTTCCTTTTTCATCTTAAAGATTAACGGAACCTTCATTTTTTTTGCGTGGGTGTGCTCCGAGCTTAAGTGTTAGGTTGCATTGGTGGTTTAATTATTGTGGTGATTAAGTTTTGATGTCCTAAACCTCAATTAACTAATAAGCACCTGGTTGGAGTCTTAAGCGTAACACCGAGTAAAAACACTTAAGCAAAATTCTTATTGCAATTTTTAAATATGGCTTTTCGATCAAATATTCAGGGCGGTGCCAAATATTCATACTTAAACAATGGGATTATGCAGAGAATAAATAGAAAGCCACATCTTACATTACATAAACTTAATTCACTAAGAAATAAAAGTCAAATTTTTTTGATCTTATACAAAAAAAAGAAAAAAGAAAGGAAAGAAGATAGAAGACAAAGCAAAACAAACATATCATCTTAATTATCTCCGGATCTAGGCTCCTAGGGTCACTATGGCCGAGGGATTCGTGATGAAGGCGTTTGGGGCGATTGAAGGGTTGCTGGGCTGGGGGTCGGATGCCATCGTTGGCTGAGTTGTTCGATCGGAAGTTAGAGCCTCAGTCCTTGGCTACTCCTCGTTGAGCACCACCACATGGGAGTCAATCTACCGTGATAACTCTCAGGATTCGGGGCTCTCATTGCCTTCATCATCATCATCAATGCTGTCCTCTTCCTGCGCCCTTCGGTCTGGGAGCCAACTGCAGGGTCCTCGGGCAAGGGGACCTAGTCGGTTTTCCTAAACAGGGATTCCTCGAGAAGCCTGATAGCATTAACCGCTACCATCCATTCCTCCAAGAACCCAAACTTTCGAGCTTGGAAGGTGACAGGGCCGGCTGAGTCCTCGGCATTCTTGAAACCCTTGTTGTATTAGTGTTGCTTCCAGGCCTTCTCTCCCCTTTTGTTGCTTCAGCCATTTGCTTGAGGACTTTCTCCTTGTTGGCCTCTTCCTGGGCGTCCTACAGCCGACCCTCCACTACATGGGTCAATTGGGCGGCCTGGGTAACCAAAAAAAAAAAAAAAAAAAACCCAAGATAGGACGAGTCTAAACCAACAAGTAAAACTTGTTAATTTTTTCTTGATATTAAAATGGACTCGGGAGAACCAGAGCTTACCGTGATGGTGTACCACTTCAGCTTAAGCACCAAGTCGTCGTCCCGACAACCGGTATAATGCTCCATGTTTGCTGGGAGCAGGAAGGCATGCCCCAAGCTGTCGGACACTTAGCCTCCCTTCTCACTTCACCAAGTTCAGACATAGGCGCTAGAGGGCAATGCCTTACCTTCCAGCTGAAAGGTGCACTCCTTTAGGGTAGCTGAACCTGAGGAGGACATCGTAACCTGTGAACCAATTATGATCGGTTAGCTAACGGGCTGTTTCTCCTAGGGAGTCTTATTGGCCGGTGGTACAAATGACCTGCCCGAGGTAGGAGTCGGTAAATGGCTGGTTGGGGGAATGCTCTCCTTGGTGACAGCCCCACCCGCGCCTTTGTGTCGTTTCCTTTGTTGTTTGTGGGCGGGGGGAGTAGTTTGCAGAGGGGTGGCATGGGAAGAAGCCTGACCCCCTGAGGTTGGTGCATTCGGGAACCAGCAGTCTAAGGTCATTGATCGTTTCTTCACCATTTCTGCTGTAGGGCCTAGATGTGCTGGGATGTTCTCTTCGGTGGTCGGACCATCTTCTTCGGGATTTTCTTGGGAAGGGTGTCCACGGGAATGTGCTCAAGCCGACCTTGGAAGACGGTGTCCCCTGAACCGTCTTGAATGGGTACAAGGGAATTGTGTCTGACTAGTAAGGGACCTAACTGCCTGGCCTCTTCGAAAGTAAGCCCAGGTGGCAAAAAACCTAGCAACTGAATGTCCAAGTACGACAATAAGGGGCTTCCGAATGAAAGGGTTCTTGATGAATCCTCGTAGTTGGTGTATGAGGGGGTGCAGCCCAAAATCTTGTGGGAAGCCCTTGGCCTTCCGTCGTAGTGTACAAATATCTCGAAGTGGAGTATGAAGTTGAGCTCCTTGACCTGCACAACGTTGATATCCGGCCAAAAGTTCTTGGAAATTGCAACTAAGAGGAATCAACGGTTTAAAAAAAAAGAATGAATGAAATGAAAAATTGATGAGTGATGAATGAATGAGTAAGCAATAATAATAATGAATTAAGTAACAGTGAATTTTTGTTGGTCGGTGCCATTCAAGTGTATAAGCAAAACTTTGAGACAGTAATAAGTCATGGTAGTGTTGGGAGACGGGGAATGAGAAACTGACCTATTTTGCGAGGTGAGGTTGGGTAAGTTAGCTCTCTGTTTAACCAATTGCCGCTCACTTTTACAAATTCCCCTACCGAGTTCCTATTGGAATTGGGAAGGCAGGATATCAACTGGACCACGATGCTCCGGGTTTGAGGGTAATAACCGAGGCACAAACTCCCCCTAATAGAGTACATGAAATTAATGTCATGGTGGGTTAGGCTTAGGCCGTATATTCGGTTTAGATGAGCCACACAGTTCACTACCCTATAAAAGTTAGGCAGACATTGGTCGGGGCTTAAACCATAGAATCTAAGAGTCCTAAGCAAGAAGTGGTCTACAGGAAACCTAACCCCCCCTCTAGAATGAACATGAGGGGGAAGAACACTATGTGCGGACGCCTCTGGCCTTCTATATCACACTCATCACAATATGAAATTTCTACATCTTTAGGGATATTAAACGTAGCCCTAAATTGTGCCAAATTTTCCCTAGTTTCTAAAAGATGAGAAAAAGGCATGTTGATAAAATGTAATTTGAAATGGAAGAAGAGAGAGAGAGACTTACAGAATCTTTCTTGGGAGGGAGGGAGTGAGGTCTTTTAAGGAAGATGAGAGCTCGTGAATGTGGAGAGGATGACAGCACTAGAATGAGTCAAAGACAAAGGGAAAGATAAAAGAAAAGAATGAAGTGGGCTTGAGGGGGTATTTATAGGGGAAAGAGGGCCATTAATGGTAACTGTCACATTGTAATAAATGCGGGTCATTATTACGCAGCATGCGTGCTTTGCTAAACGAAGCGTTAGATTATCTGGACCGTTGGATACGCCAAACCCTGCTACGCTTTTTTCTAGACGCAGTAGGCTATCCAATTGATAGCGTTAAAAGATGGTCTGTTGAGCTTCCCGAGATGCGCACACTCCTTCCCAAAAGATTGAACGGGAATCAGTACCCTGATCAATAGCAATCGGACCATGATCCTATTTCTATTTCGCAAAAATAGGATCATGAGGGGGCTGTTGTGGGGAACTAGGCCTGGTGGATTGGGCCGACCGTATAAGTAAGGCCCAATGCGAGGCTCAAGGCCCATATAGTATGATGAGCCCGGGGTACAATGGAAGGACTGTCTCGGGCTTCTTCATACGAGACCTGACCACTCGTCGGGCACTAGGAGTTCCACTCAACCCTTCCAGGGGGGAATCTGGAACAATCCTAAAAGAGGCTTGTATTCGGTTAGAGTGGGGATCGGTGACCGAAAGCCACAAAGAAAAGAATCCACTACCAAGCCTTAATTGGCTTCTGGAACACTGAACCGAGGTGTCGCTGAGAACGCTCTATAGTGCCTTGGGGATATCCGCCTGCCGAACATAGATTTGGAGGTTAACACAAGTTCCAATGGGGTTAATTCAGAAGTATGCTGTGGATCCCATCTAATCAGTAATCTAGGTCAGAGTAAGGCCCTCATTTTGGGGGAAACCACCACTCACGATGGCAGGCCCACTAAGGGAAGGCTATACAATGTGGAATGGACGATGAAGAAGTGGTTGGGAAAAATCGGGGTAAAAGAGAGACATGAGAGAAAACTGTGAGAAATGACTAAGTAGGAGCTCGCTCTTAAACGAGCCTACTCGTAAAACATACTCAAGGTAGGAGCATACGAATAGGTCATTTCTTAGGCTATTAGGTTGACATCAAGAGATTTTCCCGTCGTGGGAAACTCTTTACCAACACTATACAAGTAAATTGGGGGTCTGACCTCAAGGTCCACACCAGGCTTTTTGGGTCGAAGTTCCACACACACACATATATAATTTACATTACTGGTTCATATATATGGGCAAGATGAGTGTTTAAGATCATGAAAGTTGGACAACTAATTTTGATTGTATTTGTTGTCAAAATTTTAGTTTGAAACCATTTTTTTTTTTACATTAGGTAGGTTTACACAATACACATGTTATTTATGTTTTAAATTATACAAGAAATGTTATAAAAATTTGTGCACGCATATCAAATACCAGAAAACATTCTCAAGCTTATTTTCAAGGTTGTTATCAAACATCAGAAAAATGAGATAATTTTCCAAAAAATGTTCTCTGAAAAATAAACTATTTTCTTGAAAACGTTAATACTGAAACAAACAAAGCGGGCATATGCGGTTGACCACGTGCATTTATGTTCAAAGGTTTGCTTGAGAAATATGTGTGTTAAATGGAGTGAGATAGGGATTGGTAGGGGTGAAATCGGTTCGGGTCGGTCAATGTTAAAGGCAATTTTTGCACTTAATCGACCTGACTAGAATTGATTTCAGTTTCATTTGGTGGGATTTTTTGTGTTTGGGATGCGAGAAACAAATGCAAGAAGAAAAAGAGAAGAAGACATACCCATATCAAGAAGACAAACCATGACAATAGCATCTCCTCAGAGAGAGAGAGAGAGAGAGAGAGAGAGAGGAACACATAGCATACCACTAAGTTATTGACTCTAAGTTACTTAAATATATATATATATATATATATATATATATATAAATATCAATTTGGTTTGACTGATATCAGGGTGAAAAATTCTAGCACTGCCACCAAACCGATATAAGAGAAAACTATCCAAAACTCGAAAATTTCAATTAATTTCTAGTTTGTCCATTTGATCAACTGGTTTTTCTATACCCTTAGGGATCTCAAATAAATGAATAATGCTTGTACACAAGAAAACTCACAACTTTTACCACAACTGGCCTCTATGGTGAGTTATACGTGGTGAAATCTATGGTAGCTTAGTTGGGCTAATTGACAATGGACATTTGGTGCTTTTATTTTGGGCTTCAATTGTGCAATTGGGCTAATCGGCAACAGACATTTGGTGCTTTTATTTTGGGCTTCAATTGTGCAATAGACGATGTCAGATTGACCTGTCCCATTTCAAAATGGGCTAGGATCAATATTTATTTATTTATTATATATATAAGATAAATGGTGTTCAAGCTCTTGTTCAAACTATTTCACTTCCTTTCAACAAGAGATGAGACTAATAATATGATAGATGAAACTTAGAATTTTGACTTTAGAATGTATCTTTCAAGTCCATTAAACTTACCTTGGGCTCAGGTTGAAAATTTTTATTTATTTTATTTTATTTTTTATGGAATCGATAGAGAGATTTTATTAATTTCTTTGTAAATTGTTATGTCAATTACTATCTGGGGTTCCAAGAAAGCTGGAGTGTCCTCTAAACCAGCGCTTATGGCCCTCTACGGTCTACATTACAAGTAAAAAATCAGCTATTTTGTGTGCTACCACTGTGCCAAGTTTCCTAGTATTTTTTCCCACAAACGAGAAGTCAAGCCGAGTTGTGTGTAAAAATCATGTTGAATTTTAACTTTTCGTTTTTCCTGTAAAGATAGACATGGCTTTGGGGGCTTGGCTATGTATATAATTTATTTATTTTAGCTTCTAGAATTTAGATTTTTAAAAGTTAGGAAATGACTCAACATGTGTGAAATATGTTATCTAAAGTTGGTAGGAAAAGGGTCAACAGTTTTGCAATTCTGTTGGTACTTTCTGACCTTTCCAACAAAGATGATTAGGTTCAAATGATTTTATGATTAAATGTGATGAGGCCCACTAATCTTGCAGAACAAGAAATCTGTATGGTAATCGTTGATCAGTTCAAATGATTTTATAATCAGATGTGATGAGCCCCACTAATCATGCGGAACAAGAAATGTGTATGGTAATTGTTGGTCATTGAAAAACCACAAGGTTATGACACACACACACATAGCATAAACAACCACCGATCCCTCATATACCTGTTTTCTATTTTGTCCTTTTATTATCCCATGAAGACAGGAAGACAAATACTAGGTAAAACTCCGGTATTCAAGGATCTCCAAAAGCTATCGGCTCAACAATATTTTTCCTAAATTGGCTTCTCAATTCCACATTTTTTGGGACCAGAGTTAAGATTTGACTTCTTAATATTTTGTAGGAAAACTGACCTCTCCTTTCCTCTTCATTTGTTTCTCACATTTCCTTCAGTTTTCTATTAAAAAATAATCATTTCCAACTCTGCATTTCTTACCCATAAACCATCTTGTATTTATTGTTTATCTAAATGCAGATATTGCCTTTTCAATGTTAGTCTCATTGGTTTGTACTGTCAAAAATCTGCAAGGGTTGTATGCCGCTTTAGATTAGTTTCTAGAGGTGGGTTTTAACTTTTAAACTATATATATATATATATACAAATTAAAGAAATAGACATGGGTATAGATGCAAGGGATGTTAAAGTTTTTGTATATAGAATTCTTGAGTTTTCCATGAAGACCGGTTATAGATTTGTACAAAAGCATCCATATGCTTTTGGTGTTTTCTCATTCTTCTTCCTGCTATATATATTTTTTCCTCTCATTTTCATAATTTTGGTCTACTCTTTCCCATTTCTTGTTCTTATTGCTGTTCTTCTTAGAACCTATCGGAGTTCCCATCAATCCCACATTAGAAGTGTCAATGGAGATGAGAAAAGCAGCAATGTAATATTACAGGAGAAGTCTAAGTCTGCTAAAGATGATGTTGTTGTCAATAGAAATGATGGCTCCCACTTACAAAGTCATACAAGTCGACGAAGAAATGTGAAAGAGAAGAACAAAGAATTAGATATTCAAATTGGTAAGAAGGAAGAAAATGAGAACTCAACTGGTAAAATTACCATGGAGGAGAAAGAATTTCATTCTTCTGAACATGGCGAGAGTTCCTTTGCTAACATGTTAGCAGCTAAAGGTATTCAAAATGTTGATGATGAACACCATGCATTGTTAGATTCTGAAACACGGTCGGAGCACATATCAAGTGATGGTGCAGAACAGACTCGTAAATTTGATAACAGTGGCATTGAGTTGGAGGCTGACAACATGGAAGAAGCAGAAGATGATGACGAAGAAGAGGCACAAGAGGATGGGAATATGGCATTGGAATGGACAGAGGATGATCAGAAAAATCTTAGGGATTTGGGGTTATCCGAGTTAGAAAGGAACAGAAGGCTGGAAAGTCTAATTGCAAAACGAAGAGCAAGAAAGTTATTTCGAATGCAGGCTGAGAAAGGTTTGATTGACTTGGACAGTAATCCACAAGGTCAAATTGCTCCAATTGTTGCAAAAAGCAACCCTTTTGATGTCCCAAACATTTTAGAGGAAACTGAAGGCTTACAAATGCCTAGTTCAGCCCCTTCTATTTTGTTACCAACAGGAAACCCATTTGACCTCCCCTATGACCCACTTGAAGAAAAGCCTAATCTAATGGGAGGCAGTTTTCAGCAAGAATTCATGTCAGATAGTCAAAAGGAGATGCTATTCTGCAGGCATGAGAGCTTCCAAATGGGACCTTCTTTTCCATCAGAATCCATGCAAGATCGAAATGGCTCAAAATTCAACCCTCCTTTTGTTTCAGAGAAAGGAACACTGAATTTGGAGGGACCAGGATACTCAAGATTCCAAATGCAGTCAAGTAAGATCAATTTTTCATTTTTTTCCTCCATTTTAAGATCTTACTTAGTTTCTTTTCTTATTTCATCTGATGATAAGAATATTGAGGTTACTTCTGCTTCTAAATTTGAATCAATAACCTTTTTCCCTTGCAGAGAAAGGAGAACCTAATCAGCAAACTGAACTACTATTTTCTAAAGATGGTGATGAAAGCATTTTCCCTACTGATTCCACTCCTGTTCTTGCTGAAACTGGAGCCCAAGCTCCCAGTCAGGTAATAAACTCAGTGGAAATCAATCGTGAAGAGGATAAAATAACTAAAGATAACATGACTGACATCAAAGGAGAAGAGGAAATGGAGGGATCTCATGGTATGGGGTCAATGTATACAAGTGAAGTGCACACTGACATCAAAGGAGAAGAGGAAATGGAGAGATCTCATGGTATGGGGTCAATGTATACAAGTGAAGTGCACATGGAGCCAAATTTAAATGAAAGCAGTAATGACGACTCAGACTCATCAGCTTCATCTGAAGAATATGAACAGACCCTCAATGATTACAGAGCTGAATTTTCAAAAAATCCAAAACCAAGTCCTTCACCAAGTCTTTCACTAAAGTCCATAAGGTGTTTACCACCTAAGCCTGAAAGTGAACCTTTATTTGATACTAGCCCATCAGCAGATGACAAGAACAGAAGGGAGGGCAGTGCATTTTTTGCAGATAAGGCCTATTGTCATACTCCAACCCATTCCATAGCTTCTGATTTGCAAGTGGAGTTCTCGGATGGTTCCCCTCCACTGACATTGGATGGAACCAATTCAGCCATTGATGCCGAATCCGAGACATATGATGAGGACATGGAAAAGGAGGCCACTTTTGGCAGCGAAGGAATGTGGGGAGCCTCGTCTGACATATCTGGACTACAGGATTATGAATTAAAATCTAGACAAGAAGACAGTCAGAAGGATATCGTAGAAGTAGGAGTTTTGGGAATCAAAAAGAATTTTAACGATGACATTATGTCATCCATACGTCCACAACGGGTGGATGATCAAGAATTAACTGATATGAGTTCGTTGTCATCTTCAGCAATTGACATATCTGGAGAGAGTCAAGTTCAGTCAATAAACATCAAACATATGATCCATGATGACATCAAACAAGTAGTGGAAGAAGTTAAGGAACCCAAACCCAGGTCTTCTAATTCTTCAGATTCTCAAATAGATGTGGAGAAGACGATGGCCCATTCCCCTAATGAGGTTTATTTTGAAAAACCAAAGGTCAGTCAGTCATTTCTATGCTATTATTATAATATATAATGGTTGGTTTATACAACCAAACAACACAGAATTTTAAAATTTGAGAGGGTCAAAGTTTAAACATTTCACAAATAACTTGTGACTTGTCTCTTTTGGTGGAAGGCACTTGTCATTGCACCAAGGCCCAACTTTAAACATAAATTATACTAAAATCAAATGTCATATTATGTTGAGTATCTAAAGTATTTTATGTAGATTTGCAAAAGTTGCCAAATCATATTTTTCAAAATTATATTTATAAGTTATTTCTTTAGGACCAACACTAGGTAATGATCTCTCATTTAAGAAGAAAGAACAGAAATATAAATTATTATACTCACCACTGGACCTTGTGAATCTTAAGCAGGATTTATCTTATCCTCAGGAGATGTCTACAAGGAACGAGAAGACTATTGATGATGCTAATTATGGAGTATCTCATTCCACAACTGACATGAAAGAATTGAAGAAAAATGAAGACATAGATGGTGGATCGCAGCTAGTGAACAAGCAAGAGACTGAAAAGCTTACTGAGAATCAAGCCATATTAAACTCTGTAAAACCAATTGAGGGGAATAAGGACTCAAAGAATATTGAAGATGTTGGTGGAAGTCAAATTAAGCTTACTAAATATGAGGGCATCATGGACATCTCAAAGCCAATCGAGGCCAATGACAACTTGGATTCAATTCAAGAGAATAAAAATGAACAAAGTATCACAGAAAGTGGAACTTCTGGGTTAAACCAGAATTCTAATGACCCCATTGCATCAGCTGCACAACAAGAGTTGGTGGTTGAAGAGGTCCCTATCGACTCAAGTTCATCCTCGTCTCCAACTTCTGTATTAGCAGGAAAAATCCCAACTGATCAAGCCTCCTCATCAACTTCAGATCAACAGTTACACATAGTCATCTTACAATCTCATTTGGAGGACATTGCAAATACTTATTCATGGGATGAACAACCACCTCTGAATATAACTCCAGCTGCACAACCTATGGTGGAGAATTTCACTGCTCCCCCATCTAATAACAGTGGTTTCGAAAACTTGATGGTTAGTATTCCTATTGCAATTAATGATTACTTTTGCACACATATTATATCAAGAAAGAAAATCATGATTGAGGCTAATGAAGCTTGGCCATATTTTTAAGTCTACAAAATGGGAAGAATATTTTTGGGCTAATTAATATTATTGTTATTTCATGATTATTACTACATATCCTTATGTGCTTATCTGTAGTCAGAAGGATTTCATTTGATTTGTACCTTTGAATCTCTCTCTCTCTCTCTCACATGAAAACATATCTATGCTGCCATCTGACATATATGTTTTTGTTGCTTTCATAGTAACAAATAAAAATCAGGACATGCATAGGAGCAGCAATGCTCATTCAAAATGAGATAGTCTGACTTATAGCGCAATGTCATATTGAACAGGACCCATCTAATCCTCAAGAGAAGCCTGCTGAAGAAACCCACAGTTTTGACGACTTGAATATACCCAAGGTTAATGAAAAGGAAGGAAAGGAAAATTCAAAGTCTCATCAAACCATTAAAGGTGAATCAGAAATATTGATCAGTCACGAAGGCAGTGCTTCCCTATCAAAACCAGCAGAGGACAACAGTAATATACTTAGAACAATGGTAATGGAAGGAACAATATTTTGTTGGATGTATCTTTCCTGAATTAGCAATCAAAATTATAGAGTTGATTCCATGATTGGACGTGCTACATTTAATTAACTGCTTTTGCATACTATTTTTTTACTATTTTCTTGATGAGTCAGCCATTACCAATTAATAAATCTTCATTGTTTTCATATAAATAACACTCACAAGCAATTATTTCAGTATATTTTTTTTAAGCATGCACAAAGAGAGATTTTATTTCGTAGAAAAGGGATTACAAAAACAAGAGATAGTTAGACTAACATATGCTCCATGTGTAACATCAAACAGGAACCAGGGAAGTTTACTGCAGAAGACAACACTATCTTTAATGTCAATGATCGAGAAGTTAGTGAGAAGAAAGACAAGGAGAAGTATAATTCTGTTGGAAAAAGTGAAGATGAATCACAATCCTCAATCAAACAGGAGAGTATTGTGGACTCCCTAAAATCGGACAAGCCAACTAGTTCAAAATTTATAGATGTTGATGAGAAATCTAGAAAGTTGAATGATGTTGAAGCTCTTCATGGTACATCAAAATCACTTGAGGACATTGAGAATTCAAGAACCAAAGAAGAAACTGAAGATTCAAGAAAACCAAATGAACATGATCCCTTTTTTCGCCTACCAAAGTCTGCTGATACTACATTCACTCAGGAAACCATAAAAGGATATGAAGTAGTTGGAGGTGAATCTGAAAATTTGACAGATGAAGTAATAGATTTATCAAAACCTGCTCTTGAAAAAGGATACCCAAAACATCCTGCCACTACTGCAGAAGAGGTTAGTATTTCACCTTATGTTGTTAGAATAATGATTAATTGATTAAATGCTTTCTTATAAACTTAAGTTTTAGGATAAGTGGCATATGGCTGTTAAGGAAAAAGAGAGAAATAAGAAGAGAAAGACACAGTTTATAACTTAACTATTCCAACACCAAAGTTTTCAAAAATTAAAAAGTAAAACTTTTACTTTTTCTACAGTCCTGGGAATAATGAATTACTAATCTTTAAATCTTATAGCATTCACAATTTAACATACACTTACTCTTGGGAAGGATATTTTTGTGCTAGTTATTATTATTCTTATTTCATTAATACTATATTTCCTTACGTACATATCTGTAGTCAAAAAGGATTTTGTTTCTTTTGTACCTTCGAATCTCTCTCCCTCTCTCATGAACATGCATGTCTATGCTGCCATCTGATATATATGTTTTTGATGCTTTCATAGTAAAAAAGAAATCTCAGGATATGCATGGGAGAAGTAATGCTCATCCAAAATTAGATAGTCTGACTTATAGTGCAACCTGATATTGAACAGGACCCATCTAATACTCCAGAGAAGTCTGCTGTAGAAACCCAAAGTTTTGACAACTTAAATGTACCCATGGTTAATGACGAGGATGGAAGGGAAATTTCAAAGTCTTATCAAGCCATTAAAGGTGAATCAGAAACATTGATCAGTCATGAAGGCAGCGCTCACTTATCAAAACCAGCAGAGGACATCGATAATATACTTGGAATCAAGGTACCGGAAGGAACAATATTTTGTTGGATGTATCTTTCCTTAATTAGCTATGAAATTTCTATAGTTAGTATGTATTTTTTTTTCTTCAGTGAACATGCTACATTTAATTAACTGCCATTGTGTGTTATTGCTAACTAGTGTCTTGATGTGTAAGTCATTACCAATTAACAAATCTTTATTTTTTTTTCATATAAATCACACTCAGACATATTTCAGTATATATGTCCTTTAAGCATGCACAAAGAAAGATTTTTTTTTTCTTTGAAAAGGGATTACAAAAACAATAGATGGTTTGACTTACATATGCTCCATTTGTAACATCAAACATGAACCAAGGAAGTTTACTGCAAAAGACAACACCATCTACAATGTCAATGATCCAGAAGACAGAGAGAAGGAAGACAAGGAGATGAGTAAGTTTGTTGCAACAAGTGAAGGAGAATCACAATTCTCAATCAAACAGGAAAGTACTGTGTACTCCCAAAAACTGGTTGAGCCAACCAGTTCAAAATTTATTGATGTTGATGAGAAATCCAGAAAATTGAATGAATCTCTTCTTGGTCCATCAAATTCAATTGAGGACATCAAGAATTCAAGATCCAAAGAAGAAACTGAAAATTCTGGAAAACCAAATGAACATGATCCCATTTTTCACCCACCAAAGTCTGCCGAGACTACATACAATCAGAAAGCCAAAAAAGATGTTGGAGGTGAATCTGAAAATTTGACAGTATATGAAGCTGTAGATTTTTCTAAACCTGCGGTTGAAAAAGGATACCCAAGCTTCCCTACCACTATTGCAGAAGAGGTTAATATTTCGCATTATGTATTGTTAAAATAACATCAAATTTTCTTACTTTTTCTACTAGCTTGGGAAATAATGAATTAATAAATCCTTAAATCCTATTGCATTAATATACACTTACTCTTGGGAAGAATATTTTTATTCTGATTAGTGTTATTCTTATTTCATGAATACTACTATATTTCCAAACATACAAAAGAATTTTGTTTCTTTTGTATCTTTGAATCTCTCTCTCTCTCTCTCATTAATGAAAATGCATCTATGCTACCCTCTGACATATATGTTTTTGTCACTTTCATAGTAACAAAGAAATAGCAGCATATGCATTGGAGAATCAATGCCCCTTCAAAATGAGATAGTCTGACTTATAGTGCAACCTCATATTGAACAGGACCCGTCAAATCCTCTAGAGAAGTCTGCTGAAGTAACCCACAGTTTTGACAACTTGAATGTACCCATGGTTCATGACAAGGAAGGAAAGAAAAATTCAAAGTCTCATCAAGCCATTAAAGGAGAATCAGAAACATTTATCAGTCACAAAGGCAGCGGTTTCCTATCAACCCCAGCAGAGGACAGCAGTAATATACTTGGAACCAAGGTACTGGAAAGAAAAGTATTTTGTTGGATGTATCTTTCCTAAAATTAGCTATGAAATTTCTATAGTTAATCTGTAATTTTTTTTCTACAGTGGACATGCTACATTTAATTAACTGCTACTGTGTATTATTGTTGACCATTGTCTTGATGAGTAAGCCATTACCAATTAACAAATCTTCATTGTTCTCATATAAATCACACTCACATACATTTATTTCAGTATATATATATATACTTTAACCATGCAAAAAGAAAGGGTTTTTTTTTTTTTTTCTTTGAAAAGGGATTACAAAAATTATAGATGGTTTGAGTTTGACTAACACATGCTCCATTTGTAACATCAAACAGGAACCAGGGAACTTTACTAAGAAAGACAACATCTACAATGTCAATGATCCAGAAGACAGTGAGAAGAAAGACATGGAGAAGTCTGTTGGAAAAAGTGAAAGTGAATCACAATCCTCAATCAAACAGGAGAATACTGTGTACTCCCAAAAACCAGTCGAGCCAACTGGTTCAAAATTTATAGATGTTGATGAGAAATCTAGAAAATTGAATGAAGCTCTTCTTGGTCCATCAAATTCAATTGAGGACATCAAGAATTCAAGAACCAAAGAAGAAACTGAAAATTTTGGAAAACCAAATGAACCTGATCCCATTTTTCACCCACCAAAGTCTGCAGATACTACATACAATCAGAAAGCCATAAAACATGTTGGAGGTGAATCTGAAAATTTGACAGTATATGAAGCTGCAGATTTTTCTAAACCTGCGGTTGAAAAAGGATACCCAAACCTCCCAGCCACTATTGCAAAAGAGGTTAGTATTTCGCACTATGTATTGTTAGAATAACGGTTGAATAAATGCTTTACTACTAGCTTAAGTTTTGGGATAAGTGGCATATGGCTTTTGAGGAATAAGAGAGAAATAAGAAGAAGAAGAAGAGAGAGAGAGAGTTTGAAAAAAAGAAAATTTCTTTTACTTTTTCTGCTATCCTGGGAAATAATGAATTACTAAATCCTTAAATCTTATTGCATTAACATATCTTGAGAAGAATATTTTTATGCTTATTAGTATTTTTCTTATTTCATTAATACTACTATATTTCCTTATGTACATATTTGTAGTCAAAAGAATTTCATTTCCTTTGTACCTTTGAATCTCTCTCTCTCTCTCTCATGAAAATGCATCTATGCTGCCCTCTGACATATATGTTTTTGTTGCTTTCATAGTAACAAAGAAATATCAGGATATGCATAGGAGCATCAATCCTTATTCAAAAAGTGATAGTCTGACTTATAATACAACCTTATATTGAACAGGACTCATCTAATCCTCTAGAGAAGTCTACTGAAGAAACCCACAGTTTTGACAACTTGAATGTACCCATGGTTAATGACAAGGAAAGAAATGAAAATTCAAAGTCTCATCAAGCCATTAAAGGAGAATCAGAAAAATTGATCAGTCACAAAGGCAGTGGTTTCCTATCAACACCAGCGGAGGACCGCAGTAATATACTTGGAACCAAGGTACTGGAAGGAAGAGTATTTTATTGGATGCATATTTCCTTAATTAGTTATGAAATTTCTATAGTTAATTCCATAATATTTTTTTCTTCAGTGGACATGCTACATTTAATTAACTGCAATTGGGTATTATTTTTTACTTTTGTCTTGATGGGTAAGCCGTTACCAATTAATAAATCTTCATTGTTTTCATATAAATCACACTCGTAAACAATTATTTCAGAATTTTTTTTAAGCATGCACAAAAAAAGAATTTTTTTTCCTTAGTAAAGGGATTACAAAAACAATAGATGGTTTGACTAACATATGCTCCATTTGTAACATCAAATAGGAACCAGCGAAGTTTACTGCAGAAGACAACACTATCTTTGATGTCAATGATCCAGAAGTTAGTGAGAAGGAAAACAAGGAGAAGTTTAATTCTGTTGGCAAAAGTGAAGGTGAATCACAATCCTCATTCAAACAGGAGAGTATTGTGGACTCCCCAAAACCAGAGGAGCCAACTACTTCAAAATTTATAGATGTTGATAAGAAGTCCCGAATATTGAATGAAGGTGAAGCTCATCTTGGTCCATCAAAATCATTTGAGGACATCAAGAATTCAAGAACCAAAGAAGAAACTGAAGCTTCAGGAAAACCAAACGAACATGATCCCATTTTTCACCCATCAAAGTCTGCTGATACCATATGCAATCAGGAAACCATAAAACATGTTGGAGGTGAATTTGAAAATTTGAAAGTACATGAAGTAGTAAATTTATCAAAACCTGCTGTTGAGAAAGGATACCCAAACGTCCCTACCAGTATTGCAGAAGAGGTTAGTACTTCTCCCAATGTATTGTTAGAAAATCAGTTGAGTGATTAAAAGCTTTCCTACTAACTTAAGTTTTGGGATAAGTGTCATATGGCATTTGAGGAAAAAGAGAGAAATAAGAAGAAAAAGAAGAGAGTAAGTGAAAGACAAAATTTACAACTTAACTACTCCCCAAATTTGAAAAAAACTTTTCTTTTAATTTTTTTAATATCCTGGTTAATAGTGAATTACTAATCCTTAAATCTTATAACATTAGCATACACTACTCTTGGGAAGAATATTTTTATGTTGCTTATTATTATTGTTGTTTCATGAATATTACTAGATTTCCTTATGTACATATCTGTAGTCAAAAGAATTTCGTTTCTTTTGTACCTTTGAATCTCGCTCTCTCTCATGAACATGCATGCCTATGCTGCCATATGATACATGTTTTTGTTGCTTTCATAGTAACAAAGAAATATCAGGATATGCATAGGTGCAGCAATGCTCATTCAAAAATGAGATAGTCGGTACTTTCTTTGTTGATTCTAGCACACTGCCTGTGTGCTTTTTCCCCTGTATTTTCTTGCATCTTTTTTCAATGAAGTTTATTACTTAAAAAAGAAAAAGAAAAAAAAGAGAGAGATAGACTGACTTATATTGCAAGTTTGCAACCTCATATTGAACAGGAACGATCTAATCCTCCAAAGAAGTCTGCTGTAGAAACCCACAATTTTGACTACTTGCATGTACCCATAATTAATGACAAGGAAGGAAAGGAAAATTCAAAGTCTCATCAAGCCATTGAAGGTGAATCAGAAACATGGATCAGTTACGAAGGCCATGCTTACCCATCAAAACCAGCAGAGGACAGCAATAAAATACTTGGAACCATGGTAAGGACCATTATTTTATTGGATATATCCTTCCTGAATTAGTTGTGAAATCTCTGAGTTAATTCCTTTATTTTCCTTTCCTTTCAATGGACATGCTACATTTAATTGTCTGCTATTGCATAATACGCTTGACTATTGTCTTGATGAGTCAGACAGTACCAATTAACAAACCTTCTTTGTTTTCATATAAATCACACTCACAAGCAATTATTTTAGTATATTCATCTTTTATGCATGCACAAACAAATATTTTTTGTTCTTAGAAAAGGAATTAGAAAAAAAAAAAAAAAATAGATGATTTGACTAACATATGCTCCATTTGTAACATCAAACAGGAGCCAGGGAAGTTTACTGCAGAAGACAACACTATCAACATTGTCAATGATCCAGAAGTCAGTGAAAAGGAAGACAAGGAGTTGAGTAAGTCCATTGGAAAAAGTAAAGGTGAATCACAATCCTCAATCAAACAAGAGAGTAATGTGGACTCCCCAAAACCGGTCGAGAGAACTAGTTCAAAATTTATAAATGTTGATGAGAAATCCAGAAAACTGAATGAGTATGAAGCTATTCTTGGTCCATCAAAATCATTTAAGGAAATTGAGAATTCAAGAACCAAAGAAGAAACTGAAGATTCAAGAAAACCAAAGTCTGTTGATACTACATTCAGTCAGGAACCCATAAAACATGTTGGAGGTGAATCTGAAAATTTGACAGTATATGAAGCAGTAGATTTGTCAAAGCATGCTGTTGAAAAAGGATACCCACAGGTCCCTGCCACTATTGCAAAAGAGGTTAGTATTTCACCTTGTGTGTTGTTAGAATGACGGTTAAGTAATTAAATGCTTTCCTACCAACTTAAGTTTTGGGATAAGTGTCATATGGCTTTTGAGTAAAAAGAGAGAAATAAGAAGAGAAGAAGAGAATGACATAGTTTATAACCTGACTATTTCAACACCAAAGTTGGAAAAAAGAAAAAAAAAATTCAAATCTTCTTTTACTTTTTCTGCTATCCTGGGAATTAATGAATTATAAATTCTTAAATCTTATAGCATTTTCATACACTTACTCTTTTTTCTATATACCTCAATGGTTAGTTGGCCACAGCAGCTATCACACATAATTAACTCCTTTCTAAAAAGTATATTCAGTAGTCCTTCATCATTTGCCATATTGTAAATATGTTATCTGTTGCAAATTTTGACTATCCATGACCAAAATTTTTCATATCTCTCAAATACTACAAATAAATGTATAGTGAAAAAATAGATGAGGCAGTATACTTACATTCTGCACCTTTTTCTTTGACATTAAACAGGAACCATCTAATCCACATCCATTGAAGTCTTACCCAGAAAGTTGAATGATCATATGAAGATCATGGCTGTTAGTGATCATTCAGATGCAACACACTGGAGTGCAGTCTCAAACTCAGCAACAGAAAGACCACTGCAACTGAACTAGTCTCACAGTTAGTTAGGCAGCTGAACCAATCTCACTGTTATTTAGCAATAAGTTAATTTCATCATCTTGTAACCATCTGTTACAAACATGACTATTAGCATGTACTTATTTGTTTTTCAATCACGTGATGAAATCTCATTAGCTTGTGAAGGCCCTGATCTGTATAAATACTGTCGTGTTACACATCAGTTTCATTTAGAGGAAGAATTACGGATTTCTCTTCCTCTGTTTCTTTCTCTGCATTTTTCAGCCCCACACTTCTTTCTCAAATCTGCTTTGATCTCTTTCTTCTTAATCACCTGCCAATCTTTCATAGTATCAGAGCCAAGATCATTTTGACAATGGCTTTGAATTCCTATTCCTCAAATTCATGCCTAGTATCAAATTCTTCACCAAATCTACCCCATTAAATGCCCATATTTCTTCTATCTAACAGTTCTAATCCTGTGTGTGAAAAGTTAGATCAGTCTAACTATATTCTGTGGAAACACCAACTCATCTCTATTCTTGAAGAATATTCACTGCTCAGATTTGTGGATGGAACTCTTAAATGTCCTGAAAATTTTCTGCATGACAGTGAAGGGAATTTCACTTCAATAAAAAATCCTTGAATATCTATAATGGATTACTCAAGACCAATGATACAGGAAAGGTTTAATCCAAAAAAAAAAAAAAAAAAAGAAGATACAGGAAAGGGGTAGAAAAATACTAGGATTCACCAGCATCACCACCAAACAAGAGAAACCTTCTCTAAGCATAAAATTCTGTTGCTTCTATATTATTTCTAATCTAGGAAAAACTTATGGGGAGAATCTTCTTCAAAGGCCGGAGGTGAGAGCTTTCTTTATCCTCTCCACACAATCTTCACATAAACACTCTCCTTCAAAACCTGCTGTTTGTCTCAACACCCAAAATCTCCACTCAACTTTGGCATTATAGACTTGGTCATCCTCACTATCAAGTCCTCTAGAAAATTCTTAATAAAGACTCATGGTTGTCACAACAAGAGAATAGTGATTCTTTGAATATTTATTTGTAAACATTTCCCTCATGGAAAATTGAAATAGCTTTGTTTTTATGATTCTAATTTCAAAACTTCTTTTCCTTTGCAACTTCTTCACAATGATGTTTGGAGCCTTGCCCCTGTCACTTATTGTAGACATCTTTTCTATATTTAATTGCTCTTTTAAAATGAAGTTTTTACAAAACATGTGAAGTGTCTGGCATGAATAATTGGCTTTTCTAGCCCAACCCAACTACTGCCGAAGTGACGTCTCTGTTTAAAATGGAAGCTCTTTGTAGTCCCATGGTGATAAAAAGCATACAAACAGATAAAGTTCTGTGACCTCTGTCCAGTTCACGCCGAATAGAGAAAAAGTCCACATGGAGAGCTGAAATCACATGTGGCAAAAACCTTAATTTTCCTTCTCTAGTAAAAGATTAGACAAATTAATAGTAATAAAAAAAATCATGTACTATGTTTATGAAAAAAAAAAGAGTTAGATCTTAGAAACTGTATTTGCATTCAGTGGTTATTGTGTTTACAACTTTACACTTATTTTCCCATTTTAAAAAAAAAATTTACACTTATTAATTATTATAATTATTATTATTAGGAATAAGATAAATTACTTTAGAGAAACTCCATTTCAATCTTCTAAAAAAAAAAAAAAAACTCAATTACAAATTATGAAGCCACTTATTATATTAGTTGTTAGAATGATTTATTTAGGTAAAAATCTATAAATTAAGTCTTAAGAAATTAAAATTGTATTCCAACTAAATTTTATTACCAAAATTTTCAAGTTATTTAAAAAAAATTTAGTATTTATTTTAATTATTTTGTTTATCTATACTACTATTTAAGAGGCTTGTGTGGACCAGTTTTTTTTTTTTTTTTTTTTGAAATACCCCTATTTTCCTAGGTTTAAATAGAGACAAATCTAAAGGATAATCTGGTAAAATAGACAAATAGAGCACTCCTAAAATTTGGGATTTTTTTTCTTTACGTTCATCTTTTTATTCCCTAAAATTTAGCATTTTTTAGAAGTAGGCTCAAACTCAATGTCAAACACTACCAAATTTCAAAACACCCGAATTCTTGCTAATAATAACAAACATTCCGCCAAAACTAAAGGATAATCTGGTAAAATAGACAAATAGAGCACTTCTAAAATTTGGGTTTTTTTTTTTTTTTTTTTTTTTTTTTTTAACGTTCATCTTTTTATTCCCTAAAATTTAGCATTTTTTAGAAGTAGGCTCAAACTCAATGTCAAACACTACCAAATTTCAAAACACCCGAATTCTTGCTAATAATAACAAACAATCCACCGAATACCCACTGCCTCATGTATAAAAGTAAAAAAAAAAAAAAAAAAAAAGCTTGTTCACCTCATCAGTATTCAAATGTGTGCTACATTCCTATCCAAAAAAAAAAAAAAAAAAAAAAAAAAAAAAAAAAAAAAAAAAAAAAACTTCTCCGTTTCCCCCTCTTTTATCCTACTAATCCATTTATACATTTTCCTCTCTTTCACCTCCCACTAAACTTAGCGGTTATTATTTAAGATAACTACTAAAAACTGACCATTTATATTCATCATTTTTTTCAAGAAAGTGCCAAAAATGATTACTTTGAAAAAAAAAGAAAAAATGGTACTCCATAGTTAATCCACCCTCTCATAAATCACAATTAGGTAACTGTCTCTCCTCTTGCACTCTCTTACTTTCAATTTCATTTTCACGTTTTTCATTCTTTAGTCATTTAGATAAAATTTTCTTATAGTTATTTTTTGTTAATGCATTTTTCTGAAGGATATTTTTCATTGATGCATTTTGACATGGAGAAGACACATTTTGAAAGAGATTAAATGGTTCTCTACAGTTAATCCGCCCTCTCACAAATCACAATTTTAGGTAACTCTCTTTCCTCTCACGCTCTCTTACTTTTAATTTCATTTTTCAGTTTTTTATTTTGTGAGTCACATTGATATAATTTTTTTAAATGTTTTTTTTTTCAGCAGGTTGATCTAGAAGATTAAGAAGAATAATTGGGATGTATAAGTTACAAGTTGTAACTTTGTATATATTTCAATTTTCAAAATAAGGCAACATGCTAGGGATCCCAAAATTTTTTCTTTCAAAATGAATTTGGCAATATTGTTAGGACTCCACTATATTACCAACTAAATGCATCTTCTTCTTTTTTCCCCCTCAGATGGAGTTGTTGAAAACTTGGATTTGGGTGGTAATGCACAATTGCATAGGATAACTCTTCATGTGTAGAGAGTTAGGAAGTTTTTTTTTTTTTTTTTTTTTTCTTTTGAGAGATTTAGGAAGTTAATCATGAAAGGTACAATAGTTTTTTTTTTTAAATTTTATTTTATAGTGCCCATTTGAGAATTACTTATTTCGGATATATAGTTTATTTGGATATGTGAGACAAAAAAAAAAAAAAAAAAAAATTAAAAATGGACTTATTTCCAAAAAATTGAAACTTAAACTATTTAAAATTAAGTTGAGACTCACAAAAAGTATATAAAATATGTGAAAAAGCTATTCATATTTATTATTTAAATAAATCACACAAATCATTAAAATAGTCATATAACTAAAATTATACATGGATAATTTTTTCAATTGCCACATAGTGAGTTTGAGAAAAATTCTACCAATTCAATTCGGAACAAAACCATTTCCTAAAATAAAATCTGCATTAAGGAATAGATTGATTAAGGAAAAGTAACTTATTTGAAAACCAGCAATTTAATTTTTAAATTAAGTAATATTCTAAGTGAATTTGCATCCAAAACACATTTGCATCCAAGTGAATTTGTAAAGTAATACTCCAAGTGTTATGTATGAGAGGAGATTATTTCAGTAGCTAAGTCATTAAAGTAATATTCCAAATGAATTTGCATCCAAAACACATTTGCATTTGAGTGAATTTGCATCCAAGTAAAATTTTAAAGTAATATTCCAAGTGTTATGTATAAGAGAAGATTATTTTAATAGCTAAGTCAAGAGATGTGATAGTATTTTGCAAATGAAATTGTATTGAATACAAAATTTTATCAATGAAATATTAATTTGTCCGGCACAACTATGCAAAGTAAATATTAACTAGCCTCTGAGCATGCGTTCATGCGCATGCTCAAAGGCTCTTCTATTTTTTAGGCAAGGATTAATTGAAAGTATTTATTATACTTTGGGATTACTATATTTTTCAATCACAAAAAAAACCTAGAGGTGTGATGAATAAATTAATTCATCCAAAACGTAGAACACTCATCACACCCCTAGGTTTTTTTTTTTGTGATTAAAAAATGTAGTAATCCCAAAGTATAATAAATGCTCTAAATTATTCTTTACCCAAAAAATAGAAGAGCTTCTGAGCACACGCATGAGCGCGTGCTCAGAGGCTAGTTTATCATAATTTGTGTTTTTATATAGTAAATTTACAACGTGCTTTACTCATACTCATTATCATAAATGTGTTTTTGATATATGATTCATTAGGTAAAAAGATGGTTTATTTACTTTAGGTTAAAACTCATTAAAATTTCAAATGATTCATTCATTATTAATTAATTAATATTACTGTTTCAAAAAAAATTATTATTACTTCAAAAAAATTTAATTAATTATTAAGATGGTTTTGATGATATTAATAAAATATTTCCTTTTATTTAACTATAGTTTTTTTTATTAATCCTGGATATTTCTCAATTATTTTTTGTATTACAGGCTAATTTGATCAACATTCATCAATAATATGCATTGGCTTTATTCTCAAAAAAAAAAAAAAAAAAAAAAAAACTAGTTTGAGTTATAAGGCTCTTGGATAGTGGCAGTTATATGAATTGAATTTTTTTTTTTCAAGGTGTTCATTAAAAAAATTAAATTAATAAAAATAAAACTTGAGTATATCGACTACATCTTTGTCAATATACATAACCAAGTAAAAAAAAAAAATACATCTTTTTTTTTCAATATACATCTTTTTGATGATATTAATAAAATATTTCCTTTTATTTAACTATAGTTTTTTTTATTAATCCTGGATATTTCTCAATTATTTTCTGTATTACAGGCTAATTTGATCAACATTCATCAATAATATGCATTGGCTTTATTCTCAAAAAAAAAAAAAAAAAAAAAAAAAAAAAAAAAAACTAGTTTGAGTTATAAGGCTCTTAGATAGTGGCAGTTATACGAATTGAAATTTTTTTTTCAAGGTGTTCATTAAAAAACTTAAATTAATAAAAATAAAACTTGAATATATCAACTACATCTTTTTCAATATACACAATCAAGTACTAATCATTAAATTACTGTTCTTCCATTCAATTACCAATATCTTGTTGAAATAAGTAACAATATAAATAAAATACATCATTTTTTTAAATGATTTTTTGTCAATCAATTTTTGTATTCTTTAAACTAATCAAAATTAAATTGATGCAATTCTCTACTAATTTCTTTTCAAGGGAAATCATGGCCAAGAGGTTGACAAGATCCTCTTTGTATTAATACTCTTTTTATTTCATTTCGATCATTAATTAGGATGAAAAGATGAGACATTTTCTCATGACCTAAGATCTGAAAGAAGATTATTCAAGTCAATAAAAATTTGTTTAGAAGGTGAATCTTGCAACACAAGTGCTTTCCTTATAAGAAATTTGTCCATAATGCTAGCAAAAGAATAAAGGGTAAACTATAATTTCATTCAACATATTCAATTTAAGCATTCAACCGTTACATTAATTATATTCAATAAAGTATTGAAGCATTATTTTAGTGCATATATGTTATACAAAATTTGTCACATAAATTTAACAAATTTAGCTAAATACTAAAGCAAGCACTTACATACTGCTAGCTATTTGAAAATATGCGTTTTTATAGAAAAAAATAATGATTTTAAAATATGTCTTTTGAAAACACAATTTAAAATATCACAATTAAATATTTGATTTGAGTTTTTGGGCTAATTTGTTTGTTTGTTTATGCAATTTTTGAGAAGTGCTATGTTAACAAATATTTTTACAACAAATTAATGAGTCTAATTTGAACATACCACTGAAATTAATTTTTTATCTACCAATAACAACTAACAATAACCTACCATATATGATTTGTTATGAAAGTATTATAGAAATGTTGTGAACATAGCATTTTTTTTTTTTTTTTTGCTTCAACCTTCAATGGACCAAAATTTTGAAAAGGTAAAAATTTATTTTTAATGGACTTAAATTTTTATTTAGGACGTTCAAGTTTTTTAGTTTTTTTTTTTAGGATGGTCAAGTTTTTTTTTTTTTTTTTTTTTTTTTCTTCTAGGGTGGACAACAACTCATTAATTTAAAATTCATTTTTTAAGGTATATATAACCTTTTTTATTTTTGGGATACAAAGGTAGATATAACTGAAGAACACATGGAGCTGCCCCTGCTCTTGGCAACTATAATTTTTATTAATCCATGGCATTTTATTAAAAAAAAAAAAAAATTGGGTGCGGTAGTTCTTTAGTGTCGTTTTTTTTTTTTGGGATAAAGTTAGTGTCATATGTTGATGACTAGGTAGGGAAGTTGTCAAGATGATAAATCCTAACAAATTGGGGAATTACGGAGCTGTGTGAGAGATTTTAGGATTTTGAAATACACTTACGTAAAGCGAAGAAATGCAACGTCTACAACATTTTCACAATAATTTCTAAGTGGTAAATTGTTACAGGTTGTTATTAGTGACGAAAAAGTCATTTCAATAATAGGTTTACATTAGATCTAATAACAACTAACCACCTATGATTTATTGTAAAAGTATTATAAAAATATTATGAACGTAGCACTTCTTTTAAATAAAAGATAAGATAAAAGGGAATCTTTCTTTTAGTTAGCGCATTTAGCAAGCTACCTCGTACGTAGGGTAGTACTAGTATATCTTGGCCTTCTATGATCTATATCTGTCACAGAAAAATTCAAAAAAAAAAAAAAAAAAATTGATCATTCAGTAAAGTGAAGCGAAATCAGGCTAAAGTTCATTTCTCAGAATAAGCAAAAGTGTGACCATGGCTCCCATAGTCATTGCCAAATCTGGTGGCGATCCAGACTTCCCCGCCAAGCTTACAACGCAGGTCATTGTTTGTACTGTTATTGCAGCCTTTGGTGGCCTTATGTTTGGCTACGATATTGGTATTTCAGGTATGCACTGTCAACCATATCAATTATCATATATATATATATATATAAAGAATACTTGGATACAGTTTGCTAGATCTAGGATATTAGATTTCAGTTAATCATATTTATATGAACCAATAAATAACATGGTTGAATTTAATTGTTTTTAAAAAGGATAATATTATCTATACAGACTATACTACTAGTTTTAGTTTGTTTTGGTAAATGTCTCTTATACACACTTACTTACACATGCTATAGAGACGTCACTTTGGCATAGAGAAATCATGACCACAGAGAAATCATGATTTCAATTTACGATTTTAATTCACATTTTTGCACAGAGAAATCGTGACTTTAAGTGTACTGTGTGTTGAATAGAGTTTTAATGCATTGATTTTGTTGATATAGGTGGAGTGACATCAATGGATGATTTCTTGATAAAATTCTTTCCTACTGTTTACGTTAAGAAGCACCAAGTGAAAGAAAACAACTACTGCAAGTACAATAACCAATATCTCCAGCTCTTTACGTCTTCACTCTACCTTGCAGCCATTGTGGCTTCGTTTTTTGCCTCCATGGCATGCAAGAAGTTTGGTCGAAAACCGACAATTCAAGCCGCTTCTATATTCTTTGTTGCTGGAGCCATCTTAAACACTGCTGCTAAAGACTTAGGCATGTTAATTGCAGGAAGGTTGTGTCTTGGCGCTGGCGTTGGATTTGGTAACCAGGTAACACTAATATCACAAACATACATAGGCAGAAGTTCTTCGGGAAAAAAAAACCCAAGTTTGCTCTTAGTGACGCCCTAAATTTTAAATTTTGTCATTTTAAACACTATATTTATAAGTTATTTTATATTAAAAACTACTAACAATAACCTGCTTTTGGTCTCTTTACTTCAATTCCCCTCTCATAAATATTGTTTTCATTATTTCTTATTTATGTTTAAAACTTTTCTTTTACTAGTTGAAAACCTGTGAAAATTTAACATAATATGATTTTATCTCTCTTTTATTAATTAATTTTTAAATATGAAATTTAATAATTATGATAGTTATTAATATAAATTTATTATGATTGTGTTTGTAAATGAAACTATACTACTAATATTAGGTATTTTAATATTATTTTTGAGAAGATATTAGGCATTTAATATGGTTGTATTTGTTTAAGGAATTATATATCTTACTATTAAAGAAAATATATTGTACCGATATTCAAATGGAGGGATTAGTAATACAATAAAAATAAAATTAAATATAAACATATAATTAAATAATGTTATGTACCGGCTTTTGTATGTTATGAGTTGTGTGATATTAAACTCGACTCCCCACTTCCTCTGTGTGTGTATCTTTATTTATTTTTTTTTTTTGAGAAGAAAAAAAATGTTATGTAAAATTGTGAGGTTTTACAAATTTATGTGGGACAATATTATAAGTTCAATTAAAATTCAAACTGTTTTAATTTTATATATACTATAGATTATAAATTATAGATATGCTTTGTTATCCTTTCTCTTATGTGGAGAAGAAAACAAACAGCAAAACATGTTTTTTTTTTTTTTTTTTTTTCCTTTTCGTGTAATAAACCTCAATCAAAATTTTCCTTCCCCAAGATAGGTTGTTCTGTTATTGGATTTTAAGTACCTGAATTGTCTTAATTTATAAAGTCTGGCTTTGATATGATAAAATTAAACGATTACATTAACGGGGTGCCCTTAGAGTAATAATTGATAATCTATTTTAAAAAAGTTTTGACACGTATTTTATGGAAAATAGAAAAAGCTGACAAAACATTAATTGTTTTTTTTTTTTCCATAAAAACTTTCTTTAAATGGATTATTAACTATTTCTTTAAGGGCATCCGTTAGCATTTTTCAAAAGAGAACTGCTACGTCCACAACATTTCTCACAACATTTTCACAACAAATCCTAGTTGGCAGGTTGTTACAGGTTTTAAATTTAAATCTAACACTGAAATTACTTTCTTACCCACTAGTAATAGCAAATAACAACTTGCCAACTAGGATTTGTTGTGAGAAATGTTGTGGACGTAGCATTTCTCTTTTCAAAATTAAAAAGACAAGGTTCAATTTATCACATGCAACAAAAAGGTTTTTTTTTTTTTTTTTGGGGACTTTTCCCAACATTAAATTTCTTAATCACAATTCTAAAACTCAAGAACTGTGGATTTTTTTTTTCTAACTTTTGATTTTCTTGGGAAATTTCAATACAGGCAGTACCATTGTTTATATCAGAAATTGCTCCGGCCAAATACCGGGGAGGCCTTAATATCTGCTTTCAGTTTCTGATCACAGTGGGCATTCTATGTGCAAATTTGATTAATTATGGTACTTCACGCCTGCACCCAAATGGTTGGAGGGTCTCACTAGGTGGTGCTGCCGTGCCTGCTCTATTCCTTCTCATTGGATCCATCATCATTGTGGAGACACCAACTAGCCTTATTGAGCGTGGGAAGAAAGACAAAGGCTTGGAAACTCTCAAGAAAATTAGGGGTGTGGACAACGTTGACAAAGAATTTGAAGAGCTTTTGCATGCCACTGAATTGGCTAAACAAGCCAAGCACTCTTACAGGAATCTTATGAAACGCTCAAGTAGGCCTCAACTTATATGTGGCACAATTCTTCAAGTCTTTCAGCAGTTCACTGGTATCAATGTGATCATGTTTTACGCCCCGGTACTCTTTCAAACTATGGGGTTTGGGGGTGATGCTTCACTACTCTCTGCTGTGGTTACTGGTTTGGTTAATGTACTATCAACATTGGTTGCAATTTTCACAGTTGATAAAATTGGAAGAAAGAAATTGCTTGTTGAAGCTGCAATTCAAATGCTTATAGCCCAGGTAAGCAAATTAAACACAGAAACAATTAAAAGCATGTGATAGATCTTCAAAGCTACGTGCATGAATCCACTGTGTAAAAATACTCTATTCCACTCTGAGTTCTAGTCTACGACGTCATTTTATCAGACATGGTAAAAAGAGTGGGACAGTGGTTTTTTAGCCATCAACTTATACAATTAATGGACTAATCAGCACTAGAATTTAATGTATTCTATTTCAGATTACTTACTGGAAAAAGAACTTAGATTCCTTTTGGTAGTAATTTGGTTTGAAACACACTCTAGATCATGACAATTTGATTAATTGCAACTGCAACAATATGGTCAATTTTAATATTTTGACTAACTTGTAATTTTAGAATATTCAATTGTCATTTTGTTTTGTGCTACTAGTTAGACTTACAAAGCTCAACTTTGTTCTTGTAGACCATAGTGGGGGCAATACTAGCAGTGCATCTGAAATCTACCAACGCTATGCCAAGTAATTATGCAATATTTGTGGTGATCTTGATCTGCCTTTTCGTGTCTGGTTTTGCATGGTCATGGGGTCCCTTGGGCTGGTTAATTCCTAGTGAAATTTTCCCACTCGAGACTCGAAATGCCGGATTTTTCTTTGCTGTTAGTATGAACATGGTTTGCACCTTCCTTGTTGCTCAAGCATTCCTCTCAATGCTATGCTCCATGCGATCTGGAATCTTCTTCTTCTTTGTGGTTTGGATTATTATAATGGGCACATTTGCTATCTTCCTGCTGCCTGAAACAAAAGGAATTCCAATTGATGAAATGAATGAAAGAGTTTGGAAGAAGCATTGGTTCTGGAAGAGGTATTTTGATGATGGTGGTGATGATGATGGTAAGGGAGACGTGGAAATCCAAGCTAAACCAGGGGAAAACTAGCTTCATCATGATTTTTTTTTATTGTTTTTGTAATTTTCTTAAGCACTATCTTATTGTTTACTACTAGACTTGAATGTCATATTTTTCAGTGTCCTTATTAGGTAGAAATAAGCAAATAATTTTATTGGTGAGTGGCTATTGAAAAGAAGAACTACGACTGGACTATTTTCATTTCATCCCTGGCCTCAGATTCTCAAAGTTACTAGATTTAGCTTTTGGTTTAATATTTGTGTTTGACTTTGAACAAGTGGGTGGTGAAAACCAAAGTGACCGTTGTCTTGCTAGATACGCCCGAACAAATTAAAAAAAAAAAAAAAGTATATATATATATATATATATATATATATATAGATGGGTTCAAGTTACACTTGGTGTAACAGAGTTACACATTTTTTAAACCATTGGATTTAAGTAGATCTAACGGTCAAAAAAATGCACTCATTAATGCTGATATTCTGATAAAGATCTCATTTATTATCTTTATTTATAACATTCCATACCTATTTCTAATCCCAAAAACATGTATATTTTTCTCTCTGCTCTCTCTTTCTCATCACTTCACGTTTCTCTCTCCTCTATTGCTCTTCCACCTCCATTTTCATAGTGATCCACCTCCACAACCACAGGGAATCATTTATCAATTTAATAGAAAAAGATGATGAGATTTAAATCTTTTCCAAAAGAAAACATGAAAAATACTAATGAAGCGTGTGATGATATTTGGATGAATACATGTTACGAGTTTAATATTCTAATTTCATTCATATATAGGATGTTTCATCACTTTTAAAATCCATTTGTCCAGCCTAACTTTGGCTTGGGGTGGTTATCTTTGTTTTTTGCCATCCTTAAGATCAAAGGTCGGTGAAGGTTGAAGACAGAAAAAGAATACAAGTTCAAAATCCAAAGTAGAGAAAAAAGAACTCGTCACAACACCTTTGCCTAATGCCCTACCCTTACATGTTAATCTTACAATTTTAAGCAGAACTTTATTCATCAGATTCTATGTGGCTATGAAGGTGGAACCTTATGAAAATGGAGGTGGAAGAGCAATGGAAGAGAGAGAGAAACGTGTAGTGGATGAGAAAGAGAGAGCAGAGAGAAAAATATACCTATTTTTGGGATTAGAGATAGGTATAGAATGTTATAAATAAGGATAATAAATGAGATCCTTATCAGAATATTAACATTAATGAGTGTATATTTTTGACCGTTGGATCTACTTAAATCCAATGGTTTAAAAAATGTGTAACTCTTTAGAGTTACACTAGGTGTAACTTGAACCTATCTCATATATATATATATATATATATATATATATATTAAGATTTTATCGAAAGAAAGTAAGATTCCTACTTTTGAATTTAGTACACACTACCAATGACAATGAATGAATGAGACTAAACATTTTTTTCCCATCAAAAACCCAAAAAGAAAAAAAGGGTAAACATTTTCTGACTAAAAAAAAAAAAAAGGGATTTACTAACTTGCGCCCTTAGGTGGGGATGACAATGGGGCGGGACGGGCTCGAAAGATGAGGTCTTCACCCTCGCGCCGCATGGTTTTGTTTTACTCTATCCCCACTCCACCCCGCATGATGGGAAAAATTTTCTTGCCCCATCTCCACCCCTTGGGGCCCCTACAAAGCCCCACTTCACCTCGTAAAACTCTACTTCTTGTTAATTTGCTCACAACTATTACAATTATTTTTAATAAAACCTATTTCATTAATAAAAATATAATTGAAATTACAAATAAATTTATCCTATCAAACAAACTAAGTTTTAGCAAAAATTGAAAAATATTATTTAAGTGTTTAACAGGACAATATCACAACAAAAACAAAAATCTCATAATACAAAATCAATGATTTAATAGTATATAAATTTGTTTATAATAAAGACAAAAGAAAATATTAAAATTGTACCTTATTTCCAACCTTGCCAGAGAAAAAAAAGAGGCAAAAAGTCCTGTTGGATAGAATAAAATAAACCGGTGATATATTTGTTTAAATAATAGAGTTTTAGGGTATGAAAATTTTATAATTTAATCCTTATCAATGCAAGGCAGGGCAGGGATAAGGCGGGTTGGGTCTAAAATATCTAAATCCATCCCCGTCCTGCAGTGCGGAGCTAAAATCTCGCCCCATCCCCTCCCCCCACCTTTGCAGGGTGGGAAAAACCAATGTAGGGAGAAGCGAGGAGGGGCAGGTCAAGTGGGGCTGTTGAAACAAAAAAAAAAAAAAAAAAACACATTAAAACAAATGTTCCTCACCTGGAAATAAGGGTTGACACATTAAAAATATAATAATAATCATGTGAGTCAAAAAAACTAGTAAAACAAACTTCCTATAAGCTAGTTTGGCATTACCTATAAGAAAGTACTAAAGTGACAAAAATAAGGGCTAAAGAAAAGGGGCATAGCATTATCAAAACGCAAGTCTGCCATTGTCCATAAAAAAAAAGGGAGATAAAGAGTGAAAAGATGGCCATAGCAGGAGCAAATAAAATATTAAAAAGTACTGCACTTCCCTTGCAGTTTTGGCCATGATTCGATCAGTTAACAAAAAAAAAAAAAAAAGAAGAGGAAAGCGGTTTCCCAGTTCCTCTATAAATTAAAGGGGCCTTCAGCAAGCAAAAAAAAGGAAGGGAGATACACAAAAAAGAGAGCAAGTACACACATAGCAAAAACAAAGGAAGAAGAAAAAAGAGAGGCACGGATAGAGAGAGCAACATCAAGCAGAGGAGGAATACGCAGCATAGGTCTGTATATGGGATTTTATCAGTCCCCTTTCTTCTCTACCAAAATCTCTCTTTCTCCCTCTTCCTTAAATTTGAATTTTTGCTTGGTAATGCAAATAGGATCGGGTTTCATGGGGAGTTCCTATCTCTATGCATGAAACTTTAGATACGAGTCCCTGACTCATAACTCCTATTTGTACATTACCAAATAAAAATTCTCTCATCTTGGCACTACCAAAATCTCCCTCTCACCTTTTTTTTAAGATAACAAATAAGGTTGGGTTTCATGAGGAGTTCTTAACTCCATACATGAAGCTTTAAATAAGAGTCTTTGACTCATAAATCCTATTTGAAAATTACCAAATAAAAATTCTCTCAAGTTGTGGTGTAATATCTTTTTAATTGGAATCCTTGATTCTACCCCATCAATGGAGTCCTTGACTCTACCGCACCAATGGAGTCCTTGACTCTACCAAATTATTTGGAGACATTGACTCTACTAAATTAATGGAGTCCTTGACTCCACCAATTTTTAATGGAGCCTTGACTCCACCACCAAATTAATGGAGGCATTAACTTTACCAAATTAATTGTGACTAATTCTTTGAGATTTTTATTTCTTTAAACAAGATTAGAGTTAATAAATTCTTAAAATAAAATGACCATAAAATTGGCTTGGGGAAATTTTCAATTCCAAATATGTTCACAATGATTAAATTGCTTCAAAAGAGTTTTCTTTCCCTTAATTAAATTTGGGAATTTCAATCAAGATATTATTAAAACTCCGACAAATAAGCAAATGAAAGAAAGAGAAATTTGCTTGATTGTCATAAAGCATGGTTCTTGAGACTAAAATCAATACTTAAAGACCCATTATTAAGATTGGACAAAACCATATTTGGGACTTTAAATCTAAGATCCCAAAAAATAAGAACTACTCTAAGATCCCAAAAAATAAGAACTACGAAGTGGCTTGATCCCCGCCAAGGGGACGTAGGCAACCTAAACAAATTATTAGGTGCAGCCACAAATAAACAAAAACACTTATCTCCATAAACATAAAAAATAAATTAACTTATGTACGAAGACGACATGGTTGGAATCAAAGGGTCTTCCCTTGAAACAAGGGATTGTAATTAAGAGATATATTATCTTGAATGGGCACTACTCACATCAATAAAAATCATACGCCAAAAGGCCTATAGGTGGAATTATGTTTGATGAATTTGACTAATTTACCAATTCTTGTTAGACATAATTTAACAATTCTTGTTAAACATAATTTGACAATGTTTGTTAAACATAATTTGACAATGTTTGTTAAACATAATTTGACAGCGTTTGTTACACATAAGTTGACAGCGTTTGTTAAACATAATTTGACAACGTTTGTTAAACATAATCTAACAATTATTGTTAACAATTTTCGTCAACAAGGTAATATAGAGAATGGTGTTTTCAAGAGTCCTATGTGGGCATCAATTACAACTGAACTTAACTAAAGGATTGGGAAAAACTTTCCCTTTGAGAAAGTTGTTCGCACAATAGGCTCCGACTCAAACAACGCAAGTGGAGCTAGTTGCTAAGACAAACAAGGTTGGGTTGGGATGAGTAGACCCAAACAGTGATTGGTCCTGACGAGGAGTGGACGAATGTAAACTGTTGTTTATTATTTATATAACTTACTGATATTATGTATTTATGCAATTTGCCTCCAAATTGGTAATCTATGAATTGTTACGTTTTTGTTTTTGTTTTTGTTTTTTTGTTTTTATGTATATCAGTTATTGCCCTTATTTATTTATGCAATTTGCCTCCAAGTTGGTAATATATGAATTGCTGCGTTTTTTGTGCTAATGTTTCCAATGACATTGCAGGGCAATCTTCAAGTAGCTAACTTAAGGAAATAGGGATGACAGGACTATGACAAGCTGCAGTAGTTGTTCACCCCTAGTATTGCAATTGGGAACCTGCAGATCTCCTCAAACACTCCTCCCCTAACCAGTGATGAGGAGAGTGCGCTGGAGGAAGAGCTTGCCAATGCAAATGCACCCACCCATCTGGATGATGACTGTTACACCCCTAACTTTGAGAGTTTCTCGCAAATTGTTGAGGATGCTGAGGTTGAGGAGGCAACCTAACGGGCGGGAAAATGTCTTGTGCAAGATGCAAGTGGCAAGGGCAAGGAGGTCTCGAAGAAAGCGGATAGGGTAAGTGACATGACTGTGGCCCTAAAGGAGTACATCGCAATGATGAAGGAGAGGTATAGTGGTAAACTCGGCAGGTCCAGCGGTACATTCGAGCAATTTGCTCAATCCAGCGTAGGGGGTGATCCTTATTCACTTGGCAAGACAATTGAGCTGCTTAACAAGTATGAGGATCTGAATAACAAGGCCTATGTCAAGATCTTAAAGGCTTTGCAGCAAAAGGATAATAGGGTGGTGTTTATGGGTATGTCGGAGCATAGGAGGATGACTTGGATGGAGGACATTCTAAACCTGGAGGAGGATTGACATATTTACTTGCTTATTATTTAGTACTTAGATGTAGTTGTATTTGGTTAGTAGGAAGAACAGTATTGCATTATGTTTCAGTTGTATTTGGTTTTTACATACTATGGATTCAGGTTGTTCTATTTACTTGTTTTTGTTTTGTATGGATAATACTTTAGTTTATGTTATTTACGAACTTGGGATGTTTGTATGGTTTGTGTTATATTATGCTATGGATTTTGGATTTTGGGTTCGTTGATTTTTATACATTTGTAATGGTTACTGTTGAATTAGGTGTTTATGAAGTACAACAAATTTCATAAGCTTTGCCTCATTATAATCTATGCTTTATTGGTGGCTTCCCATTTTTGTTTTTACTAAGGATGATTTGTTCAGTTTGCTTTTATTATTTTTCATTGTCTTATTATAATCTATGGTTGATGTTATTAGTAGGACTATTTGATATGTTTCTATTTCCTATGTTGATGGTCTCATCACTCTGTTGGATTGTAGGCTAAGGTGTAGACTGTTAAGAATAACATATTTACTTTTATATCTCTCTTTACATAACCTACCTGAATAGTGTGTTTGTGCTAATGTGCAGGTCACTTATGGTGTTCGGAAATGACTGGTCACATGCGTTCCAAGAGTATGACTTCGATGATGCATACTTCAACGACGTTGGTTCCAGCAATGCCTATGAAGATAATGACGATGACTGGATCGATTCAGAGTCTGAACGTGAAGAAGAAGCAGAGTTTAATTTAGTGAATCCTATAGTTAGGGAGATGTATGCATACATGCAGCGGCATTTCGATAAACAACCAATGCGTACAAGTACATTGACCGGCAGGGCGCATATGGACGAAATCACTGAGGGTAATCCAGCTAAGTGTTACAAGATGTTCCGCATAACACCTGAGTTACTGGAACATTTAGTGGACGAGTTGGCTTGACATGGTTACTTGAGGGACGGACAAGGTGGGGTGAATGCCACTCAAGCCATGGCCATGTTATTTTACATACTTGGACACAACACCCTATATAAATGTGTTGCAGACAGGTTTCAGCACTCAACGAAAATCGTGTCCTGGAATTTTCGTCAAGCGTTGCAGGCTGTCCACGCATACGCGAAGCTTTTAATTAAACTTGATCTGAATGTTGTGGGTCTCCCCGAACATCTTCAAGTGAACAAGTATTGGCTATGGTTTGAGGTACAAAAAATTCCCTTTCTTAACTATCTTCGCATAACAATAAAATACCATGATTTTTGATATGTGCTTGCTAAGATTAATGAAAACTTTCATGTGTAGAGATGCGTAGGAGCAATTGATGGAACACACGTGAGTGCTTGACCTCCTGCAAATGCGACTTAAGCACACAGGAGCTGCAAGAGTACTATAATAACTAATGTGCTCTGTGTGTGTGTGTGTGTAACATGGACATGCAGTTCACATATGTCCATGCTAGGTGGGAGGGTAGTGTGAATGACTTTAGGGTGCTTGAAGAAGCGATCAGCGACTAGAAGCATAGATTCCCATGGCCACCAACAGGTACTATCCATTACTGTGACTTTAACTATAGTTATTTTATCCTTCATTATAAGTAGTATGTTTATGAACAACTTAATTGCGTACTGGCTGGTTGCGTGTGTGTGTAGGGTCATACTACTTGGTGGGTTCGGGCCTACCAATTGGCAATAGTTTTCTCCCCCCTTACAAGTCAACTAGGTACCACGCTTAGGAGTTCCACTCAAGCGGTAGACGGCCAACATCGAAGAAAGAGTTGTACAACTATAGGCACTCGTCCTTGCGGATGGTTATTAAGCGATCTTTTGGAGTGCTGGAGGATCGTTTCCCCATTTTGAATTTAATGCCAAACTTCAAGCAAGCTAGGCAGCGTTACTGTTGTGTGCTATGCTCTACACAATTTCATACGCATGATCAATTAGAGTGATGAATTGTTTAGAACAATAGGGGAGAGTGTTGGCGAAGGCAGTGTGACCAATAGCGAAGGCAGTGGTGATACTGGAGCATTAACAAGCTCAGAGACCTAAAGGCATGTACTGGAAATGTCAGATGCATCGAAGAGACTAATGGGCCAATTTAGGGACAATATCACTAACACAATGTGGGATGATTATGTTGCCCATGGCAATTGACCATTTGCTTCTCTGCAATTTAGATGCTATGGCTTTGTAGCATAATTGTTTTGGAGCTACTTTATATCAAGGAAATATTATTTACGTAGGCGGATGTAGAACTTAGTTAAACTTGTAATGTTACTGCGCTATTTTGGAATGACATGACCACGTGCAGATATGTTCTCAGCATAATTATGTAACATAATTCAACTGTACCAATTATTATAATTATCGGCATATTTTGGAGCAGGTTCACGTAATTGTATTTCATTATCCCATAAGCGATGAATACATGGTATACCCACAGCATGTGTTTATTGTGCTAATGTTATTACTATAAGAAATATTTTTGGACCATCAAACATCAAAAAATATTGCCACTACTCTAAGGAAATTTCACATTACTTAACTGCATGCTATGAAATGGATAAAGTAGTACACTGTCTAGCACCCAGTAAAATATATAGCAACTTAAACTAGGGCATGTAATCAGTATAAAACATAACACACGTGACCATAAATGGGTCATGGCAGACACAGTTGCCTATGGCCATGGCCCCCAAAAACAGTAGAGAAAACAAAATAAACCCCAACTACAGTCCAAGACAAAAGTAAATCCAGCCTATACTTGTAGACCTTGTCTTCAGCAATTCGGAGTACAAGCTTAGTTTCTTCAGCCTTGCGCTTTGCTATCCTTTCCCGCTCCCATGCTTTTGCTTCCATTGCATGAGCCTCATCCCTTTCATTTCTTGCAGCCGCTGCCTCGTCCTTATATCTTGTAAACCTTTCATGGACAAGTGGTGTTGTTGCACAGTCACGTGGGCATGTGTTCTTGTCCAACCATTTGAAGAACTTACATGCTTGATCAGAGTCCTACATACAACATTGAAGGCATATATATGATGGTCAACAAAGATAGTAAGAAAATGACAAGGCAAATATGTAACGACACTAAAATCATGTAATACTAACCAGCGATCAATGCTAACATCCATAGAACCTCCGTCCAAATTTACGGATAGATAGGGAGGTCCTTTCCACACACCAATACATATCACACATATCCCCACTAGTTGTGGACTCATAACTAGTGGCAGAAGACATTCCATTGCTGGAAACCCCAAAACACAAAAATAGATTTTTAGACCATAAAGATGTGCTGGATGGATATTCTTTAAGATAATGCAAGAAAGACTTAGGAAACAGCATTCCCACGTTCCAATCAAAACGTAAATCTTTGCTGAATCATTCTCTCTCACAAGCTTAGTCCCATGACTAGCAACAAACCATATCAAAGCAATGGAATATTCAATCTAGTAAATAAATCCTGGCTTTTTGCTAACGAAATAGAGCAAGCACTGAAATGTAAGAAGGCAAAAGATATCTAATTTGAAATGGAAATGTGAAATGTAGTTTTTCTTTTTAGATGTCTTAATGCAGACTCTGATTACATGGATGGATGATGGAGGCCCAATGTTAGTACGTTGAACCTAATTGATAGTATTTGTTAGAACTTATTTAATTTAGGGATTTACTTTAATTTCCTTTTAATAAACTATCACTACCCCCAAAAGTTTAGCTATACTTATTGAAGCATCTATTGCTTAATTTGGTGTGCAGAGATGATAAACGGAATCTATTATAGCCCCCACTGGAGCATAGCAGCTAATTAGCAAATAAATTTAAATAACGATTCGTGCTTTAATAATGAAATCTTGATTATATATATATATATATATATATATATATATATATATTGGTGATTTTATCATTTTTTTAAGACTAATTTAATACTTAGCACAAATTAGGACTTTGAAGGGTTTCCTGTATGTCCTAAAATTTCTTTTAAAGTTCTTGTATATAAACTAGTGAATCAGTGAAAATTTCTTTGAGACACATTTTTTCTATTTCTTGGGGGAAATGGAGGCTTCCTTTCTTTGCCAAAAATAAAATTAACCCCCCACAACTTGCAAGAAATTAAATCATTATTTTTAAAATAAGTAGTCAAATATTATTGATACGAAACAAAGTACAAAGGACACCAACTTAAAAAGGATCAAGAGGGGTGATCCTCTATAAGCAGTGCTTACCTATATCAAACAACAGCAAACCACAAGACTGAAATTACAGAACCAGCACCAACTAACCCACAAATAATAATTGCCAAACTTTCTCACACCAAATGCATGACTTGTAAGAATCTTGCCAACAAAAAAATATTAACAAGTCTACCAAATTTCCAGTTGCGAAGGAAAAGTATGCAACTTCAGATTGAAAATCATAGTGCATAGAAAAAGTCACAATGGTTACTGAAAACAGAACCACAATAACTGTGTTAAAATATCAGCTAATCCATAAAAGGCAACACATTTAAATGGGATTCCTATGTATAGAACAATCAATAAAATTTTCATGTGTAAACCACATATTTCAGTTCAAACGCTGTTCGAAATGCACAGATCACCCACAAAATTTGAAATTTTACAACAAGTTGTATAAAATTAAAACAAATCAGTAATTCTCTAAGTGAAACCATATCAATTAGATATGATTCTCAAGGCAACATTTTGAGCTGGTATGTGTATAAACTTACCCACAGGAGTGAAGCAATAGTCAAGACATGTAACACTAGCTGAGAGGGAAGTAGAGATAGCTTACTGAACATTCAAGGTAACATTAACGCTTTTAATTAAGTTTGTTATTGAGGGCACCATCCCCTTATATCACATATACAATCCACCAGGGGCAGAGCTAGAAATTTTGGTTTGGGGGGGCTGAGGTTAAACTATCTCATAGTGAGTCACAATTCAAGAAAAACTCAAAATGCTACATGTATGTTTTTGTGCGTTGGTTTAATCAATGTAATTCTTATTAGCACTTAAAAAAACTAAATGACCAATTAAGTATCTTAAGTTCATTTTCCCTTCTAAGTTTCTCTTAGTCCTTTTAACAACCATAAGTTCAAACCATTCAAAAAATCTATAAATATATATATATATATATATATATCTAAAACCTAAGACGTAGAATTTAATATTGATGTACTCCTGTTGAGCCACCTCATCAGCCATCTTATACATTTTTTTTTCCTTTATGATTTTTCTATTTTATTTTATATAAAATAATTAAATATAGTTAATGGACAAACCTGCTAATGCACTCTATTACTATTCAACAAGTTACAATTCATTTATTTTAAAAGCAAATATTTTTGACTATTCAACTACCTAAATTGATTTCAACTTTTCATTTTCCTCTTTCTAATTTCAAGTAATTGTAAAATTAAATAATTCATTATCATTTAGTGGATATATGCACATGTTTACTATTCATTACAAATGTTATTATTCATTAGATGCAAATGTTTAATTATATTTAACTATCCAAATTGATTTCAACTTTTTGTTTTCTTCTTTATAATTTCAAGTAATTGAATATTTAAACTTTTCATCTTCTTATTCTAAAGGAAAAAAAAAAAAAAAAAAAACTCTTCTTCTCTTCCTCCAACCTTTCCCACTTTGCCTCTTTATCTTCCTACTACTCTTTACTTCACTTTTAAACTTTCTTCATCATTTCCTCTTTCTTATATTTTAACTCTTCATCTCCCCATCTTATTTTATATAAATTTGATATTATTTATTCAATTCAATCCATATTTTTTCCACACAAAAACTGTGAGCTCTCTCTCTCTCTCTCTCTCTCTCTCTCTCTCTCGATTTTTGTTCTTTCTTATAACTCTAATTTAGGTTGATGGTTTTTTTATTCAATTTTTTTGTGTTGTATTTTTTAAATTTCCTATCACAAATCACTCTAATAACTTTGGTTGAATTTTGGTTTGGGTTAATATGTAGTTTTTTTTTAAAATAGAAATTTGAGTTTATATCAAAACAAAATATACATGGCTATGAATTTGAATGTGCCTACCAATGGATTTCCACTGAACAGAGATGTGTTCACAATGTTTTTAACTTCATATACTTCTTTGGTAATGTGAATTTGAGAAAGAGAAAAGTGTAGGCAAAGGATGTATGGTCTTTTATAATCCCCTATGTCTTGAAGAAAGTGGAGGGCCTATTAGTCTCCCTTCTACTGAAATTTGTATAGAAAGCCTTTTGCTATAAATTCCTTGACTTTTTGTTATTTTGTAATCGCTCTATAGTCTATACTGTGACAAAAAGTATATAAAGTTTTTTTATTTTATTTTTAGAGTATCAAAAAAGAAAAAAAAATATTCAGGATAGTAACTTTGTATTGTTGCTTCCCATGTGTTTGGTAAAATTTCTTCTAGAAATCTTATATATTTTTCTCAAATCTATTTGTTATTTTTATTTTGGTCATTTGATCACAAATAATTAGCATCTCCACCATCAAATTTTTATTTAATCTGAACTTTCTTGGTAAGCTTTTACTTTGCTTAATTAATCATCTTTACTAAAAATGCCAAAAAAAGAATAAGATAAGATATAATTTACTTTATAGCATCATTATACTATTAATGTTTTTATGTATAGATACTTAAGGAACTTCTTCTTTTTTATTTTTATTTTATTTTATATTTCCACTTTATACTATTACTACATTGCATTTTCATGCATATCTTACTCTATATAATACCGTACTACAAAATATATTTTGTTACACTACAAAAAATTTCTAATTTAAAACATAATTTCAAATAACACATATTGAATTTTTAATAATATACAATCTAATATATTAATTCAATAATTATCAATAAAAAATAATCATATCATATTTTTCCGTGTATCGCGCGGGTCTGCAACTAGTTAAATATAATTATAACAACTACATTTACAAGAAAATATAAAATTTTTAGAATTAAAAATAACATAATCCTTATAAGCCAATATGAAATTATATATAAAATACATGATGACTTTCACATTTGGCTGTTTGAGTAGAATAGAAGCCAAAAAAAAAAAAATTTTTTGAATAAAGCTTATCAATTGGTTTAATATATAAAAAGAGGAGAAGAATACTCTAATATTTCTCAAGATCTTAAAGTCATTTTTGCTAATTTCAAATAAGCTCAGCACTCTTTTTTGAGACAAAATTATAAATTTTACGCAAAGAAAAGAAAGAATACAAAGCCAAAAGAATGGCCACAGCAAAATAGAGCAAAAAAAAAAAAAAAAAAAAACAGAGCAGGAAAAACAGTAACAGGTATACTCAGTAACAGAGAGCAACATTTACTAGCAAGTAGCAACAGATGCGAACAACAATATTAGCTTACAACATAGAGCAATATAATAACAATAAAGAGCAATATTAGCTCACACTAGATCAAAAAATATATATATATATATATATATTGTTAGGTTCTAAAAGTTTAAAACAATTGGCAAATCGTGAGCACACAAGAACATGTAAGCTGCAGAAAGAAGAATTCAAAATCTGCCTGGTTCGATCGATCGAAAAACAGGCTCGACCGATCGAAAGTCGTATCTGCAGAATTTTAAGTTGGCCCAAACAGCAGTTCTAGTCCATTAAGGATTAGGGTTTCAAATCTACTTCTCCCACTATATAAAGGAAACTCTAAGCACGTTTTTTACAAGGCTTTTTAGAGAGAAAAGAGTGTGCCTCTTTTGTATTTAGGGTTTTGTTCCTAAAACCTCTCTTATAACTTCTACCGGTGTTGTTCCTTGAAGAATCTCAAGATCCGGTATTGTTGAAGTTGCTGCCTTCTCTAGTCATCAAAGGAGCTGATGATCTAAACCTTCAAGGGTGGACTTGGAGTCACAAACAGGTGAGTTTGTGTTGCTAAACCTTTGAGTGGAGTCTCAAAGTCACAAACGGTGGTGTTTGTGTTTTGCTGAAGAATTCAAGAAAGAAGGAGTCCGTGGATCTCGGAGCTATCATGGGGTCGTGGTAGTAAGTTTCCTACACTTGGGTAGCAATAGGATGTTAGTGGTCTAAGTCGCTATTGTGTAAACTTCAATTCTTTCTAGTGGATTTGCTATTTTACCTTGAGGATAGCTAGGTTAAATCCTCCCTAGGTTTTTTACCGGTTTGGTTTTCCTGGGTCATCATATCGTTGTGTTATTTATTTTTCCGCTGCTTTACTTGATATGATTGTTATTTTTTTAACCTGGATCTGAATAATAAACCTAAGTATTCACTTGGTTAATTAATTAGGTTAAACAATTTAAGTTTACAGGGTCTAAACAAACTGACATATATATATATATATATATATATTGAAGCTTAGGAATTGAAAAAGTAAAACTTCTAATCAACCAATGGTCTAACTATTTGCAAGGATCACTTGCATAAGAAGCCAACCAAAATGATCAGATATCATGCCAGTACTCTTAATCAAGATGCCTTGATTATTATAAAAAAATAAAAAATAAAAAAATCAGGATGCCTCATAAGTGCTTTAAAGATGCTTCATAAGTATCATGCCATTAGCTATAATCAAGATGCCTCATAAGTGCTTTAAAGAATGCAAGTTCAAAACAAGGTTCTAAGACACGGGACGCTGTTGATAGAGTTTGTTTTCATGTTAAATCCTCTATAATATACTTTAAACTGTATATCTCAGAGAAATTTTAGACAAGTTTACATGAAAAAAAAAAAAAAAAATCCAACTCCATACTCCAATACACACAGAACCACCCTATACTCCAATACACACTATCACAACACATTGAATCAAGGACCTTAAACCAATGTCTTCTTTGTAAAAAGTTTTTCCATTTATAATAGAAAGTATCAAACAAGATTGGGGTATTTTCAGGGTAATATTACTTCAGCAATTAAAAATTCCAACACAATGTTGGGAATCCAAAAATCTTTAATAGATTCAAAGCTTCTAAACCATCTATTTCAATTGGTTTACTTAAATAAAAAATTTCCAATAAACGATATAATATTATCCAACATGGAACAAATAATCTGATTCAAGCAAACCAACAATGGGTAAGCATAATAATCTATATATATAATAATAGATAAAGCAGAGAGAATGTGAAATTGCAATTCCAAATTAGAACTCTAATTGTGTGCCACGTGTACACACCAATTTCAATATGAAATTAAAGTCAATTAACGCTGTGCTTATTATTATTATTATTTTTTTTTTGGTCTGAATAAAACATTCTGCCTGTTAAAATAAAATAAAGAAGCGTTTCAACTAGAAAACCCTAGCGACACTGCGATATAGAGAAATGGAAGGAGAAAAAAGAAAACCTTGCACCACAAGGTGGGTTCTTTCTAAAATCCTTGACAGCCCTTTCTCTCTCTGTTAATGGCAGACAAGAAATTAGGGTTCTTCACTATAAAAGACCATCAGATCCGTATCCTCCATCAGTTAGTCTCTGTTTTTTGGTTCTTTAAATTTGGGTTTAAATATGATTTAGGTCTGGGTATTTTGATTGTATTGGATTGGATTGGATTGGAATGTATTGGATTGGATTTAGGTTTTGGCTTAGATTCAGTTTTGAGTAAGGAATTTGGGATAGAGTGGTTTTTAATATCAGATATTTGTGTTAGATTTGATTTTTCTTTTGGATAACAGAACCACCCGATCAAAATCTTTCTCTTTCTAATGCACTCCCATGACCTTCTTCTTCTTCACACAGTTCTTTCTCCTTATTTTCTTAGTCTCCCCATCGTTTCCCCTAACCCATTTACGGATGGCTCTGTCAAACTATTGCCTCTGTGTTTAGTTCTTAGATTGGCAGTTTTTAAGAGTTTTTTTAAATTAATTTTTTTAATATTGTAATAGCTCTCAAACCATGATTTAGTTTCATGGCTAAAACTATTTGGAAAATTAAAAAAAGAAGAAGAAATTTTGTTTTTGTTTGTTTGTTTGTTTATTATTATTATTATTATTATTATTATTATTATTATTATTATTATTATTATTATTATTATTATTATTATTATTATTATTATTATTATTATTATTATTTGTGTGTTTATGTTTGTTTGATATGTTATTAATTGCATCTGAATGATATTTTTGGCCATTGATATGTCAAGCTATTATAATGGGTCCAATGAGATAATTTTTTAAAATACTAATTTTACAATATTTACTTGGTTAGGATTATTAAATAATTTTCGTTGTTAAAGTTTGTTAACTATCCTAAAATATTGAACCAGTGGTTGCTGCAAATTTTCTAGGTTTTTCTCTTAACTGGCACTGGTAATAGAGAGAGGCAGATATAGAGAAATGGAGAGACAGAAATAGAGAGAGATAGATACAGTCCGTAAGCAATAGGGAATGAGATTAAGGATTGGCACTACTCCGTGACCAATATAATTGGAACTAAACAAAGACCGACGTAAGGTACGCATCACTTCTCTGTGTTTGAATTTGAATTGAAATTCGGATGTTTATTCTCTTTCTTTAGTTTCTTTGTTGTCAATATTAATTCTTACGACATGGACAAGAATGGCAGAACCCTAGAATCACGAGAGGCCATCTCCAAAGGATATATATAATAATGGCTATATATAAATCAGACTGACTTCTAGATATGGTGATTCTTGAAAAATCAGACCAACCTCTTAATTTAAGGGGAACATTGAGAAGATTATTGAAAAAAAAAAACCATTTTACAGTTTATTATAGTTTTCTTGAATGGAATTCTGTCGGGATGTTTACATGAGGTCAACGGGCTATGAATAATTAAACCATTTGTGAAAGCCATTCGGCCAAAATTTGACTATTGTATTATACACTTTCTCTTTTGTACAAGGTATAAACTGTTATTTTTCTTTGGTCTATTGTATTATACATTATGGATTATAAACAAATTTCAACATGGATGCTTCAAAGTGTATAGTAATTATAAGTTTTTTGTAAGTGGGATTATGGGATTTTTTGGTTTAATTACTGCATTTTAAAATAACAAATAAACAGATTGATAACTAATGTATGTTATACACTTTGCAACAGATTTTTAGGCGCTGTGTTTTACAACGATTACTTCAAACTCTTTTCTCTGGTCTCTCTTTTACTGTGTTATTAGCAAATCGCAAGTGCCATATATTTTATTTGATTAAATTAGAGCAAATCTTTCCCCCTTTTTTTTTTGATCTGATATTAATTAAACCCAAACAATTCCTTTGTGTCTACGAAGTTTTTGTTAGTGTCTTCCACAGATAGTGTATGTGAAATTGAAGGAGAGGTTGGTGGTTCATTAACTAATAGAGAGAGATTGGATTATTTTTTTCCATGTGGGGTTTGAACTTTTTTTTTCCTTTTCTGCATTAAGGTAAGAGAGGAGGTGCAAATCCTAAACAAGTAAGTTAGGGACATCAAGAGATACCAATTGACCCAACAGTCACGGTGTGTGAGTTTTTATTGGGCATCTTAAATTACTAAATTCCTCAGGTTTGAGTGGAAGATTCCTTTTTATGCTTTGACATATGCTTAATACTTAAGTTATATATCAAAATTGTTTCTCAAAAAAAAAAAAAAAGTTATATATCAAAAGTGACATGTTGAATGTCCTATTTAGATTGATTTATAATGTTCACCAGGCATTTTTGTAAGAAACGTTGTTGGAACAAACTGATAGGTTAGGATAGTCTGATTTCCCTTCTACTTATCTCATACTTCATATTAGATTTTGTCAATTTACTGTATTTGTGTTTCAATTGGCTTTGATTTGCATGTTTTAGCCAGCTTTTTTCTTTACAAATTGATTTTTTTAGCTAATTTTCCCTTCTACTTATTTCAAATCAGCATTGGTTATAGCTTATGAGATTTCAATTATCATTTTTTCTAGATCATGTATTGATGCCAGGTTGGTCATTCTCTAAACAAGAGTGAGTCTATGTTTTCTTTTTCTTTTCACGAGCTTAAAAGGTGTTATTCTTTCTTTCTTGGTCGTCGCTGCTTGATTGGTGTTGTTACATATTACAACCCAGTGTATTCAGAAGGTATGCACTAATTTCTCTGGAACTCCTCACCGGTACTTTTTCTTATTCAAATTTGATTTAAAATCCGGCTGTTTATTCTCTCTCTTTGAATGATTTGGTCTCAAATTATAATATTTGTTTTTCCTGTTTTAGTAACATTATAATCTTTTCCAAATTGAAATTATTGTTTTCTTCGTTTATTTATTGCCTTCTTTGAAATAGAAACATAGAACTAAATTACATTAATTTGATTAAATGATTTGTTGTTGACAATTCAACCCATATGTTCAATGGTTTCTCAGGCTTTTTTTGCAGTATTTCTTTCATTTTTCTCTGCTGTAATTTAAAAATGCTATGATTTATTTTTTGAGCAATTGGAAATAATGGCAGTTTTACTAAACTGATACCAGAGCAGTAGTAAAAGTGTTAAACTTGAAACTAAAATCTTATGAACACATTAATGTTTTTGATTAGTCCATGGATCTTTATTTTTATGTTTGCTCTGCTTTGCAATCAATTTGGCTTTTTTGTTTTTGTGCAATTTTACTATTCAGTGTAGCTCAATGATTACATTGTGTTGGTTTTGAAGGACTTGAGTTTCTATTAGTGATGATTATGTAATCATTAATTTCAGTTTCAAATCAGGTTTTATATTTGGTTTATGTACTCTATAGCATTTATTCTTTTTTGGTGTTTGTTGGTTTTGGTCTTTAGATTTCATGGAAGAACAATTCCAGTATTCTGTTATTTACTAATTTGTTAATTATATTTATCCTTTGATGACTTTATAATTGACTTTCACTTGTATTGAAATTAGAAACAAATAAATATGAAAGTTAATTAAAAAGCACTAAACTATGCATAAGTTGCATTTATTTATTTATTTTTCCGTGTTAGATGTTTTGTAACCAGTGTTGTTTGCGTATCAAGGATTGGTTTTTTGCTTTGCTATCCAATTGGGTTTTCTTTATTGTTACTCAAACCCTTTTTTGTTGTGTAATTATTTTCCATATTTTAGTTTTTTTTTTCCTCAAGTATTTGGATTGAATTGACCTGTAAAATTGTAATATCTATCTGATTTAATCTATAGCATGTAACTTCACATTTTCCCTCTATTGTACATTCTTCTTTGTCTTGGTATTTACAATGTTTATATGTTTTTGTTATAAATAAAAAGCTATGTTCCAAAAAAATATAACAAAAGCTGCTCATGAAAGAGAAATTACTTTGACCAAAAAATATTAATTTTTTTGTACTATTTAATCAATGGGATTGTGGGTTTGAATTCAATGTGGTAGCTATTCATAATTGGTATATAGTCTCTCTTTGATTCCAATTTGTTTGATTAAACTCCGAAATCAATATTTGTTATTTGCTAAAATATGCAAATTAACCCAATGTGATTTCTTAACATATATGGATGAGATATGCCAATTGAAGAGCATTTTTTTTTTTGAAACAGAAACATATCATTTAATTAATCAGAAAAATTAGCATCTTGAAGCAAAGTGACCCTAACTATTGGAGGAACATCTTCCATCCAAAACAAATCTTGACTAATATTTTTAGCAAATTGAGCTAACTCATGAGCAACTCTATTCCCCCCTCGCCTAGTACATTCGATCCTAACCCATTGCAAGTTCCTAACCAAGTGGTGAATATCACCAACTACATTCCCAAGCAAAGAATAGTCCTCCTGCATAGCCGAAACAACTGTCATGACAGAAGAATTATCCCCTTCAATAACAAGTTCAGAAAAGCCAGCATCAATGGCAAATTCAATAGCTTTCCGACAAGCAAGAAACTCAGCCTCCTCACTACAAGATACCTCAGGACCCTTTGCAGCCATAGCTGCCATAACCTCACCTTTTTCATTCCGGATCACTGCACCAAAACCTGACCTGTTAAGAGCTGAAAATAGAGCTGCATCAAAATTAAGCTTGAATAGAGAAGGAGGAGGGGGCTGCCAGGTGTCCCGAAAAGATTGCCCTCCATGTGCAGGTCCCATCAGTAATGACGCAGTCCGAAACTCCTCAAGAAATTCTATTGCTCGATTATTTAACCAGCTTGGATCATGAAACTTACCTCCATGCACAACCCGATTTCTTTGATTCCAAATCAGCCATGCTTGAACAAGCACAACCTCCATATCATGAGATTCTACCCGCTCCAATAAATATTCCATTAACTGAAGCATATCCACCATACCTGACTCACCTTTCTGCAGAATTTTTAAGCTACCAGCCCATACATCTCTAGCCGCACCACATTCCCAAAGCGCATGGACAACTGATTCCGGAAACCTCAAGCAAATTGGGCACATTGCATCTGTAAGAATTTTTTTCTTAGACAAATTCAATTTTGTTGGTAAGATTTCATTACAAGCTCTCCACCCAAACACCTTTATTTTGTTAGGAATTCTGAGCTTCCAAATTGCAGATCAAATCCCCTTTCCAGCACAACCACGAGAACTCTCAGCTACCCTTCCTTCTCTCAACACTTCCCTAGCTAACTTGTAAGCGGATTTGACAGTAAAAAACCCCTTCCTTTGGTGCATCCAGATCATACAATCCTCCACATGTCTTCGGCTAAGCTGTACTCTACAAATAGCTTTGGCATCTTCTTGTTCAAACATATTCATGATAAACTCAGTCCTCCATGCATGCAAGTCTTGGTCAATTAATTCAGCAACAGTCGCCTCACAAACTTCCTCATTTACTAGATTTAGAGGTGCATTTGTTGGATAATTTGGAATCCATTTATCTCCTAAAATTCGAATTGAGTGGCCATTCCCAACTCTCCACCAACATCCTGACTTCAAAATAGGAAAAGCAGCCACAATACTCCTCCAAACAAAAGAGCAATTTGGTGACTCCTTAGCATCAAAGAGAGAAGTTCTTGGAAAATATCTAGCTTTGAGGCATTGAAACACCAAAGAATTATTATCATGCAGCAACCTCCATCCTTGTTTAGCTAGCAATGCTAAATTAAAAGCTCTTAGATCCCTAAAACCCATTCCTCCCTCCCTTTTAGATAGTGTCAATTTTTCCCACCTCTGCCAATGAACTTTTCTTTCATTCCCCACCTGTCCCCACCAAAACTTAGCACACATTGCATCTAACTCATCACAAAGTTTGAAAGGGAGTTGGAAGACGCTCATAGTATAAGTAGGAATAGACTGAACAACTGCTTTGATCAGTATTTCCTTACCGGCCTTAGACAACAACTTCCCTTTCCACCCCTGCAATTTTTTCCAAATCCTATCCTTCAAGTATGAGAACGTATGATACTTTGTTCTCCCTATCAAGATAGGCAGCCCTAAATAAGACTCAAACCGGTTCACTTCTTGCACTCCCAGAGTCCTCAAAATGCCATGCTTCTGACTAGCTGAAGTATTGCTGCTAAAAAAGACCGATGACTTCTCCAAGTTTATGCATTGGCCTGATGCATTAGCATATGTCTGAAGCATCTCAGAAACGATCTCCACTTCATTTTGCGTTGCCCTACAGAACAAAAGGGAATCATCTGCAAACAATAAGTTAGAAATTTTGGGTGCTCCTCTGCAAATGGAAACGCCATGAATTTTGCCATCAGATTCTGCTTTTGCCAACAAAGAAGTAAATCCCTCTGCACATAATAGAAATAAATACGGAGAGAGAGGGTCTCCCTGGCGGATTCCCCTAGATGGGGTCACATTCCCATAAGGATTTCCATTAATTAGAATAGAGAATGAAGTAGTGGTAACACATGTCATCACTCTCTCAATCCATTTTTCTGGAAAGCCCAACTTCTGCATAATGCTCTGTAAAAATAGCCATTCCACTCGATCATATGCTTTGCTGACATCCAGCTTCAAAGCCAAAGTACCTTTTTTACCCTTCTTCCTGACATGCATGGAATGCAATGCCTCATATGCCACAATAACATTATCTGTAATAAGTCTGCCTGGCACAAAAGCACTCTGAGTGGGAGAAATAATATCAGGAAGCACTTGTTTCAGTCTATTGGCAAGGACTTTAGAAATAACCTTATAAATGACATTACAAAGGCTAATAGGTCTAAATTCAGCCATTTTCTCAGGACTCTTCACTTTAGGGATAAGCACAATATTGGTATGATTTAAATCTGGTAACATAACTCCATTATTCAAAAAGTCTAACACAGCATTCACAACATCATCCCCTACAATATGCCAGAATTTTTGATAAAATAAAGCATTCATACCATCAGGGCCAGGTGCCTTTGTTGGTCCCATCTGAAACACAGCTTCCTTGATTTCATCAGCAGTAAAATCCCTGGAAAGCATCTCCTGCATGTCTGTAGTTACTTTGGCCGAAACTGTATTTAAACACTCCTCCATTTGATGACATGATCCTGCAGAAAAAAGGTTATTAAAATAATCAATTGCAACTCGGGCTATATCCTCCACCTCCTCCACCCATTGCTCCTGTGAGTTCATGATACCCTTTATATAATTTTGTCGTCTTCGTTGTGATGCTTTAGAGTGGAAAAATTTAGTATTTCTATCCCCATGTTTCAACCAAGCAACCCGAGATCTTTGTGCCCAATAAATCTCCTGTTTCGACAAGAGAGCATCCAACTGTTTACTGATCGCCAAATACTCCACCTTACTTTCATCAGTAGTATCAGATCTATTAATTTGATCAAGCCGATTCTGAAGGGATTTGATTTCTTTCTCCTCAGGTCTAGTCCTGGTGTCACCCCATACCTTTAATTCATCACCACAGGCCCTAATTTTTTCATGCACATCTGCCAAACCCAAAACCCCACTTCCTGCCAAATTCCATGCTTGCTGAACCCGAGTCTCACAGTCATCCCACAACAACCAACTTTCTTCAAACTTAAAACCCCGATCAACCCGACGATGTTTCTGTCTGAATTTGTGAACCTGGATAGCAATGGGGAGATGGTCTGAAGCATGAGGAAGAAGATGCACCACATTACTGACCTGAAATTTCTCAACCCACTCCTTTGTTGCCACAGCTCTATCAAGTCTTAATTTAGTATTTGCATCACCCGATCTCTTGTTAGTCCAAGTAAAAGGATATCCTTTGTAACCAAGATCTTCTAACTGACAACTCTCCAAGGCCTCCCTAAATCCATTAATTTGGGAATTATCTGGCTGTCGTATGCTTCGTTTTTCTGAAGAATGGAGTATGGCATTGAAGTCTCCAAAACATAACCACGGACCCTCCATAAAAGTCTTCAAATGTGCCAACAGTTTCCAAGACTTATGTTTTTGTTGTGTCTCTGGCCAACCATAAAACCCTATCATGAACCAAACAAGACCATCTTCCTCAGTTACCTTAGCCAAAACATGGTTTGCAGTATAATTAATCACTTCTAATCTAATATCATCCTTCCATAAAAAAGCTAACCCTCCACCAGCATCCGGATGCTTGACAATTATTTTATTCTGAAAAGGTAAGTTACCGTACAGATTATTAAAACCTTCTGTTTCCAACCGTGTCTCCATAAGAAAACACACCATGGGAGCTTGTTCCCTCACTAATTTGCGAAGGCTACGACCTGTCCAAGGGTTCCCAAGCCCTTGGCAGTTCCAACTTAAGATCCTCATTGCTCCCGGCAAGGGTGACTCTCCACCCCCGCCGATAAACTAGTTTCAACTACATCTCCATCTCCAATCTTTCCACGCTTAGATTCCCTAAAATCAGAATGATCACACAACTCATCCTCCCTAGTAGAATCACTACCTCTTTTTCCTCGGATAGGCAGTTGCAAAGCTTTGGACATATCACCAAGCCCAAAATCCATTCGGTTAAACCTGGTCCAAGTGGATTTGGGCTTTATAGAGCTAGGCCCAACCATCTCCAAACTCTGATCCAGTCCTCTAGCGTCAACCCCAAACTGATCACTTGTCCGCTTTGGCCCGAAATTCTCACTAGTTGAATCCCTAGTGTCCATTGGCCTAATCCCTTGAACACCTGAAACCTCTTGGTTTGATACAGCACTATCTGTCACACTATGGGTTTGGATTCTCCCAGCAGCAGTATTTTCTTCCACCTGTGATCCATTAATATCAGTGTGAAGGACCTCATTCTCATGCATAGTCACCACCCCTGTTATAGTTGGCAAGGTTCCCAAGTCACGGTCAATCTCCTCAAGATGCGTTTGGAAAAGACCTTGGTTATTAAGAATTTCTGTATTTGAAGGACCTGAGTGTAACACCTCCTCCACTCTTATTGGGTTTTCCTTGCATGGATCATTCGACTTTTCCGATGTTGTTGCCGCTGTATGTGCCCCACTGTCAACCACTTCTGTAATCTGAAGCGATTGCGAAGTCCTCTGTGGAGTATCAACTGTAGCAGTCTGAGCTCTCCCATGGTATGTCACGGGTTGAGACTTGTAAAACCTTTCCATTGTTGCACGCATCCATACCCCATATTGTTGTTCCTCTCTACGAAGGCCACCCTTACTATTGAGCCAAAGCTTACAATCCTTTTCATCATGGTTCAACACTCCACACCAATAGCAAAAAATCGGCATACGCTCGTACTGAAAGGAAACCCATTGTGGTTGAGGTCCTCCTATGTTCACCATTCTACCCCTGCACAGTGGTTGAGTAATATCAATATTAATACGTACTCGGATACACTTACCCCTGCAATCCCCTGTAGCAGAAACATCAACGTCTTCAACTGTCCCTAGTGTCTTTCCGATAGCCTCAGCGTTCTCCCTTCGCATACACCTCAGTTGTAATCCATGGATTTGAACCCAGAAAGAAGCTTTATCAAATTTAGCATCCTCAACGCTTGCCTCCTCCCCAGGTTTGAACAACCCTATTAAATACTTGTCAAAAGTCCAAGGGCCTTGCAAGAGAATACGATTAACATCCGTTTCATCATCAAATAGCAGTAGGACTGTGTTTGTCCCAAGTTCCCTAATCTCAAAGTTACCTCCCGATCTCCACATACTCCTCAGTGTTCGAGTGACGGCGTCCATGTTTGGTCGTCTCTTGGTAAAAAACTTCGCCACTAATACCCTGTTATTGGTGGAATCTATGTCTGGGGTTACCAAGTCCACGGTATGACTCTCCTTGCTGTTCAGAGACAAACTAGCCCATCTGCAAGTGATATCATCCATAGTTGTGTAGAGAAATTTGGACGAAAATTCTACCCGTAGGAGAAAAAGTGGCCTACTGAAAGTAGGCAAAAAGTTTCACGGCACTAAGGTTTCTCGAGAGAAAGCCTAGGTCAGGAAAAAACGAAAGTCAAATGGTATCATAGAAGTGATAAGATTACCAATTGAAAATCAGTCTTTTATAGAAAGATTGACTATGAAAATGAGGTATATTGGTACTTTATTATTTTGTTTTAGATATGATCAAACATACTTGGAGATAGGTCAGCATTGTTTATGAAAGACTAATTTCTCTTTCGTTTATCTTATACTTTGTAATAGATTCTATCCATTATGTATTTATTGTTTGAATTACCTCTGTTTAGACAGATTTATGATGTTCACCAGGTGTTTTCAAGAAACATTGCTGGATAAAACTGGCAGATTCGGATGTTCTAACTATCATTCTTCTCATTCTCTATCCTACGACTTCCATTAGGTTGATTCCGTTGTTTCTCCAACGGACTTCTTCTCTTTTCTATCTCAATACCAGTATCATTGGATTCATCCATTGGATTACATTTTGCCAATTGATGTATTTGGGATAATTCTCTGCAAAATTAAGTTTTCTTTGGTTTATTGCTTTGCAATATTAGAAAATGTTGCAAAGTTTATATCATCAATTTTGGCTGTTCAACCTATTTTCTTTAAATTGTAAACGCCTCTGTATTTTTCCCTTTGTATTAGTTTCTTTCAGCAAGAATAGTTACTCAACCAAGCAAGGGAGAAGAGTTAGTCAAGGAGCCAATTTGTAAGGTATTCTTAAAGACAATTAAAACTTAAAGAAATCAACAATGGTCTCTTCAAACCCCTTTGCTATCAGCCTTCAACATTCTTTTATTTCTAAAACATTCATTGGCTTTAATATACTAATCAAAACAGAATTTTGTCCAATAGATTCACTAGTTTTCTCACTTTGTCTCTCTATAATCACCCCCTCTCTATCTCTATCTCTATCTCTGTCTCTGTCTCTGTCTCTGTCTCTGTCTCTCTCACATGTTTTTGTTAGGGTAATGTTTGAAAGAACGTTAATGTCTTTGTGTGTGGTTTATCTTTAGAATGAATAGATTATGACTTAGGGAATTTACGTTCTGACTTAAGTGGTTTATAAATAAAGGGGTCTTGAAGCTTATTTTATCATAATTTACCACAAATCAAATTTTATTTAGAATATAAAAAAATCAATTGATATTGTATAACCTATTATCTATACCTTTAAAAGAAAGGTTTTTCAAAGGATTTTTTTGGCCTTGTTTGAAGCTTCTCAATGGGTATCACTAGGCCTTGAATACACTGTGTTCTGTTAGTCTATCCTCTCTTTTCTCTGCCCATCTCCTTCTCCAAAACCACATTATAACCTCCATTTTATTTGGTATGTGATTTTACTAATAAGCTTTGGCTTTGGGATTTTTGTTTTATATACCAAGTTCCATAAAATGAGCAATGTGAGTTTGAAGATTTAGTTTTGTTCTCTATTTGTTTATTTAAATTTCTCAGTGAATAAAATTTGGTCTATGAATCCAATTTGTTAAAAAGATTTCTTCTTCAAAATGTTATTTTTTTGCACTATTCTTCTACAAAGAATCTGCACTGTTACACATCTAAAATCTGCTTTTCTTTGCAACTAAAATCTTTGCTACATTGTTTCACAAAATCTACACTACACTAATTCATAAAAAGTCTGCACTGCATTGCACTGCACTATTTGATTAAATATGCTCTGTCAGTTCGTTTAGACCCCTTAAACCCAACAGATTAACCTAGTGAATTAGCCAAGTGAATAACTTAGGTAATTTAATTAAAACTAGGTTAACACAAATAAGCAAAAATAAACAAAGCAGCGGAAAATAAATAACACAAAGATATGATGACCCAGGAAACCACACCGGTAAAAACCTGGGGAGGATTTAACCTAGCTATCCTCAAGGTAAACTAAATCCACTATGAAAGAATTGAAGTTTACACAACAAGACTTAGACCACTAACATCTTATTGCTACCCAAGTGTAGGAAACTTACTACCATGACCCCATGATAGCTCTGAGATCCACGGACTCCTTCTTTCCGGAATTCTTCAGTAAATCCACAAGCGCACCTGCTTGTATATCTTTGTGCTCTTTTGATTCTGCAACTGTATTGATCTACACAACTCTTGACATGAATCTCAAGTTTGTAAACCCTAAGTGTATGTGAAGGTAAACACCTCTAGATCTCACAATGAGATTCACAAACACAGCAAAACAGAACACTAAAAACGTGGCTAAGGTTTTCCCTTTTCTATTTAGGGCAAAACATAAAACCCTATACATTAAAACGGGCTTGGGCTGAGTTGGAAATTTCTGCAGAAAAACATTCTGCACGATTTTCGATCGATCGAGTCTAATTTTCGATCGATCGAGTCATACAGAAAGTGAACAGTAATTCTGCATAAAAACTCGATTCCAACTTTACATTAAGACCCATACTTTGAGCAAGTCTAACACACGACTAAACATTGTTTTGATCATGGTTTGCCAACATACAAATTGAAGTTCTAAATATATTAGTTCCTAATCTTTAGAACCTAACAAACTCCCCCTTTGGCAATCCGTGACAAAACACAAATTTAATAAAAAGTTCAAAGTTACAATTTGAAATAGCCCATTACAAAATAAATAGCCACTTGACAATTCAACCTAAACTACTATCTAACAGTTGCAAAGTAGACAGCAGCTCGACTGAAAACAACCTGTATATTCCTGTAACACTTAACAAACACATAAACGCATGTGTGGAAGAAAGAAACAAGGAATATATATAAAAAAAATTCTAACTCTAACTCTCCCCCTAAGTTAGATACATCAAGAAGTTTTTATATTCTCCCCCTAAACAAAACAAACAGGATTCCCACATTTCATCTATTTCTCCCCCTTTTTGTCACGTATTGACAAATACAACTCAAACAAAGAGTAAACATGAGAGAAAAAAAGATAACCAAGGGAATATAAAACAGATTAGTTCTATAGAAAAAAGAGATAACTCCCCCTATAAAGAGCAACAACTCCCCCTTTGAACAACAAAGTAAAAAAAACTTTTCTCCCCCTATAAAAATAGGAAAAACAATACAAGTGTTGGGAAAAACAGTTTTGGGGAAAATTAAGGAGGTGGGGATAAATAAAAAACACACAAACCCAAAAACAATAAAGTTGAAGATACACATGAAGAAAAATATTCTCTCTTTCAATAAATGCAAACTTGACACTATGTGACCCATAAACAGTTGCATGAGTAGAGAAAATATTTGCACATTGATTATCCATCATATCTCTTAAGAAAAATATTTCTGTAGTTCACACATAAAGAAAAATAGCATATACTAAAATGTACAAAGGACTCAAAAATTAATCAATCAATTTTTAATTCAAGTTGAGTACCCAATTTAGCAAAGTGTATGCATGATATGTGTGAAAACAATGAAAGATATGACTGCAAAACTGCAAGATGGATACAGAAAAACAATGCAACTCATGTGAATCCTAACCATAAATGATGCATGAAAAAATTTGGTCAAAAATTCTAAAAACTGAAAATTTTTCAGTTTCGATCGATCGAGTATCGATCGAATACCAATCGAGTCAGACAGAATCAAACCAAAATTTTTATCGCAATTTCGATCGGTCGAGAAACAGCTTCGATCGGTCGAAATTCTGGAAAACTCAAAATTTGGAAAAACAGAGCAATATAATGCAGTAACTCCTCAAAGCACAATATTTCATAAATGAAATGTATGAGTATGAGACTAAAAGTTTTCCAAAAACACTTGAATTCAACCCAGATCTTTCAAAAACAAGTTTTTCAATCAATATGACCTTAAAACTCAAATTTTGCATCAAAATCAAGAAATTTTCAATCTTGGATGGCCACAACAAGATCACACACAATATAATGTACAAAGTTTAGCAAAGAGTAACTTGTGTAGTGTGTGCAACTAGCAAAAGCTTGAGAAACATGTGAGGTGATATGTGAATAGTAATCAATCACAAAGTCTACAAAATTCATCACATAATTTTGAAAGTGACTATAACCTAAAGAGTTACATCTTATAACTCTCACATCTCCTAGAATAAAAGCTTGCAATCATGTAAGTTTCTTGATTTGCCTCATAATGTGTACACCAATTTTAATTGAATTGTGAAATTATTATAGCCCAATAATGTACACACCAATTTTAACAATTTAACCGAGGCTACACCTTATGTTCTTTTTGTGCATGTGCTACACTTTCTCGAGCACAAAATCTTACGATATGCACTAAGGTGTTCATGATTGGCTAGTAATCAGTGGTGAGATGGTTATTTATGCCTTTCTCAATAAGTTCAAGTCCAACAATCAAAGGCATGTGATTTCAAGATCAAGATCATGTGATCAAAAACTACAAACATCTTCCCACACAACATGCACTACAAAGGCTTTAGCTAGTAAAGTGCAATAAACAAGCTCATCCAAGCTAAATAAGGTACATAAACATGTTATGTAAAGATAATATGGCCAACCTTAATTATAAATCCAAGATACAAAACACATAAAAATCTTTTTGGTTTTAAAAAATTTATGACCAAAACTAAAAGCACACTTTATGCTAAATGATTAAAAATGCAAATGCAATGCATGACAGTGCTTAACTAAGCTATAGAGGGTACACAAACAAGAAATATCAATTTCTTAATTAACCCATGAGTACATGTACAAACTAGTACATAAAAAAATTCAAAAAATAGCTTAGCACTTGTATAACACATACTATTCAAGTTTCTCCACAATGTCAAGCATGTTCTAAATCAAGAGAGGGATATCATAATTCATGTAATCCTCAAGAAAAATAAAACTAGGCACAAAACAAATATTTTTGTCTTTTTGAAAATTTTCAATGTTTTTGGATTTTTTTTTTATAATAAAAAACAACCTAAAAAACAAAACAACCAAAAAAAAAAAAAAAACAAAACAAAAAACAAAACATGTCCACTAATAATTGAAAGAATTAAAATAGGGACAAGTCAGCAACACTCACCTTAGAGAATCTTTTCTCAACCATATAGCACGAGTCTTCGGCTTTGTAGGTGAAAATCCATGAGAAGCTGAGTGTATTTGAGGGATTACACCAATCTTCTGAGAAAGACTAAAATCCTGCAATTTCCTTTCACAAGCCAACAAGCTTAAATTTTTCAAAAGCATATGAAACAATTTATTTGAACTCATGGCAGGAAAAATATCATCACATATCCTAGATTGAAATACAGAATTTTTAAATTTCAATTTATGACAATTTGGACGAATGTGACCAGAGACACTACAAAAGTGACAAACAGGAACAAATTTAGGAACATCAGTATTCCTAACAGCAAATCTAGTCTCAGATTTTGGTTTTTGCCTCAACAAAGAACAATTTGGTCTAATATGACCAACAACACCACAAAGGTGACAAGTAGGCACAAAAACAGATTTCTTATGCTCTCTAACAGTAGGTTTAAACTTAGGTTTAGAAACTTCAGTTCGTTTAGACCCCTTAAACCCAACAGATTAACCTAGTGAATTAGCCAAGTAAATAACTTAGGTAATTTAATTAAAACTAGGTTAACACAAATAAGCAAAAATAAACAAAGCAGCGGAAAATAAATAACACAAAGATATGATGACTCAGGAAACCACACCGGTAAAAACCTGGGGAGGATTTAACCTAGCTATCCTCAAGGTAAACTGAATCCACTATGAAAGAATTGAAGTTTACACAACAAGACTTAGACCACTAACATCTTATTGCTACCCAAGTGTAGGAAACTTACTACCATGACCCCATGATAGCTCTGAGATCCACGGACTCCTTCTTTCCGGAATTCTTCAGCAAATCCACAAGCGCACCTGCTTGTATATCTTTGTGCTCTTTTGATTCTGCAACTGTATTGATCTACACAACTCTTGACATGAATCTCAAGTTTGTAAACCCTAAGTGTATGTGAAGGTAAACACCTCTAGATCTCACAATGAGATTCACAAACACAGCAAAATAGAACACTAAAAACGTGGCTAGGGTTTTCCCTTTTATACTTAGGGCAAAACATAAAACCCTATACATTAAAACGGGCTTGGGCTGAATTGGAAATTTCTGCAGAAAAACGTTCTGCACGATTTTCGATCAATCGAGTCTAATTTTCGATCGATCGAGTCATACAGAAAGTGAACAGTAATTCTGCATAAAAACTCGATTCCAACTTTACATTAAGACCCATACTTTGAGCAAGTCTAACACACGACTAAACATTGTTTTGATCATGGTTTGCCAACATACAAATTGAAGTTCTAAATATATTAGTTCCTAATTTTTAGAACCTAACATGCTCTGTTTTGAATAACTTTCTGCACTTTTTTTAAATAACTTTTTTCTTGGTTATCTTTGTGTTTTTTCTGTGTTTGTTTAAATTTTTCAATGAATACGTAGAACAAATATAGGTTCTGATAAATAAAATCTATTAACATTTCCCAAAACCATTCTTTGTTCTTAAAGGGAACAAATATGACAAAGAAATTGGACCTGAATAAAACTAGACACGTAATTTTTTAAAATCTATTAAATTTCTTAATCAATTTTTACGCTGCATTACATGTCACTAAAATTATAAAAGTTCATATTTTAATGCATAACTTAATGGGAGATTAGGAGAAAGAGAAACAATAAAATTTGATAAAACAATACCTGCAGTTGTCTTAAGACATATATCGTTAATTGAAAAATAGCCATCCTCATTTGCTTTGCTCCAAAATTCATAGTCTTAATAAATGGGAATTGAAATGCCAAAGTTGTTTATAAGGCAAATAGTGTTATGGTTAGGGGTGAAAGTTTTTAATTTGAATACTTTGTCTTGGATTTTTTTTTTTAATAACTATAAAAGTCAAACTATTTTATTATTTAGCTAAGGTTTGAAACTATTTTGATATCTAACAAATCGAGTGTGGGGAACACGATTTTGTAGTCCTAAATCGAGTTGTCAACAATCGAGTTCCATCTTAAGAGCATTGAACATCAGACCAGAACAAGATTTCCTTGAGAGCATTGAACATCAAACCAAAACAAGGAAAAACAAAGAAGCATCATCAAATTGAAAGACAAAAACAACAAATTAGAGAGCTTCGTCGCTGCTGCTGTCGCCGCCTCCTAGAACCGCTAGTTTGTGTAGTTCTTCATTTAGGTTTCTTCGTCTGGTTCGTCGCCGCTAGAGCTTCATTTTTGGGTTTCGCCTTCTTCTTGTAGTGGGTTTCTTTGTTCTTCATTTGGGTTTCTTCGTCTGGTTCGTCGCCGCTGGAGCCTCTTTGTTGGGTTTCATCTTCTTCATGTAGTGGGTTTCTTTGTTCTTCATCTAGGTTTCTTCGTCTAGTTCATTGCCGCTGGAGGTTCTTTGCTAGGTTTTGCTATAGTTCTTCATCTGGGTTGCTCCGGCTGGTGTCCTCATGGAACTTGAGTGTTTGACACTTGATTTCGAAAAGAGCAAAATCGAGTCTTCTACTCTCAATTTTTTAGATACCAAAATAGTTTCAAACCTTAGCTAACTAATAAAATAGATTGACTTTTATAGTTTTTTTAAGAAAAAAACCCCTTTGTCTTGCCTTTTGGATCCTTTGGGCATATTTTGATATGATTAGGGAAGGTGGCTATGTAGAATCCATTGTGCCGTTTTGAATACTTAATATTTACATTTTCTTACTCTATGCAAATTGAGTGCACTTTATTTGTATGTAGGAAATGAGGGCAACTAAGCCAAATCACGAGAAAAAGATTTTGTGGCATATGTGAAGTTTGCCTTGGATCTAACCAATGCACCACTAAAAAATTATGCAACTGTTTGGAAAAAAAGAAGAAGGTAAGTTTGTTTCTTTAAGATGTTTCCTTGGTGTTCTATCTTTTAGATTTTAGGTAGTTATTGAAGAGAAATACAGCTTGATTATTACTATTTAATTGTGTTTTTTTTTTTTTTTTGGGTTATGTTGTGTGAATTGCAAATAGTCAAAACATTAATTTAAAGGAAAATTATTGGCTAGGGTGCCTCAGCGTTATTCTGGACCATGTGATGCTTTTTTAACCATAGTGAGGAATGTCTATTTACTCACTAAAATATTGTGCATTTTTTTCCCTTCAGTATTTCAATGCATTATTTCTAATACCTTTCAAAAAGTAGGAAGGTTTAGGATCTCTCTAGATTAATCTCTAAACCCCCAATTTTTGTTAGGATCACAAATGCATAATCTGCAGAAAGAAATAGCTATAAGTTTACAACTTAAAAGGAAATTAGAGGATTTTTTTAATATAAATGTGACTCTTAAGATGACTGGAGAGGACTGCATAATCTATGCATGGTTTCTTTGGTGTATTAATGGAGATTCATGCTTAGATTATATACTTTTAATGATACTATTGTCCAAGGGATTAATGCTTACCATAAATTTTTTTTTTTCGATTTAGAGATTTTTATTAGACATGTTTAGAGATTTTAATGATAAGCTATCTAACACTGATTCATGTGATTTAGATTTGAGATGGTAGAACTAATTTCGCATTTGTATGTGTTCTTCATTTGGAATCAATTTAACATATTTTTTTTTTAAGTTTTGATATGTCTAGGTATGCAAAAAGATCATCAATGGCTTGGTTGCTCACAACATTAGACCCATAAACTTTTAAGGGGTTAAACTATTTGACTTTTGGTTTATTTTAAGATTATAAATGTTATTTTGAGCTATGTACCTAAATTTTTATGATGTTATGAAGAAAACTATTTGTTTTTCCACTTTTGTAAGTTTAATTTTTTCCCCCTTATTCAAAGTGTGTTAATATATGTTACTATAATGAAGTATGATTTGATTTACTTTTGATGATGTTATATAAAAAAGAAAAATACTTTTGAGATGCTACAAAAATACAACAAAAAAATTATTAAAAATTATTAAATAAAAATCCCATGCATTTGCATGAGTTACAAGCTCTTTCTAAAAATGGGTTGGTAAAATAGATAAAGTGGTGTTTGGTAAGCACAATACCTGCTAAATCCCCACATCTGTTTGGTAAGCTCTTTCTAAATCCCCGCATTTCTACATCTAATCTACTAAACAATACTTGCTAAATAGTAAAGCACAATCTTTCTTGTCCAAAGCATATTTTAGGTCACTATGATGAGAGTGAACCATACTCATGTGGAAGCACACAATATAATAAAATAAAAGTAAACCATCCACTGATGACACATCACATAGCTCCCACAAATAAATTATACAAATTCAATCAAACTGTTCTCATCTAAGCTAGAAGATAGACAATACAAACAACATTTCCTATACGCCCAACTCACAATTCACCTATGCACACAAACCACTTTTATGCCAATTTTTTATAAGCTCTTACAAGTAAAGCCCCAGTTGATAAGCCATATCATATAAGGTTTGCTAGCCTGCTCAACTGAAATTGTGCTTAATTATCATCTCCTCTTCCCTTCCTCCTTTCATCTGTTCTATCTTATCCCACCACTCATTCTCATAAACAAATATATATATATATATATATATATATACACATATATAAGTTTTGTTAATGAAATTTTCTGGTTTATTATATGAATTTAGACTTAACTGAGCCTTTTAAACGTGAAAAAACTCATGATTAATAATATATGACCGCACGGGCTACATACTAGTATCATATAAACAAAAAACAAACCAAAAAAAACTTCTCCTTTATTATTTTCTCACCAACCAAACAACAAGGAAAACAAAGGCAAAGCAGAGTTCAAGCTAAAATCTAACATTTTTCTCAAAACCCAAATGCCAAAAACACAAATCAGATAAAGAAACAAGCTGAGAGAGTACAAAAAGGGATGAGGTAGCACCGTGTTGGGTCAGAGGAGATCGTCCATGACATATCAAGGAAATGGGTCATGTTTCTTCACACTTCGTCGGCGCCATTGGGCTTTGACAGAGGAGATCACGCCGCCGGTACACGTCGAAGAGATAGGTGAAGCAGCCCTGGTGATGGTGGAGATCGACATCCGAGCTTCTTCTATTTTTATGGGTTCGGGTTTGTGTTTTGGGAGAGGCACTCTGTTGAAGGGGTGAAGGGGAAATGAGAAGAGAAGGAAATGGGGAATAGGTTCCGCGAATAGGCTAACAGAAGGGTCTGACCAAGTGATCAGGTATGGGTTCCACAAAAAGTTGAAATATTTGAGTGATGTAAAGTGAAAACAGTGTGCCAAATGGGTGGGGTTTAGGAAATTGGGGTATTTTAAGTGATGAGTGATGAGTGAAGAGTGACGAAAATTGAGTAAGGAGTGAGGAGTGATGGTTTTTTAAAAACCAAACAGCCCCTTACTCTCTTAGTGTCTTAGTACATTTCAGATATTTACTCTCTTAGTGTTTTAGTTGAATAAGAGTTCTATTTCAATTTGAGTTCTATTTCAATTTTACTTCATTGGTATCAGAGCTTTAAAGCAAGTCTAATTTCCTTATAAAGCCGTGCAACTCTTTTTTTTTTATTGGGTGGGACTCTTGCTATGTGGTGGAAGGCAATTCAAATTACTCCAGCGTACAAAGGATTTCTACAATTTAACGTGAAAGCTTGGCTGAGCTAAAAAGGGCTTGTTGGAGCAAACATCAGTATAGATTTGGTACACACAAATTTATTTTTTGGGTTTCTCCATCATGGTCAGCTTTCTAAACTAAAAATTTTTTAATTCTTATTGATTGATCATGACTAGTAAAGCTGTAAGTCAAGAATTAAGCAAAACTGTAAAATTAAATGGGGCTAATCATTCTGTTTGGAAACGTCATATCCGTCACATACTCTTTCAAGACAAGGTTGAGTATGCTATTAATATCGGCATTCCAACTCCACCACCTGAAAATTCTAATGTTGCTGCAAAAAGAATGTATGAAAAACATGTAGAAGATGATAAAACTGCTAGAAATATTTTGTTTACATTCATGAAACCTGACATTGAAATTCTTTTTGAAGAATACACATGCTAAAACCATGTTTAATGCTATTACTAAAGCGTATCACGCATCTTCTGAAATATACATTGTACTTTTAATTGAGAGATTTAATGGAACCATGATGAATGAAAGTGATAATGTCATTGAACATGTCAATAAATTGTCAGTAATTAGAAAAGAGTTAGTTGTCTTAGGAAATCCAATTCCTGATAAGATGCAAGTGTCTACTATTTTGCATAGTTTACCTGACTCATGGGATTCTGTAGTGGTAGCTCTAAACTATTCTGCAACCCCTGTGAACATAAAAAACTTACCAACTCTTTTGGGGATAAAACCGGAAAGAAGGAATAAAAAGAATACATCTAAATCTCTCTTGACAATTGCTTCCACTAGTCAACCCCCAAAGAATGAAACTCCTAAGAATGAAAAGAAAAAATATTCTAAAAATTTCAAAGGCAAATGAAAGAATTTCAAGAACAATGATAAGAATAAAAGGGGTAAGGGAAAGTGTTTTAAGTGTGGAAAAATTGGCCATTATCAAGTTGATTGTTGTGAAAATAAAAATAATAACAGACCAAATTATGGAGGTTCCAAGGATATAATTTGTGTGGTATCTGAATCTCTGTTAACTGATGTTGACTTCGGAGCATGGTGGGTAGACTTTGCATCGTCACGCCATGTGGCAAAGACGAGAGATTTCTTTGTTGATATGAAAGAGGTTAAAGCCGGTGATCATTGTGTATACATGGGCAATAACACATATTGTGATGTGTTAGGCATTGAAACTGTGAAGATCATGATACTTGGAGAAAGAAATCTCTATTTGTCAAATGTACTTTTTGTACCCACCATGAGACGTAATCTCATTTCTATCCCTTATTTGGATGAAAAAGGTTTTGAGATTTGTTTTCATTCTAGAAAATGGTCAATTGGAAAACATGGTAGAATCTTAATGTGGGGTATTAAGATGGATGGTTTGTATCGTCTTAATGACATTTCCTTTGCTAATAATAATACAATAGTTGGTTCTTTTGCTTACTTTGATATGTCTATTAATCATTCTTATGCTTATGATGATGCTTGTTTATGTATGGATGATCCTTATATATGGCATATGAGATTTATACACATTAATAAAAATAAAATGAAAAGGATGATTAATATGGGATTAATTCCAAAAATGAACATTGTTTTTCCTACTTATGAACCTTGCATATCTAGTAAAATGGCTAGACTTCCTTTTCCTAAGGGACAAAGATCCAATGAATTATTAGCTATTGTACATTCTGATGTATGTGGTCCATTAAATATTAAAACTCATAATGGTATGTTATATTTTGTCGTATTCATTGATGATTTTTCTTGATATGGACACATATACTTAATGCATAAAAAATCTGAAATTTTTGAAAAATTTCAAGAGTACAAAAAGGAAGTTGAAAATCAATTAGGAAGAAATATTAAGATACTAAGATCAAATCGTGGGGGAGAGTATATGTCAGATCCATTTATTGATTTTTTGAAAGAAAATGGAATAATACATCAACTTACTATAAGCTATACACCACAACAAAATGGTGTTGCTGAAAGACGTAATAGAACCTTGTTGGACATGGTAAGGTCTATGTTAAGCCATTCTTCATTAGGTTCTATTTTTTGGGGAGAAGCTATTGTAACTGCTATGTTCTTGCTTAATCTAATTTCCACAAAAATTCATAATAGAACACCACATGAATTATGGACTAGAAGAAAACCCAATCTACAAAATTTAAAGGTTTGGGGTTCTTCAGCTCATATATTAATCCCATCACATTTAAGTTAGATAGTAAAACTATCAAATGTACATTTATTGGATATCTTGAAAATTCTAAGGGGTATAGATTTGTTATTCACTATAGTGTTGGAAAAATTAGTGTAACTAAAAGTAGAGATGTAAGATTCTTAGAAGAAATAGATACAAGAGATCCCAATAAATTAGTAGAATTATTTGAAATTTCTAAGGAGAAGGAAGTAGTTAATAATGAATATGTTATTGTTCCTAATAGTGAAAATCCTCATGATACACTTAGTAGGATTCAAAGAGAAAGAAATCCTCCTACTAAATTAAAAGATTATTTCACTTTTATAAGTGAAAGAGATGTTGAAGACTCTTTAACAATTGAAGAAGCTTTGTCTGCCCCAGATTCATTGAAATGGAAAGAAGCTATTAAGCAAGAATTAGATTCAATAATAAAAAATGATGTGTGGGAATTAGTGGAATTGCCTAAAAATAAGAAAGCAATTGGTAGTAAATGGATATTAAAGAGAAAGCTTAAGTGTGATGGAAGTATTGAAAAATATAAAGCTAGATTAGTGGCAAAATGATTCACACAAAAACCTGGTATAGACTATGAGGAAACATATTCTCCTGTTGCTAAATTCACTTCCATTAGAATTTAATGTCCATTGTTGCTGCCTTAGATTTAGAATTATATCAAATGGATGTTAAAACTGCATTTTTGAATGCAGACCTAAAGGAAGAAATTTTTATGCAACATCCTGATGGTTATAAAGTTATCGTTCAAGAAAATAAAGTGTATAGCTTAAGAGATCATTGTATGGTTTGAAACAAGCATCAAGGCAATGGTATTACACTTTTCATAATGCAATTGTTAAATTTGGTTTTAGAGCAAATGATTATAATCATTGTGTATATCATTGGAATAGTGGGAGTGATTTTATAATTTTATCTTTGTATGTTGATGATATTTTGATTGCTGGTAATCATGTTGAATCTATATGTGAAGTTAAAGATTTTCTAAAATCCCAATTTGAAATGTAAGATTTGGTGAAGCTTCCTATGTGTTAGGAATTCAAATTATTAGAGATAGAAAATCAAGAATACTTCAATTATCTCAAGAACAATATATTGATAAAATTTTAAAAAGATTTTATATGGATAGTTCAAATCCAATTGATACTCCTATCCATAAACAAACCAAATTGTCTAAGAAAATGTGCCCTATAAATGATGAAGAGAAAAGAAAAATGGAGCATAGACCTTATGCTCAAGTTGTTGGTAGCATATTGTATGCTATGCTATATACTAGATTTCAAAGTAATCCAAGTGAGGCCCATTGGGTAGCTGTTAAAAGAATTTTAAGATATATTAAAGGTACAAAAAGTCATAAAATGACTTTATAGTGGGAAACATTTGAAAGTTATTAGATCTTCAAATTATGATTTCTCTGGTGACACAGATGTTGGGAAATGCACATCAGGTTACGTATTCCTCCTTGAAGGAGGAGCTATTTCCTGGTGTAGTAAAAAACAAAGTTGTGTAGCTAAAAGCACTATGGAAGCAGAATATATAGCATGTAGTAGTGCTATATCAGAAGCTGTTTAGATAAAAGGCTTTCTTAAAAGTTTAAATATAAAAGAAATACCAGATGAGCCTATAAAAGTTATGTGTGATAACCAAGCTGCAATACGCACCATAAAAAGTGGTGAGCTTGGTACAAGAGGTAAGTCATTATTATTATATTTTTGATGTGGTACTGAAAAATGAAATTCTTGTAGAATATGCATCATCAAAGGAGATGGCGGTGGATCCGCTGACAAAGGCAGCTGCTGCAGAGAGTTTCAAGGGACATGTCTATACTATGGGAGTTATTGAATAATTATTGTACCTCAAATTATTTGGCCAAGTGGGAGATGTTGGATTGTGTGGCCAAATAGCCCACAATATGGATGTTGAACTGTGTTGTTAAATAACCCACAATGTGTATATGTGTAATTCTCAAAAGAAATTACCTTACACAATATTGTATATGAGATGATTATTATTAATAAAATTGTTTGAATAATGGAATTGCATGTTTTGGCCATGATTGGCTGTGTGGAGTTTGACATGGTCAAATATGCAGTTGAGATTTCTCAGGAATAATGAGTTGTGAACGGGGGCAGTGAGGTGGATAAGAAATCTAATTTTAACGTTTAAATAAACAACTTTTAACTTTCATGTCCTAATTTGTAGAAACTGAAATAAATGTTGGCAACTTTTGTGGGTCTTTAAATATCCCACTTGAGATCTCTAGATAGGATAACCACACAAAAATCCTACAAAGTGAAAAAACCCACTGCAACCCAAACACTATTTCACTTTTATCTCTCTATTTGAATATACGTTTCAGATATTTACTCTCTTAGTGTTTTAGTTGAATAAGAGTTCTATTTCAATTTTGCTTCAACAACAACTATGGAAAACCAGCCACCAGGTAAGTGATAGAGAATGCATTTTGAAAGTTTGTTTAGACCCCTTAAACCCAAACAAATTAACCTAGATAATTAGCCAAGTGATTAACTTAGGTAAATTAAATAAAAACTAGGTTAACACAAATATATCAAATCATATAAAAGTGCAGAATAATAAAGAACACATGATATGATGACTCAGGAAAACCAAACCGGTAAAAAACCTGGGGAGGATTTAACCTAGCTATCCTCAAGGTAAAATGAATTCACTATGAAAGAATCGAAGTTTACACAATAGAGACTTAGACCACTAACATCCTATTGCTACCTGCCTGTAGGAAACTTACTACCACGACCACGTGACAGCTCCGAGACTACGGACTCCTTCTTTCCTTGAATTCTTTAGCAAAGCACAAGCAACACCTGCTTGTATATCTTGAAGCTCTTTTGTTGTTCTGCAACTGTATGATTTACCAATCTCTTGACATGAATCTTGAGTTTGGAAACCTTAAGTGTATGTGAAGGTAAACACCTCTAAATCTAACAATTAGATTCACAAACACAACATTCAGAATTCTAAAAATGTGGCTAGGGTTTTCCCTTATATACTTAGGGCAAAACATAAAACCCTACACATTAAATGGGCTAGGGTTGAGTTGGAAAATTCTGCAGAAAAACGTTCTGCACGACTTTCGATCGGTCGAGTCTAATTCTCGATCGATCAAGTCAGGCAGAAGTGCAAAGTAAATTCTGCAATTAACTCGATTCCAACTTTACATAAAAAGCCATACTTTGAGCAAGTCTAACACTAAAGATTGTTTTGATCATGGTTTGCCAACATTATAAATTGAAGTTCTAATACATTAGTTCCTTATTTCTTAGAACCTAACATATTTAACAACTAGTATTTTGTTTTGTTCACTCATAGGTACAATCACCATGTCAAAAAGTCTTTCATTTGTTTAACTATTTCTTGACAGTAGCTGTAACTTGTACCTTAAGTTTTTTCCTAAAACTGCTTTGAAGTAGAATCATGATTAAGTTTCAAATGCTGTTGGTCTTCTGTAAAGAATTCAATGGTATAATTCAAACTACTGGAAATGCTAGTCGACTCCAAGTCAAGTCAATTCTTTGTTTTTTTAGTAGACTTGAGAGACATTATTAAACGCGCTTTGCTGTCTCTGAGTGGGAAAAGTCTGATAAACTAGCACCAACAAGGGATCAAATTCATATATCCTCATTGTGTGGTTTAAGTTTTTTTATGTTGGAGACAATTCCTGAACTCATTCGGTTGACTCAAGTCAATGTTTGGAAAATGTTTAATAGACATCAACTTGAAAAATATTCCTATAAAAGTTTATCACCTATTTATTCCACTGGTTCTTGGTGAGAGTGAAGCTCACAAAGCCTTCTCAGAATGGGGAAAGTGGAGGAGGACATGAATTGTATTTACAGAGATCCCAATGAACCCGTAGAGGCTCGTATTAGGGACCTTCTTTCTCGAATGACTTTGAAAGAGAAGGTCGGCCAGATGACCCAGATTGAGCGCCGTGTTGCCACCCCTGATGCCATCAAAGACCTCTCTATTGGTACACACACACTCTCTCTCTCGGTCTCTTTAAAGTTTCTTCATGTTTGTGTGTATGTATGTGTGCACTTGTAAAAGAAAGTTCTTTGCTTTTTGTACAGTAAGTTATGTCATTTGGACTTGCATGAAATGACACTTTTGAAATTAATAAAACACAACTTTTTTAAATTTAATTTTATTGCGTAAATTACACCAACATCTTTTTAGGCTTTACAAAATGACAACCCCCCCCCCCTCCCCTACCCCAAAGTTTCCTGAAATGACACTCCCCTTTTGAAGTTTTTATAAATGTAATAATTTAGTGAATGAAACTAGAAGTGGAGTTAGTGCCAAATTAGGAATTTGGTGAGACGTCCTAGAATCTAAAGGCTTTTGTTTATGTAGGACTAATACAGAATATTCCATGTAAGTTTAGTATAAGTAGAAATAGAGACAAAGGAGTGGTAAAACTTGATGGCTAAGAGATACTAAAGAGTGAGAGTTTTTGAGATCTTGCATCAATAATTCATAAGGATGGAGAGATTGAAGAGAATGTGAACCATAGGATAAGAACAAGATGAATGAAGTGGAAAAGCGCATCAAGAGTATTGTGTGACCATAGAATATCTATTAAGTTATAGAGAAAAGTTTATATGACTACTATACAACCAACTATGCTCTATGGTACTGTTAATAACATTAGTAGAGGATCGATAAAAGGTAGAGGAAGACCAAAAATAACATTAGTAGAAGTAATAAAAAATGACATGTCAATTAGAATGGAGAAAAAGAATATATATGTGTTGGGAAATTTAGACCTTGGTTGATATAATTAACAAGTTTTAAATCCAAGTTGTTGATTAGATTTATTATGAATAAAACTTGTTAAAACAAACAAACATCAATATCATGTCAAAATCATGCAGCGGCAAAATAAATAAGACAAAATATGATGACCCAGGAAAATCAATGAAACAAACTAGTTTCACAGTAAAAAACCTGGGGGAAAACTTTCCCAAAAAGCAATCCACTATAGTAAAGAGAAGTTTCAGATCTAGTACAGAACCTTTGTCCCTAGACTCTACAATCCCCGTAGATGAACTCATAGCAGAAACCTTCTATCACTTCAGAACCTCTGAACTCTTCAATATATGAACGCCACCATTTTTGATGCATGAATCCCAGTACGTGACTAACCAATTGTGCAGATCTCAGTATGCAACTTAATCACCAACTAAAAGAAGATTGTTGCCTGCAAAGTTCTTCACTTCATCAACAATGAAGATCAAGAAGCACTTGGTTACAAAACCCTAAGGCGCAAAAGACGCAGTAGCTTCTTTCAGAGAGAATAAGGCGTTGGTCACCTTTTGCATATGTTCTCCTTGTATTCTCTTATGTGACGGCCTCTAAAATAAGCCTTATATATGTCTAGGGTTGTGAGAAAAAAAAACTCTACACAAATACATAAGCTTGGGCCGAAAATCAGATCTGGAAATCTGAATTCCCATAACCTCGATAGATACCTCGATCGATCGATGATCTGTTGAGCTTCATTCATTAAATATCGATAGATAGCTATCTGTCGAGCAGCTGTTGAGATATCTGTCCAGCTTTAATGAATAGCCCTTCTTCACTTGTTTCTTGGTCTAATCTTCATGGCTTTACTAGACTTGAACAACATGTTTCTAGAAGTATTAAACACATCCTAGATCTACCAATTACAAGTAAAGTGTGTTTTGTCAAAGGATTAGTCAACTATATAAATATTGACATATGTTCCTAACATGAAACACATATGTCCTAACAATATGGTCGACCCTAATTAATACATTGAGAATCTATAGTCAAGCCCAAAAAAGTTGGGACTAATACTATGTTTGGTTGGGTGGATTTTAGGGAGGATAGAAAAAAATAATTAAAAAAATAAATGAGAAAATGAGAAAGAAAACATTTTTTGTGAGTGTTTAGTTGAAGGGAGAGGAGGGAAAAAAATTGGTGGGGCCCAGGTGTTTTCTCCTCGGGCCCACCAAAATATTTTCTCCCCAAATTAGGAAGAAAACTAGAGAGAACATAAATGGACTATAGCATCTCTGTGCAGTTGTGCTGTTGGTCAACGTTAATTGGGTTTTGTTGCTTCTTTTTCCTTTTTCCTTTTTTTTTTTTTTATAGTTTTGTCATTTTCTGTTCAACTGCTACTTTTTTTTAATATTTAATTTCCATCATTGGTTTTTTTTTTTTTTGGTCGTGTTCATTCGTTGTTTTTTCATATATATATATATATATATATTTTTTTTTTTTTTTTTTTTGGGTTCATGCCTTCTTTCTTTCTTTTTGTTTCTTATTTTATTTTATAATTTGTTACTTTTTTTTAATCTAGTAGGGATATAAAAGTAAATTTATACAAATTACATTTTCTATCCCTTCACTTTTCCACCTCAAACCAAACACCATGGGAGAAAATTAAAATATTTTCTATTCTCTCTCTATTTTCTATCTTTTCACTTTTCCACTCCTCTAATTAAACGGGTCCTAAAGCTCCGTTATTGTTATATACATACCTAAGGAGAGGAGTGTCATTTTGTCTATTGTTTGAGCTAGAGTCTTTTTTAAAAATGGAATATTGGGTTAATAACATAATAGTTTGAGAGGGCACTTAAGTCACTCTCAACTGATGCATTTATTATACATACCTGAGGGCATGGTGGTGGGGGGGGGAGGGGAGTGTCATTTCATGAAATGTTTGAGACAGTGTAATTTTGCGAATTCTATTTTGAGTAAATGGAAGGGGAAAAAAGTTTGCATTTGCTTTTCAGATATATAGGTGTCTATGTCTGCTCGTTTATGTTTCATTTATATGATTTTACATACAATTGGTGGACTATTTATACAGGAGGTATACTCAGTGCATGTGGTAGTGGACCCTTTCAGAAAGCATTGTCGTCGGATTGGGCTGATATGGTTGATGGGTTTCAAAAGTCAGCACTAGAGTCACGGCTGGGAATACCACTAATATATGGGGTTGATGCAGTTCATGGTCACAATAGTGTTTATGGAGCCACTATATTTCCTCACAATGTTGGCTTGGGAGCTACCAGGTTATTGCTAGACCTCTGGTCCCTGGGAATCTTACATAATTGTCACTTTTCAGTTTTTAGCAAATCTAAAACACACACAAGGAAAAAAAAAAAAAAAAAAAAAAAAAAAAAAAAAAGAGGAAGCTAAAGCGGTTAGCTTCATAGCCTCTAAATTCATGTATTGCATCCAAATCATCATATTTCATTCAAAACCAGCAGAAGGAGCATTCCCTGCTTCTCCATTTAATTAATTTGAAAATGTTGGAAAAAAAAGAAAATGGAATTTATAATTTAAATTTAGGATCCAAGGAAACAGGTGAAGGGCAAGAGCAATGAATCAATATCCTTTGTTGTGAACCACTATAATATCTCACAGTGCCAGCCTATGCTCACTTTCTCTTTTAGTAGTTGAAACATAGGAAAGAAAAATGATTTCATTTATGGGGAAGGTAAATGACAAAGAACTATTACAGTTAATTTTTGTATTTCTTTACTTAAAATTTCTTAGGAGCCAAGTAGAAGGTCACTGGTCTTGTAGCTTCATAGCCATTTAAACTTTTGAACATGTGATAGGGATGCAGATTTGGTTCAAAAGATTGGGGAAGCAACAGCACTTGAAGTTAGGGCAAGCGGCATTCACTGTACTTATGCTCCTTGTGTGGCTGTAAGTATTATAGATGTACTTTTTTTTTTCTTGGCCATTGTTTGTTATGAAGTGGTTGTAATGGTGAACTAGCAATTCTAAGTTTCAGAGTGTAATACTGATGATGCCGAAATATCACCAGTAAGATACAAGATCCTCACGTAGTCAAATCAACCTACACAGCACAAAACAAGGTAACCTTAAGAGGGCACCGGTGTGGTACCAGCCAAGGACCCTCCGAAGATTAAGTCAAAGAACGCTCACAACTCTAGAGTGCCAGTGCTGGGAAAATTATGTGTACCTTGGTTTGTGAAGGCCTTGGAGTTTTTATAGTAGTGTAGGATTGACATCCATACCTTGGTAAAGAAGATGTTTCCTTGTGGGAGAGATCCTCCTTAAGCGGCGTATCTTAAAGTGTTCTTTTCTAGATTGGACTCTCTTGACTAGGGTTAACGTGGTGCACAAGGCATTTTCCTTATATGCATGCGTAGGAATCAAGGCAAGCCATGTTAGACCTGTCAGTCATGTATCCTCTTTAGCCTCTTCCCGTTGGCTTCCCACCTTGTTGCTAAAGGCGCCCCCGTCAGCTTAGAGGTGGAGCTGTAGACTATATGTTGTCTTCTTCAATGGGTAAAGCTGACGGGATTATAAGTATGACCTTAATGCACTTAATCAATACTGCAAAATTACCTTTATCAAATACCATTCTGAGTAAAGCTTTCTCCAACAAACCGGCTTGGGATGACCGCCTCGCTTCCACCCATTTTGTGAAGTAGTTTATGCCTACTATTAGGAACTTCAGCTGTCGCACTGCTATTGGGAACGGCCCCATGATGTCTAATCCCCACTGTGCGAATGGCCATGGGGCTATCATAGGGGTCAATTCTTCGAACAGCTGTCTGATGATGTTGTTGAATCTTTGGCATCTGTCACAAGTTTTGACATATGCCTAAGTGTCTTTTTGCATGGTAGGCCAGTAGTACTCCGCTCGAATCAGCTTGTGTACTAACAATCGTGACCCTGAATGGTTTCTGCAGATCCCTTCATGGACTTCTCTCATGACGTAGTCCACTTCCTCCGGTCCCAAACATCTTAGATACGAGCAGGAGAAGCCTCTCTTATATAAGATGTCCTTTATTAAGATGAATCACATTGCTTGGACCTTCAGCTTTCTTGCGGCCGCCCTTTCGTCTAGTAAAGCGCTATTTTTCAAGTAAAAGATTAACGACGTGGTTCAATTGCTTTCAGAACCAATCTCCTACACATCGACAGAATCTATTAGTGGAGAAAGCTGAACAAAAGAGAGTACGTTGTCAAGGATAGTCATATGTTCGGCTGAAGCGGCTTTGGCAAGGCGGTCGGTTTGCTCGTTCTCTCCTCTGGGGATCTAGATGATCTTGGCCTTGATCTCGTCTACCCTTCTCCTTACTTGGTCCAGATATCTCTTTATTCTTTCGCCTCTACACTCATAGTCCCCATTTATTTGGTTGGTGACGACCTGAGAGTCGTAGTAAAGAACCACTTTTGCAACTCCTGCTGCTTTGGCAAGATCAAGCCTAGCCACTAGAGCTTCGTACTCTGCTTCATTGTTGGTGGTAGGGAAGTCGAGGAGGACCATACATTCGATTTGGTCACCTTCAGGAGAAAGAAGCACAACACCTACACCCCCGGCTTACCTGTTGGACGACACGTTTGTATGTATACTCCACTGAGGACATTCATTTGCTCCCTGGTCTTCCTCGTTGGTGAACTCAGCTATGAAGTCAGCGACGACCTGCCCCTTAATCCCAGTACGCGAGCGGTACTAAATGTCAAACTCACTCAACTCTATCGCCCATAGGGCCAATCATCCAGCAGCTTCAGGGTTACTCAATGCCCGTTGTAAGGGTTTGTCAGTTAGGACGATTACCGAGTGGGCCTGGAAGTAGGGCTTGAGTTTGCGAGCTGCCGTAACTAATGCGAAGGCGAGCTTTTCCATTGGTGGATACCTTTCCTCTGCACCACGAAATGCCCGGCTGGCATAGTATGCAGGCTTTTGAACCTTGTCTTCTTCTCTAATCAAGGCCGCGTTGACGGCTACTGAAGAGACAGCCAAATAGAGGAAAAACTCTTCCCCCGGTTATGAAGGACTTAGCAGCAGAGGGGAAGAAAGGTAAGCCTTCAGCTCCTCGAATGCTTGCTGACACTCAGCAATCCACTCGAAAGATTTCTTTAGCGTGCGAAAGAAAGGTAAACACTTATCCGTCGCCCTTGATACGAACCTGTTCAGGGCGGCTATTTTTCCATTTAAACTCTGCACTTCTTTCACGTTCTTCGAAAGGGCCATCTCTATTATGGCCCTGATCTTGTCTGGATTGGCCTCAATACCTCTTTGAAACATCATAATGCCTAGGAATTTTCCCGCTGTTACTCCGAATGCACACTTACTTGGATTGAGCTTCATGTTGTAGGAGCGAAGGGTGCTGATCGTTTCTTCGAAATCCTTCAAATGGTCCTCTTTTCTTCTACTTTTTACTAACATGTCATCAACGTAGACCTAAACATTCCTTCCTATTTGGTTCGCAAATATCTTATTCATGAGCCTTTGATACGTCGCGCCCGCATTCTTAAGACCGAATGGCATCACTTTGTAACAAAAAAGACCTTGGCTGGTAACAAATGAAGTCTTCTCCTGATTCACTTCATCCATTTGGATCTGATTATACCCTAAAAAGGCGTCCATGAAGCTCAGTAGCTGGTGCTGAGCTATAGAGTTTACCAGTATGTCGACTTGAGGGAGAGGGTAACTATCCTTGGGGCATGCTTTGTTCAGATCCGTAAATTCTATGTACATCCTCCATTTCCCGTTGGCTTTCTTAACCATCACCACATTTGCCAGCCAATCGGGATAGCATACTTCCCTAATGAAGCCCGCCTCTTGTAACTTGCTGACTTCTTCTGCTATTGCTCGGTCTCGTTCTTGGGCGAACACTCGCTTTTTTTGTCAGACGGGTGGAAAAGAGGGCGACACATTCAGCCTGTGTACCATGACTGAAGGGTAGATTCCTGTCATATCTTCATGACTCTAGGCAAATACGTCTCGATTTTCCTTGAGGAAGGCTACAAGCGCTAGGCGGATTGTGGGGCTAGCGAGAGTGCTGATCCTCATGGTTCTATGTAATCTGGAGCTATCGAGGGGTATCTCTTCAAGCCTCTTTACAAGTTCCGCCCTCGTCCGCTGTTCTTTTATGCTCATGGTCTGTAGATGGTCGTCCATCTCTAGCATTGCAATATAGCATTCGCACGCAGCTATCTGATCTCCCCACAGTTCCCCTACTCCGTATACAGTAGGGAATTTGATCATCAGGTGATAGGTCGAAGTCACGGCCTTCCATGCGTTAAGGGTAGGTCGCCCTATGATGGCGTTGTAGATGGAGGAGCAATCGACAACGAGGAATGTAACATCTCTAGTGGTTTGTTGAGGGCAATCTCTAATTGTTACAGGTAATGTGACTACGCCAAGGGCGTATACTTTCGTTCCTCCAAACCCAACAAATGGAGCATTGGTTGGAACTAGACATTCTCTGTCGCTCTGCATTTATTGGAATGCCGGGTAGTAGAGAACGTCCGTGGAACTTTCGTTGTCAACCAAGACCCGGTATGTGTTATAGTCTCCTATTTGGATGCTAACGATGAGCGCGTCATCATACAGGTGGTGAAGACGTCGGGCATCTTCTTTCGAGAAACCAATAGTGGGGTTGTCGACCCGCAATATCTTCGGAATTTGCCCGTCAACTGAATGTTCTGAACCATTATGAGGTAAGTCTTTCGAGCTTTTTTGGAAGAGCCAGCAGTTACCGTCCCTCCCACAATCATCTTTATGTCTCCTATTGTTGGCCTTCTACACTTATTCTACCATCGGGGAGGCTACTCTTGTGGCTAGTCCACTTTCTCTTTACTGACGAACCTTTGCAGCTTTCCCTGTTTGATAAGAGCTTCTATCTGCTGTTTTAAGTCATAGTAGTCGGCTGTGTCATGGTCGTAGTCTTGATGGAAGCGGTAGTATTTATCCATGGATTTTTTGTTGGGATCTCCCTTCAGCTTGCTTAGGAATGTTAGGGTTCCTTCATCTTTGATCTGCGTCAAGACTTGGTTGATCGGGACTGTGAGTGGGGTGAAGCTTGTGACCTTCCCAGTAGGGGGTTTCGAGTGCTTGTCATCTTGCCTTTCTCCTGTCCTGGCCATCTTTCGTTCCCTGTTATGCCGTATGTCATCCTGCCTTTCCCTCTTCTTGGAAGGCTTCTCCTCTCGAGCTAGTAACGCATCATCTGCATTCATGTACCTTGTAGCCCTGTAAAGCACATCTGACATCATCTTCAGGTCATTTTTATATAAGGAAAATAAAAACTCACCCTTCCATAGCCTGTTTGTGAACGTAACAACAAGTATTTCATCATCTGCTTCTTCGATTAAGAATGCTTTTTTGTTAAAACGGGCTATGTACAACCTTAGTGTCTCATCCTCCCATTGCTTAATGTTCATCAGGCACACAGTGAATTTCTTGTACCTGTGTCCCCTGATGAAATGCGAGGCAAACTGAGCACTCAACTCCTTAAAGGTAACGATAGAGCAGGGTGTTAACCTACTAAACCAAACCCTTGCGGAACCCCTTAATGTTGTCGGGAAGGCTCGGCATATGATTTCTTCCGCTACCCCTTGTAAATGCATCAACGTCTTGAAGGACTCTAGATGATCCAATGGATCCTTAGATCTGTCATAGCTTTCCACTTGCGGCATACGAAACTTTGGTGGGAGGGGGAATGAATTAACAGATGTGGTGAATGGGGAGTCCGTTCGATAAACGAGGTCGTTGAGGTCGTTGGATACCTGTCCTTTGAGGGCATTCACCATGAAGTCTAGGGCTGTCCACGGGTCGGTCCGGGTCGGGTTTGTGCCCAACCCGGAACCGACCCGCCGGAATCGAGTGAGAAAAAAATGCACCCGCCGCCGACCCGCCGAAGTAATCGGGTCGGGCGGTTCAGACCATCAAATGGTGGCGGCAGGTCGGTCGGAGTCCTAGATCAAAGAAGACGGCGAGAAATGGTAAAAAAAACATAGATCCGGCGAAGAAACCCAATTTTCGGCGTAGTTTTCCAGATTCCGACCTTAGATCCGATGATATTTCACCAGATCCGGAGAAAATCTCACCGGATTTGATAAGATTTCGCCAGATCCGGTCAAAATCTCACCAGATCTAAGGGAAATATCGCCGGAATCTGGGTTTCTTCGCCGGATTTTGGAAAATTATCGCCGAATTCTGGAATTTTTGGCTGGGATCTGGAATTTTTGACCGAAATTTGGAAATACTTAGGTCGGTTCGGGTTTTTCAGGTTTTAGGGGAGGAAAACCGAAACCGATCCGCCGGAATCGGTTTCTAGTGGTGAAGACCCGCCGCCGACCCGCCGGAGCAGTCGGGTCGGCAGGATTCGGGTCGGTTCTTCGGGTGGGTCGGGTTACCGGATCAATTTGGACAACCCTAATGAAGTCCATGCGCTCCCTTGTCATCTGCATCTCTGCAACCACGTGAGACGGGATCGGGTCTGCAGCCGATGGACGACTCGTATCGTGCCATTCTGGCCGGCTTGGGCCATTGCTTCCTTCTGGCCCCTTATGATTTCTCTTCTCGGCGCAGCTAGCCTCCTGGTCTTCTTCCTAGGTGTTGAGTATTGCGTCCTTCTAGCGCAATTGCTCTTCTAAGTCGTGGTTCTGCTTCGTGAGGTGTTCTACTGCTGCTGCTAGGGTTGAACTTGCCTCTCGAGAGCCGTGGTGCGTGGTTCATCTCCCTGATTGTTCATGGTGGTTGCCATCGAACACGTGAGTACCATGCAACTTTTCGTCCAGAAAGCACGAAATATGGCTTGTGCATCCCCACAAACGACGCCAACTGATGATGCCGAAATATCACCAATAAGATACAAGGTCCTCACGTACTCAAATCAACCTACACAACACAAAACAAGGTAACCTTAAGAAGGCAACGGTGTGGTACCAACCAAGGACCCTCCGAAGATTAAGTCAAAGAACGCTCACAACTCTAGAGTGCCAGTGCTGGGAAAATTATGCGTACCTTAGTTTGTGAAATTCTTTGGGTTTTTATAGGAGTGTAGAGTTGACATCCATACCTTGGTAAAGAAGATGTTTCCTTGTGGGAGAGATCCTCCTTAAGCGACGCATCTTAAAGAGTTCTTTTCCATATTGGACTAGCTTGACTAGGGTTAACGTGGTGCACAAGGCGTTTTCCTTATATGCATGCGTGGGAATCAAGGCAAGCCACGTCAGACCCGTCAGTCATGTATCCTCTTTAGCCTCCTTTCGTCGACTTCCCACCTTATTGCTAAAGGCGCCTTCGTCAACTTAGAGGTGGTGCTGTAGACTATATGTTGTCTTCTTCAATGGGTAAAGCTGATGGACTTATAAGTATGACCTCAACGCGCTCAATCAATACTACAAAATTACCTTTATCAAATGCCATTCTGAGTAAAGCTTTCTCCAACAAACTGGCTTGGTATAAACACATATTTGTTTGCAATTCAGCTGAGCAGATGGTTTCTAATTGGTAGAAGTTTGCAGTTATTTACGAATGTAGCAACTGTTTATGTTTTGCAGTTGGCAATATTTGTTGATGATATGCACTTAGTTTTGTCTTTGAAAGTTGTCATCATTTTGATAATTTAGTTGGCTCCTAAAGTTTGGAAAGTAACAAATCTGTTTGAATGTTGAAAATTTGTGTCACATAGCTCAATAAATAACTCACAAAAAAGGGATGACTAATGCAGGAAGCAAGGAAATATTTTTTTAATTTAGATTTATTTAATTTGGGGATTCAATTATATTTTTGTTGGTCTACTTATCAAAAAAATGTTTTTATTGGTCAATTAGATTTTTATTCAGCTATTAGAAATTATTATTTAATTTCTTAGATTTAATGTTATTTTTGTAATTTTATATTTGGGATCTCCCAAATCAATTAAAATTAAGATTTCCTAGGCCAGTTAAGATTAGGTTTAATCCTATTATTCAATGTAAGGACACTATTTTTCTATGGAGAATTAACAGTTTGATTGATAATAAAATTTTGCTTGAAATTCTTCCACTAGTCTAGCACTAACTCCGGACAGCCTTAAGTGTTGACTCCTAGTGGTTTTTTTTTTTTTTCCCCCTTGCTTGGTGCTGACTTTAAGTGAGCTTAGGTGTTGACAAATTGATTTTCTATCCTTTATTTTACAGTTCTTTAACTATTTAGGTTTTCTATTCTAGAGTAAAGGGCATTTTAGTTCCCCATTTTTTTGGTATGGGCTTTAGTCATGGGCCATGAGTTTTCTTCTATAAAAAATCTTATTTAGTTTATGAACATTATGTATGGGTTTTGGTTTAATTCAATTAGGATTTTGGTTTACTAGTCAAAGTAGAAGTCCTAGTTCTACTAGGAGAAGCTAAGATTAGGGTCTATATAAGTGTCTTTTTGTACTCAAACAAGTAAGAGTCAATAGATAAAATGATTGAGAAAGAGTAGTGTCTATACAAGTGTCTTAGGGTACTATTCATAATACTATTTACTAGTTCTATTCACAGCACTATTCATCATTATTGTTCACATATTACAAAAAAATCTATTTCTATATTTTTTTTTTCTTCTCTTTTCAACCATAAATCCAATCTTTTCTCTCTTGAACGCTAACCCCTCTTTTATAAAGGTTCCCAAACCCCAAAATTTACAAATCCTCCTAAACCTTAACCCACCCAACCATATGTAGATAAATTCCCATAATTTTTCATATCTCAACATGTGTTTAAGAGTGGAGGGTTTTGTTGACAAGCTTCAAGCAGGCACAATGTTAATGGTTTTCTAGTCTTTGTTTTGATAATTCAATAGTGACAACAAGGATAGGGAATTTGAATCCTAGATGTCTCTAATAGAAACACATCTCAATCCACACGAGCTGATGGGTTTGTTTTGACCTGTTAGGCGATCGCGATCTCAATTGGAGTAGTCTTAGAGACTCAATTTCCTGCGTTCTTTAGATCTACTTTTTTAGAACTCGAGTCTGAGAAACTTGAGTTCCACGTCAATTGTGTGCCAACACTGAAACTCGAGTCTTAAAGGCTCGATTTTGTTACTGAACTCAAGTCTCACAAACTCGAGATGCTAGTTTACAAATAATTTCAAAAACGTAATTACTAATGAAAATGTTTCATAAATCATGTTAAATGGCAAATTTCCTCCCAATCTAGGTGTCATAAACTCTCCTACTTAAATCCCCGATCTCTTTGTCAAGGTCCACATTGTGGGGTAGTGTCTTTGAGCCCACATAGGGCTATTAGGTTGTCTTCGATACCATTTATAACTACCTAAAGAAAAGCACTAGCCACATTGTGCTATACCTCCCAAAAGGACTAGTCTAGTCACAATTAAAGCTCATTGTAGTTCTTTATAAAGCCTAGATTGACCTAGAAAGCCTAGATTGACCTAGTTTATGATTGATGTGTGACTCAACACACACCCACACAACACTCTCATCTAATTCAAATCAATATCCAATCAATTTGGGGTACTAAGGCGGGTAAGTTCCTATCAGATAAAATTGTGGGTTCTGAAAGTGTTAAGTTTTAGACCCCTTAAACACAAACAGATTAACCTAGTTATTTAGCCAAGTGATTAACTTAGGTAAATTATGTAGATCTAGGTTAACACTGAAAAATCATATCATTGCAAAGTGCGGAAAAATAAAGAATACAGCAATATGATAACCCAGGAAAATCAAATCGATAAAAAACCTGGGGAGGATTTAACCTAGCTATCCTCAAAGTAAAACGAATCCACTAGGAAAGAATTGAAATTTACACAATAGCGACTTAGACCACTAACATCCTATTGCTACCTCGAGTAGAAAACTTACTACCATGACCACGTTACAGCTCCGAGTCCACGGACTACTTCTTTCTTGGATTCACGACAAGCACAAGCTTTCCCGCTTGTATATCTTTAAGCTCTTGAAACAGCAACTGAATCGATCACCAAGCTCTTGACATCAATCTTGAGATTGGAAACCCTAAGTGTATGTAAAGGCAAACACCTTTAGATCTCACATAAGATTCACACACACAGCATAAAGAGCAACCTCAAAACGTGGCTAGAGTTTTCCCTTTTATACTTAGGGCAAAACATAAAACCCTACACGTCAAACGGGCTTGGGTTGAGTTGAAAAATTCTGTAGAAAAAAAAATTTGCACGACTTTCGATCAATCGAGTCTAATTTTCGATCGATCAAGCTAGACAAATTTACATAGTAAATCCTGCAATAACTTGATTCCAACTTTACATAAAACATATACTTTGAGCAAGTTTAAATAAAACTAAAACGTTTTGATCATAATTTGCCAACATTATAAATTGAATTTCTAATAAATTTAACCTAAAGCCTTAAAACCTAACAAATAGTTTTAACATTAAAATGAGATGCATGCTTCGAATTGTAAAATCTTTCAATAAGATATCAAACTTGGGATTTTAAATTGGGAGCTGGAGTTTGACACTTTGAATAGAACATAAATTCTTATTGTTATTTTCTTTTTTCTTTTTCTTTTTTTATTCTCTCCTGTAGAGGTTCGTTTTATGAACAGAATGTCGAGAAAATTAATTTACGTTTTGACAGGTTTGCAGAGATCCCAGATGGGGGCGATGCTATGAAAGTTACAGTGAAGACACTGAAATCGTTAGAAAGATGACTTCCATTGTCACAGGCTTGCAGGGCCAGCTACCCCACAAACACCCAAAAGGCTACCCTTTTGTGGCTGGGAGGTATGAGGGGAGTCATTCATTTGATTCTATTCACAATTCTTTAAAAAACAAACATTTTATATCTTTGATTAGATTAACTCATTAGCAAATTCATTTTCCAAATAGAATATGTATCTTACTGGTAATGTAAAAAACAAGACAATGTTACAACAATCTATTTCCTTTCTTTCTTTTCTGTTCAAAGCATGAGTTTTTTCTTGGACTTGGGAAGAATTTTTCTTGATTCTTTTTTATCCCTACTTGTATTGTATTTGGTGTATAAAAACCTATGTTGTCCTCTTTCCATATCTTCTGATTCTAAAGTAACTATACAGCTAACAGAACTTCATACAACAAGCTTTGTACTAGCGCTCAACTTGTTTTATTCTTGCTGGAAATATCTTGATTGTAAATTCCTCTTTTTGATCAATTTAGATTTGGAATATTTAATCCATACAATGAAATGGGTCATTGTTAATTCCTCCTTCTATAGCTGTCCATTGGATTCTTTCTCATAATCCCACATTTGATTCTAGGAACAAAGTTATTGCTTGCGCAAAGCATTTTGTAGGAGATGGGGGTACTGATCGGGGGAAAAATGAGGGGAATACCATATTATCGTATGAGGACTTAGAGAGGATCCACATGGCACCTTATCTGGATTGTATTTCTCAGGGAGTTTCCACTATTATGGCATCCTATTCTAGCTGGAATGGGTGTAAACTGCATACTAACGGTTTTCTCCTGACAGAAATTTTAAAGGATAAGCTAGGTTTCAAGGTAAAAATTGTGATATTTCTCATATTATGAAACAAATCAATTTCTTTCCTTGCCAATCCACAGTTTTTCATCGTTGGGTTTGGATATTCTACTGAAAAAGTAGTTTGTACACTTTAATTGATTATTTGCTAGATCTTAAGTCTCCAAAATTTATTGTTGATCAACGAGATGGAAAGATAAACCTATTTTGCTTTCACATTTGTTTTCTTTTCCTATGTTTTATGTGGGTCTGTCAGGATTTTTTTTTTTTTTTGGGGGGGGGGGGGGGGGCGCGGTGGGGGAAGGCTATTAGAGAAATTTCACTTCCGCTAATCAAATTCCTCTGCATCTCAATAATTCTTGGGTTAGTATTCTGCTGCAGGGTTTTATTTTTTCTGATTGGGCTGGACTTGACCGACTTAGTGAACCTCGTGGCTCAAACTACCGTTCCTGCATTTCCTCTGCTGTTAATGCAGGAATAGACATGGTAGAGATTGAACTCCAATTCCAATGCTTAGGTTGCTCTTTTGATTTATGTCTTCTTTGCTTGACTAAGAAACATGCAGGTGATGGTGCCTTATGAATTCAAAAAATTTGTGGAGGGCTTGATAGATCTGGTTGAATCTGGCGAGATATCAATGGCCAGGATTGATGATGCTGTTGAACGGATACTTCGAGTAAAGTTTGTTGCTGGTCTTTTTGAATTTCCTTTCACGAATAGATCTTTGCTAGATACAGTTGGTTGCAAGGTAAGTTTTGCAGAATTTCTCACATGATGTATTGACATTTTTGGCTTGTTTTAATGTTTTCTTCAGAAATTATTAAAAGATCTACTATTTTTCATCAAGCTCAATTTGTATCTTTCCCTTGAATGTGTGTGTGTTTTTCCACTACTGCTTAAAATTATTAATTTAATTCACATGTAGATGGTATCTTGGCCCAGCACTCTTTTGTAATGCTCAAGCAAATCTTTTCCTTTTCCTACCCAGCCCTAGTCATTCTTGAACTCTAACCTAGGTACTAGTACGGGTACAACACCACAACACAACAATTTTTGATAAATTAGCCCTTCCTAGCCCTTACCTAGGAAGTACTGACATGCATACGGTGCCCCAAATGAAGTGTCTATGCTTCCTAGACTCTAACCCTTCTTTCCAAACCTTTAGACTTTAAAGCCACAAATTCTCCTAGCCCTAAGCTTATCACAAGCACACATAGACAAATTTCCCAATTTGTCCTAAGTAACAAATGCATTATAATTAGTTTCATTGTTATGAACTACAATATATCAAATTATAATGCATTGTGGAGATCATTGAATAATTTTTGTTAGCATCCAACTATAATATGCAAGTAAACTCAACTGAGTTATTACTTAAAAGCTGAGATGAAATTTTGGGTTTGAAATTTTCTGCAGTTGCATAGAGATCTAGCACGTGAAGCAGTCCGCAAGTCCTTGGTTCTGTTAAAAAATGGAAAGGATCCTAAGAAATCTTTTCTTCCATTAGACAAAAATGCTAAGAGAATTTGTGTCTTTGGAACACATGCTGATAATCTTGGATATCAGTGTGGAGGGTGGACCATAAAATGGCTTGGAGGCAGCGGCAGGATTACAATTGGTACGCAATGACATTGTTATGCATTATGAGTATTAAGCTATATGTTGACTATCACAATCAAAGTGGCAAGATATTTAGCTTTCTAAGACTGATTTTTTATATTTAAATTCATTGTGCTATTTGCGAAGATTGTCATTGTCCTTCATTGTGTTAATTTTTATTTAACTTTGTAGGACTAGGTTTTTTTTTTTCCTCTAGGTTCTGTTAATCACTGAAGCCATTTGGCATCTACCTTAACCCAGCCCTACTAATACAAAGTGCACTTTACAAAATTCATGTGTTTAGAGTCTCATTTAAGCTAGTTCTTGAGAAATTTGTGGCCAACTAGGAATATCTATATGTATCAAGTTAATTTTACTGAATTGAATGCAATGTGGGGAAGATTATTGAAATATGCAAAGGCTTACCCAGTTCATTCTGTTTCTTCAGTGATATATGATTGTACATCTGTCATTGGTGGTGAAGAGAAATCATGCAAAATGTTACTATTTAAGCATGTCTAGGTTAACGTCTGCCCCTAACATAAAGCCAAAAAAAGTATCCGGGTATGTCCTGTCAGGGTTTCTTTAGTTTAATTGCCAACATAGTTAGATCTTTTATTGAAACTTTCTTGCTAGTAGATATCTATGGAAAAGAATTTCATATACATATATATATATATATTTATATATATATAGGGCAAGACTTAGGTACAATACTTAGATGTTATTCCTTAGATTCTCCTCTTAAGATTCTGCCATGTGAATTTTTTCTCATGGGATGAAAGTGTATTTTTTTGTTAAATAGCCATATGGCTCAATCTTAAGTGGAGAACCTAAGGAATAACACCTAAAGTACTGTACCTAAGTTTTGTCTATATATATATATATATATATTTTACATAACTCCTGGATGCACATTGGAACTGAATTTATGATGTCATTGGATTTTAGGCACAACCATCTTGGATGCTATTAAAGCTGCAGTAGGAGATGAAACAGAAGTAGTTTATGAGCAATATCCATCAGCAGACACCTTAGCACGTCAGGATTTCTCTTTTGCAATTGTAGCTGTTGGTGAAGAACCATACGTAGAGAGCTTCGGTGATAATTCAGAGCTTCCCCTCAATGGAGCTGACATAATAAGTTCAGTCGCTGACAGTATCCCCACATTGGTGATTCTGGTATCTGGAAGACCTTTACTTTTAGAGCCATTGCTTTTGGATAAGATAGATGCTCTGATTGCTGCTTGGTTGCCTGGAAGTGAAGGAGGGGGAATTGCTGATGTTGTCTTTGGGGATTATGACTTCAAGGGCCAATTACCGGTGACATGGTTTAAACAGGTTGAACAGCTGCCTCTCTATGTAGGAATCGATTCATATGACCCTTTATTTCCCCTAGGCTTTGGGTTGACATGCAATAAGGAGAGATCTCTAGATTGAGTTGTGTAACCAAAGCTGGTCATAAAATAATTTATCAGAACCACTTATGCTGAAGCAGCTGTTATATAACCTATTTAATGAGTCATGTTATTTAAAACATGTGGACGGTTTTTATGAATCGCAACATAATAAGATGGAAGAAATTACTCCAAAGTCCAAACCAGTTTGATGGAAAACTCTGCCCATAGATTTTCTCTTGCTATCAAAGTTGTCTGTACTTCATGTCAATTCTCTTCCTATTCTAAGGCAGCCCTATGTATCAAAGTTGTCTGTACATTATGTATGAATTCACTCAATTCTCTTCCATTCTATGGCAGCCTCATTTCCACTGAATCCTAGTTGTTCTCTGTAAACAGGGTATGAGGCCCTTTGCTTTTTGTTAAAGATGAATTATGTTTGTTGAATAAGGGCAAGCAATTTGTCCATGATCAGCTGTTTTATATGGAGGAGTGTTGATAATGGATCCTCGTGTTAGCTTATTATTGTGTCTCATGTATTACAATCTCACATCCACCACAAAATTTTAAGATACCAACTAATGTCTCTTCTGTTTTATCGTTGTCTTGAGATGCCTTTAATCATGTTATAGTCTGATTTATTTTGCTTATAGGGGTATGAATTGAGTGGTGGCTGTATTTACTAATAAGAGCAATTACATCAGTTAGTCTATTTTACACGTCCATTTTTACACTAAAAATCTACTTTTTCTATTTTACACATTCTATTTTACAAAACACGTACATCAGTTATCTATTCTACCATCTACATTATTTAAATAATCATTTTTTCACTTTTTTTTATTATTATTTTACCTCTAACCTTCTCTCTCCACTCACGGGATTTTATTAGAGAGCCTTCTCTGAAACTCTCTCTAATTTCCATCGAACTCCTCTCTCTTCTCCTTTCTCTTCCATCAAACTCCTCACTCCTCTCTCTTCCATCTAACTCCTCTTTCTTCCAAACTCTCTGAAACTCCGATCCAAGTAGGGAGCACGGCGCCGATCCATGCACTCCGATCCAAGCACAGAGCACGGCGCCAATCTGAAACTCCGATCCAGCACGGTGAGAAGACCTCCGATCCAAGCACGGCGAGAAGAACGGCGATCCAAGTGCGCCGATCTAAGCACTCCGATTCAAGCATGCCGATCTAAACTCCGATCTAAGCATGGCGAGAAGAACACCGATCCAAGCACTACAATCCAATCACGCCGATCTGAACTCCGATCCAAGCACGGCGAGAAGAACGCCGATCCAAGCACTCCGATCCAAGTACGCCGATCTGAAACTCCGATCCAAGAACGCCGATCCACTCTCTCTGTCTCCGGTGGTGTGTCCGTGTGTGGGTGTGTTTGGTTTTGTGGTGTCTATGGTTGATTTTGTTGTTGATTTGGTGGTTGATTTTTGATTTTGTCTGTGGGAGTGAGTATTAGAGTAAGAAGGGCGTTAGTTAGTTGTGCAGATGGAGAAGAGAGAGAAAAAAAGGTGCGAAATTAGAAATTATTAAAATAATGAATGCAAGAGCTACAGTAACCGTGTATATATTCACGGTTACTGTAGCTTTTGCATATTTATACATGATTTTGCACCATTTTGCACCCACTGATGTGGGTGTTTTTTTTATCAAAATGTGTAAAAATAGCTATTTTTTGTATTTTGCAAGACTATCCATGGACTGATGTAAATGCTCTAATGTTATAGAGATATTGTGTTTGATCAATTGGGTGTGAAACTAATTCATAGGGCAGTGAACTCACTTGACTGGCAACTAAAAAAATGGTGGAGCTAACTAGCGTGTGGACTATTTAGTATTTATTTATAAGAATATATTAAGAAGGAACAAGAGAGGGCCACAACAACCCATCTCCAACTTCTAAAACAAGAATCCAAGAAGAAGAGAGGAGATGGAGATGGGAGGATTATCTTATTGCGGTCATCTTTATGCAATTATTACATGGAAAGATAGTTTAATAGTGATATCTTACAGCTCATCAAGGTCTGCACGTCAATAGTTAGCGTGCTTCATGTTTTTTTTTTTTTTTTTTGTCGGTCAGACAAAAATGTGTTTCCAATTTTTAATTATAAATATACCACTAAATTATAATTTAAATTCTTAAATTTAGTGTAATTTTGATTTTACCTGGTAAAGTTTACATGCCATTTGGATTTAAGCATTTTATCTGAACCAGGCATTTAAATTGATATTGGTACTTCTTTAAAATATATTGGATTAAATATCCGGTTGTATCGGCATGTATATGCCATATTAGGGATTTTATGGTGTTTTGGCTAGTATAATAATAATAATAATTTAAAAAATAAATGTTATAAAATCTGTTATTTAAGCTACTACATTGGATTAATGTACTTAGGATAATATTTGGGTTTATAAAATATATGGATTTTAAATTTTATCTATGCACATTGATTTTTTTTTTTCTCACATACAAACATATATGTATGTATGTAAATATATAAGTCTTGGTAACCAAGAAACAGTACACTAGTATAGGGGAAGGAGGATGTGATAAGGGAATACACTTACATGCTAACATCAAAACTGCATGCGGCAATTGGCGTTGCAAAACAAATGATAAACCCCTTCTCAATATCACTCCTTACCGATGTGGGATGACTTAACAACATTCAGCACCTCTTTTTTTTTTTTTTTTTTTTTTTTATAAACAATACTATCTAAGGGTCTGTTCGGTTGGAGGAGTGGAAAAGTGAGAGGATGGAAAATTGTGAGAGGATGGAAAAGTGGGAGGATGGAAAATATTTAGTTTTTTCTCTTGTGTGTTCGGTTGGGAGAGTGAAAAAGTGGGAGGATGGAAAACCTTTGTGTTCGGTTGGAGAGAAAAAGGAAAGGATGGAAAATGTAATTTATATAAATTGACTATTATACCCTTGTTACATAATATGTAAGAAACATATTTATTTTTTAATCATTAACATCATATATATAAAGTTGAAAAGAAAAAAAAAACATTATTGTTCAGTAACGTTGAAAAAAAAAAACTAACGTAAAAAAAAAAAAAAAAAAAAGAAAGAACAACGTTGCAACGTTGTTCAGTGGAAAAATAAAAAAAAAATAAAAATAAAAACAACGTTGCAACGTTGTTCAGTGGAAAAAAAAAAAAAAAAAACAACGTTGCAACGTTGTTCAGTGAAAAAAAAAAAAAAAAGAAAGAAAGAAAGAACAACGTTGTTTGTTCAGTAAAAAAAAAAAAAAAATTTCAGGTCAACAGAAAGAAAAAGAAAAAAAAAAGAAGAAAAAAAAATGTTGAAAAAAATAGGTAGAAAAAGGGTATTTTTGTAAAAGTGCTGCTATAGAATTTTTTTCTCCAGATTTTCCTTCCGATTTGTAAGGAAAAAAAAAGTGGGCCCGGAGAGAAAACTTTCTCTCGAGTTTTCCATCCTCCCTATTTTCCCTCCCCAAACGAACAGTGGAAAACAGCATTTTCCACCCTGTTTTCCATCCTCTATTTTCTATCCTCCCTGTTTTCCTTCCAAACGAACGCACCCTAAGACACCACACACACCCCCTATAAGGGAAGGGGGATGAGTACCCTAGTATTTTTTTTTTTTTTTTTATACAAGATAGAATTTCTACTCTAATATAATCTAAGTGTATATGTGTATGAAACTCTCTTCTAGATACTTGAACCCTGGTCCTTACCCCCCACTCTTCACAAACACTTATATTTGTGGAATGACCACCGCACCAAGGATGCGCAGTAGTGAGTACACTTGTATTAATTGGTATCAAAATATATTATTTTTTAGGCCAAACCAAAACACCCTCCAATATAAAATAGACTCTTAGTTACATTAGCGGCTAACACATCAATAAAAGATGTAGATAAATAAATCCTCCAACTAATTATTTATATCAAACGCACCCTCTAATTATTGGACAAAATTTAATTTAGTTTTTTAATTATTAATTGCATTAATTTTCATTCATCTACTATTAATAGTATGTCATTTCTTAAAAAAAATAAAAGAAAAAGAAAAAAATTCATTCCTTTTTCTCTCTCTCATATTAGTCATTTAACCAAAGTTAAATCAAGGGCATCAATCAAGTTTTAACCTTCAAATCTCGAAGAGAAAGTTAGATTTGAGAGTTGATCATAAGGCAAATCTCAATCATTTTGAGTTTATCTTTTAGAGGTTAAAAAGACCAAAGAAAGTTAGGTAAAGTATATCACTTGGCTCAACTCAAGCCTCGTCCTCACAAAAATGAAAAATGTGGTTGCCAGCTTCTCCCCAACACAACCTCAATAGTACTACCAACCCACACACCTATCATTCCCGCTCATAGATTATATTATAAAGACATGTCTCCTTCACACTCTCACAAGTCCTTCTCTTACTTAATCATCAAAATGTTGAAAGACAAAAGGCTCTGCTCAAAACTTGCTTATTCCACTAGTTAGAATCGAAGCTGAAAAAGCCTGATCAGAATGAGCAGAGCACAGGAGGACATGAATTGCATTTACAGAGATCCCAACCAACCCGTAGAGGCTCGTGTCAGAGACCTTCTTTCTCGAATGACTTTGAAAGAGAAGGCTGGCCAGATGACCCAGATTGAGCGCCGTGTTGCCACCCCAGATGCCATCAAAGACCTCTCTATTGGTACTCTCTGTATCTCTGTGTTGTTTTTGATAATTCAATAGTTATGAAGGGGAGGGGGTATTTGAATTCTGAATGGCTTCAAAACTCTAAGAAGTGACGATCAGTTAAGCTATAGGGCTTATTATTGTGAAATTTATTTCAAATTTGTGTCTTTGTAAAGTGAAACTGCTTGTTTCCTTTTGTGTAGTGAACTAGTCATTTGGACCCACATGACATATTTGTATTTATTTTAAGTGTATGGAAGAAAAACATTAGAAAAAACAAATGTATGTTTCGTTCATGCATTTTTTCATACAATTGATGATAAAATGGGTCTTTGTAAAGTGAAACTGCTTTTTCCTTGTGTAGTGTACTAGTTATTTGGACCCACTTGACATTTTGGTATTTATTTTAAGTGTATGGAAGAAAAACATTGAAAAAAAAAATGTATGTTTCGTTCATGCATTTTTTAATACAATTGGGGAACTATATTTTTGTAGGGAGTATACTGAGTTCCGGTGGCAGTGGACCCTTTGATGATAATGCATTGACAGCATTGTCGCCGGATTGGGCTGATATGGTTGATGGGTTTCAAAAGTCAGCACTAGAGTCACGGCTGGGGATACCGCTTATATATGCGATTGATGCGGTTCATGGTAACAATAGTATTTATGGTGCTACTATATTTCCACACAATGTGGGCCTTGGATCTACGAGGTTAGTGTTGAATTCATTTCTATCCCTGCCAACATTATTTCTTACTTTTCAGCAAAACTAATACACACACAAGGAAACTAAAGGGTCTTGTGACTCAGTGGCATTGTGTGGTTCTCTCCATGTGCAGAATTTGAAAAAATAGCTAGCTTTGCATACTTCAAATTCATACATTGCACTATATTTCATAGAATATTAATTAATACTAGCAGCAATAGTATTCCCCAATTCTCTGTATAATTATTGTGAAAATGTTGGGGGAAAAACTGTGAAAATTCTAATTTTAATTTAGGATCAAGGAAACAGGAGGGGCAAGAGCCCAATATCCTTAGTTGCGAACCGCTATACTTTCTCACAATGCAAGCCTATGAATCACCGGCCTAGTTTAGTTTATAGTAGTTGAACGTTGAAACATAGGAAAGAAAAATTTCATTTCTTGGGAAGCTAAATGACAAAGAACTATAACAGTTAACCTGTTCTATTTCTTTACTATTCTTGAAATTTCATAGCATCCAAATGGAAGGTTACTGGTCTTGTAGCTTCAGAACTGCTTATAGTTTTGAATTTGTAATAGGGATGCAGATTTGGTTCGAAAGATTGGGGAAGCAACAGCACTTGAAGTTAGGGCTAGCGGCATTCACTATACTTTTGCTCCTTGTGTAGCTGTAAGTATATGTGTAATTTTTTTTTTATTGTTTGGCCATTATTTCTTTAATGTCAGTTACAATGACTGAGTCAACTAACAAAGTATGTTTCAGAGTGTAATCCCAATTATGAGTAAAGCTTCCTCTAGCAACCCAACTTGCTGTAAATGATGAAAAAACTAAATCAAGATCCACATAATAAAATGAGCAAATAGATCTATAACACTCTCTAGAATCACTAGTGTATATTATAAGAGCAACAATATGAGTGGGTACATGTGACTCACCTTATGATGTTTTAATTATGAACCCTCCATGAGAACAAGTAGGTTGCTTGATATATTAGCATGGAATGTGTATATGTGTGGTGAGAAACATGTGCTACACCTCTTCCCTTACACTCTCTTGTTCATTTAGTTAGCACACTAGCACTACATATATTATATATATGAGAGTATCAAAATATATTGATATTTAATTGGCCATACCAGTACTTTGACAAGTAGAGGATAAGGATCCTTCCATTGTGTAAGAACTCAAAGCAAGCTTGTCCCATTAAGGGCTGCCTAAAACCAAACAAAACACACATCACAAATCCATAGTCTTGTCTACTATATATTACTGTGAACAAATGCTCAACAAAATGCACTCCAACTAAGGCAGATTTTGTTAGATACTCAAAAAATGACTATGCTAGTCCACAAATTTTTTAAAGAAAAAAAAAATGCTTACAAACACAGTTGCTTGCAATTCAACAAAGGGTTTCTAATTGGAAGAACATTGCATCTTTTTATTGATGTGGCAGCTGTTTATGCTTGGCAATATTTGTGGATGATAGTAACTGAGTTTTGTCTTTCAATGTTGATGCCATTTTGATAATTTAGTTAAAATCTCTAGTGTAAAGAAATAACAAACTTGTTTAAATTTTGAAAAAGCTTGTGTCATAAGGTAGAAGCTCAATAACAAGGATGACAAGCAAGACCTCTTAATAAGGTTTAGTAGGTGATCCATATTCTAATATTATAATTTCTCAGAAAAGATTATTGTGTTTATCGCATATCTATTGGTAATAGGAGCAATGATTTGCCACTTTGGGGAGACCTAGGCGAATGACCCATGGAATATTGCTAGAGAAATTAGCTATGTGTGAACTAGCCACCCAGTAAAGTTTTATACCCTGAATACCTAATGTTGGCTACGTGAATCCTCCTTTTTCATTTGCTATATTTAGGGTTCTATTTTGTTAAATTTGTAGGCCAACATGTCCTTTTTTATACCCCAATGAACTTTAGATCTTCCCATCATTCTTGTGGTAATTCAAAACCATCTGATACCTTATTGTTGCATTATTTATCTTCGTTGTAAAAGGCCGAACCATCAATCCATACAAATTTTATAGGATTGCAATGGTCCACAAGATTTCACTTTCCCACCACATGAATTACAAAATTATATAATTACTTGTTTTTTTTTTTTTTTTTTTTTTGTGGGTGTGTGAGTTATTAGACACAGTTATTATTTTTGTATGTATGTATACATGTATATTATAAAATCTAATCCAACATTTTACTGAGTCAAGGTAACTTTCTAATAAGATAAAATTGTAAATCTTGAACGATTTAATATTCAAATATAACAAAAACAACCAAGCCTTAATCCCAAAACTTTTAGCATTGACCATGGTAACTCAACAAATTAGTCATGGTCAGTCAGCCACGTGTTGTATACTTATCTAAAGTATATCCTCTATTACCTCCTTAATTGTCATGGCCCTTTTAACTACTTCTACTTATATTTTTTTAGGTCTTCCTCTACATTTTTTGATTTTCATTCCCTCAACTTGAATCAACTCACTCTTTCTCATTGGTTCATTAGTTGCTTTCCTCTCCACATGACTAACCATCTCAAGTGATTTTCCATCATCTTTTCATTAATAGTTCCCCCCCTCCCCCCCCCCCCCCCCCTATCTTTAAGTGAATGTCTCCATTTCAAATCCTTCTGTTCCTTGTATTTCTGCTTATCCGTTTTAACAATCTCACTTACACTACACTCATTTTATGAGCACATTGTTTTTTTAACAGCTCAATATTTAGTACCAAAGATTTAATGTTCAAATGAGATGTAAGATTTGTATTGCGAAATCTTTCAATAAGATATCACACCTAAGATTTAACCTATAATTAATATATATATATATATATATATATATATATAGCACACCTGGGATTTCAAACTGTGAGCTTTAGTTCAACTAGGACATAGATCTTTTCTTTCATCTTCTTCTTCGTGTTGTATACTGTAAACATTTGGTTTGTGAAAAACATATTGTTGAGAAAACTCACTTACTTGGGTTCTGACAGGTATGCAGAGATCCCAGATGGGGAAGATGCTATGAGAGTTACAGTGAAGACACTGAAATTGTTAGAAAGATGACTTCCATTGTCACAGGATTACAGGGCCAGCCACCTCATGAACACCCAAAAGGCTACCCTTTTGTGGCTGGGAGGTAGAGAAGAGTCCTTGTTATGATTACATTCGCAATTTTTTAATAAAAATTTTGTATCTTTAATCAAATTTACTAATCAGCAAATTTCCAAATTAGTCATTGATTTAAATATGTAACATAATGATCAGAAAACATGTGACAACTGAAGAACAATTTACTTTTCTTTCTTTTATGTTCAAACCAAGGAGTTTTGGCTCTTAAATTAAACTTGTTTGCAATTCATCTGGACACTTGGAAGAATATTCCTGCTTCATTTTTCTCCACAGTTGTATTGTATTTGCTATATATAAAATTATGTGGTCCTGTTTTCATATATTTTGATTGTTAAGTAGTTATACAGCTGATGTAACAGACTCCATTCTTCTACTCATAATGTGGACATACCTTGATGGTAGATTCCTCTGTTAACAGCCATCCTTTGGATTTTTTCTCATAATCTGACTTTTGATTCCAGGAACAATGTTATTGCTTGTGCAAAGCATTTTGTTGGAGATGGGGGCACGGATCGGGGAATAAATGAGGGGGATACCATATCATCATATGAGGACTTAGAAAGGATCCATGTGGCACCTTATCTTGACTGTATTTCTCAGGGAGTTTCCACTGTTATGGCATCCTATTCTAGCTGGAATGGCCGTAAACTCCATGCCGACCATTTTCTCTTGACAGAAGTTTTGAAAGACAAGCTAGGTTTTAAGGTAAAAATCCTGATAGTACTCATTTTGTGAGACAAATCAATTTGTTTTTCTTGCCATTATACAGTTTTATAATCAAGCATTTGGGTATTCTACTGGAAAAAGGATTGATTTATTTTTTGCTAGCTTTCAAGTCTCAAATTTTCTTCTTGTTGATCAATTACATGAAAAGAGAAACCTCTAATTTTGTTTTCACATTTTTTTTTTCCAAATTCAAAGTATTTGGGTCTTTGAGGACTGGGTTGCAGAAAAGGTGGGGGAGGGGTGAGGCTATTAGAGAAATTTCCCTCACAGGAATCAAATTCCTATATTTTTGTTGGGTTATGAGATTACAGTTTATATACAGCTTAATATATCTTGAGGCAGTATTCTGCTACAGGGTTTTGTAATTTCTGATTGGGAAGGACTTGACCGTCTTAGCGAACCTCGTGGCTCAAACTATCGCTTCTGCATTTCCACTGCCATTAATGCAGGAATAGACATGGTAGAGATTGAACTTCAATTATTGTGCCTAAGCTAAGGTTGCTTCCTTGATTTAAGTTGTCCTCTGCCTAACTGAGAAAATATGCAGGTGATGGTGCCTCTTAAATTTGATTTTGTGGAGGATTTGATATTTCTGGTTGAATCAGGCAAGATACCAATGGCCAGGATTGATGACGCTGTTGAACGGATACTTAGAGTGAAGTTTGTAGCTGGTCTTTTTGAATTTCCTTTCACGGATAGATCTTTACTAGATACCGTTGGTTGCAAGGTAACTTTTGCAGAATTTAGCACATGGTCTATTGATGCTTTTGCATGGTTTAAATGTTTTATCTTTAGAAAATGCAGAAGCATTCCCAAATTTCATCAAGCTGAATTAGTCATCTCTCCCATGAATTTGGCCTCCTTTTCTGTCCTTCTGTCTATGATAAACATACACTAAAGGAAGAAAAACAATCTGAAGCAGGAAGTAGTCTATTTCTTCTTCTTCTTCTTCTTCTTCTTCTTCCCCAAAGATAGAACAAACTCATTTTTTAGGTCCTTTTTCTCATATCCTAAATTGTCTACACTGACCCTGGTGAGAATGATGGGATGGCCTGAGCCAAAGGCTGAAAGTCTATCCTTGTAAATAAATCTTCATAGTTTTTGCCAAATTTGCAAAATCTAACTTCCTGTTTTGTTGCCAAATATTGCATTTATGCATGAATATTACCTGGAACCCCATAATTACACGAGAATTGTAACAAAAAAAGTGAAGTACTATTACGTGAGAAAGCATGGATCACTGGCAACTATGGACAGAAGGGAGAAAATAAGGCAAGAGGAAGAAGCATTATTTATTATTTTATTTTGGTAAGTTAAGGCTTCATTCAATTAAAAGATAAAGAAGTTCCATTAGTGGTTAACCTGTTAGCATACACACCAGCAGTGTCTAAACTAAAAAGGAAAGCTACATCAGGGGAGGAAGGAGCATTTCTAAAGGCCAAGAATCACTAAAATTAATGCATCTTGAGTCCTCAAAAGTATTTTAATACTGAGGATGAATGGATCCTGATAATAAATTAGAAATACTTGCATTATTACTATTTTTGTTGCTATGATTTACAATATATCGTATCATAGTACATGTTGGAAATAATTGAATGGTTTTAGTTAGCATCCAACTACAATATGCAAGCAACCCAACTAATGTTATTGTTTCAAAGCTCAGATAAAGTTTTAGCTTTGAAATGTTCTGCAGTTGCACAGAGATCTAGCACGTGAAGCAGTCCGTAAGTCCTTGGTTCTGTTAAAAAATGGAAAGGATTCTAAGAAACCTTTTCTACCTTTAGACAGAAATGCTAAAAGAATTTTTGTTACTGGAACACATGCTGATAATCTTGGATATCAGTGTGGAGGCTGGACAGCTACTTGGTATGGAGGCAGCGGCAGGATTACAATCGGTACAAATTACATTATACTAAGTTTTAAGCTATATATTGACTCTCACAATCAAAGTGACAAGATATTAGCTTTTTGAGGCACTTGTTTTTATTAAAACTCATTTTGCTATTTGCTAAGACTTTCAGTGTTATTCATTGTGCTATGTTTATTTACCTTTGTAAGGCTGGTTTTATATCTCTGGGTTCTGTTTATCACTGAAGCCATTAGGCATCTGGCTTAGTCCCAGCTCTCCTAATGTAGAGTGCTCTTTGTAACCAGGGAAACAAAACAATAAAAAAAAATCTTATCGTAACAAGGAAAAAGGATACAATAAAAATATCATAAATTTTGTCACAACTGGTCTGCATTGAAGTGTGCGGCAACCTATATGATTCAAGTTAATTTGAACAACTTGCATAAAATGCATTGAAGATTTTTGAAATATTCAAAACTTTGTTCCAAGAAGACATCTATGGGCACAAATTTTATAAATTTAGATATTTCTTTTTATGAGTACATAACTCTTGGATGCACATTGGGACTGAACCTCTGATGTCAATGGATTTTAGGCACAACCATCTTGGATGCAATCAAAGCAGCAGTGGGCAATGAAACAGAAATAGTTTACGAGGAATTTCCATCAGCAGACACCTTAGCACGTCAGGATTTCTCTTTTGCAATTGTAGCTGTTGGTGAAGAACCTTATGCAGAGACCATTGGTGATAATACAGAACTTGTAATCCCCTTTAATGGAGCTGACATAATAAGTTCGGTTGCTAACAGTATCCCCACATTGGTGATTCTGGTATCTGGAAGACCCTTAGTTTTAGAGCCATGGCTTTTGGAAAAGATGGATTGTCTGATTGCTGCTTGGTTGCCTGGAAGTGAAGGAGGGGGGATTACTGATGTGATCTTTGGGGATTATGACTTCAAGGGTCGACTACCAGTGACATGGTTTAAGCAGGTCGAACAATTGCCTTTGCATATTGGAATCAATTCGTATGACCCTTTATTCCCCCTAGGCTTTGGGTTGACAAGCACCAAGGAGAACTCTTCAGACTGAGTAGTTGTGTAACCAAGGCTGGTTAGAAAAATTGTGTTTCTCAAAACCACTTATGCAGAAACAGCTTATCCATGAATAGGTTTTCCCTTGGTATCAAAGTTGTCTGTACTTAGGGTATGAATTCACCCAATTCCTTTCTTATTATTCTACCACAGCCCCATTTCTACTAAGGCTTATTGTTATTTTTCTGTGCACACTGCATGGGGTCCATCTCTGCTTTTTTGTGGAAAATAAATTAAAGTTTGTTGAATAAGGGTAAGCAATTCGCGTTAGCTTATTATTTGATCTCATGTATTACAATCTCACATTCCCCACAAAACTTCAAGATTTTAACATCATGTTATAGTCTGATGCTCAGATGTATTTTGCTTGTAGGAGTATAAAATCCTTGAGTGGCTTTTTTTAACTAATGCTATAGAGAAATGATATATGCTGCTTCAAATAATCCCATCCCTATGTTCCTTTTAGGATATGTAATGTAAGCCCCCACTAGATTATTCATACATCTTCGTGGGAATAATCCCTTGTGGGCCATTGGAGCAATTTAGAGAATCATACTCACACTATAGTAGATGACAAAAACTAACCACTGAACAGTCTGAACTTTTCCTCAGTTTCTTTATCTTATCTAAAGAATTGGAGCTTCACCCAGATACATCTGTTCCAAGTTTGATTCACAAAAAGCCGTTTAAGAATCAGAATCTTGTTCAACAAATAGAGAAAACCAGATGACGGAAAGTGTGAAACTGTGATACTATGTATGTGGTTACAACTTACAACTTGTTAGGGTGTTGATCAAAGAAAGAATAAAGTAGACTATATGCTTTCCTTTGCAACTTGCTGAAATGCTTCTCCTTTTTTATGAAAAGGTAGGTAGTTTGTCATCTACTTTAGAAAAAACTAATTGGAAACGGCCATATTGCTCTTGTTGCCCTCAATTCCTTGCTTAATGGATGGGACTGAATATACCATATGCAAGTCATATGGGTGGTTACTAGGCTTTTTATGATAGTTAGTGCTACATAGTGCTACAGGAAAAATAAATAAAATACTAGTAACAAAGCGAGGGAGGAAAAAAAATATAATAACAACAGCAACGACAATAGGAGAGAAAGGGAATTTGCCATTTTGTTATTAATACCAACTCATCCTAGTCACTACCCACTTGAGAATTACTTATTTTTAGTAGTTTATTTGCATAATATAAGGAAAAAAAAAAGAGCTAAAAGTTAGATTATTTAAAATAAAGCTGAAACTAAAAAAGCGTGAAACTCACAAATAGTACATAAAATAAGCAAAAAACTAAAGTATAATCTCTTCACAAACTCACGTTAGTAAATCCATCAAATTCATTGAGCAACTAAATTATAATCTCTCCCCAAACTCACATTAGTGAATCCATCAAATTCATTGAGCAATCAATTATTCTTGTTAGAATAATGATTATGTGATTAAATTCATAATTTTCTAATAACTTAAACTTTCAAAATAATTGGTAATTTATTATACTATTATAGTATGAGGTCATGCATGATGGTGAGTGTTAGAATAATTATTAAATGATTAAATTCACCACTTAACTTAAACTTTTGGAAGAATTGGTGATTTATCAAATTTTAATAAATAATAAAATTCTAGAATTTGAAGAAGAGGGAGGATTAGAATTACCAAGAGAAAGAAATGATGGAATATTTCCTACATTTCTCATTGCAATATTCATCATATGCATTGAATATATGCATCTTTCCTCTTATAGATTGTGGACCTTGAAACTGTGTGGATCCACTCACTATGAATGAAATGATGCATATATGTGATTCATGAGATATCTTCTCATCCCTTTCTGTTAAGTTCATATGCATGTGTACGCGGAAGAAGTAATACTATTTTCATCTTTAAAAAGAATTAAAATTACATAATTAGCGACTATTTTTAATGGATACTATTAACAAATGCTCTAAGAGCATAGATTAAAAATAAATAAATACTTAATTATGAATTGCAAAACACATTTCTCGAAAAATAAAATACACTTGTTGATGAATCATTGGCTTACACGCACGTATGCATTGCAAAAATACATTATCAAATGAGGCATTAAATTTTTCTCAACTACTTGGGTCGAGACTTTCGTTAACAAAAGCCTTCATTTAAATTTGCACATCTGTTAACAAAAAGCCTTCATTTAAATCTGGAATAATTAAGTGGAGCTGTAGATCATCAATCATTATGCTACCATGTCTGTATTGGGCGAAAAACCGTAAGTTCAATGCCGCAATCAATTAGTAGCAAGATTCTTGGAGAGAGAGAGAGAGAGAGAGATCTAAGTTGATCGCTGAACTAGAGTCTACAGTGTATGTGCAACTTCACTGAATTGTTATGTTGGATAATAATTGCTACTTTGTCTTATTAGAAGATCATCATTAGCTCAACATAGCACTTAATTAAGAAGAAGATTCTTGTTCCAAGGAAAAAAGAAAGAGAAAAGAGATACGAGGGTCAATGAAATTTCTCCACCAAAAAGAGAATCTCAAAGCCCCATTTAGAGACATGAAAGTGTAAACTACACTGATTAATAAAAGGAAAAGAACTCTTTCTGCCTAATGAAAAGCTAAGCAGTTTGTCTCCATGAACGGGATCACAATTTGTCTCTAAATGTAGAGAACAGTGTAACCATTAATTTTTAGTTTAGTTTAGTTTAGTTGGTTAGTGCCGTACACTTTGAATCACTAAACCCATGCAATATGCTTTCTTGGACTGACTCACAAATGGTCTCGTGCTTGTGCTACAGTCTTTACCACCAATCCATGACCAAATCCAGGAGAGAGAGAGAGAGAGAGAGAGAGAGAGAAATCATAAGTTACTGGGTAATCCAACATGAATCTTACTTTGTACAATATATTATTATAATTTAATCATTAATAAAATACTGTTGTGAGGAATCTTCTTCTCCATAACACGATCTCTTGCAAAAGATCTCACATGTAAAAATAGATACTGATTACCAAAGGAAAAAAAAAAAAAAGGCTTTAAGCCTATGATGGTTCAAGTTAGTGCATGTAGTGTCAGCATCGACTATGCTCAGGAGTTCAAGGGCCAGTCAAATAGGCCATTTTAGGTCTTGGAAAAATTAGATTAGTGAAATAGTCAGTTAAAAAGAAAGGTAGGCAATCAGATACTAAGCAAAACCAAACTGAGTGCTTAACTGACTCGGCCAATTTTAAATGAGCATCTAATCTATTGGTTTAGTTTTGTGACTATTGTCCCAATAATAAGTGTATAGTGCACAAATTAATATTAGACTGTTCATAGACAAAACACTATACCATTAGGCAAAGCCACCTAGGATTCCAAAAATGTTTTGATTTGATTCACATAAGGAACTTTTGCTCTTGAATTCAGCCATGCCTGCAAGTATTTGAGGTTTTGAGTCATTTGACAAATTTCACTTAATTTTCTTAAGCATGATATTAACTGGTCATGTGAAATACGCATAGAATTTAATAACCCTTCTTTTGCAAGTTGAAATATGTAGACAGGTCTATCCTAAAACATTCTGGAAAAGGACCTCTCCAAATGAAATAGATACAATGCCTTCAACTTATGATTGAAGAAACTTATCTCACTAATGCCTTCATCTCTCCATGCAAACTTGGACTTTCATAGGTTTGCTTATTAATGCATAATCACTCTGCATTCTAATCTCATCTTAGACAGATCCATTCTTGAGGTATCAAATGATGGACTGTCAACTGTGTGATTGACCTTTTTGCTTCAAAACTATTACCTATGTCTTTGCAGGAACTAGCATTATTAGGTCCTCCTGAGTACAAAAAAATGTGACCTATCCAAAAACTTCAGAACTCCCATTTATCAGTCCCATGTTTGAGACTCTTTTCCACTCAATTTCACAGTTCAGAATTTGAAGTTTCATGAGGAAAAGACAATTTTTGTCCACTTCAAGTTGATATACTATGGACTAACCCATGTTCTGAATAACATATTCACATAAAACCATGAAAAAAGCACAAACACAGCTATACTAGCAAACAGAATAGAGAGATGGCGGTTCAAGCCATTGAGAATCAAAACAACTGCTATCTCATCCATGGGAGTAGCGCTGTGCAGAATGCATTTGGAAAACCATATTTTGAGGTCCAATATTGTAAGATTCATGAGCAACACCTCTGTGCAGATTTTGACCCTCCAATTTTATCCCATAAGAGTTATAAGGAGAGGTCATGAACACATTCCCATATGTTTGGTTGAAAGCCATGGTTGCTCCACCCCCACCATTTGGCTGATTCCATTGAAAAGGTGTTCTGCCTGTGGCTGCGGAATTTGACTGCTGCTGGTTGTGATGGTGGTGAAGCACTGTAGAGTGTTCCGGGGACGGGGGTCTTTTATTGTCTGGTGAAGGACTTTTCATGTCAATGAGATTAACAGTAGTAATATCATGGATGCTTGCTCTCCGCTTATCTTTCCCTCCAGAAAGCTGCCTGATGAAGTACTTCTGAGCATGGCTAGCCACCTGAGTCGGTGTCCTAGTCACAACAAAATTGCGCGAGATATTTCTCCAGTCCCCTTTGCCATACTTTTTCAGTCCCATCAGAAACAATCTGCAGGAGATGATTAAAATTTCATGTCAAAAAAACATGGGAAAGACGAAGAGTAACACGAATAACTACCTGGAAAAGCTCCCCCCTAAAACAGTGACGAAATTTAATGAACTACAAAGGAATGAAAATATTCTAACCACAATCTCAACAGTGTTTTTGGCCACTGGGTCACATGTACATGCATAAAATACCATAAACTTCATAAATTATATATCCCCCTAAAGACAATTCCAAGAATTTGTGCTTTGTTATAATATCATATCATATCCTAAAAAGTAGATTTTTATTGATCTCAAACCAAACCAAATTAAACCAATCCAATCCTAGTTCAGGTTCTGAACTATGTATTAAAGTTTTGTGCCGTATCAGATATCACATTTAAAACTCTAGCATTACGTAAAAAACAAGCAGAAGCAAGAAAATGAAACAAGAATGCAGAACTTAATAATAAAGACTTACTTATGCTCCTCCTCTGTCCATGGAACCCCTTTCTTTCTCTCCTGCTCAGCTGGGCGGACCGAGGAAGATCTCTTTCCGGCGACGCTATAGGATTGTCTAAACCCATCATAGGGATGGGCATGGCTATTCCAATCCAATGTGAATTGTGAAGTAGAGGTAGTGTAACCAGGAATTGGTATAAGCCCTGCCTCTATATTATTAACATCAACTTCCAAGTCTCTGTATTGCTTCATCACATCCCCAACAGTCTTTCCGGGGATCATGGCCGCCACTTTGTGCCATCGATCCGGGGATTCCTTGTCGTACAAGGCCAGCGCGTTTTCAAACATCTTGTTCTCCGCCGGAGTCCATTTCGAGCTCTTGCTCTCGTGGTTCAGACCCCAATTAGGGGACAGAATTTCAGTTTCCCACTTCATCACGTCCCAGTTTACCATGCACCAACTAATTCCGAAACCAATCACCTCTCCCAGACTCCGCACAAGTAGGAGCTTTGTGTACTGGTTAAAACTTTATATACGTTTTTTTTTTTTTTTTTTTTTTTTGCAAATTGCAAATTTGAGGTTTTTGAATATTGGTGAAAGCAGAGGAAAAGGCAGAGAGAGACAGAGGAAAATGAAAATGCAGAGTGGTGGACTGGAGGTTGAGGTTTCAGGGAAATTATAATATCAATGTTAAATCATGAAGCATTTTGAAAGGAATCAGAATACCTTTTTCTTTTTTGTGCATAGCAATAGCATAGGCATAACATGAGCAAGAGGAATCTAAAAAAAAGGCCCACCTTTTCAAAGAACCAAAAACAAAACAAAATGTCACCAAATTAATTCAAAATTGAAATTCGATTTAGCTGCTCCATTATTATACAACCCTAGAAGTACCACAAACTGACAAGTACTGACAACTGAGATCTGAACCCAATGGCCTTCCAAGGAAAACAAGCAGAAACAGAACAAAACAGAAAGGACCCAGATACTATTTCAAGAAAAATGGAGCAGAAAATTGATCAGAATTCAAAAGCTGAGAACTTTCAAGTTAGAGTTAACTAACACTTGTATCTTTAAATAGCTGAACACCCTTGAGAAAAAGGAAGCTGAGGACTCAGGAAAGGAATCAAACAAGCTAGAAATGAATACCCAATTGGCTGTTGAAGTTGAACTCTCAAGGAAATTAGAGTTCAAAAAAAAAAAAGGCTGGTCAAGATCTCTTCTTTCTTTCTTTTCCCTGTGGCCTGAGCTACAAAGAAAAGAGAAGAAAGAAAAGAAGTAAATGAAACTAGAGAAAAAAAATTTGAGAAACTGAAAAGCAAGTTTAGTAAAGCTTCATGGATTGAATCTAAATTTTGCTTAAAATCTTTGGAGAGAGAGAGAGAAGATGGGTTTGAAGGTGGTGGGCTATGATTGGTGGGGATGGTGTTTGTGGATAGTGCAACTTATGGAAAGCTTTCCCTTATTACAATACACCCTCCCTCTGTTGAAGACTGCTCTCTCTCTCTCTCTCTCTCTCTCTATTTGTTTCAAAAATTAATTTAAATTAAATAAATACTTAGTGAAGGCCATTTTTTTTTTCCCTTTTTTTTTTCTCTTTTATTTTATTTTAAATTTCATGTGTGAATAAAACAAGGACTGGCAGCTCATGATGAATGATGGAAGCTCACCTGTGCTGCACTCTAGTCATTATTGCACTTACCGTGGGATGACATGACTTTAGGAAAATACTCTTTGACTATATTTGATCTGATAATTATTGTGTTTTTTTGCTGTTGCTGTCTGATTCAAGATGTAGCCTTGCCGTCAAAACAACGGTCCAGATCAATGGTAAATTAGCAAAGAGAGATGCGAAGGGCAATCGGTGCTCAAATGGATAAAGAGAATAAAATGAGTCTTGCTCTTACCTATTACGTAGAAAAAGTCAAAAAAAGTAAATAGAAGTTGGAATAAATTATTGAAAGTGGCTTGACGGTTTAAAAGAGGAAAAAAATATTAGAAAATTTTTGAGTAAGATGTGTTTTTTTCTCCCATATTTATAATGGATCATATCACAAATGTTAGAAAATAAAACTCCTTATTACTATACTTTGAAAATATTTAATAACTACTCTTAAAAAATTGTTGAATTGTGGAAATTTTACTTTAACAATTGTCAAATTATTAAAAAAAAAAAAAAGTTGTCGGTAAAAATCTCTAAAAAGGTATTCTCATTCGGTGCTTTAAAATGTGGTTGTAACTATTTTTCATTTATTGTAATACCAATTGCTTAACTTACACCAATTGCTTAACTTATGCACGATGCTTTAACACGGTAGAGATTTTTGAATTTTGCTACGGTAACATCTAAAAATAGATGTCTATTGTAGCAACATCTATATCGCAAATACTATTTTTTTATTCTACCTAATTATTTTAATCTCATAAAAAGAATAAAGTATAGAATGTAAAGCGCATAATTATAACGGCAATAGTAAAAAAATCAAAATATAAGATATATGATGTATCATTAAAATAAAAAAGTTAATGAATATCTTAATAGTACTAGTTTAAGAAACTAAAAAAAATAATAATTTTTTAACAATTTTATATTTTTTATAAAAATAATATTAAAAAATTAATAAAATAATATATTAATAAATATACTAAAAACACCTGTTAATATAACTGTTATTAAAATGATAAAGTAAAATAAATAAAATAATTTTTTGAAGATACATTTTTTTTTTTTTTTCGTTTGGGAGTGTGAATGCTTTGAATAAGTGTACCCCTAGCATAATAGCATTTGCAAATTGATGCTGTGGCCCCCCACACTGTTACAAGTTACTGGCATTCTCATTGGACAGCCTCCCCCACATAATGGTATATAGGTTATAATCTCAAGGCAGAGAACCTGGGTCCTTCACAAGGGGACTGATTCTCACACACGTGGCACTATTGGATTGGTTCAAACAAGCTGCACTGTTCAGTCAAAGGCAGAAGCTGACTGCTTGGGTAACCCTCCAATTAGCTGGATCTACATCAGTAGGTAAAAGAACCCTAATCATGGGACTAACCACACATAATTGTAACTCTTTAGCCATAGCCAGCCAACCACCGCCTCTCACATCTCCTCACAACTTTTTTTTTTTTTTTTGCGTTGTTGGTTAGTGGGATTGAGTAGGAGAATTATTATACACTCCACGCGCTTTGATTAGCGCGTGTGGAAAAGGCACTAATCAGAGACCGACAATAGGGTAGGACCCACGAAAACACCAGTTAAAAAGGTTCACATGTCAAACTCGTAAACGGAGCGTGGGGCACGCGCCGACCAAGTTGGTTGAGCTCCACCGTCACTCTCTCTCTTTTAACCAATACAACTAAGCGGTCCCCTTCTTGATGTGACCAACTGCTCCACTGCTGTTGTCTTTGTCCTCTCTTTTCTCTCTGTTGGAAATCTATACGTCTAGGCTTCCAACTCCCCAAAACCGCCTTCCTCAGTCATTGTTATGGTAACACCTTTGAAATTTTTGTTGGAATATTACTTTCTAGTACTTTTCTTTTTCTTTCTTCATATTTTAAAAATATTTTTTTTTTATTTAGCAATAAAACAAATCAAAGATATGAAGATAGATTAAAGTTTTCAGAATTTAAATTCATGACCGAAATTCAAATTAACAGTGTTAAAATTTTTGAAAAAATTTAAATTTAAAATCCATATAATTATGATACACATTTTATAATTACATAATAAAAAAGTGAAAGATACAATTTTTTTTACAAACTGCTAATGTGGTAAGTGATTATTGGTAAATAAAAATGTGATGTTCTAATTTAAGAGTAATGCTATAAACACAAACTATTTTATAACATTTTTACAAAATGCTAGGGTGGCTTTAGCATTTTCCAAATAATTATGAGTAAGAGAAGTAGGGATGGCAATGGTGCAGGGCGAGGCCGAAGGATGGGATCTTCGCCCTCACCCCGCATGGATTTTTCTTGCCTCATCCCCGCCCTACCCTGTATGATGAGGAAAATTTCTTACCTCATCCCCACCCCTTAAGGCTCTGCGAAGCCTCGCCCCACCCCACCCCACCCTACCCCACCCCGTAAAACTTTATTTCTTGTTAATTTTCCTTACAACTATTACCATTTTTTCACACTTCTTAGGGTGGCTTTAGCATTTTCCAAATAATTATGAGTAAGAGAAGTAGGGATGGCAATGGTGCAGGGCGAGGCCGAAGGATAGGGTCTTCGCCCTCACCCCGCATGGATTTTTCTTGCCCCATCCCCGCCCTGCCCTGTATGATGAGGAAAATTTCTTACCTCATCCCCACCCCTTAAGGCTCTGCGAAGCCCCGTCCCACCCCACCCCGTAAAACTTTATTTCTTGTTAATTTTCCTTACAACTATTACCATTTTTTCACACTTCTTAGTAATGAACAAATTATATTTCTCTAAACAAAGATAATATAAAATAATGGGAAAGAAAAAAAATTAAAACAAATCTCCTTGGCAACATCGTTAAACAATTAAAGTAGAAATCATAGCACCGGCAGCACATACATAAATGGGTATTCATTGGCCTAAAAAACACTAAAACAAATCTCCTTTATAATTTTCTTTTCCTCTTTGATAGGTCTAATTTTTTTCAAAACATCCATTCAATGGAAGATAAGAATAAAGCCGCATTCAAGATGCGTCTCTTTTACCCAGTAAATGTTATAAATTACTAAGTAGTGTGCATTATTTAATTCCTCCCATTTTGTGACTATTTCATAGAGAAAGGGACAAAGTCTCAAACTTGTACCTCATAACAACCAAATGCCCACACACACATAATGACACAGACACAAATATTCAGTCCTAGACCCGTACCTCATTAAAAAAAATTTATATTATGTTCATGATGAAATCTAAGTTGAGAAAGACGTATGAATCATGAATGAAATCAATAATTCAATACTATATAAATTTTTTTTTTCAAATAAAGACAAAAGAAAACAGTAAAATTGATACTTTATTTCCAACTTTGTTAGAGAGAAAAAAAAGAGGTAGAAAACCACATTAGATAGAATAAAATAAGCTAATGATATTTTTGTTTAAATAGTTGGGTTTTAGGGTATGAAAAAATTACAATTTAACCCTTATTAATGTGGGGCAGGCCAGGGTGGGGATGGAGCAAAGCGAGGCGAGGCGGGGCAAGGTGGGTCTAAAAAGTGTAAACCCATCCCCGCCCTGCCCCGTGGTGCGGGTCTAAAATCTCACCCAATCTCCACCCCACCACCTTTGCAAAGCGAGAAAAACCCACACGTGGCGAAGCGGGGAGTGGCAGGTCAAGTGGGACAGGGCAAAATTGCCATCCCTAAAGAGAAGTGGTATAAGCAAAAACTATTTTACAACATTTTTACAAACTGTTGATGTACCATCTTCTTATTAGTTTTTTATTTAGACCCACTATTAATAACACTTTTTCATTTACCAATAATCACTCACCACATTAGCAGTTTGTAAATTTTTTTGTAAAAAAAGTTTGTATCTCTAGTATTATTCAACAATTATTGGTAAATAAAAATGTGATGTTAATGATAGGTCTAGATTAGAACTAGTAAAAATTTGCCACATCAATAATTTGTAAAAATGTTATAAAATAATTTGTGATCGTAGCATTACTCATAATTTAATGCAAGACTCTTGATGAATATTGTACTCAGCCTTAATTACATAGCCTACATTATATTGTAAGCAAATTAGTTATTAAATAAAGAATATTTTTTTATACAAGATAGAATATTCATTTTAGCATAATTTAAGTGTATATGTGTGTGAAGCTCCCTCTTGGAGACCTGAACCTTAGCCCTTGCCCCCCACCCCACACCCCACACCTTACAAACATTTATACTTGTGGAGTGACCACCGCATCAAGGGTGCGCGATGGTTAAATAAAGAATCTTTTTTTTTTTTTTTTTTTGAGAACGAAATAAAGAATCTTACTTAAAGATTAATGTAGCATATTTTCCAAATTGTTTGATTACTCCTTAAATGATACCTTCTTTTTGAAAACTTCGTTTACACTTATGTTCAAATAATAAATAATTTACCCTCTTTTGTTTTTAATGATATTAAAAAAAAAAAAAAAAAAAAAAAAGCTCTTAGAATATTCGCATCAAACAATGCAAATTTTTTTTATCAAATTGAAGCTAAGGCTGTGTTTGTTTCGCCTAAAAACACTTTTCAGAAAACATTTTACACTCTTGTATGTATTTGGAAGCTATGGAAAATACGGTCAACGGAAAATCATTTACGCTTTGATAGGAAAATAAGCCACTTTGAGCATAAAATCATTTAAGCTTTGATTTTACCTTCAATGCATTTCTGGAAAAGTGAAGGGAGACAATCTGTTCAAGCACACACCCGAAGATAGAGAGAGAGCTAGAAGGGAAAGTGAAGAAGACAACCCTCAGACCCACCCACCGATCTCGTCGCCGTTGCCTCCTTCAGACCCATCCACCTATCTCGCCGCCATCAGACCCATGTCACCAATCTTGCCTCCACCGCCTCTAGATCGAACCCACCGTGACCCTCGTCGACGAGTGACCCACTGTGACCCAGTCGCCTTCGCCCCCGTCCGCGCGATCTTACCTTCGAACCCAGTCGCCTTTCCCTTTTCCTTCTTCTCTCAATTTGACCAGATTTGATAAATTTTATTTTTGGGCTTTGATTCTTTTGTGTTTCTGTGCTAAGAAATGATATTATATAATTGTTTGGAAGCTGAGAAAATGTGAGCAACAAGTAAAAAATGTGTTTTCTATGGCATTTTCAAGAACACAACCAAATACTAAAAAATATTTTTCAAAGTATTTTTTAAAATGCTACCAAACACCTGAAAATATTTTCTTTTCCGAAAAGTATTTTCCCCTGCAAATATTTTACACTTCGAAAACATTTTACATTGAACCAAACGCACCCTAAATGAACAACCTCATGCCATAGCACCTCACACCACCACCACCAACCTCCACGAACCCACATTTTGCCGCACAAAACCTTGTCAAGCCAAATCAGTCCATCTTGTTATCCTCCTCCAACAACCACTGCCACCCTACATCGTTATTTTAAGTTTTAACCATGCCATACCTCAAGCCCCATCCTTTTCTATTCTTTGATGTGGAATTTGTGGCGGACTAATCTACCTTCTCGCCTTACAACTCGGCCCAACAATCACCATAATTAAGCCTATACTTCAACAACAAACTAACTCTCCTCAAATAGATCGACATCAACACCAAAAAACCTAGTTCAGCTAAGCCTAAATCTCCACACTACCTAAGACCCAACCTCTCATGCCACATTGCCACCTCAATCATCGTCCAATCAACTCAATCCATTGTCCGATAGCAACAAAACCTAAAGAAGTCACCGTCTACCATTCAAAATAACCTTTTAAGAGAGAGAGAGAGAGAGAGAGAGAGAGAGAGAGAGAGGTTGGAAGTTTTTTTCTTTTTTAAAGAGAGCAAAAAATGAGGAAAATGGGAAAAAGGGTGGGTGAAGATTTTCCTAGGGATCCACCAAAAACCATTCTCACAAATTGGAAGAAAAAGATGAGCAAAAAAGTATAACTTTAACTTTATGCAAGTCGTTGTTTGTTTTTTCACTTTTCCATCATCGTTTAGAAACATATATAAGAAAAAACTAAAATTTTCTATCATTTTTCTATTTCATTCATCCAATCTAACAGACTCTAAGATCAATCTCTTAACATGTGTTTAGGCTAGTGTACTAGATATAATATTCCTAAGAGGGTTGAGTGGAAAAATCAATGAAAGAGTGGGGGCGAAATTTTAAAAAGAGGTTCACTATTCACACTTCACACCATAGTTTAGAAACCCGGACCGGACCGGGCGGTCCGACCGGGAAAACCGGGAACCGGTGGTAATTCCGGTTTTTTAACACCCCAGAACCGGGTATGAGTGTTTTGTGAGAGAACCGGACGAACCGGGGTTGGACCGGGAAAACCGGCCGAACCGTAGACCGGTCCAACCCCGGTTCAAACAGTACAGCTAAATCAGAAAAATTGAGGAAATGCGGATGCCAGGATTTGAACCCTGGCCGGTCAGAAATTTGCCTAAAACTTAACCACTCAGCCAAGCTAGTAGCTGGTGCTCAATGATAACAAAAAAAAAATACTTGAAGTAAACTTAATGCAATTTTTTTTTTTTTTTTTTTTTTATAAAAACAACTTAACACAATTCTATTCTACTTAATTAAATTATCCATCTCTTATAAGGAATATCAAAAAATTATAATTAAAATCCTTTAAAAATATTCAACTTTACTTCAAAAATTAATCATAAATTTTAATGTTTTCATGGTTATTATTTTATTTTATTAACTTTCTTATTTAATTATTAAATACATACTTGAAAATCATTAAATTTCCCTCACATATATAGATATGTTAGTCAATTTTGCTAGTTTTATAAATTTAATATTTATATTTAGGCTTTATTTAATTATTAAATTAATTATGACATCATCACGGTTCGACCCCGGTTCGACCTCGGTTGAACCTCAAAAACCTTGAACCTCTCCCTTTTACGGTTCAATTAACGGTCCGGGTTTGAAAACCTTGCTTCACACACCAAAATGGAGTTTTAACTTTTTATATTACTAAAATTGGCTGAAGTCGATCAATGTTGGTGACCTAAAAGGTATTAATAGATCTTCATTCGCATGAAAAAGAACTGTTGCAATAATTGTTCTAGTTGTCCACCAAAATTGGAATCCGTTCGAATGTAAGAGGCAATGCACCGAGTTATCATTTTAAACTCATATTAGAATTTCATTTCATTTCATCTCTTATATATGGTTTTTTTTTTTTTTTCCTATGACACACGGAAACTTTATTTGAAGTGTCGTGCTAATGTCATATTTGTATCATACTCGTATCGTAACGGTGTTTTATTTATCATATCATATTATAATTTTTCAAAAATTACTTATGTCGTCGTACTGCACTTGTACCCGCAATGGCAAAGCTAGAAAATATTCTCAATGGAGACCAAGCTAAATATATATTATATTTCGGTGGCTTTAACTTTCTCAATATAAATGTGTATGACTTTATTTTTGGAAAAAGTAATGCTACAAACACAAACTATTTAACAACATTTTTACAAACTGCTGATGTGGCTTGGCATTTACCAAATAATTATTGGTAAATAAAAATGTGATATTAATGATGGCCCAGATTAGAACTAGTTAGAATTTGCCACATCAATAGTGTGTAAAAATGTTGTAAAATAGTTTGTGCCGTAGCATTACTCTTTTGAAAAGAGTAATGCTACAGGCACAATTAAATCCTTTGCTAAAGAGATTTACTTATATATTTTTATAAGTGCAATGTTAATCAATGCCTTCAAGGTATTAGGTTAGGAACAATTTTTAAAAATATTTTATGAAAAAATGATAAAACAATTAATTTTTCTAACATATTTTTATAATTCTCATAAAAGTGGTGTTAAAAATTTTCTAATATAGTTTATTAAAATTTACTGTAAGAGCATCTGTTAACAACTTAACATTACTATTTTAATGCTCCTTAAAATAAATAAAGGGGGCATTACCTAAAATTTATTTAAATATTTTAAAAGTTTAACATTAAAATAGAGGAGGAAAGGAATTTTTAGAAAATCCAAAGGGGTCTTGGCCCCTCCGACCCCCTCTCTACCATCTGTTATGCGTACCGTTTCCATGTCCAAATCCATATTTATGTCTATGTCCATGTCTATGTCCGTGTTTGTGTCCGTGTTGTGACTGTACGTGCTGTTGTGTTCTTTCTTTTACTTTGAGAAAGTGGAAATCAATGTCAGAAAGTACAGGAAATTGCAAATATCTGACATTGGGCTAGGAATTGTTACAGGCCCAAAAGCAAAGATGCTTTGCGTCACATGTAACATGTTCTCTTGTTGACTAGCTAGGCACCTAGCTAGGCCACCATCATCTTTAACTGGTCACCTCACCTCGAATCTCTCACACTCCATTCAATGGGGACAAAGTGTCCATTAATAAGCTGAGCTTTCCAAAATGTCACAATTGCCCTTCTTGTCCTCCATCAATGTTCCCATTGTGCTGGTGTCATTATCGGAGCAGAATCCAAAACAGTGATGGGTAAGGTAAATTATTATTATTATTATTATTATTATTATTATTTTATGGTCTTCTTATCAAAATATCGGTTTTGGGGCTCAACATTATTTATATGTTTTTTAATATGTATTTTGATTAAGATAACTGCAAAATCCTTCCTTTCTTGGTGGACCAGGTTCATAATATTCATTTTTTTTTTTTTTTAAAAACCCAACTGAGTGTTTACAGTTGAGTTTACCCATAGCAGTCAAATGAGTATGAACGAAAACATTCTTAAAAACTGCCTTTTAGCTTAAATTATTTGTACAAAGTCTTAAAATAAATAATAAATAAAATAGAAAGACGTGCATTTTGGATGAGTTGAACTTTTACATATGTGTTTGGTTGTAGTTATAAAAAGGAAAAAAAAAAAAGAAGAAGAAGAAATTCCTTTTGATGTGTTTAGATATAGGAAAGAAAGAAAAGAAGAAAATATGAGAGTTTTACTGTACAAGTTGAATTTTGATGGAGCCATGTTTGATGGTGGCGATAGCTCGGGTTATGGAGCGGTTATCCGTAATGACAAAGGGGAAGTGATGGTGGCTGTTTCGGCAAAGGGAGGGGATGTTAGTGACAGTGAAGAGGTGGAGGCGTTAGCGTGTCGCAAGGCTCTTGAGGTTGCAGTTGATACTAGCTTTATGGACCTGATCATTGAGGGTGATAATACTGCTGTGATGAAGATTGTCACCCAGTTTCAACAAGAGTCCTACTCTCAAATTGGCCTGGTTTCAACTTAGTGAGGGTGAGTTGTGTGAGACGCAGTGCTAATAATGTGGCCCATGTATTGGCCAAACATGCTAGACTAGTAGAGAATGAGATTGTATGGATGGAGGAAGACCCCCCTCTAGCTGTTGACGCTTTGTACCTAGATGCTATTTTGAGTTGATTAATGATATTGAGTCCACATTCAAAAAAAAAAAAAAATGCATACTTTTACTTTTGCACCCTTATTAATCATATGAAAATTCATATATTAGACCATTTTTAATTTCTTAAAAATGTTAAGGACAAATTAGTCGTTTTATAGTGTAAAGTGGTGGATCCCAAGCAATTAATGCTCTCCCTTCCTAAATTAGGCTGATACCAAAACAGTAAACCCTGCGAAAATATCATAGTTCATCACTCCACCTCATTCACTTTTCTCTTCCATTGTACAACCAAACAGAGGAATTAATGATATCACTTCCTTCCTTTTTCTTTTTTTTTTATTCCCTTTCTCTTAGGGCGGTAAATGAACTAAGTCGATCATGAACAATTTAGGCTTGGCTCGATAAAAAACTTGTTCACGAACTTAGTTTTAGACTCGTTTAATAAACAAGCCAAGCCCAAGCAAAAAAAATTTGTTCACGAACAAGCTCATAAGCTATTAGGCTTGATACAAAATAATTTAAGTATAGACTCATTTATAAGTTTATATGTATTAGCTAAATATACTCATTACACATATGTTAATAATGACATGGCCAACATGATACCGCTACCTATATTACCTTAATTTTTTCCGTCCTTTTAAACTAATCAAAAACCACTTTAGACTATAGTTACATTTAAAAATAAATAATTAATTAAGTAGGCCACATATAATACTTCCCTATCAATTATCTAAAGTAAAGTTATGAAAAAGTTATTATTTTTTTCATTCATAATAGTTACAAACAAGTATTTTTCTAGTCCTTCATCATCTAACATGAATGTAAAAATTGTATTTTGAACAATTGCTGAAGCTGTAGAAAATGAATAATGAATGAATGAATTTAATTATGTAAATTATTAATTTAAATAATAGCTAATTATAAGTAAGACTAGATGCAGGATAAAATGAGTATACTATTTTGTTCTTCTTTTTTCTTAATTTTAGAGATTTAAGCATTTAATAATGTAATTTTTTTAGATCTCAAGCTGAAAAACTTGACCTGTGCTAGAGTTTGAGCTTGAGCTTGATATTAAGCTTGAGTTTGACTTGACTAATTAATTAAGCCAAGCCAAGCTCATGATTTTTAGCTTTCTCACGAGTTCAAGTTCAAACACTATTTTTAGGCTTGTCACAAGCTCAAGCCAAGCTCAAGCTTTTGATTTTTCCTGACGAGCCAAGCTTGAATATGCACTATTCAACAAAACTCAGTTCGTTTACAGCCCTACGGCTTCTCCCATTTCCAAACATAGTGTAAAAAAAAAAGGATAAGTTGAACTTTACTATTCCCTAGAGAGAGGAAGGAGTGTTAATTCCACAAAGGTGAAGAGCAGTGAGATTCAATTTGGTTTGAAGGTTAGAAAAGGTTATACCTTTACACCAAATGTGTTTGGTACGAGAGATTAAATAGTGTAAGGATAGAAATTAATTTAATGTTATTTTTTTAAAAAAAATAATTAATTACTATTATGTATTTATTGTAATTTGAAACAATGTGGTAATGTGGCAATATTATGGGTGTGCATTCAATTCACTTATCTGACAAAATCAACCTTACTCAATCCAACTTGACGTCTTGGGTTAGAATTTTATTTTGAGTCTCGAATCGGGTTGGATTCAGGTTGATAGGTATTGAACTCAACCTGATCCACTAAATATATAAGTTTATTTTATTATCCATAATTTATTTATTTTTAGTTCTCTATATTTTGGTATTTTAAAATTTTAGTTTTGATGAGTTTAGAACTTTACAATATAATCTCCTCTTCCCTTTTACTTCAACCTTTTTTCATCTCTCTTTTCAATTTTCACACCCCCCCCCCCCCCCCCCCAACAAATAGAGCATAGGACTTAGGATTACATTGTCACTATGTATTAGCCAATTTAGATCTTAGCAAATAACATTGTGCTTAATTATTCAAAGATCATTGGTTGTTTTGAAGTTTGGTGGTGAGATCGTTAATTTGGAGTGTTTGGCTTCTCCAAATAATTAAGAGTTACTACTGCAAGGAGTTATGCTTGGAATACTATTATATCTAAGAAGGCCTCAGGTTAATTGGTGAAGAATGTTGGTCTGGTTTTCAAGAATATTCTCAAGCATGCCTTCAGCAACTGGTTAAATTTTTTTTTTTTTTTAAATACTCACAATAAAGAGGTTGACCATTATAGATATGCTTGCTAATTGGTGTTATATAAGGGTTACTTAAGTCCTTTCAACGAAAGCATAAGGGACCTTTCGATGCTCCTAAAAAATTGTGCGGATGAGAATTCTTAGGAAATGCTGTCAGCTCTTACCTCAAGCATGTAGATAATACCATTTTAAATTGGCTGCTCTCTGTTACTTATGGAGGATTCTAAATTTGATTCTTGCTAGGATTTTTTTTTTTTTTTTTTTTTTTTGTGTGGTAACAATTTGATTTTGTTGTTGTAACACTAGGATGTCTTTCTAGGTATTGCAGTTTTACTAGCTTGTGTATAGATGTGTAAAAAGAAAAAAATAAAAAGTATTATTATATATATTTAAAGAGATTTAATATGCATTTAAATATCATTTATTTTGTAAAAAAAAAAAAAATATTTTTCAGTTATTGTTTATTGTTATTTATTTCTGTTTAGTACTATTTATTTGCATATTTTTACTGTTCATGATTAATCAACAGGATAAAAGTCGCTGAGTCGAGGAAAAAAAAAAAAAAAAAAAAGTTGAAAAAGCAAACGTCACGCACCTTTAAGGTATACATCATCAAGGCTTTTGAAAAAGACCATTTATCATTTACAAGCTAGGAACAAAGAAATGTTTCTCACATACACAGTGGCGTAGCTATTAAAGGACCAAGGGGTGCCTGGGCTCTCCAAAATTTTTAAAAAAATTAATTTTTTTTTAGAAATACCTTAAATAATTTAAAATTTTTTTTAATAACTTTATCATTTTGGTCTCTCATAATAAACATTGTCTACCCTTAAAAAAGGATTTGTGATCACTCAAAGTTTTTTTATGTCCAATAAAATTAAACTCTGGTCCATAATTTGATTAACTTAATAATATATTAGAGCCTTTTAAGCAAAAAAAAAAAAAGTCTAAAAAAAATTGCACATTAATATATTACATTTCATACAAAAAAGAAAAGAAAATTATATATGGCTTCTTAAAGATAAGTTTCTGACTCCTGAACATTCAAGCTCATATTGAATGGTTATAGACAAAATAAACATGCATGACCATCTATAATTCATACATGGCTGTTGGATGACGCTATTTTCGTTGAAAATGCATCTGAATAATCTGTTCCGAAGTTGTTGGTCTTAATACGTATTCTCCATATGCATTTGAATGCATACACGTCATGAAGAACAGAGAGGAAAATAAAACCAAGCAAAGAAAAAAAAAAAAAAAAAAATATATATATATATATATATATATATATATTTAAGAAGATAATAACAAGGAAAGTTGTTTACTAGTTAAGACAATTTCCAATCTAGTTATGGAAAGTGGTTGGCTCCCCCATCCTTATCTTATAAAATGTACCAAATAGTTGGATGTGTCTCTTTAACCAAAAGATACCAAAATATAACGTCACCCCATATTCTTTCTATTTATTGGCCGACAAAAAAGAATAAAAAATAAATAAAAGTTTCTTCTAAGTCCGCATTCACATTAATTTTCACCAAGCTGAAATTGGAATAAAAGCTTTAAAGTTAACGTAAAAGATAAAATTTAGGTATAATATTTTATGTATTATTTTTAAAATTTTATATTTAAGATTGAATTATGTGACTGTTTAATTAAAAAATATATTTTAATTTTACAAAAACTAAATTTATATAACAAAATTTTAATAAAAAAATTTAAGAAATAATAATTAAGTACTGTACCTAAATTTTACTGTAAAACAATTTATAAAGATTAGGATAGTTAATTTGGATTGAGAGATTCCCAGATTAGTGTTTCAAATTTAGTCTATTGGCTCTTGATAGACTCAGGGGGTACAGGCTACAAAGCATTAATTGTTGGAAGTTAAGACATGACAACTCGAAATGCCTTAAAAAAAAAAAAAAAAAAAAAAAAAAGGAAAAAAGAAAAAAGAAAAAGAGAACGAGAGGCATTAACAATCAAGTAGGGCATTCACACCTCAAAATTTTTTTTTTTTATTATAGACATTGACACCTCATTATAGTTTGTTTCCAATAATGGAAAGATTCCATGCTTGTGTTCCTTTCTTTTCTTTCCCAAAAGAAGTCAAAAGTTCTGGTGAGTATGATTGAGATTTGTTTGAGTGAGGCTGCATTCCAGTAACCGTGTGCGCACGCGTGCGATGTGGTCACAAACACAAAGTGGATCAAGATTCAAATCATACAATATATATATATATATATATATATATATATATGTTCCCATTGTCCTTATAATTATCAATAACTTCTATACTATTAGGTAGATTTCCTAATTTTATTTTTTATTTTTAGAAAAATCAACAAAAAGAGTATAAAATTAAATCACATGATATATTTTTATTGAATAAATCGCATGATTTTCATTTTTTGAATTTGTTAGATGATTGAATAACTTCACAATTCATATGGTTCAACCCAAGGTTAGAAAATAATTTTTTAATTTATGCAACTAGTGGGGAAGGGTTGCCAAATTAAAATGTAGCAATCATTTATTATTATTATTATTATTATTATTATTATATAGAAGTGAAAAAATAAAGGGCTTGTGCAATGAAAAACTCAAGGGCACAGAAAGGTTGACACCACCTTCTTCATAAAAAGCACATTGGGATTATTTGAAGTATTTGCATAGGGTTTTTGGGCGCTTTTCTTAGGTTGGTGACGGACAAAAGGGTAGAGAATGAAGTAAGGGCAAAGAGAATTTTCTCCCCACACAAACTGAGGGATTAATGAAGGGAAATTTTTGAATGATTCCACTATGTTCTGTGTGAGGTGAGGAATATGTGTATATTGTACTGAGGGTGAAGGTTTGGGAATGACGCCAAGAAGTGTGTATTGGCAAATGGTGACAAAATCTGTTATTGGGAAATTCTCTATAGACTGTTGGATAAGTGGGGTCAAAATCTGTTATTGGAAAATTCTCTGAAATTCCAACTCTTTTCATTAATCCAATTCCTTCTAATGGGCAAATAACAATGTGACACTCACCCAATAATCAATGGGCCTTAGATTACAATTGGGCACACTCAAAAGTACTTTCAATTAACCCAGATGCCAAAAGAAATTGAGAAGTAAGAGTATCATCAAAAGAGTGCATAGGATTAATGCAAACAAGGAGGTAGTGTGCCATAAGCAAAACTATGTGTATGCTATTTTTTATAGCCATGAAATCCATGAGGCAGGAACTTGCATGGTTCCTTTGGTGTCTTCTGATGGGACATAAGTAAAATGCAATAGCTACTAGTCGACACACTTATGCATAATGCTTTTAAGGTTTTCAAAGTTAAGCCACGAACTGTCCCTATATATAACGCTTCCTTGCTAACAATACCCTTTCTTTGGGTTCCTAATTAGATGTATGAAGAAAGGCTCTAGATCAGGCTTCTTGGATTTATTTTGTGTGTTACATAATGTCTGGAGGGGAAAAAGAGCCAAATAAATGAAAAGTATGCTATATATAAATGAAAAGCATGCTTATTTAGAATCATGTATATATAAAACCTACCTGCTATATATAATGGATGTTTGTAATTAATGTTAGTAAGTCTTATCATACTAAGTTGAATTATTATCTTCTTAGAGCAACGAGCTTCTTCAGTTTTAATTGCAATCAAATTTTGGAATTGTCAAATGTCAATTAAGTGCATTTTTTGAGGTCATATTATATATATATATATATATATATATTTAGCACACAAAGATGCTAACATATATAATCAGCTTTATTTTATTATTACTATTTTTTTTGAGAGGCAGATTACCAAACTTGAACTTACGGTATATCACTTGCCACCGTATTACTTGAGGCAAAACAGAAGCCCCTGCATTCTGGTTATCCATTAAACTTGTTATGTAGCCCAATTTTCAAACCCATAAGTGGGCTGGACCAATCTCTAGGGAGCTGACCCTTCAGAATTTTTTAGACACATTTACACACGTACGTGGATACATACACACTAAAACTGGTCTTGATCGGAACTCAAGAAACATGAAACTAGCATCCCAAAGGTTTTGATAGTCAGGATTTGATCAACTAAAAATCTAACCTGAAATTCAATCTTACAAAATAAAAATTAAGAAAAAAGATAAATTTAATAACAATATAATTTGATCCCAAGGATAACCTAGAATTGTAGTGGAGGCATTGCAAGGAGTAAAATGGGATGGATTCAATATAAAAGTTGATCAAAAGAAGAAATTCTCAATTAAGCCAGAAAATAATTTCCTACCCAATTTGTCTCTCTTTAGCGATTAGAAAGTAAACAATAGACATCTTTTGACATGGTGTACTACTGGACGTAATTAAATTGAATGTCCATACATTTCAATCTTCATCAAGATCATACAATTTTTCCTTGTCTTACTATTTTATGCAAAATGGGTATTTTTTTTTTTATATTCAACAAGAAGAGAAGCACTACACATACACGATACATTGGAAAATTATGCCCTATATATAATAGACTTATTGTTACAATATCAAAATTTATAGTTGAAGATGACAAGCAACAACTATTTCCTTGACTTCAAATTCATGATGGAGGAACAGTATAGCCTGAAAGAACCATATCAAAATATTAGTGGGTGTTAAGGAATAAGAAATTAGGCAAACTATAAACAAGGATAATATTATGTAGGCGGAGATGCACTTTTCATCCCTATGATTTGCTCTGATTCCCATTTTCGTCTCTGCATTTTATTTTTACCACATTTAGTTTATATTTAAAAAAACGCGATCCATTTTAGTCCTTTCCATTAGTGCCCTAACGGCAAAAAAGTGGGCTAACTTTCATTCCCTACAAATCTCATACTAATGGAAAGTTGAACCCCACACTTCATTCTTTTGAGGATTAGATTATAAGACCATTGATACCATAGTTGGATGAGGAAGAAAGTGAGGCATAAACCTTTAAACTGAGTTAACTGACTTACTTCCACATATGGTTCCGGGCTGGATTGTTAATCCACATGATCGTCCAACATAGACAACCTTCTCCATGCTAATGACAAATTCAACTATTCCGGTGACAAGCTTACAAACACATGGAATGTCAACACCTTTCACCACTGCACAACATTCCGCGGAAGGTGGAATTTTCGGTCCGAATCTTTGAACAGAGCTCAAGCATTGTGAAGCAAGGCTTGGAATAGAAGCTTGGCATTGGGCTGAGACTTGATGGTTCCCAGAAATTAGGATAATGGTAGCCATAAGCATTGCCAAGACCAAGCATCTAAAGTTAGCAATTGCCATCTCTTGAACTCTCTCACAACTATTACTTTCTCTCACTCACAGTTTCAAATTATTTAATTTGTGGTTGAGAACTAATGCTTTGGTTAAGATATATATACTTGGTTTAAATCGTCATTCACTGCTGTAACTATCGAACTAAAAAAAAAAAAAATTTAAAACTGAAAAAATAGAGGTTTTATGGTGTTGAAATATTTTTATAAAACTTTATTATTTTTCATTTTAAATATTGATTAAATGCTCATTAATAAGTGAATTAATGAACTCAGTTTTTTTTTTTTAATCCGTTGATAACATATTGGTTTCTTTTAAGAAATTCAAATATAAGTTACAACTAGTTTTTGACCAATACTTCGCACGTTTTTATTTTTGTTTGTTTGTTTATTTTTTTTTCCCTTAAGAACGTAATTTATAGATTTTATTTTTGTAGTTATTGTTATGGATAATATTTCACGTCAAAAACAAAAGAGAAGCACTACACGTAACAATACATTAGAAATTATGCCCTATAATAAGCTTATTGTTTTATTATTATTGATACATCGATAGTCAAGAAGAAGATGATTTGAATCCTAAATAACTTTATTAGAAACATTAACTAAGAGATGCCAAATAGATAAGCTATAAGGCTATTGGCTTCAATATAATAATTTATTGTTGAAGAAGACATGCAACAACTATCTTCCCTTGACTTCAAATTCTTGTGAAATTAAGGAACTGTATAGCCTGAAATTAAGAACCATATCAAAATATTAGTGGGTGTTATCAATAAGAAATTAGGCAAAACTAAACAAGTATAATAATATGATGTCATAATAATTCTTGTAATTATTATTATTTTTAGTTTTTCTTTCAATAAATTGGGCTAACTTTTACTCCAATAAATCTCAATACTCATGGAATTAAGGTTGAACCCCATACTTTAAAGATTAATAAATTAAAAGACCATTTAAACATTTAATGAAACTGAGTTAACTGCCTTACTTCCACATTTTTCTCCGGACTGGATTGATAATCCACATGTTCGTCCAACATAAACAGCTTTGTCCATGCTGATCATATTTTCAATTGCTTGAGTGACAAGATTACAAACACATGGAATGTCAAGACCCATCACCACCGCACAACAATCCGCCGATGGTGGATTTTCCGGTCCGGTTTGCTGAACAAACGTCGAGCATTTGGAAATAAGGTTTGGAATAGAACCTTGGCATTGAGCTGAGACCTTATGGTTCTCAGAGATTAGGATAATGGAAGCCATAACCATAAGCTTGTCAAGGCCAAGCTTTTCATGTTAGCAATCGCCATCTCTTGGAACTTTCTCACAAGTCACAACTAATATTGCTTTCTCTAACTCACAGTTTTGGTTATCTGTTGACAACTCATGCTATTGTTCAACATATATATATATATATATATATATATATATATATATACACACACACACTACTAACTGGAGTACAATAAAATGAGGATAGACGAACGCTATGGAATTGTCCCACGTGGTAGTATTTTCTTTCCATATTAGGGTTAAATTGAAAAGGAAACCCAAAAAGAGGATTTATTTATTGATCGGGTAACGTGTAAAAAACATGGAATGTGATGAGGCCCTACTCTTTTGTTTTATTTATGGCAATAAAGTGGTTGGCTTTTCTTCTTTTTTATTTTTATTTTTTTGTAAAAATACTTGTGAAAGCTCGAAATTGTGTGAATATACAAGAGCTTGTTTAGACCTCAATTTTAAAATTACAGTTAGATTGCTTTTACTTTAACTTATTTAATTGCAGAACAAGAGTAAATGAAGCACAGTAAACCGATAACTACTCTAGTGCATAAACATAAGCAACAAACAATAAAGCACAAGTGTAAGGGAAGAGAGATGCAACCACAAGATAGCACCGCGATGCATTATCAAAGAGGAAACCGAAGAACTCGGTGAAAAATCTCTTCGCCGCCCTCCAAGCGGTAAATCGATCCACTAGAGAATAAGTTGGAGTATACGAATAACAAAAGACCCTCTAAGCCCAGTCTACCCCATATACTCGAGCCCTCTAAGCTCCTGCTACCAATTGACCTAGCCAAGTCTTGTCTTCTCTAGCTTTTCAGATACCACAACACACCCGATTGCATCCGCCAAGCCTTACCGGTTTCTTTTGACAAATCTTCAAAACTTTCCAAGCTCCAAAACACTCTACACTCTGAAACTGTGTGGGTTGTGTTTGGGTACAAATCTTCTCTCAAGGTATGACAATGGGAAAGGGAAGGAGAAGATGTTAGAATGATTTCTCACTAAGGATGAGTAGCTCTCTCTCTAAAAGATGAGTGTGTGTATTGTAAAAAATCTATCTAGGGTTTTTCTCTTTAAATGACCTCTTTACTTTTGTGGGTAATAAGGGTATACACTCATATCACTCTTTTGATGGGAGAGACTAAAAAATTCTAAGAGAAATGCATAAATAATCATCTCACCACTAAAGCGCCAATCATGTATAACATCTGTGTGCTTCGGCATAGCAAAATTATGATATTTAAGGTTAACATAATTGGGTATCTCTGCTCTCTTTTATTTGCCCATGTATAATATGGTCATAAGAAAAAATATGCAAAGAATATCAAAATCAAAAAGAATCAAAATGCTTTTAAACATGGTTGCAAGCGTGTTTTTAGGAGATGTGAGAGTTATGGGATATACCTCAAAGGTGATAGTCTCCATCAAGTAGTTATAATTATGTGTGAGTTAAATTAATTTTTTCATATCTCAAATCGTCATAATATGAGACACTTATGTAATCTTGTGATATTTTCACATACAACACGCAAATTCTTTGCTACTTTTGATATATGTGTAGGTACAATGTGATTTAACCATCACAAGGGATACTTGTGTTAATGTGTACTCACTGAACTTTCTTAACTTGTTTTTTAAATATAAAATTGGTTAGACTTGTTTAGTGTATGTGTGTGTGTGTTTGGATCTTATATGCTTTGCATTTTTCTTGTTGAGAGATGCTTTTGAGAGCTTAAAATGTTGTTTAGATCCTTGGTTGAATAGCTTGCTTGATTGCATTTCATATCTGTATTTTTCCTCTCTTTTGTTTTTATCAAGCTTGACAGCTTCTCGACAGATGGCTACCTATCGAGCCCCTTGGACTTCTTTTCTCGACAGATCTTTTTGCTTTTTCGATCCATTGAAGTTTTCTGGAATTTGTCTCGATAGCTTTTCGATAGATTCTTGATCCATCGAGAAAGTTTCTGTCTGGTCGATAGCTTCTTAATAGCTATTCGATCCATCAAGGTATTTTTGCTGTCAATAGATTCTCAACAGCACCTTGACAGATTTATCTATCGAGAATTAGTGCTCGACAGAGTCTAGACAGATCCTCTATCTATCGAGACGCGTTTTCTTTAAATAGCTTTAGCGTAATTTCAGATTTCATTTTTCTCTATCTCTCTCGACAGAAACTTGTCTCTTCACCTCCCAAACTTTTTCTTCTCTCTCTAAACCTCAAACACACATGATTTTCGGCCTATACAAGTCTTAAATCACTTAGTATGCTTCTCTTATCTCTCATTCTTCTTGCATTTCAAGCATTTAGACCTAGGTTTTGGGTTTTTGTAAAATTTTTGGGGTTTTTGAATATTGATGAGTATTTTGTAAAATTTTTGGGTTGGGTTTTGCTTATATGTTGTTATATGCTCATTCATTGCATTACATTTGCATTTTCACGATGTTTCATGCATGTAGATGTGTGTTTCTGTGTAGGGAACTTATGTGCTGTTAGGATTGGATTGGGTTGAACCCATGATGCAATTTTCTTTGCAAGACACATATTCATGCATTGTTCATGCATACATACCTTTTCATTTCTTATTTTGGTACTCTTTGTGATTGGTGTTTTTTTGTTTGTCTCCCTCTCTCTCTCTTTCTCTTGGATAATCTGCGTATGGCATTTAAGTGCAAAATTACTTCGTCCCGGAACGCTTTTCATTCCAGGGTATCATCTTCTAACCCTACTCCTCTTTTTGTTAGGTTCCATGATGAGAAGGCCCGTTAGGGCTTCTCGGAGAACTTCTCCAAACGTGGCATTCATTCGGAATGCCACGTGATTCTATCAGACTTTTACAATACTACTCTACCCACTGTCATTCACAGTCAGGGTTAGGAATCTCTATGTGAAATACCCGTGAGTTGTCCCTCCGTGATCATACAGGAGTTTTACTCCAATATGCATGGTTTTGATTCTTCTGTGCCTCGGTTTATTACTTTTGTTCAAGGTACATGTATAGTAGTCACTCCGGAGTTTATCTCCGATGTGTTACATCTTCCGAAGGTATCACATCCTGATTACTTCGAATGTCCATGTCTGAGGACTATGTCTAAGGACAAACTTTTGCCTCTCTTTTATTTGACACCTTCTTTTTAGGGAGACCATCAAAACACCCATTGCTCGAGTTTTGAAAAAGGTCTGAGGTTCTTGAATATGGTGATGACATTTGTTCTCCATCCCTTGTCTCACTATAACTCTATTACCGAGCCTTGTGCTCTATTTTTGCTTTCACTCATTGAGGACCATACTATAGACTTTCTCTCTCACTTCATTCTCTCTCTTTTTCATGGATGTCTATAAAGATACGGTGACTTATGATAAGCTCATTTTCCCTTCAGCTATCACGCAAATCATTCGCCATTCTTTTGTCCCTTATCCTGAGTATGCTTATTTCACCATCATGGGTGCCATCAGTGCGGCGTCTATTCGACAAAGTGAGGCCCAGCTTCAACTGAAGCAGCCATGGATCGAGACGGTGACTCCTTCAGCCCATTCCACTCCATCCACCTTCGCTCCTTTCTTTTCTTCGAGTAGTGGTGTGACTCTTGAGGCGATTATGGCGCAGCTTCAGCGCATGGATGCTCGCCTTGACACTCTCACTGATAAGATGAGTCAGGTGATCACCCGTGTGGGTCGTATTGCACGACGTTAGGCTCGCCTTGGTGGCTTTGTTGCTTCTCCCTCTCCATCTCCACATGCTTTAGAGGACGAGGACGATGATGATGGCTCCTGTGATGATGATGATGATGAGGATGAAGATGCTAGCTCTTCCGGTGATGAGGAGATGACTGCTTTTCAATAACTTGCCTTTTGTCATTCGTGACAAAAAAGGGGAATAGTTTTAGATATGAGAGTAGTCATGTATTTAAGGGGCGAGTTAGCATAGGAAATTTTTGTTAGGAGGAGTGTTCTTTTTGCTTATAAGGGATGTAGTGAGGATTTGCGTATCTTTTCCTTTCTTTCTTTTTAGATACATTATTTTTTTTGTACATCGGTCTTGTGACCATTTAGTGATAGCAAACATTGTACTTATATCTCTTTTATATATATAATGATGTTGTTATCATTTTCACATATCTCTCCATGTGTTATTTCTTTTCTCTCTTTGTACACATGTTTAAAGTGTTTCAGAAATGCAGGTTGTCAAAATCTATCATGCCATGAACTCTCTTCTTGCAAAGTTTTTCAAGAGTTTGTGTTAGGATTAGATTTTATTGTATTTAACTAGTGATTATAAGTTGAGTGATTTATGACTTCTCTCATACTTCATTTGTTTGTTGTGGTTTTGTCACGAATTACCAAAGGGGGAGATTGTTAGGATATATGTAGAACTTGTTAAGAACATATGTCATATAGAATTGGCTAATCTTTTGACAAAACGCACTGTACTTGTAATTGGGTAGATCTAAGATGTGTTTAATACTTCAAGGAATAAGATTTCAAATTCAAGTTCAAGTATTGAAGTCATGCAAATCTGTCCAAGAATTAAGTGAAGAAGTGCTGTTCATTAAAGCTCGACAGATATCTCGACAGCTGTATCTATTGAGAATTACGAAATTCAGATTTTCAGATCTGTTTTTCACACATATCCAAGCTATTTGTATTGGGTTTCTTTTCTCACAACCTTAGATATATATAAGGATTATTTTAAGAGTCGTCAAAGGTGATGCAACTTGATGCAAAGTGATTATTCACTCAAATTGTGACCGGAGACAATTTGCCCTAGTTCATATTTCTTTTGAAGAAGCTGCTGCATTTGTGCGCCAAGGGTTTTGTAACCAATGAGCTCCTGGATCTTCATTGTGTGGATGAATTGAAGAACTTTGCAGCCAACATCTTTCTCAAGTTGGTGTGTTAGTCACGTACTTGGATCCATGCATCAATTGGTTAGTCACGTATTGAGAGTCGTGCATTGAAAGGAGAGATTGTCACTACATTATAAGCCCAATTGTGTATTGGGGTAAGGGTTCAACTGTAGGTTGGTATAAGGTACTAGGATTTATTTAACCGCTTATTTTGATAATAGTAGATTTTTGAGAGTGGTGACCTTAAATTCACCCGGTGAGGTTTTGCTTCGGTGGTTTTCCCCATTCGTAAATAAATCACCTGTGTCAAATTTAATTTTCGCTGCATTTAGTTATTTGGTGATTTGTTTGTGCTATCACGCGTCTTGTATGTAATTAAATCTAATTAATTCACTTGGTTAATTAATTGATTTAATTTACTAAAGGCGTCAATATATCCTTGGCCTATCAATAATAAATATAAAAAGTTTAAAAGAATGGATCCCAAAGCAATGATTGAGTGTCTGTTATTATCGTAGTCCCCTTAGAAACTAATTTGGATTTTAATTTTTTTCGACTTTAATATAATAATAAATATAATATTTTATTTTATTTATTCAATGACGTCCATAATTAAATGGGAACATATAGCCTAGAGATGTAGAATAAAAATTTCTTTATTTGCATCAGGCTTTCAGGGAATCATTTTTCTCAAAATAAAAAAATAAAAAAAAATAATTCAGGGAGTCATTGAAAACTTGCTTGAACTATTTTACTCAACATAATGTAAGAGTTTTGTTTTCCGTTTATCATAATAAAGGTATTAGGTAGACGAAACACATTTTTTTTTTTTTGTGCCCTACGACCTTGAAGACCAATTTCTCAACAGTGAAAAATGTTTGAGACGTTGTCAAACATCTCAAGGTGCTTATACTGGGTTCTTGGATCTAAGACATTTAAGATGTTTAACCGCAATTTGATTGGTTCTAAGACACTTAACCCACTCTCACTCTAATTTTTTATTAAAACATGTACAGTTAAATTTTTTATCCGTTAATTTTAATACAGTAATAATTTGAAAAAGTTTTAGTATTGTTTTTGTCCATTTAACAAAGAAGCTACATCTTAAGTTCCAATGACTGGATTCAATCTGTGTTTGTATTGGCCAATAGGTCATATGATTGCATTTAGTTGCATTTGTAAAAAAAAATATTGATATTGTAATATTAATCAATACAATCATGTATTTAAATTTAATTGAAATCCTTAAGAAATCTTTTAACTACTGTTACACTTTCATCTTAGTGTTATATATATAAGGAGTGTGTCACTGAGACTTTCGTCCTTTTTTCTTTTCTTTTTTTCTCTCCCCAAATATATGACATACGCTAAGAAATTGAACAGATTGTTGCTTTTAGTCAAAATATGCGACTTCATTCCATGTATCATGTATGCAAGATGACTCATTCTGTCATTAAAAATCCTTTGGACTTTAATTAGAAGTATGAGCATAATTACAAACACAATATATATATATATATATATATATATATCTCTCAGTATAAAAAATAAAAATAAAAATTTGAGGTACATCAAAAGTCAAATGTAAAAAGAATTCCAATCCGGTTTTATTTAACTCTGAGCAGCTTCCTTTAGCTCACTGGCTTGCTTGAAAGAACTCTTCTTATTAGCTACCGGGCCTAATATAATGAGCACCTTGCGGTTTCTATCTGATGTCAAGGCCCTTGTAGCGTTTGAGTTCAGCTATGTTTGGTGATTGCTAGCTTAGCACTTAGGAAGATCACTTGGAGGAGGTAGAAGAGATTCATTAGGACCTTTACCATTGTCCACCACAAATGCCATCTTAAGCCCCCATGTGGTATGCACTTCCAAATGGCAATGCATAAACCAAACCCCTAACAAGCCAAACAATTAAATATCACATTTTATATCATATGTACTGCAAGTCTGCAAGAGATCTATAAGTCTAAAGACGCAACATTTTTTAGAATTATTGGCATAAGTCTGTTGTGATTGCAGTATATTAAAGTGGTGTCAGTGATAAGCCCAAATAAAAATGATATTGATCCTGTTAATAATTGTGAAGACATGTGATGTTCTTAGTGTTACTAAATAGGCATTGAATATGGAGTTTACCTGGATTGTCAGCCCTGAATCTAATAGCAGTCCATCCACCAGCTGGTACACTAATTGTGTTCCTCTCCACAGGGTCAACAAGATTGAATTTCTTTGGATCTTTCTTTGGATTAAAGTCGCCTAGTCCCCTTCCAACCTCAAAGAAATTGAATCCATGCAAATGGAGTGGATGGTTTTCAGGGGATATCATCCCTGTATCTTGTAAGACTATTTGTACAGTTGAGTTGTAAGAAAGTCTATACAGTCTTGTCCCAGTCATGGTCCCCAAGTTCGTTGGCTGTGTGCCAGTAAAGTTAAACTTTCTTGGTGGATTAGCAGGGAAGTCATCAGTGAAAACCCCACTTATATTGAAAAAATGAGCTTGAAGAAGTGAAATAGTTGGCATCACAAATGAGACATTGTTAATATCCGCTACCACACGGCGACCAGTTGCACAAGTAGAACAAGGGTTAACACCAAGACCAATAGTGAAAAACAAGGAATGGTCTATTTTCAATGGAACTATAGCTGGGTATTTTTTCGAGTTCAGGCTTCGAAGGGCTTTTGTGAAGTTTGCAGCTATTGATGTAGCATTTTTGGGAGGTGGGGTGGTGAGAGTGGTTGTGGTAGAGGCTAGAGTGTCTGAATAGTGTAATGTGGCTGTGGCTGTGGTGTTATCAACTGCAATGGGTGCGTCCATGAAAGGTGAAGCTACAACCATATATATTCCTGTTCTATGATCACCTGTTAAGAGTGCATTTGTGGTTTGGCCTGGTGCAATGACAATGGTGTCGGTTTTTAAAGGTTTTGTGTATACTGCGTCAACCTCAACAATGGTGAGTGTGTGGCCAGCAATCTTGAAGAAAAGCTCTTCATTCAGTGCAGCATTGATGATTCGTAGCAAGTATGTCTGTCCGGGATTTATTGGTAATGTAAAACCTCCTGGAAAAGAAAATTGAGTATTAACATTATTATAAAAATATTGTTAAAATTATTACAAATTTTTCTTTAAAAAAAATTAATGTGGAAAGAGTTTTATGTATCAATGCCACAATATGAAAACAGTATAAAACATAAAAGAGGCACATTACTAAGCACAAAGTATTTAAATAATATTGTACTAAGATGCAAGAGCCACTTTTAATTATCGCCTTAAGACTCAAACTGTATTGAGTCTAATAAAACTTAAGATATATCATACATCCCACTATATAAATTCATGATTAGACATATATAGAGATTGGAGGCAACGATACTCTTTGAATAAATTTTCCCTATTAATTATCATCTCATCCAAAGAAACAACTTAGCCTAATTCTATTTTAAAACTAAAAAAAAAAAAAAAAAAAACTATTTTAAAAACTATTAACTGAAATTCCATAGATATAATTAGTTAAGGTTTGCATTGTTGAAGCGTAATTAGACTGTTACTATGAATATATATATCCAGTTGTTGCAAGATCTTTTACTTTCTAAAGGGCAGCTTGATACAGGTCCAGAATGACCATTGATGGTGTGAGCATCAGAGACATTAGGGGCCGCGCCAGATTTTATAGCTTCATTGATGACAGCCTCAACTTCTGATTTCCACCATTCACCTACAAGTTGAAAATCCAAACTAAAATAAGAATTTATCGACCTAATAAGCATGTTATGAATTTGACTAGTGGATTTTTTTTTTTTTTTTTTTTTTTTTTCGGTCCACTAGAGATGGGCCTTAATGTGATGGTAAGTGTCTTCTACTCAAAGTGATATGTTATGAATTTGAGTCTAAAATTGAGATCTCAAATAAGTAAGAGTAGTTTTGAACTGGTTGATTTATTAAACGAATTCAATTTTTCCAAGAGAAGTTATGAAATGGTTAATAGAATTGAAAAAAAAAAAAAAAAAAAAGCTTGGCACTTACCCAATATAACAACCTGTTCCTTTTGTGGCCTGGGAAATGGGTAAGGAACCCCACGCTTGGGCAAGATAACCAAGGCACCTTGGACTGTGGCCCTTAGCCAGGATATGTGGGCGTGCCACCATAGTGTACCCCTTTGGCCCGTGATGGTGAAATTGTAAATAAATTGATGTCCTGGTTGAATTGGGCATTGGGTAATGTATGCAGGCCCATCAGCCCAACCCGTCCGTAGTTGTCTAACCCCATGCCTGCCCATTCCCATAATAATTATATACAAGGAAAATTGTAAATATTATGAGTTTTATTATAAACCTTTTTTTTTTTTTTTTTTTTTGAGAAGAAAGATGTTTAGGAGGGTACGAAAGGTATCGTTGAAAAGGGGGTTGAAAACTCAGACAAAAAAAAAAAAAAAAAAAAAAAGAAAAAAAAAAAAAGAAGAAGAAGAGAAAAAGTAGAGGGATTTTAAAAACTTAAAACTAGACTTTTAAATGGGACACTATAAATCTAATACTTACACAAATATACAAACAAACAAAAAATGCTACTCCTGGGATTAAAGTGTCTCATTCAAAAGTATAGGTTTAATATGCCCAAGTATCAATCGATAAGGTTTTCACCTATTTTTCCCAAAGAATAGCCAATTAGCCATATTAAAGGCATGGTAAAATTTCACTTTAATCAGGGTTTCAGAATTGTTTGATCATTCCAACACCTCTTATTGGGAATTGAATCCCACTACCACCCTCCCCTTATAGATTTAGCCAAAAAATTCACTTTTTTTAACATCGTATTATGTAACACTATTTTTACATGACACCATTTGAAATTTCACTTAGCATTTTTCGGAAGAAAAAAGTTTTGAAATCTTTTCTCACTATATTTGATAAGAAGAAGAGCAATAATGTTATGGTTATAACAAACTTTATTACATAAATCTTAAAATTTTAATTTTTTATATATTAATTTTTTAAATAATTCATAAATTTACTTATTAATTAAGTCAATTTATAGGTCCCGTTTAATAAAATTCGATAATAGTTTTAACTTTGATTTCCTTGGAGATTATGGGTCACATAGCATGACCCATCATGGGGGATAAACTCACCAATGGATGCTAACATTGTATTTGACATGATTGACCACCTTAACCAGCACTGTGTCATCCTCCCTAGCATAAATGGTAGGACCTGGGAACCTTCCATTCACAGTGACAATAGGCTTAGTTGAGCACAATCTCGTGGTATTCTTCAGGACAACCTATATTCATATATCAATACATGTAACATTATTAGCCGCCATATTAGCAAAACACAAATAGGAAATTAATTAGTTTAACCGTAACATTTATGGGTATGGTACTAGGGTCAGCAAAGTTTGGTGTGTTTTCTCAACCACACCACTCCACCACCAAATTTGCTGTTTCATCAAGATTTCTTAGTCATCCTTATATATTGTTTTCCCTTTTTATTGAACCCGTTACTCAACAAATAAAGAGAATTTTTTTATATGCCACGTGCATCTGACTTTTTGGGTACGAGTGAGAATATGCTAATATTGCTACCATGTCATGTCATTGATGGAACTAGTAAATAAACAATATGAAACTAATATTGTTTCCAATGATAAAGATTTGTATTACTCTCATGTCAAACATCATTTTGACCACGAACAAGTGTGGTCCAATAGATTGCTAGTTTTTATAACTAGTGGATTTTTTCTAGTGTAAAAATTTTCAGCTGTTGGCTTGTCACCTCAGCTGAAGCATTCAAACCAAAAAAAAAAACTATGCTATTGAGTACTTTTCGTGAACGAAAACAATGACCTAGAAACTTAGATTAGGCAAAAGAATGGAAAAAGATTTTTAACAAGGGCATAAAACATGAATTGGTATGAAAATTGTTGTTAATTTGAAATTGAAAGAAAATATATTAGGTGACAAAGCTATTAAATTATCAATTAATTATAAGAGTCGACAGCTAGAATTGCGACTTGCAGAAGACTTGGATGTTCTTGCATATTATTAGTGGCTTTGATGATTAATGCTTATATATACGTACCAACTAATCATATTATGTAAATTATAAAGGTCTTTGCTCTCTTTAAAACTTGTGGAAAACATAAAGCAAATCATTTGAAAGAATTAAAACACAAAAGTGACACCCTAACTATACGAGAATAAAGTTACATCAAAACGTGTGAATTTTACGGATGGATGAATGAATGAAACCTCTCGTAGAATTTACAAATTATTTTAAAGCACAGTTAAATTTTGTGAATATCTATTATATATTAATCAAAAGATTAATAAATATCTTTATTTGAAGCATTAAACTTGTCTATCTATCTTTGCGAAAAGCTAACGTTACAAAATGACTACTGAGTAACGATCATTTCGTAACGATAATGAATGAAGCACATCATTTAAGGTTCTAACTAGTCATCTTCATGCAAAATTGAAGATATTAGAAACCACACAGTACTGCATGGTTTGGTTGTGTAAGGATTCTGTTATATTCAAGTTAAACCCTTTCATCCCTAAGACTCTCGTTTATTACATGCATGTAATAACTCTTTCTTGATTAATTTGCATGTGACTTTAATATATGAATAATGCTAGAGATATAAACTTTTTTATAAATTTTTTTACAAAATGCTAATGTGGTGAATGATTATTAGTAAATGAAAAAATGATGTTAATAGTAGGCCTAGATGAAAATCAATAGGAAATTGGTCACATCAATAGTTTGTAAAAATATTGTAAAATAGTTTATAATTGTAGCATTATTCTTAATATATTCACAAACTGAGCCCAAGACATATGGAACTTCATTGCATGAGTTTATAGTCATATGGAACACAATTAGAAATGCGTAGCTTAACATGGTACTTACATTGAACTTGTAGTGTCGAACCATGCCTTCCACCGACGCCGGGAACAGGCAATAAGCCGCCACCAGCAGCACTACTACTCGAATCCATGGCGCCATCTCCATCTCTCTCTCACTGTGATATTCTTGTCTCTCTAGCTAGAATATATTGTTTTGTAGTAATGAGGTGTGTCTATCTGACCAAATAGACAAACATATAAATAGAGAGACACTCTCTGCGCGCTGCCAAGTCGTTTTTACTTAGGTGGATGGAAGAATACGTAAGAAGCAAGCTCTTCGTATAGACCAAAAAAAGCCAGCCAGAACCTTCTCATCATCTGATTTTTCTTGTGTATTACTTAAGGTAGTTATCCATCAAACTAATCAAGACACTTTTCGAAGCTAAGCTAGTTGAGCTTTTTGATGCTGCAGATTACTCGTTTTTTTCAAATGGACTAGGTGGTCAGCAATTGGGTTTGGTCCAACCGTATTGGGTAAAGTACACCCGATCCCATCTAACATAAACTAAAATGTGCAAATTCTGCTTCCACCCGACTTAAGTCATGGTCATGGATATGACATATACAGAACAAAAGAATTCTAACCTTTTGTTGTAGTTAATTAAGGTTGAACTCGAGCACTTTAATTAGAAGGTGGTTGCTCCAAACCACCCACGGTTGCCTACCCCCCTTGCTTCCACTTTTTACCTGATATGCTCTACCTGATATGCCCTACTTCGAAGTCTCACACAAATAAAAGTTCTCAATATCACTTTGAGTGTTTCATTTATGCACCACTGTTGCAGCTTGTTATAGATCATTTTTTGCTCCTTATAAAGTAATCAAAGTTTAAAATGAAAAAAAAAAAAAAAAAAAGAATTATGAATGTAGCCCAAGCTATCAACCCATGGAAAACCAGCTTGAGTTGTCAAATTGAGATGAATTGCAAATTCATTGGGTTGGTGGCTTAATAAATGAATACATCTACGGCTTAACTCTATTTTGTGCATTTTTATAGACTATTTGTTGCAGGACTTCTAAGGAGGAATTAATGTAGTTATACCAAAACTAAAAAGTTCAAATCTTGAAGCTTTTTTTTCCTAAACCTACACAGTGAAATCAGTGTTGTGCTTTATTTTAAAAAAATTAAAAAAAAAAAAAAATCATTGTGTATCCCTATTCATCTAATAAATTTTTTAAATTTCTTGAAACAACAAAGTTTGCTCCAATGAGTTCACAACTGTTGCATATATTCCGAAGGTTCCAGTTTATAAAAGAAATTCATTTAGGAAAATTTATAGAATTTGAGATTATTGGTAGGAAGGCAAACAGAATGTTAAATATTAGCATTGATATATTATGTTGAATATACTAGTATGAATGTGAAAGCGAAAGTATAAAGTATAGAACACAATAACACACGAGGATTATGTAGTTCAACTTAACGGCATATATTTACGGAGAAACCCTAAAGGGCTACATCAATAATATATTAGAGTATAGTATAAATTTTGTGTTACGATGAACCATAACATGTGTACTTTGAAGCAGCAAAGTACGTATTAGAGTCCTTATCTTCCTTTTGTTTGTGTTCAGACAATCTTCTAGCCAGAGTGGCTTCAGCTTGTAAGGAAGACGCCCAGTCCTTGTTAGTTTCGGTTTGTTGTTGAAATCTATTGCAGTTAAAAAAAAAAAAAGTAGACTAAATCCTAAATTAATAGACTTCTAGTACAAGTAGGGGACTTGGGTTGCACATAAAATAGAATTAGGCTTGGGTTTATGTTAATGGGCTAATATATCTCTAACATAGGACATTTGTAGATGTTGTAATTGAAAATCTTTCTGTACAAATGATTTTTTGGATAGATTATTGTAATTTCTTTTCCTAAATTTTTTTTTTAAAAAAGGTTCTTTATTATTATTATTATTATTTTGAAAGGAAAAAGGTTCTTTATTGATTCTTCATTACCAAATCTATCAAATCATAATAATAGGAAATTAGAAACCAAGTTTTTTTTATCCAGATTAAGTTTATTTCTCTTTAGTCTTTACTCCTTATATTACTCTTCAGTGATCCTCCTAACTAATTATATTACTATTAATTACTCAATAATTATATTACCGTTGGGAAAATCGATGGTTAAAGGAGTGAAAAAAATGACATTTTCCCATGGAATCAACGCGGCTGGATCTGTTGGGTAATTTTCCATGCGTTTCATGCTATGAGAGGACTACTTCGTGACAAGTTGATATGGTAGTCGGTAAGTGACAATTGACAGGTCTAGGAGATGTTAACCAACAAAATTTTTTATAGTTGGGACATGGCTTTCATGTATTGGCAGATTGGAAAAGTTTGGATCTGTGAAAGCTATAGATTTTAGATGGTGGGTGCCTACGCGGTATCACCTTCTTGATCTCTGGATTTCAACTCCATTTATGAATTAATCTCATGATTCTCATGGCGGCGGCTATACTATTGATAGTTATGGCTCAATCTCCCCCTCTCACAGTGTGAAAAAATATTTGTTAATGATAATTATGAAAGGTGAAGTGTCATTTTTTTTGTTGTACATTATTAGTATTATTTTAGTTTGTAGCATGAATCATGAATGAAACTAATTTTCCGATTTAAATCCGATTTATATGTGACCAAAAGTTTCATTATCATGCTATGACTCACATAGAATTTAGTAGCATTATTGGTTCCTACGATGTCAATTGCGTGCAGCAATCAAATGGGTGAGAGTTGGTGGGGGTGGAACAAAAATATCAAATCATTTTGGAATTTCAAGACACTAGCAGTAACATCTAGTTTGTAGACTTGTTTAGTTCCTTTGAGTAATCCTTTATAAATGTGTTCTTGCCTTCCTGGAGCCCTAAGTTGAGTTGTGCTAAATATGTAGGAAACCACCCACCCCCGTGTCCCTTCCCCCCCCCCCCCCCCCCCCCCCCCCACCTTTTTTTTTTTTTTTTTTTTAAGATAAGTAATCAAGTTCGAATTACAAGCATAAAACACTATAAAAAATATCATCATCACTAGATTATCGTTTTTTTTTTTTTTTTTTTTTTGAGAATGCACTAGACTATCACTTAAATCTTGAAATAATATCATCTTGAGTATTTTCAAATAGTGGACTGTTTTTCTAATCCAAATTTAACAAACCCAATTAGTGAAAAAGTCATTTTATATTTGATAAACATATCATATAAATTGTGGTTTCGATTTTGAGAGCTTTAAACGACCCCACTTTGATCATCATTTTGTTTTGTAAAAGATTAAAATAATACATTTACATCTTTCCAACATCATTATATGGCCCAACCCAATGCGTACTACAATGTGACATCTTTCCAAGTTCCAACAGAATTATAATATAGGGCCCATCCCAAGGCCATAGTACAACATTACATATTTCCAACAACAGCATTATTAGCTTGTTCACTTTTCGTCTTTTGGAAAATAATTTGCTAAAGATATTTTTACTTTGTCCAAAAGTTTCCAAAGGCAAAAAAATAAATAAATGATTTGGCTGAAAAGTCAGTTTCAGGTATTGCAATTTATATAAAGCATTGAGGGACTACGATAGGATATGGATCAGGTTTTTTTTTTTTTTTGGGCAATTTTCGATGAAAATATTAAGAAGTGCTAGGTAGAATGTTTTTCGTTATTTTGAAGTTGGTAAACCCAATCTATAACCCTCACTCATCGAATATTCAAATAAAGTATTGTGTAGTTTTTATTGCTGGAATCTGTTAAACGACTTTGAGCATGTGTTTAGGAGTTCAATAAAAGATTTGATGCTGTTATTAAAGGGGTTGAGATTTTGTTGTTTTTAATTTCCCCTGCAAAAGCGGAGGAGGCCTTGTATTTCATGGATTTATCTAATTTGTACCAACCTTGAATGGTTATTGCTTAAAGCAGTTTTTGTTATAGTATCTTGCATTTATCTTTAAAAAATTACATAATATAATTATAAAATTAACGTAATTATTGGGTTTTCAAACTACATATATCATATCATCTACTTTATAAATTTAATATTTATGATCCGTTTGAGATTCGCTTATTTTACTGAAAGTGAAAACTTTTTACTGAAAGTACTCTAGATAAAGATAAAAGTTAGCTGACATAATATAGTGAGACCCATAAATAGTAGCAAGGATAAGAATTTACAACAAACTAAGTTGCAACAACTCTTGCAAAAATGTCCACGTGCAGGAACAGAGGTAGCCTTTAACTTGGGGGGCAATTCCCCACCCCCCCCCCCCCCCCCCAATTTTTTTTATTAAATATTAGAATATATACTAGGCATTAATTTTAGCAATTTTGTTTTATAAAATTACACTTTACCCCCTTAATAATATCATTAATTCTTTTAAGAGTGATGTTATAGCCACAAATTTTTCTACAATATTTTTGCAAACTCTTGAGGTAGCAGATTTTTATTGGTTCGCATCTAGACTTACTATTTACACCACTTTTTTACTTACCAATAATCACTTATCATATCAGTAATTTGTAAAAAAAAAAAAAAAATTGTAGCCTAACATTTTCTTCTTTTTAAAGACCATAAAAAATCTATAAATTTAAAATTTAAAATAAAATATACAAGTCCAAAAAAATTATCCCAACAACAAAAATTACCAATAGTAAAACTAAAAAAGAAAAGAAAATTAAGTCTAATCAACCAATTTTACCCAAACAAACAATGCAACATTTTAAAATATTTCAAACAAAATAATTGTCCTTACCTAACAACACGCATCAAAGTCAGGAAAAAGAAAAAAAAGAAAAAAAAAACACCTCAATGGTTAAGCCACCATACACAACCAGTAGCCAAGTTGCCCTCCCTAATTATAAGTCCTGGCTCCGTCCCTACACATGTGTCAATGCCTTAGATAGATATCTGTCCAGACTTATATTTAAATGAAAATTTCCATGTCAAGATTGAATTTTTTTTACTAAATGACCACTTGACACATATGCACTTTGCAGGAATTGCTACAACTTAGTTTGCACCAATCCTTACCCTATTTAGAATACACAAACACACCAAATATGACGTATATTTAGCATATTGGCCAACTACAAGTCTAAGTTTAGACTCAATTATTAAACAAGTCTTCATAAAAATAATTGAATAAAAAGAACTCTATTAAACAAATTAAGCTCAAACATAATATAATGAATTTGTGAACAAGCTTGTAACAAGCGTATTAGGTTAAAAGTTATAACTTGGTAAACTGTGACCAAAACATGTATCATGTGTCATGTAAGTGTTTTGAAGTCTAGATTTATGAAGGGGTAAAAACATTTACTCGTGCTCGTAGTGTTTGTTATATATGAGAAAACAATAAGTTAATCAAATAGCTTGTTAACAAATTCAAGTTTATTTAATAAGAAAATGAACCAAATTTAAAAATTTAATTTAATTTGGTGATGAACTTAAGTTTGGCTTATGTCCAAATTGAAATTAAATGAATAATTTTAAACATGTAATACTCAGCTTGACTTGGCTCATTTATAATCCTGTGATAAAAGTTAAAACAAAAATTAACATTACGTTTGTTTTGGTGGAAAATAAATTTTTTTTGAATAAAAAATTATTAGTATTATTCTAGTTTGTCGCGTGAATCATGAATGAAACTAATTTTCCGATTTAAATCCAATTTATATGTAAGTGACCAAAAGTATCATTATCATGCAAGGACGCACAAAGAATTTAGTTAGCATTATTTTCTCAACAAAAAAAAAAAAAAAATTTAGTTAGCATTATTGGTTCCTAGTTCCTACGATGTCAATTGCGTGCAACAATCAAATGGGTGAGGGTTGGTGGGCTGGAATAAACATATCCAAATGATTTTGGAATTTCAAGACACTAGCATCTAGTTTGTAGATTCGTTTAGGGTGTGCTTTTTTGGAGATTCGTTTAGGATAGATGGAAAACTTTGGAGAGAAAATAAGATGGAAAACTTTTGAGTATGTTTGGTTGGGTAAGGAGGAAGGAAAATAAATGGTGGGTCTAGTTATTTTCTCTCTGGGCCCACTAAAATGTTTTCTTCCCAAAATGGAGAGAAAACTGAGTGGGGATAAATTTTTTCTTGATTAACAAAAATGTCCATGTGCAAATGCCTTTATTTTTTTGAGGTAATTACACTAAACTTACCTGTGGTTTGGGCGAAAATCACTTTGTCTACCCGTGGTTTAAAAAGTATCACTTAATTCACTCGTGGTATGTTCCGTTTGTTTTCCGTAACCCAATTCTGTTAAAATCAGGGGTAAATAGATATTTTTGCTTAACTTTTATGTCTCTTTCCTCCTAAAACAAAAACTAGCACAAAAATGCAAGAGAAACAAGATCAAAAAGTGGTATTGATCTCTCTCTCAATTTACATAAATCTGGAACATGAAGAACATAAATGATAAATCATTAAACCCGAAATTTTTTTTTTTTTACATTCCCAAGTTCTCTCAAATTTTCTCAGCAACCATATAACTATAAAAGTAATCAAACTCTTCAATCTTAGTATTAAACACCCATTGGCTCAACCTTCAATAAGTCTCTCATCATTACAAGAACCTCAACAACATAAATCATAAAACCCAGAATTTCTTTTTCCTTCCCAATCAAAAACAAATCAAAAGTTTCAACTTTTACACAGCAATATAAAGCTCAAACAACACAAACTACAATACCCAATATTTTTTTTCCCTTTTATTTTCTTGGAAACCAAACAAAGAGAGAAAATTGAATAATGGGTATGTGTTAAACCTCAAAAAAAAAAAAAAAAAAAAAAAAAAAAAGCTTACCAACATACAAGGACTTTTTGGAGAAGAATTTAGGGAAACCAGGTGTTTGATATGGCTGTGGTGAGATTGAGATTGTGAACCCATAACCAAATTCTCTAAAACCCAAAACCTCTGTCTTTCTTTTCTCTCTATTGTGAACCCATAACCAAATCCACCAATAACCACTGGTCATCGTGATTTCTGCAAAAAAAATAAAGCAAACCCAAATGCAAAAACCAACAAAACCTATAAATGGTGACACAAAACCGCCAAATAGAGAGCCACAACCAATTATAAAAACACATGTCTTCTCCCCTTAGCTTCGATATTGCGAAACTTATGTTTTCTCCCCTTCAAGACACTCCAAACCACGAAGAACACATTGATCTCACTACAGGTCTCTCTCTTGAAAAGTTTCTGAATTTTTGGTGTTTTGATTCGTGTTATGTTGTGTTTTGGAATTAAGAGGTGTTTTTGTAATAGTTGGGCTTGAGGTGGGTTACGGAAATTGACGGAAACATAGCACAAGTGGGTTAAGTAATACTTTTCAAATTACGGGTAAGCAAAGTGATTTCCGCCCAAACCACAAGTGAGTTATGTGTAATTACCCCTATATTTTTTTCTTCTCTCTAGGCAGTAATTAACATTGCCTTTTCTTCTTTTTTTTTTTCTCTGAGCAATTTGCCTCTTCTATTTTTTTTTCCCTTTTGATTTCTAGGCCTAGGCGTTCTCCTTCTTTCTTTCTTTCTTTCTTTCTTCTTCTTCTTCTTCTTCTTCTTTTTCTATTCATTTTTTTTCTTTTGATTTTCTAGGACCTAGGTGTGATAATTGTTTTTTTTTTTTAAAGATGTGATTTTTATTTTGGGACATGATTTTTATTTTTTTAAATAAATTTGGGTGATTGCTCTTTTTTGTGTGGTTATTTGTTACTTTTTTGTTTTAATTGGGCATCATTCTTTAATAAGGGTATATGAGTAAATTATTCAAACTCATTTTTTTCATTATTCCACTTTTTCACTCCCAACCAAACAAAAATAAGAGAAAATAAAATATTTTCTATCCTCCTACTTTTCCATTTTTCCATTATTTTCTATTCTTTTACTTTTTCACCCCTCTTACTAAACGGACTCTTAGTTCCTCTGAGTAATCCTTTAGAAATGTGTTCTTGCCTTTTTGGAGCCCTGAGTTGAGTTGTGCTAAAAATGTCAAAATGAAGCCCTTTATTTTTTTGGAAGTATGTAAACGAGTTCGAATTACATATATGAAGCATTACAAAAAATATCATTATCATTAAACTATCACTTAAATCTTGAAACAACACCGTCTTGGTACTAATATTTACAAAATAGTGGACCTTTTTTTTTATCCAAATTTAACAGACCCTGTTAATGAAAATGTCATTTTATATTTGATAAACATATCATATAAGTTGTGGTTTCGATTTTGAGAGCTTTAACGGCCGCTTTGATTATCATTTTCATATGAGTGTTTTATAAAAGATTATTGAATAATACATTTACATATTTCCAACATCATTTTATGGCCCAACCCAATACGTACTACAATGTTACATCTTTCCAACAGAATTATAGGGCCCATCCCAAAGGGTCTAAGACTTAAGCACAACATTACATCTTTCCAAAAACAGCATTATATGGCCCATCCCAAAAAACATACTCGCCGCAGGCTCACAACACCCATTATTAGCTTCTTCACTTTTCTTCCTTTGGAAATTAATTTGATAAAGATATTTACCTTGGCCAAAAGTTTCCGAAGGCAAAATGGCAAAAAAAGTTTAAAGTTTCAGCTGAAAATTCAGTTCGAGGTATTGCAATTTATATGCAGCAATGAATTTGAGGAACTACAATGGGATAGGGATCAAATTTTTTTTTTTTAATTATACTTTTAGAGCTATTAATGTCATGGTTTGTGACCTTGTGTAATCCTGGAGTTTTAGACTCTCAGATATGGGCTTTACCTAGCCACTCAAATGGGGATCCGTAACTCACAAGTCCAAATAGATACTTTTGAGTTTTTGTTTTATTGGTTTTCATTATCACAATTCAATATTTTTTTTTAGGAGTTACAATTCAATAGTTGGCAAAGAAAGAATTTAAGTCTTGAATATCTCATTTAAAAATATTAAAAAGTGTCCAGTTGAATTTCAAGACTCTTTTAGTCATTTTGAAGTTGGTCAACCCAATCAATAATTCTGTCTCTTTTTTACCAAAAAAAGCTCTTAACCCTCCCCCTCATAGAATGTTCAAATAAACTATTGTTTTTTATTGCTGGCATTTGTTAAACAACTTCCCTCATAGTAGTATTGAGCATGTGTTTAGGAGTTTATTATAAAATTTTGATGTTCTTGTTAATTAAAGGGGCTGTGATTTTGTTGTTTTTAATTTCCCCTCCAGAAGCGGAGGCCTTGTTGTATGTTCTGGATTCGTCTAATTTGTATTAGCATGCTTAAGGCAGTTTTTATTATAATATCCTACATTTATCTTTAAAAAACTACATAGAATTATTATAAAATTAACGTGATTATTGACTGTTTGAACTACATAAATCACACTCATATATTCCATAAATTTAATATTTATAATACACAACCCGTATATTTAGCATGTTGGCCAAATGTAAGTCTAAATTTAGACTTAAGTCACTAAACTATTAATCAAGTTCTTATAATTTTTTTATTTTATTTTATAAAAAGTCTACTAAACAAGTCGAGCTCAAACAAATATAATGTGTTTGTGTAAGTGTCATCTAAGTGTTTTGATGTCTAGATTTATGAAGGGGTAAAAAAATTGTACTCGTAGTATTTATTATATACGAGAAAAGAATAAGTTAATCAAGTAGCTTTTGAACAAGCTCAAGTTTATTCGATAAGAAAATGAATCAAATTTGAAAATATAATCAAATTTGGTAATGAACTCAAGCTTCTCTTGTGTCCAAATTAAAATTAAATGAACAATCCTAAACATGTAATACTTGGCTTGACTTAACTCATTTATAGCCCTATGAGGATGTGGTAAAGATTAAATGTTAATATATATATATATTAACATTCCGTTTGTTTTGATGGAAAATATTTCTTTTTTAAATATATTTGTATTTTTTGAAGTCTGCTAAAAAGGAAAATCTTGATCAATAGAAAATATTTTTCAATGTCAATGAAAAGATAACCCAACAAATAGGCAATAAAAATGTTTTTTTTTTATTTTATTTTTAAATTCCCTTTTACTATCACCCCCTCCATTCTTTTACCAATGTCGTTACTACCACCACCACCACCACCACCACCACCACCATGAGCATCACTGCTACCCTTTTCATTGCTGCCTCCGTCATTATTGCCTTTGTCGCCACCTTCACCACTCTACCATCTTAGGAGTTACATGAAATATGAATGATTTTTTGTGAGAATCAAACAACATTAAATAGTTTTGAGATTGTTTTATGATTTATGATAAAGTACAAACAGATTAGTCTTTTTTAGATCATATTTTCCACAAAAAAACATTTTTCTTGGTAAAACATTTTCTATTGAAACAAAAGAAACATAGAATAAATTGAAAGAATAAAGAAAGCAAGAAAAAAAATGAGGGGAGGGGAGGGTGTTTGGTATTGGATCATATTGAAGATTAGTGATAATAATTAATAGATGCTCTTTCAAAGGAGACATTGTCGTTTGCGTTTATAGAGTGGTGCTTTCAAAGAGACCACAGGTGGAAGATTCATCCGATTCAAGCTGTGCTATATAAGCAAAAAATTTCTTTACTCAAAAGTCTTAAGGCATATGAGAAAATATCTCATATAATTTGTCTTAGATCTAGCCCATCAACTCAACAGTTTATAGCAGTTTAAGGATCATCCTCTATTATGATTCCCGTATTTAACACAACAAAATATCACAATAATTTCATAATATTTTTAAATTGCATATCAACTTATACAGATGTGACATGCTAATTTAAGAACGTTATGAAATTATTGTGACTTTTTATTGCGTGCACAGCATCATTATGTGTTCAATTAGGCTGAGATGAGGCCTGGAATAATGCCAATAATTTGCAGAGTTGGCCAGTTGGCACTTGACAGTTGACAGGAGAGAAATTGAGGAAGAGAGACAAGCTCTCTTGGCTTTTCCTGTTAACATTTTGCTAAGCCAAGCTATTGTTTAAGAATAGACACGGCAAGGCAGGCAAACCATGTAAGAATAGTAATACAATAATACAGTGCGTTAGTCTAAAGGAATACGCCCCCTCTTCTTGTGCGGCTATTTTGTCATTTAATCATTTTGGTTTTAGAATTCAACGCACAACCACACTGGGCCTTTTCTTTCACGCTTGCACATTATTGTATAACAATCAATACTGTCCACTCTCAGAGCTTATGGGGTCCCTCCAAAACAGGATGTTCACACTGGATCAGTGACTTTTTTTTAGGCATTGTTGAATCTTCAAGCGGCCTCATATCACATGATGACATATCTTTAGCATAAAAGAAAAAGTACGGTAGAATCTAATAAATTAATGTCCCTACTTTTATATTAACTCTTCAAGTAATCAAGTTCAAACTTCAAACCCTCGGTATTCAATCATAATTAGTTCTTAAACAACAAAAACAAAACAAAAAGGGAATCAATCAACTTTATGGCCTGTTTGGATGGAAGGGAAGGGAAGGGAAAGTAAGTAGAGGAGAGTAGAGTAGAGTTGGCTAAAAATAAGTTAATTTTGTATTAAAACTACTTTACTCTACTCTACTCCTCCTCTCTCAATCCAAATGGACCATTAATTTCTTTCTCAAAAAAAAAAAAATAAAAAAAAAAACCTTAATTTGTAGTATGCATGTTAATGATTAGAGAATTACACTATACAGTATACAAACAAGACTGCTTGTTTATAATATAATATATATGACTCTTTTTTAATAAAATATAATAACTTGAAAGAATCCAATTTTTTTTTTTTTTAAATTATAGTATTAGTTAACGCTAATGTATGGGAACTACACTACCAGAATTTTGGTGAACCCCACGTCACGGAGAAATAAGCATAATAATATTATTATTATTATAAATGAGTGACAGCGTAGTTTATGAAATTATTATACAATGGCTCTCCAAATTACTATTAATAAATTCGATTTATTATGAAAGCAATAAAATACTATAGCATATTTTCAGCCAAAAAAAAAAAAAAAATTATAGCATATAAAAGAAACTGTTGGGAAGGCACACGTGCAGGGCTGGAGGACTTTCTTGATCTCAACGTCCCTAGTTGTCCATTTCCTTCAAAGCCTCCTCACTTTTTCCAATTAAAGCTTCAATTAGAACAGATTTCATAAAAGGCCTTGAAAGTTGAAACTTCTTGTTTATTTGTGCAGTGCGTTGGATGAATATTAACATTGCATAAGGTGAATAAGAAGGTAAGAATTATATTCATCCATTTAATGGTATGGTTGTGTCTTAGTCATAGTAAATAAAAACAGCTTGCCCTTCTGGCTTGCGTGTGTATTGAAAAATTAAGATAATTGCCTTTGGAAACTTGCTTTCCGCATTCCGACTTTTCAACTTTCAACTCTTAACTTTTTTTTGATGCTTACTTCTTTTTTGCTCAGTTTTTTTGAATGATTACTTTCAAGTTTCAACTCTTAACTTGCTGCCTTTACTTTCAGCACGGCTCCTTACATTTGGTCACCTGATATATTTCACAATGGCCATTGCTTTGCTGAGTATTGCTAGGACCAACTCTTTTCACAACTTGTTAAGTTGATTGTTGACACATCACTTTCACGTGGATCTAACGCTGACACAATATTTATTATGTATCAATCATAATTGATCATCGTGTTGGTAATTGCGAATGTTATTTTAGCTTATTGTTGTTTATATTACGAAGATAAATATAAATGCTCCCTTTCCGCACCCACCTAAATGCACTTTAGTGATGATGGGTTATGATGACACCCTATCCTTATTTTCATGAGTGATGATGAGTTGATGACTCCCCTATCCTTATTTTTCTAATCAAGACAAGAGTGAACACTCAAGAGCAGCAAATAAACTGGTTGTCCATCTGCAATTAGATTTCTTTTGGGGCAGTAATGAGTGACTAGATATTAGCAAGTAGCCCCAATCTCTTACAGCTTTTGCACTCATACACACCGTTAGTGAGCCCACGGTCATGCTGACTTAAACTAGCGGCCAAGACACACCAAACCAAGGTACCAAACCAAACCGACGTCTAAAAGTCCTACCAGAATTTCTCTTATCATTATCAAGAAATTAGAATGGTCAAAAGACTCAAAGCAAAGCAACAGACCCCACATACTCCTTCTATACTGAGTATATACTACTTTTCATATCATGGGTTTAGACCATTAGAGAGTAGCCACTACAGTCCTAATTCCATATCTTGCGGCTTTGACTAAAGACTCTGTGGTGTGTATAAGAGGCATCTACTGCTTTTCTTTCTGGGTACATAGGATGAACTGTGAAGTACCAGGTTTGATGCTTTGCCCCTCATCCCAGTATTTTCATTTCCTTTTATTAATGAGTGAGTTTTGTCCTTTGAGTGGAAGGAGGAGATTTGAATTAGTAAATAGTAACCTTTGGTTTCATGAATTGTAGTATATATCATTCATTCAAGAAAAAGCCAAATGTATAATTTCTGTGTCTAGTTTGTGATTTTCTTACAGTAGTTTCCAAACCCATCTACAGATTATGTCATTGCTTTTATGTACTGTAAATATATATATTAGACTGTGTGTAGCCTAAGATCCATCTTGACAATTGATTGGGGCTTCTTGATAATTCCCAAAGGAAGCAGAGAATATTCTGAACTAAATTCTAAAAACTTCTAAACTTTCTTTCCATTACTTCTGTCCTCCTGTTCATCTGTGCATATGACTATGAATCAGGATGATAATGGCTTTTCACTGGGCCAATTGCCTGCAGTTAATTTGCAAAACTACTTAGAATAGGCTCCATTTGAATTGGATTTTTTTTAGTACAAGTTTGGAGAGAAACCCTTCAAACTCTCTTTATATCTTTTTTATTTTTATTGGATAAGAATTTTGAAAAATCCACAAGATTGCATTTTCTTATTAATATTCTTCACCCTTGCAAAATTTCAAGAAGATCAATGAATTAATAGCTATGCCATCAATCAAATGTTTAAATTTCAAGCTTTTGTAGTCTTAAATTACACATTAAAAATTAATTTATGGATCGAATAATAATTAGCATCTAATTTGAATGAAATTTGACACGTATGTTAATAACATAAGAACATACAATCCAACGATTATATTTTCGAAATATATAGATGTGTTAATTTTTTAGAGAGAAACTTTGTCCTTTATTTTATAGTTTAGATTAGATATATTACAAAACTAAAGGTATATCTAGTGCCACATCATTTAAAGTTTTAAATTACATGACACTGTATACACTGTTAGATCTAAATGCTAAAATCTGAACTATGAAATTGACTCTGGAGGGGATTTGATCCAATCTTTTAACAAGTCTGGTATGCCATAATAATTATTCTAATTAATGCACTTTGTGGTTCTTCTTTAGTTTACTATTAGCTCAACCTCAAGTTCTGAGTTGATTGGCTTTTGAGTAAATTCCATTAAAAGAGTGAGCAAACACAAGAAGTTTCTGAAAAACCATGGGAGAAGATGATGATAAGTACACGAAAGATGGGACCGTAGATCACCGTGGAAATCCAGCTGATAGAAGCAAAACTGGAACCTGGAAGGCCTGTCCCTTTATTCTTGGTATATATTTTGCAATCCATCTTCTTATACTACTAGTAAATCTAGCTATGCTTTGGATAAGATGCTCATCAGTTTAAACTTTCATCAACAGGAAATGAATGTTGCGAAAGATTGGCATACTACGGGATGAGCACCAACCTGGTGCTTTACTTTAAGAATCGACTACATCAGCACAGTGCTACTGCTTCTAACAACGTCTCGAATTGGAGTGGAACATGCTACATCACCCCATTGATCGGCGCATTCATTGCTGATTCCTACCTTGGAAGATATTGGACTATTGCCATTTTCTCCATCATCTATGTTTTCGTAAGTTTGGTTCACTTGAAACTTAAGCTTTGCAGCCTATATGTGAATTTAAGAGTCATCATGGTGAAGTGCATACTGAGTTCAACACTCCATTCATTATGGGGTATCTGAAATTAGGAATGATTTCTGCTTTCGGTGTCACTTGATAGACAAGTTTGAAATTTCACTTCATCAGGAAACATATCCTAATGGCTAGGGGAAAAGTACAAAGATAAATAAATCCTTTCTTCCCCTATTTCAGTTCCAATATCCCTTTTTTCAAATAGATTCATTTTATGGTTCAAATTAATATTACAAACCTGTAGATTTATATATGCCTTGTCATTTAAAATTTTAATTGATGACACTGCATGTACACTGTTTCATTTGAAATTGAGAGGATTCTATTCCTCTTTTATCAACTCTACCCAGGCTTACAATCATATATAATTCAGATTCTCAAAAAAATTGACCCAAGTTTTCAGAGCATTTTGTCTTTGAGTTTCTTGCTCATTAAATGATGAAATCGTTTTCAATTTTACCTAGGGGATGACACTTTTGACACTGTCAGCATCAGTCCCTGGCCTAAAGCCAACGTGTTCTGGAAAAGAAGATTGCCATGCAACAGTTGCACAAAGTGCAGTGTGTTTTCTGGCACTTTACCTGATTGCACTTGGCACAGGTGGGATTAAACCTTGTGTCTCATCATATGGAGCTGATCAATTTGATGATTCCGATGAGGATGAGAAGAAACACAAATCGTCTTTCTTCAATTGGTTCTATTTTTCAATCAATGTTGGTGCTCTTATTGCTTCTTCCTTGTTGGTCTGGATACAAGACAATGTAGGTTGGGGATGGGGCTTTGGAATCCCAGCAGTGACCATGGCAATTGCTGTAGTGAGCTTCTTTTCAGGTACAAGGTTGTATAGGAACCAGAAACCTGGGGGTAGCGCTCTGACACGAATGTGTCAGGTGGTGGTAGCATCCATTAGAAAATACCGGGTTGAAGTACCTGCTGACAAGTCTGTTGTTTTGTATGAGACTGCTGATGCAGAATCTGCTATCAGAGGAAGCCGCAAGCTTGAGAGCACAAAAGATTTCAAGTAAGTTTCTAATTTAGAAAGCTTAGCTTACCAATGAGAGTCAATATGCAAGAAGTTCGAAATCAGTTTTCCTCACCTTCATAGCTTTGTCCTGGGATAAGGACCTCCCATCCAACAGGGTTGGCGTACTTTAGGAGCAAAATCAGCCTGCCCCTCTAGTTTGTCAGGATTTTTCTAATCTTAATTCTTTAGCTGAATAAAGTAACATTTCTTAATGAAGAACTGTAAATTTTCATTCTCTCATCAAAAGCAAACAGAAAGTAAGGAAAAAAAAAGCATAGGAATCCCCCAGTTCAATGTCTAGAATGTAATCAGTTAATGCTTCAAAATTGCAACAACCGTTCCATTGCTATGAGAATCGAAACTTAAGGATTTCATGTCCTTTTTACAGATCAAACTAGAATGCCCCATAATGCTTTTGTGTAAATGTAAGACAGTCTTTTTTCCATTTCTTGGGTGGGTTCTGTTTTCATTTTGTATAGCATCCCCTATTTCCCTGACTTAAATGAATCCTTACATAATATTGTATTCTTTAGGTTCTTTGACAAGGCAGCCGTGGTGGTACCAACAGATGACATAAAGGTTGCAGTAGACCCATGGAGACTTTGCACAGTTACCCAAGTTGAGGAGCTGAAAGCCATTATACGGTTGCTTCCTATATGGGCCACGGGTATCGTCTTTGCCACTGTCTATGGTCAGATGGGCACCTTATTTGTGTTGCAAGGCAACACCATGGATATTCACGTTGGTCCCTCCAACTTCGAGATCCCACCAGCATCTCTTTCAATATTCGACACACTTAGTGTCCTTTTTTGGGTCCCAGTCTATGATCGAATCATTGTCCCAGTTGCTAGAAAATTCACTGGTCACAAAAATGGCCTAACTCAACTCCAGAGGATGGGCATTGGCCTCATCATATCCATCTTCGCCATGGTATCTGCAGCAATTTTGGAACTTGAAAGACTTAAGACTGTTAGAAAACACAACTACTATACACTTGAGCACATTCCTATGTCCATCTTTTGGCAAGTTCCTCAGTATTTCCTCATAGGGTGTGCAGAAGTTTTCACATTCATTGGGCAGTTGGAGTTTTTTTATGAGCAAGCACCTGATGCCACAAGGAGCTTGTGCTCTGCTCTCTCACTAACCACTGTTGCACTAGGGAACTACTTGAGCACTCTACTTGTAACCATTGTTACCAAAGTGAGTACTAGGCATGGGAAGCTTGGATGGATACCGGACAATTTAAATTATGGTCGTCTCGATTACTTCTTTTGGCTCTTGGCCGTGCTGAGTGTGCTGAATTTGGGAGTTTTTCTCGTCATTGCAAAATGGTACACATATAAAAAGCCATTGGGGACTCTCCAATGATGGGTTACTCTGGTGGTTGAATTGAAGCGCTATATTGTATATATGGTCTGCTTCATTTCTTATGCATGCAACACCATTGGAGGTCACCTTCAAACATCTCACTCTTTGTATTGTTTTCATTAGATAATATGTAAAGTTGAATCAAATATGGCGAACTGAAGAAAGTGAACTGCAATTTAAATTAATCCAATGTATCTCCCTTCATTTATCACTGTACCAGAAGAACTGTTTCTTAACACTTACTGTTGCATCAATGCTTTTCATTTTTCCTCGGAAGCCTCTTAGCAACAGTCGTTTCCTTGATGACCTGTACTTTAAATTACTTTCAACTAGTAGCTCTTTTCTTGCTAAGTCCTAGCAACAAGTAGCTCAATTATCACAATACGACCATTCAATTACCAGTCATAATAAATCACGTTAGTAATTGCGAATATTATGTTGACTAATTGTTGCATAATAGAAGCTTGCACCTAAATTTTTTCATATAAGTATGTAGGGACTACCAGTAATTATCTTATGCAATGAATATGAATGATCTCTTTCCACAACCACGAAAGGCCCTTAGGGATGATGAGTTATGATGACACACCCTATCCGTATTTGTGATGAGTAATGATGACACGCCCTATCCTTATTTTTCTAGTCAAGATTCGAGTGAACACTCAACACTCAAGAGCAGCAATTAGATATATCTTTTGGGGCAGTATTGAGAGGCTAATATTAGAAAGCAGCCCCATTCTCTAACGGCTTTTGCATGTTTACACACCACACCATTAGTGTATGGTCTTGCTGACTTAAACGAGCCAAGACACACCAAACCAAACCGTCTAAAAGTCCTATCAAAATTTCTCCTATCATTATCACATAATAGTCAAAAGACTTAAAGCAAAGCAACACACCCCACATGTTCTTTTTATACTAATTCCACATTTTGTGGCTTTGACTGTAGTGTTTGTGGTGTGTATATGAGGCATCTACTGCTTTTCTGGGTAGTGGGTACGTAGTATGAACTGTGAAGCACCAGGTTTGATGCTTTCCCCCCATCCCGGTTTTTTCATTTCCTTTTAATGAGTGAGTTTTTGGCCATTGAGTGGAAGGAGGAGATTTGAATTTTAGTAAATAGTAACCTTTGGTTTCATGAGTTGTAGACTTGTAGTCCTCTGAGTGATTGTGCTATATATCGTTCATTCAAGAAAAACCAAGTGTATGATTTCTGTGTCTAGATTGTGATTTTCTTACTGTAATTTCCAATCCCATCTGGAGTTTATCTCATTGCTTTTATGTACTATTAAGTGTTAAACTTCTGGGATTATATGTTAGACTGTGTGTAGCCTAAGATCCATCTTGACAATTGATTGGGGCTAATTGCCAAAGGAAGCAGAGAATATTCTGAACTAAATTCTAATAAACTTCAAAAATTTCTTTCCTTTGCTTCTGTCCTCCTGTTCATCTGTGCCTATGACTATGAATCAGGATGATAAGGGCCTTTCACTAGGCCAAATACCTGCGGTTAATTTGCTTTATGGACAAAGTTTAGCTGCAAAATTGATTGTAGCATAAGGTAACAACCTTACTCAATATCATTAACATTGCTAAATATTTTGAAAATTTAAACGTTGGATTGCATATTTCTTACGTTCTGAATATACATGTCAAATTTTGTGCTAATAAGATATTATTCACTATATGATCTATAAGATTATATTTTATGTATAATTTTAAATTACAAAAAATTGCAATTATTAAATAATTTATTGATAATATAGCTATTGATATTTAATTTTCTAGAAATTTTTCAAGCATGAAAGATATAAGAAGAAATGTACTTCAATGGTGGATTTGTCAAAATTCGCCTCCAATAAATAAATATTGAGTAAAATTGTAGCCTTAGACCACGACCAATTTTGTAGCTAAACTTTCTCCTTTGTTTCATGTAGCCTAGCTATTTTAGAATAGGTTCCATTTGAATTTTATTCATTTTAGAATAAGTTTGGAAAGAAACCCTTCAAACTCTCCTTATATATTTTTATTTGATGTGAATTCTGACAAATCAACATCTAGATTGAATTTTCTTATTATATTCTCCACCATTGCAAAATTTGATTGAAACATGCAATCCAATGGTTATATTTTCAAAATATATAGTCACGTTAATTTTTTAGTCGGTGTTTGAAGAGTTTCTCTAAATTAATTTAGAGAAAAACTGTGTTCTATATTTTATAGTTCAGATTAGATATATTACAAAACTAAAGGTATATCCATTGCCACATTATTTACAGTTTTAAATGACATGATAGGCTATACACCGTTAGATCTAAATACGAAAATCTGAACTGTGAAATTGACTTTGGAAGAGATCTGTTCCAATTTTATAACAAGTCTGTTGTGCCATAATAAATTTTTTTTTGATAGAAAACTGAAATTCCATTAACATGAACGAGAAACAAATACATCAGTTGAGAGAGTAAGTTCTAAGAAACAAGGGCTCTCCTCAATCCAAGTAACATATTGCTCAATACCCTGAGCATGTTTTGCTAACAAGTGAGCTACCTGATTACATTTCCTACCAACATGTGAAATAGAAAACCTACGAAAAGAACTTAACAGAGAACTAATTCCATACACATTTGATGCAATCGAAGATGGAGGAGGAGAAATGCAAGCAATAGCACTTGAAACCATAACCGAATCCCTCTCAAGAACAATCTCATAAAATCCCATATCTTTAGCAAACATAATACCCAATTCATAAACTTTTGCTTCGGCTTCCAAGGAACCCAAATATTGATTTAGCTTCATTGACAAAGCTCCCATGAACAAACCTTCACAATTGCGTATTACAACTATTACCCCTGACTTTCGTTGTTGTGCGAAGACAGCCCCATCAACATTTACTTTAAAAAAAGAAGCATCAGGAGGTGACCAAACCTGTCTGCATTGTGGTTTTGCCGAGCCTAATGCAGAAGTTGCAGATGTTGCAGCATTTGCAGAAGTTGTTGCATTTTCTGAATTTGCAGAACTTGGTAAATTTGAAGAATTTGCTGCCTTGAACGATTCAATATATTTTCCACACCACTTGACTTGCTCAAATCCTGTCATAAACTGCTTGCCATTTCTTTTCTCATTCCGCCTAGTCCACAAAGCCCAAGCAATGGTCACAGCTAATGAGAGCACTTCCTCACCAACATGCACAAGGAACCAAAATAACTCCAAAAAGTCATTAAAAAACAAATGTTGCTGCCTGCAGAAAATAGAAGTAAGAGCCCGGGTACCTGAAGCACATAAGTAGCTCCAAAACACATGACCTGAGGATTCATAGCCCATTTTACACTCTTCACATAAGTCATTCTCAAAAATTCCTCTCTTCTTAAGGTTAGACAATGTTGGTAGAATGTTTTTACATGCTGTCCACCCAAAATGTTTCACCTTATTTGGAATTTTCAAACCCCACAACACCTTCCAAAGTGTCTTCATATCACTATTGTTTAAACAAGAACCAGAATTGGGTTGTACTCTTGACTCCATTGCAATTTTGTAGGCACTCCTCACTGAGAATTTCTCATTTGGGGTTGCACTCCATATCAAAGCATCTGCAGGCAGAGTTGAACTTAGCGGCAAACCTAGAATGATCTCAACCTCATGTGGTGATGAATTAATTTATTTTTCCACTCCCCCGTATAACTGTTAATCAAATCAGAGACCAAAGCTTGACAACCCAGCAATCTTGGTGGTGATATTACTTTAAAAGTAGATGGATTTCACAACCATTTATCTGACCAAATTTGAATCTTCTGCCCATTCCCAACCCGCCATCTTACTCCACTCCTAACAATATGTTGTGCAGCCATTATACTATGCCATAAATAAGATAGATGCTTTCCAATAGTTGCTACCACAAACTCACAGTCAGGAAAGTATTTAGCTTTAAGGACTTTATATGAAAGGGAGTTAGTTTCAATCTGAAGCTTCCAATCTTGTTTAGCTAGTAAGGCTAATTTAAATTCCTTAAGCAGTTTAAAACCCATTCCACCCTTACTTTTTGGAACACAAAGTGTCTCCCAACTCATCTAAGGCATCTTCCTTTCATCACCCTTCTGCCCCCACAAAAAATTTCTTACCATACTCGTCAGTTCCTCACAAATAGAATTAGGAAGTTTAAAACAACTCATAGTGTATGTAGGCACTACTTGGGCAACAGCCTTTATCAAAATTTCCTTGTCACCTTTAGATAATAATTTCTCCTTCCAAGTTCCACCCTGCCAATTTGCTAGCTAACTTCTCTTTAAGGTCTAAAACAGTATTGTGTTTAGAGCGACCCACCAAAGATGGAAGACCAAGATATTTTTCATGTTGGCGAATCACTTGAGCATCTAATCTCAATCTAAATTCTTCCTTGACATCATTAGGAGTATTTTTGCTAAAAAATTGAGAAGTTTTTGCTCGATTTTGTAAGTTCTTTTAGACCCCTGTAAACTTAGATTGTTTAACCTAATTAATTAACCAAGTGAATACTTAGGTTTATTATTCAGATTTAGCTTAAAACAAAACAATCATATCATGTAAAGCAGCGAAAAAATAAATAACACAATGATATGATGGCCCAGGAAAACCAAACCGGTAAAAAACTTGGAGAGGATTTAACCTAGCTATCTTCAAGGTAAAACAGCAAATCCACTAGAAAGAATTGAAGTTTACACAATAGCGACTTAGACCACTAACATCCTATTGCTACTTGCTTGTAGGAAACTTACTACCACGACCACGTGACAGTTCCGAGACCACGGACTCCTTTTTTCTTTAATCTTTGCAAAACACAAACATCCACGCTTGTGACTTTGAGATCCCACTCAAAGGTTTAGCAACACAAACTCTCCTGTTTGTGACTCCAAGACCACCCTTGAAGGTTTAGATCATCAGCACCTTTGATGACTAGAGAAGGTAGCAACTTCAGCAATACCAGATCTTGAGATTCTTCAAGAAACAACACCGGTAGAAGTTATAAGATAGGTTTTAGGAAAAAAACCCTAAATACAAAAGAGGCACACTCTTCTCTCTCTAAAAAGCCTTATAAATAACGTGCTTAGGGTTTCCTTTATATAGTGGGAGAAGTAGATCTGAAACCCTAATCCTTAATGGGCTAGAACTACTGTTTGGGCCAACTTAAAATTTTGCAGATACAATTCTCGATCGGTCGAGCCTATTTCTCGATTGGTCAAACCAGGCAAATTATGAAATCTTCTTTCTGTAGCTTACTTGTTCTTGTGTGTTCACGATTTGCCAATTGTTCTAAACTTTTAGAACCTAACAAATTTAAGAGTTGACCTGAGGCTTTTTCATAAATTCCAATTATTCTCTGCAAAGATTCACACTCTTCCTTGGAAACTCTACAAAATATTAAACTATCATCTGTAAAAAATAAATGAGAGATAGTTGGTCCTCTTAAATCTTTGGGTAAAGTATTATTTTGGTCCCTAAACTTTGTAATGAGTTTTTTTAATAGTTTAGAGACAAAAATAGGATGAACAGAGACTACTACTCCAAAATGATAGTGGGCAATTAGTTTTATCATATTTTTCATGATATCATTTGTAACGTTTTTTACCATATCATATATTTACTAGCAAACATTAAAAAAAAATACATTTTCATCTCATGAGAAAAAAATCAACATTGCAGATTCTTAAAAGGGGAACCTAAGGAATAGCACCTAAGTACTGTACCTAAGTCTTGCCCCTTTAAAATTTTCCTAAATTTTTTTTTCTTATATAATTTCTATTATTACTGAAGAATATTTTATTTTTAATTATGATAAAGAATATGATTTCCCTAGTTAGAGTTTGATTAGTTTTAAGTAAGGGTGTGCACAGGTTTAGTTAGGTGGGTGGAGGGCAATATTTTTAACCAACCCGCCAATGCAGGTTGGAAAAATTCCAATCCGTTGCCAATCCACCAATCTTTGAATCCGGTGGGTTGGTTAAAAATCTTAATAGTTTCAACTTGGTGAGTTAAGCTGGTTAGGCGAGTTGACAAATTCAATTGACTAAATGAAATTATTTCAATTAAATTGGATAATGTTTTGCCCCCTCTAATAAGAAAAGAAAAGAAAAAATTGCAATTTTTTTATTAAAAATAATTACAAATCTACATTTTTTTTTATTAAATGACTAAAAAAATTTATCATACTAAAAAAAAACATCTTAAAATCTGAAATTAAACATGCACATAGAGTAAGAATAATAACAAAATCTTAGAAAGATGGGCGGGAGTTTATTAAGGAAGAGAAATGTGAAAATGAAAAATAAAAAAAAAATAAAAAGAAAGAGCAAGAGATGAGAGAAATAAAGTAGGTGAATATGTGAGGGAGGGTTTTGCAAGAAACATGACAAAGTAGATATATATAGGCAGACAAGTAGGGTTTTGACGGGTTAAAAATATCTTAACCCACTATTCAACCCGACTTACTAAATTATTTATCTAACCCACCTAACCCAACCTAGCCCACTCACTTAATGAACCCGCATGGATTGGGTCGGATTGGCTTGCATAGCCCTAGTTTTAAGTTTGAATTTTGTATGTTTGTATTTAATTGTTGATTATTGATTTAATTAAATGAATGTAGCAATTGATTTTATTGCACTGCAAAGTTTATAATGTCCTCTATATGGTCATCACTTTTTTATTTTTTACTCCTCCTAGCCACTTCTTTGTTTTCCAATTAATGGTTACTAATTGGCGTTGATTTCATTTATTTTTTTCTTTCTTCATCTACTATTTATTACTTTGTATGTTCTTGTTAGGTTCTAAAAGTTTAGAACAATTGGCAAATCGTGAACATAAACTTGTCTAGATATAGATCTTTGAGTCTATAGGTTTTATTAGACAATGCTCAAGGTGATTCAAGTCAAGATTTAAGAACAAGTAAGCTGCAGAAAGAAGAATTCAGAAATTGTTTGGTTCGACTGATCGAGAAACAGGCTCGACCGATCGAAAGTCGTATCTGCAGAATTTTAAGTTGGCCCAAACAGCAATTCAAGCCCATTAAGGATTAGGGTTTCAAATCTACTTCTCCCACTATATAAAGGAAACCCTAAGCACGTTTTTTACAAGGTTTTTTAGAGAGAGAAGAGTGTGCCTCTTTTTTAATTAGGGTTTTGTTCCTAAAACCTCTCTTATAACTTCTACCGGTGTTGTTCCTTGAAGAATCTTAAGATCCGGTATTGCTGAAGTTGCTGCCTTCTCTAGTCATCAAAGGTGCTGATGATCTAAACCTTCAAGGGTGGTCTTGGAGTCACATACAGGAGAGTTTGTGTTGCTAAACCTTTGAGTGGGATCTCAAAGTCACAAGCGTGGGTGTTTGTGTTTTGCAAAGGCCAAGGAAAGAAGTAGTCCGTGGACTCGGAGCTATCATGGGGTCATGGTAGTAAGTTTTCTACTCGAGGTAGCAATAGGATGTTAGTGGTCTAAGTCGCTATTGTATAAACTTCAATTCTTTCATAGTGGATTTGCTGTTTTACCTTGAGGATAGCTAGGTTAAATCCTCCCCAGGTTTTTTACCAGTTTGGTTTTCCTAGGTCATCATATCATTGTATTCTTTATATTTTCGCTGCTTTGCATGATATGATTGTTATTGTTTTAACCTAGATTTGAATAATAAACCTAAGTTAATCACTTGGTTAATTGATTAGGTTAAACAATTTAGTTTACAGGGATCTAAATTTCTTATAGTTCTCTTTCTAGTTGTAATTTGCATTTATCAATAAGAAATAGATATCATGAATGTCTTAAATAGTTATAGATGTAATTACGTTAATGGTATGTCAAAGGTTTGTTTTTTCTTTTGAATTTTCAAGAAAATATAAAAGACATTTCTTTAGTTTGGTCTCAATCAACGAAGACATCCATGATATCTTAATGGAAGTAATAATGAGTTTTAATTTTTTTTAATGTATGAAGTTGTTAGGTTAGTGGTATGTCAAAGTTTTTTTTTTTTTTTTTTAATGAATTTTCCAAGGAAATCCTTTTAAAAAAAATGGTGACTTTTTAAAGAGTATAAATATGATTATTTTAATTACCTTGTTCATAAATTTCGTTTTTTATAAATATCTAAATTAAAATAGATGAATATATAAATGCAAAATTATATGTAAAGTTAAAACTGCAAAAGATGAATATGTATATACAACATTTTTTGTTTTTGATTCGTAATGATTCATTATTTCATTGTTTAACTATAAACATATAAGTTAAAGTAGATGAATATGTAAAGATTAAATTATATGATATATAGTAGTCCATATATTTTTTGGGCTTGATTCAAAAGGTCTATTCGCAATAGCCTTTTATGTCTACAAATTGCTCATTCTAGAGGCCCAAACACCTTTTTTTTTTTTTTTTCCTAATTTTAGAAGACACATTTTAAAGAATGCTATCTAAATTATAAATTATATGCATAAATATTCTGATTCCCTTAATCATAATGTATGATAAAGGAAAGCAAGTGAGTGTGAGAGAGAGTTTCACACCAATCTCAAGCAAAAATATGTACCAAGATTTTCAGTCCTTTTGCAATATAGTGCAAAAACAGGCAGTCTAGCTATTTACTTGAAATGTGCTTGCTTAATTTAGTGATATAGAGAATGTAGTTGAATTTAAATGTTAAATAAAATAATATGAGAAGAAAAGGAATAGAAATAAAAGATATAGCAATAAATATCAAATTATCCAAATCATGCTATGTAATAGAATAACATTATATTCTTATATACTATCTTTATAATGCAATAGGATAATATTTAACAATTAAAATGACTTAAAAAGATAATAACTTAAAACACAAAATTAAATAGCATCAACTCAAAGTAGAGTTCCAACACAAAAATTCATCCACCTAAATTATAGATACAAGAAAAAAAAAAATCCACCAAAAAATGAAAAAAAAAAATTTTGAGAGAGAGAGAGAGAGAAAGAAATAACATTTTTTGTGAGAGAAAATTATGCATATAATGAAAGAGAGTATCAAATTTATAGGAAAAGTATGAGAATAAAAAAAGTCAAAATAAAGGAAGATATAGGGCTAGATGAGAGTGATATTAAGGTAGAAACTAGAAAGTAGTGGGAAGATGAAAATGTAAAAAAGAAAAAGAAAAAAGAAAGTGTAACAATAAATTAGGAAATTAATAATGAAAAGAAAAGTTAAAAATAAAAGAGAGATGATATTCTGATGCCATAAGGAGCTTATGCTCTGCTCTCTCACTAACCACTGTTGCACTAGGGAACTACTTGAGCGCTTACTTGTAACCATTGTTACCAAAGTGAGTACTAGGCATGGGAAGCTTGGATGGATACCGGACAATTTAAATTATGGTCGTCTCGATTACTTCTTTTGGCTGTTGGCCTTGCTGAGTGTGCTGAATTTGGGAGTTTTTCTCATCATTGCAAATTGGTACACATATAAAAAGCCATTGGGGACTCCCTGATGATGGGTTACTCTGGTGGTTGAATTGAAGCGCTTATATAATGTGATGGGATAGCAAAAACCACATCTCCTGATTGTCCACAAGGGTCGTCCATGAACCAAATGGGAAAATTGAAGTCCGCCCTCCATGAACGAAGGAGTCGTCCATAGACGAAGTGCGACCATAGACGAAGCATACGGACGACCATATGACCCTTATAAAATTTCGAGGTATGATTTCACTCACATACCTTAAGAAGCCACAGAATTCAGGAGGAAGGACCACACCCGCATACGTCGCCGATGTCGAAGCCCACTGATTTCCACAAATCTTGGGGCAGTTGCAAAGTGAATAACCGTCCCAGGGTTCACTATATAAAGACCGGCCAACGTCAAATCAAGGTAAGTTTTTTATATATAACATCGCTTCCTCCCAAGTCTGAAGATCATCTTTTAAGAAAGAAACTAACTTCGCCATCGGAGGGGATTTGGCCGGTCAACCCTGGTCGCCTTTTGATTGTGTTCTTCCTTACAGGTCTTCACAACCACTGATCGCCATTGAAGCCGGAGCATTCAGCCTACTGATTCTCTACATCATCAGTTGGCGCCGTCTGTAGGAAAGAGGAAATTTGTAACTTATAGTTTTTTCTTCCTTTGACAAAAGGCTGCATGGTTCGGACAAGATCAAGGGCGACAAGCCCAAGCCACCAGGGAAGTAGGAATACAACAAGCATTCCCCACCTTGAATGCCATTCAGTGCCTATCGCACAGCTGCCTTCACTCTAACACATGCATTCTATGGCAACCGCCATGGCGGAGTTAACCCGTCAGAACCAAGAATTGACTAGGGAGATTGGTAGAGGGCAGCAGTGCTTCGAAAGACACGCGGACGGATAAGCCCAGAGTCAGGAAGTTAGAGTGAATACTGAACCAGAGAATCAGTCTCGTGGTACCGCTTCACGGAGGATGCCGCACTTGGAGAAAGAATGGACCAAATGAAGAAGGCTATGGACAAAATGAGAGAGAACATGAGAAGGGCGAGTCCCTTAGATGACTTAGTTCATCGTACGGACTTTCCTTTTGTGGCTTCCATCAACAGTCACCCTCTGCCTGCCAAGTTCAAAATGCCTTCCTTGGATTCATACGACGGGACACGCAATCCATGCGATCACATCGCGACCTTCAAGACTACGATGCATCTTTAGGGAGTCCTGGATGAAATTATGTGCAGGGCCTTCCCTCCAACCCTCAAAAGGACCGGCACGAGTTTGGTTCAATAAGATACCCCCGAATACAGTAACTTCTTTTGAAGAGTTGAGTAAGTTGTTTCTCAATAATTTCATTGGGGGGCAAAGACACAAACGTTCCTCGTCTAGCCTACTAACCATAGAACAAGGAGAGAATGAAAGCTTGCGGTCCTTCATCACTCGCTTTAATAGAGAAGCCCTGACTATAGACGAGATGGATGACAAGCTACTATTGGCAGCCTTCCACAACGGGGTTCATTCGGACTTATTCATCCACAAGCTTTATGAGTAAGAGCCACAGACAATGGCTGAACTCGTCCACTGGGCCCAAAATTTTATGAATGCAGAAGACGCGATCATAGCCAAGAAAAGGAAGAGAGCTGAGAAAACAGATGCGAACCCCACGTGTCACCCCGAATAGGGTCCTCGACCAAAGAAGGGACGAATGGAAGAGAGGAAGGATCGAGACAGCAAGAAGACGGTTCCGTCTTCAGGAAGGAATCAGCAATACACGCCCCTAAATACCCCACTTGATCAGGTACTTATGCAGATCAAGGATGATCCTTCCTTGAACTGGCCGTAGAAGATGAAGGGAGACCCCAACAAACGCAACAAGAGCAAATATTGTCGCTTCCATAGGGACCATGGACACGACATGGACGAGTGTTATGACTTGAAGCAGCAGATAGAGAATCTAATAAGACAAGAAAAGTTGAGGCATTTCATTGGAAGGGACAACAAAGACGAGAAGTTGAAGGGAAAGATGGAAGAGTCATCACGACCTCCACTCGGAGAAATAAGAGTTATCGTAGAAAGGACTTCAACGGGAAACTCTTCCAAGTCAAAAAAGGCATACCTTAAGGCGGTGCAGAACGTCCAGCTTTCTGGACGATCCCCAAGGACGAGGGTTGTAGACGAGCCAACCATTTCATTCACGGACGAGGAAGATGGAAGAATCCATCACCCACATGACGATGCAATCGTCATAACTTTGCTCATCGCGGAGTACACCACCAGAAGGGTGTTGGTGGACAACGGAAGTTCGGCAGATATATTGTATTATCCTGCCTTCCAACAAATGAAGCTAGGATGGGAACGACTACGTCCAGTATGCTCACCATTGGTAGGATTTGGAGGAATGAAGGTACAACTTGTGGGCACCATTACTTTGCCAGTAGTAGTGGGATCATACCCACAACAAATATCCAGAGAAGTGAATTTTCTCGTGGTGGATTACTCGTCTTCCTATAATGCCATCATTGGAAGACCAACTTTAAACAGTTGGAAGGCAGTAACATCTACCTACCACCTGTCAGTCAAATTTCCTACAGAGCATGGAATAGGACAGGTACAGGGAGATCAATTAGCAGCGAGGGAGTGTTATTTAGCTTTATTGGCTATGGACGAGCACATGTAGACAATGATTGTTGAGGAGAGAAAAGTTGCCGCGGAGCCCACCGAAGAGCTTCAGGACGTTCCTTTAGATGATGGCAATCCTGAAAAGTTTACCAAGATCGGAACAAGTATGAAAGAGAAGACAAGAAAAGACCTCATTCAATTCCTCAAGAAGAATATTGATGTTTTTGCATGGAGTCATCACGATATGCCAGGAATTGATCCAAGTGTGATTACTCACCGCTTGAATGTAGACCCCTCCTCTAAGCCTATTCGTCAGAAGAAGAGAGTATTCGCCCCTGAGCGAGATAATGCTATCAAGGAAGAGGTCCAGAAGTTAACCACAGCAGAGTTTATTCGGGAAGTCTATTACCCGGATTGGTTAGCAAATGTGGTGATGGTGAAGAAGGCAAATGACAAGTGGAGAATGTGCGTAGACTTCACTAACTTGAACAAGGCGTGTCCTAAAGATAGCTATCCGTTGCCACGCATTGATCAATTGGTTGATTCCACGGCTGGCCATCGGTTGCTAAGCTTCATGGACGCCTTCTCAAGATATAATCAGATAAAAATGGACGAGGCAGATCAAGAGAAGACCTCCTTTGTTACCAGCCAGGATCTGTTCTGTTATAAGGTGATGTCCTTTGGTTTAAAGAATGCAGGGGCAACCTATCAAAGGTTGGTCAATCGTATGTTCCGCCCACAGATAGGACGAAATGTGGAGGTGTATGTCGACGACATGCTTGTGAAGAGCTTGGACGAGGAAAGACACGTGGATGATCTTCAAGAAACCTTTGAAACACTCAGACGATATAAAATAAAGCTGAATCCGAGCAAGTGTGCATTTGGAGTGTCTTCAGGAAAGTTTTTAGGGTTCATGGTTTCACAGAGGGGAATTGAAGCGAATCTAGATAAATCCAAGCTATATTGGCCATGGACCCACCAAGAAATATCAAGGAAGTCCAATCCCTTATAGGACGAGTTGCAGCATTGAATAGGTTTGTATCAAAAGCCACCGACAGGTGTTTACCCTTCTTCAAGGTCCTCAGGAAGGCGTTCGAATGGACGGACGTATGTCACCAAGCCTTCCAAGATCTTAAGAACTATCTAACGACGGCTCAATTGTTAAGTCCGTCCGTGTTGGGAGAAGAACTGTATTTGTACTTGGCCATGACCCCACATGCCGTGAGTTCATCTTTGATCAAGGAAGAAGGGAAGGTACAGAAACTAGTGTATTACACAAGTTGAGCACTTAGGGGAGCGGAAGGACGTTACCCGCTAATGGAGAAATTGGCTTTTGCCCTAATAACAGCTTCTAGAAAGATGAGGCATTATTTCCAAACTCATGTCATCAACGTCATGACAGACCATCCACTCAAGAAGGCGATGAACAGGCTGGAAGCCGCAGGACGACTGATCCAGTGGGCAGTCGAGCTCAGTGAATTCGACATTAGGTACAAGCCAAGAAGTGCTATAAAGGCTCAAGCCTTGGCAGATTTCATTGCAGAATTCACACCAAGCTATGAGGATGAAGGTGGAATGGAAGAGAATAAAAAGTGGATCGTCCATGTGGACAGATCGTCTACACAACATGTAGGGGGAATAGGAGTCATCCTACAATCACCAGAAGGAGACAAATTAAAGCACAAGGTTCGTTTGCAGTATAGAACAACTAAGAATAAAGTGGAATATGAAGCCCTTCTTAAAGGAATAGAATTAGCTGAGTCCGTGGAAGCAGAGTCGATACTCGTCATGGGTGACTCTCAGTTAGTCATAAGCCAAGTGAATGGGACATATGATGCCAAGGAAGATCGAATGAAGAGATACCTGAACAAGGTGATGCGCCTAGTGAAGAAGTTCAAGGAAGCTGATTTCGTTCAAATCCCAAGAGAAGAGAACATGGAGGCAGATACTTTGGCGAAGGAAGCCTCAACGGATGAAGTAGTGGACGAAATCGATGAAGTACAATATATGCCACGGATAGACCTTTCGAAGGTATCGCAGATAGAAGGAGAAGAAAATTGGATGACCCCAATAGTATCGTACCTAAGGGACGGAAGGCTTCTAGAAGGGAAGGACGAGGCCAGGCAGCTGAGGGTTAGATCGGCCAGGTACATCCTGATTGACGAAGTACTCTACAAAAGGGGTTTCTCCCAGCCCTATTTAAGATGTTTAGCTCCAGATGAAGCGAACTACGTATTGGGGGAGATTCATGAGGGCGCATGTGGTAACCATTCAGGAGCCAGATCACTCGTCCACAAAGTTGTACGAGCAGGATACTATTGGCCCACTATCCAAGCTGATGCCAAAGCATATGTTAAGGTTTGTGATCAATGTCAATGATACAGCAACATTCCTAGACAGCCGTTAGAATATCTTACCCCTATGATGGCCCTATGGCCATTTGCACAATGGGGTTTGGATATACTGGGCCCCTTTTTAACTGGGGTTAGAAAGATGAAGTTTTTGGTCGTGGGAATAGATTACTTCACTAAGTGGGTGGAAGCTGAACCCTTAGCGAAAATTACTCAACAAAATGTCAAAAACTTCGTCTGGAAGAGCCTTGTATGCAGATTTGGAGTGCCGAGAGTTTTGGTGTCGGACAACAGAAGACAGTTTAACAATACACCCTTTAGGGAATTTTGTGAATAACTGGGAATCAAGAACCATTATTCCTCACCTGCCCACCCACAGGCCAATGGACAAGCAGAAGTGGCAAACCGATCCTTGTTGAAGATCATCAAGGCTCGGCTTGAGGGGGCAAAGGGAGTATGGCCGGATGAGCTACCAGGCGTTTTATGGGCATACAGAACAACATTAAGGACCCCCACAGGAGAAACTCCTTTCAAATTAACCTATGGGAGTGAAGCAGTCATACCTGCAGAGGTGCATATGGCCAACCATAGGGTAATGAATACCAAGATGGAGAAAACGAGGAACAACTTCGCCTTAACCTTGATCTTGTGGACGAAGTGAGGATGGACGCGGAGCCGAGAACAACAAGGTACAAAAGTCTTATGGCGAAGCAATACGATGACATGGTCAAACCCCGACGTTTCAACATTGGCGATCTCGTCCTGAAAAGGGTTTCTTTGGCCACCAGAAATCCCGCCCACGGGAAGCTGGGTCCAAATTGGGAAGGACCTTACAGGGTTGTCAACTGCAAGAGGCAAGGATCCTACTACCTGGAAGCCCTGGATAGAAGGAAGCTAGAACATCCTTGGAATGTTGAACACCTAAGAAGGTACTACCAATGAAGGGAGGTCATGGACGAACAGTGCCACAAGACGAAAACCATGGACGCTTGATGTGATTTATTTACAGTAATTTTCTTACATTTGCTTACTATCACTACTATGTTTTAGATGCTTAAGTATGTTGTGTTACTCATGGACGAAGTTGTGTAAAGTATTTTTAATTCCCTAAAGGCACTAGCTCTAAAGTATGTGCCATGCCCGTGGACGAAGTGATTACATTATGAATTTCCAGAATATATGTGATGTATTTTTAAGTACACGTATGATTGTATGGGAAGTCTTCATTTCTGTGATTTCATTCAAAATAATCCACAAAAGGCAACCAAGCAAAGACGAATAAAATTTCTTGGACGTAGGGATGTACCGTCTATAAAGTTTTCCTTAAACAATAAGGAAAACTAGAAAAATAAATCTAAGTTATATCCGTCAAAGCTCAAGACGAGATTAAACCGAAGGTATGCTCGTCTATATCATGGACGTAATGTGCGTGCAAAAACACCACAAGCCCATGGACGAGTCTAACCAGCCTAACAATCCAGCACATGGACGAGCCAGGCTCAGGACGAAGACAAAAACAAACGTACAATAGTCTAAATCATGGGCATATAATGTACGCATAACACAAGCTCATAGACGAGTCTAAACCAGCATAACACTCCAGTGCATGGACGAGCATATGCTGGAAGCAATTTTGCTGAGTGACCATCCCAGGCTTGAATAACGAGCAAAAGCTAGCAAAGACGTCATTCACAGACGAGTTATACTTGGCCTTGGTGATGTAATGTGACATCCATTTATGGGATCAAGACGAGATAAAATATCTTTCCTAAGTGGATGAAACACGAAGCTATAAACGCTATATGGACGATATTAATAAAGAATATCTAAAGTTTCTAAAAAATTCAAATATAATGAAGTGAATAGAAAACATTTATTCATTCAAAGGGTGGACGACCAACGCCCAAAAACCCTTAAATGTAAATGATTGTATATAAAGCTTGTTCATAAGCTTGGACGAGGCAAGTGTACTTGAATGAATTTGATATATATATATATATATATATATATATATAAAAGAAAAGAGAGAAAGCAAGTAAAGCCCAAAACAACGGGCACTTCTAATAAAATAAACTGAAAAACTCTCTAAAGTTAAATTCATTTGGATAAACCACTGGGGGCATTGCCTCCAGACTTGGGGTCGTCCTGGGACACCTCGTTGTTGGCATTGTCCATCACATTGACGTCCTCGGAACTTGTTTGCAATAAGGAGCTTTCAGTAGCAAGGGGAAGCTTGAAGGAGTCAAAATCCAAGTTAGGGAAGACGTCTTTTGCATCAGCACGGAAGTCCTCGTAGCCAGCTGCATAGTGGCTGTCTAGACAATTCTTGTACTCGTCAGACCTCTTAAAAGCTGCAACGGCTTCCTCACGCGCCTTCTCTAAGGACGAAGCAAACTCAGAAACTTGACCCTCCAAGTGAGCAATATGAGTATCTTTCTCAATAACGTCTGCTCTAAGCTCTTCCACCTCGTCCTTCAGCTTCGTCTCACTCCCTTGCAAACGGTTGAGATCCTCAGTCAACCTAATCACCTCCCCCTTCTTCAGTAAAACCTCAGTGTTCAGCTCCTTGGCCTTCTTCTTAGCCGTCTTGGCTTCCTCAGAGAGTTCCTTAGCCTGGCAGTTTGCTGTGTAAAACTTAGACATAGCCTCTGCATGGACGAAGAGGAGTTAAACAAATTTTTACTCAGAACTTGAAGACACACAAAAACAAGTACAGCTGGCTTACCTTGAAGAGGTCATGGATGGTAGAACGCTCAAAGTCTCTGACAGACATATTGTAACACGAGTTCACCTCATTGTCAGAGATAATACCTTTGAACGTCCTCCAGGCATAATCCTCGTCCAACACCAGATTAAGAGGACGCTGAGACGACTCAAAAGGATGAGGCCTACGAGGAGTCTTGGTAGGTGGGGGAGTAGGATCAGTTTGGACGGGTGGAATGGTTTGAACGGGCTCCACGTCCTCCACAGGATCGTCCAAGTTGACCGTTGGAGGGATAAACTTAGGAACCTTAGGAAGAGGAGTCTTGCTTGGCTTTTGCCTCTTAGGACCTCGACGACTTGGGAGGTCGCTAAGATCCACAGAGCTCGAAATGGGTTTAGACTTCCTCTTCCCTCCAGAGACGGCGGTTCCCTGGACGACTGGAGGGACGTTAACCTCCTCATCCCCACTTGTCACGTTTTTCTCTCTATTCTCTCTCATTGTAGACATTCCTACAACAAAAAAGTTAGAAACAATATATATAAAACAAAAATGAATGACGAATGAGAAAAGAAAAAGGATGATACTTACTTCGACGAGTTGTCTCCTCGTGTCCAAGGTTCTCAATAGAAGGCACTGGTCCAAGACCCCACGCAGCTAGGCTACTAAGAGTAACTAAGTCATGGAAGGTTCTCCCAGGGAAGGCACGGACTCTGTCAATCCGGTCTAAATAAAACTTGTCCAAGCGTGGACGAGTAATAGCTGTACAAATAGAAAAATAGGTTAGACGAAAAAGAGATGAGTCATAAAAGAAAGAAAAAGATAAGATGAAACAAAATGAAAAGAAAACATACCCTCAGGACGAAGACGACCTAGAGGGTTGGTAAAAGGTGGGAAGGGGGCACTGGCCACTTCAATTGGGTCCCCAGCCCAATTTTCAGAAATAATAAAAAATTCTGTTTTCCAAAGCCTGTCAGACGAACTACGACCCTTAATCAAACTATAAGGAGAGCCTCTGCACGAGAACTAGTAAAACCCAGCAGACTTCTTTATCTCTGAGGGCTTATAGCAGTAAAGGAACTCGTCCATGTGATAGGACAGTCCCTTTCCAATGCCTCACGCTATAACACCTGCATGGCAACTATCATCCTCCATCCATTGGGGTTGAGCTGGTTAGGTCCAATACCCAACCTATGAAGAAGACCTCTACAAAAGGAATTTAAAGGAAACCCAAGGCCAGCTAAAAGGTAAGATGCATATACCCCTAAACCAGAAGAAGGAGAACAACACCATTCACCTTCCTTGGGTAGACGAGGTCGGAACTCCCTAGGTATCTGGTATCTATCTACAAGGGTTTTTAATTTAAAGGAATCTAAAGTGGACGCTATTTTAGGAGCACAGCTATAGATCACATTCTCCTCCTCCTCCTCGTCTAGAGAAGGGCTCATTGGTTCTCTGGACGAGTTAGTCCCAGCCCCAGCCCCAGAGGCCTTCCTACGTTGCAGTTCCTAGAATTCTTCTAAAGGAATTCTAGGAACCCCAGACAAGTAAGACTCGTCTGAGGAAGTGCTACTATAACTGGTGCTTCCCTTACCACTCTCATAACTCCCTACCGAAACATCTTGATACTCGTCTATTTCTTTCTCTAAACTACTGTTAGACGACGACATGACGAATGAAGGATTAAGAAACCTAAAAAGGAAAAAGGAATACCTGACAAATCTAGGACGAAGGCAAGACGAGGTTCTTGGACGAGATAGCTGAGGAGATTATGAGAAAGGTGAGGGACAAGAATGGGAATGTGCCTATTTATAGGCCCCAGAGGAGGGGTCAATGAAGCGACGCCCGCCACTAAGAAGATGACATGTGGCAGTTCCGTGGGAGAGTGCAATCGACGAGGCATGTCGACCAGTAGGATCTTGACACGTAGCCCTTAAAAAAAAGGGAGAGGAGAGAGAAAAGAGTTTTGGCCCAGACCATAAGACCAACCCCAACGACAATCTTGGACGACCCCTGAACAAGGGGGCAACTGATGGGATAGCAAAAACCACATCTCCTGATCGTCCACAAGGGTCGTCCATGAACCAAATGGGAAAATTGAAGTCCGCCTTCCATGAACGAAGGAGTCGTCCATAGACGAAGCGCGACCATAGACGAAGCATACGGACAACCATATGACCCTTATAAAATTTCGAGGTATGATTTCGCTCACATACCTTAAGAAGCCACAGAATTCAGGAGGAAGGACCACACCCGCATACGTCACCGTAAATACCTCACAAATGCTTAACTTTCTTCAGCAGTTGTAACTTCTATAGCCGTTGGGGAAGTTATGTCGAAGCCCACTGATTTCCACAAATCTTGGGGCAGTTGCAAAGTGAATAACCGTCCCAAGGTTCACTATATAAAGACCGGCCAACGTCAAATCAAGGTAAGTTTTTTATATATAACATCGCTTCCTCCCAAGTCTGAAGATCATCTTTTAAGAAAGAAACTAACTTCGCCATCGGAGGGGATTTGGCCGGTCAACCCCGGTCGCCTTTTGATTGTGTTCTTCCTTACAGGTCTTCACAACCACCGATCGCCATCGAAACCGGAGCATTCAGCCTACTGATTCTCTACATCATCATTATGTATTGTATGTATGGTCCGCTTCATTTTCTTATGCATACAACCCAATTGGAGGTCACCTTCAAACATCTCACTCTTTATATTGACGATGTGTAAAACAGAATCAAATAGAGTGAACAAAAGAAAGTGAACTATAGTAATCCAATGTATTTCCCTTCATATATCAATGTACTAGAAGAACTGTTTCTTAACACTTACTGTTGCATCGATGATTTTCATTTTTCCTCTGAAGCCTCTAACCAGCATGCGTTCACTTGATGACCTGTATTATAGATATTACTTGCAACCAGTAGCTCTTTTCTTGCTATGTCATAGAAATAAGTAGCTCAATTATCACAATATGACCATTTAAGGCCACGGTGTTTTAAGATATATGGATATATTGACAAATATTCAGTGAAAATGAAAGTTTTTATCAAAGTAGCTAACTTCAGCTATTACCAAAAAAATTGTTGTGCACTTTGTATGTGAGGATATTGGTACGAAGTGTAATGTAAGGAGTGCTTAAAAAACGGCTATTAACGGAATTACCTGTCAGTTTTTAACCATATTTTTAGCTTTTCATCTTGTATTTTGGCAACTAATATAAGAAACCAATGATACAAAATGAAATAAATTAGCTTTTTTAAATTAAAAAAATGTTAGTTTATTTGTTTAAAAGTGAAACAAAAAGCAGTTTTAAGCAAATAAGTTAACCTAAAGATGAAATTGCTAAACCGGGACTTACAACACTAAAAGAATCTCTTTCCACCATGATCTGACTATTTTGGACAAGCCAAAGAAAAATTAAGATAAATAAATGCATATGTTGTATCATAATCCTGTTTTCTTTTTCTTTTTTCTTTTTTTCTAAGGGATGATTTCATTTTCTTGATTCTATTGAGTTATTAAGTGTTGATCATGGTTTTGGGTTTGGGTTTTGAGACTTGATTCAACTGATAAAATTCTTAGGGTTTGATTTTGTGGTGAAAACTAAAAAGTAGACTTTGATTCAATTTGATCTAGTGAGTTTCTAGCTATAACCATTGGAATTGGAACTTTTTATTTTTTATTTTTTATTTTCAGATAATCATATGAATTTGAATAAAACTTAATTATAGTTTCTAAGCCATTGCACTCTTGATTAAATTTAATTAACATAAAGCATCACATCTAAAAAGAATATATTTAGAGACACATCCAATCATACACCTAATTTTTTAACTTATTGATTTGTGGACTGTAAACGATGGACATATTATACTCACTACCAACTTGTGCGACTCATCACTTTTCATCTTATCCTCACATGCTAAACTAACATACTCTAAATTGATTCTCAAAAAAAAAAAAAAAAAAACTATGATTAATAATTGATATTGGAATTCAAAACCATTGATCTGTATTATCACTACGTGGAAGGTGTAACCCCTGCGGTCATCACAAAATCCGCAACAATCTCAACCGTTAGATGGGCGACACCAGCAAGCCCATGTGATCAACATATCTCCACCGTTTATTCCGCATGAGAGTAGAGAATCATTTCCCACCTACAATGCTCACCAATTGTTCGATGAAATGTTTAGTTCAATCACTGTTTTCTTCTCATCTCGTATTCGTATTCGTATTCGTATTCGTATTCGTATTCGTGTTGGTTTTGGTTTTGTTTTATTTGTTTCGTAATGTTCCTCTTACTACTTTTAACTCGGTTTCTGATTGTAACAGAGATGGAATTGATAAATGACTTCCTTTGGGTGGAAGACAAACTACAATTCAATAGAAAATTCCTCAACGATTGGCCTAATGCCATACACTTTTATTTAAAGAGCAACAATCTCCTAAGATAACTAAATATAATTACTAAATAATTATTCAAATATTTAAATAGAGATAAGATGCTAGATAACTAGGACTACTCAAATAAAGCTAACTAGTAGAAAAGATAAGGTCTCTCAAAGGTTGGGCAACAGTAGGACTCTCGTGAGACATTTACGTTGTACCCCATCAATTTCACTCATTTGTTAGACAAAGACGTGAACTTCTGTACTTTCCTCCAAGTGTTCGGTGAAATGTTTAAATGAAACATTTTAAGCTAATTCTTTGTTTTTTGGCTAATTTGTATTCAAGTTTTTAATTGGTGAAATCGATGAATGCCCAGAAGTATTTAAAGAAAATAGGACTTGGAAAAGAGGACTACTACTTCTGGAAGCAAATTGGCAAGGCTCTACTATGTACTTACACACTATTTGGTGTTGCGTGGCTCTACAACGAAACATCACCACTAGGTTGGTGGACGCTAAAGCCTCGCCCCAAGGAAGAAAGAGAGTTAGCACACCTGTATGAGCGGCGAGAGTTTTCGTACCCGAGTGATGAAGAAGCAATGGAAGAGTTCATTGCCAAAGGGGGTATGATTGGCACAACCATCGGTCCAAAAGGGGTTGTTGAAACAGATAAGGATGCGTTTAACTACCAGAAGGACTTGCAAAATAAGAAGCTTGAGCAAGAAGCTCAGAAGCTGTGGTTGAAGATGAGGAATGAGGTCATTTAGGAGCTTCAAGAGACGGGGCATGATGTTGAGTGATAGTTTTGTGAAGTATGAGTGAATGTTGTATGGTCTTGTGAAACATTAAGAGCTGTTCTGAGTTATATTATTATGAAATGTAGCCTGAATGGAATTGGTTCAATAGTTTTGTGAAACTCTTATCGTTGTGTAAAAACGTCCTTGTTAAGGCCCACTTTGTGCGGTAGTGTCTTCGAGCTCACATAGAGTTATCGGTCGGCTCTAATACCATATTGTAACAACCCAAGGAAAAATACTAGTCACATCTGCACTATACCTCAAAAAAACTAGTCACAATTGAGGCTCCTTATAATTGTTAATAAAGCCCAGATCTACCTAGTAAATACTTGATGTGGGACTCATCACACACCCACACACATCACACAATCAATCAAATTGGGGCATCACACTGTTAGATCCAAAGTTATAACTTAGCAAACTGTGTGGTCAAAACATGTGTCATGTAAGTGTTTTGATATCTAGATTTATGAAGGGGTAAAAAGGTTAGCAAAAAAATGACGTAGTGTTTATTTTATACGAGAAAAGAAAAAGTTAATCAAGTAGTTTTTGAACAAGCTTGAGTTTATTCGATAAGAAAATGGACCAAATTTGAAAATATAATCAAATTTGGTGAAGAAATCAAGCTCCTCTTATGTCCAAATTAAAATTAAATGAACAATCCTAAACATGTAATACTTGACTTGACTTATCTCATTTATAGCCCTGTGAAGATGTGGTAAAGATTAAATGTTAAAAAAAAATATATTAACATTCCTTTTGTTTTGATGGAAAATATTTATTTTTCAAATATTTTTGTATTTCTTGAAGTTTGGTAAGAAGGAAAACCTTGATCAATAGAAAATATTTTCAATGTCAATGAAAAAATAACCCAACAAATAGGCAATAAAAATGTTTTTTTTTTTTAATTCCCTTTTACTCTTACCCTCTCCATTCTTTTATGCAACCAACATTGTTACTACCACCACTACCACAAGCACCACTACAACCCTTTCCACCGCTGCCTCCATCACTATTTCCTTTGTCGCCACCTTCACCATGAAATATTAATGATTTTTTTGTGAGAACCAAACAACATATTTGGGTGTTTGGGATTGGATCATATTGAAGATTAGTGATAATAATTTATAGATGCTCTTTCAAAGGAGACATAATAGAGTGGTGCTTTCAAAGAGACCGAAAGTGGAGGATTCATCTGATTCAAGCTGTGCTATATAAGCAAAAAATTTCTTTACTCAAAAGTCTTAAGACATATGAGAAAATATCTCATATAACGTGTCTCAGATCTAACCCAACTCAACAGTTTATAGCAGTTCAAGGATCATCCTCTATTATGATTCCCATATTCAACACAACAAAAAATCACAATAATTTCATAATATTCTTAAATTAGCATATGAACTTACACAGACGTGACATGCTAATTTAAGAACATTATGAAATTATTGTGATTTTTTATTGCATGCACAGCATCATTATGTGTTCAATTTAGGCTGAGATGAGGCCTGAATAATGCCAATAATTTGCAGAGTTGGCCAGTTGGCACTTGACAGTTGACAGGAGAGAAATTGAGGAAGAGAGACAAGCTCTCTTGGCTTTTCCTGTTTTAACGTTTTGCTAAGCTAAGCTAAGCTATTGTTTAAGAATTTAGACACGGCAAGGCAGGCGAACCATGTAAGAATAGTAATACAATAATACAGTGCGTTAGTCTAAAGGAATACGACCCCTCTTCTTGTGCGGCTATTTTGTCATTTAATCATTTTGGTTTTAGAATTCAACGCACAACAGCATTGGGCCTTTTCTTTCATGCTCGCACATTATTATATAACAATCAATAATGTCCACTCTCAAAGCTTATGGGGTCCCTCCAAAAGAAGATGTTCACACTGAATCAGTGACTTTTTTTTAGGCTTTTTTTTTTTTTTTTTTTTGAAAGGGATGATTTGGAATTAAACTGAGGAAAAGAGACATACATAGGAGCCTACAGAGCAGGGTAGAAACAGCAAATTACATCATATCAGAATGCACAAGGGAAGATACAATAGGAGGTGTTCCTTTCCAGAGATGATGGTTTCTATATCTTCTAGCATGTTGAGCGAGCTCGTGGGCCACAGAGTTGAAGCTTCTGTTTAAGTGCTTGAAGAGGCAGGTCTTGAATGAATCACTAACCTGAAGAATTCCTTGGATGAGGTGCCCAAAGCTGTTCCCCGTGGCTCTATCATTGATTGCTTGAATGGCATTTAGAGAGTTTGATTCAACAATGATCCGAGACACCTGAAGCTCCGAGCTAAAAGAACACCTTGCTCTAGAGCAATGACCTCTGTTAGCTCGGCAAGGAAGCAAGCTTGAAGAGGTTTACATAGAGCAGCCACAACTTGACCTTTACAATCTCTAATGACAACTCCAACACTTGAAAAACCATCAAGCTTCGATGATGCCCCATCAACATTTATTTTATGGATTCCTGGGCAATGGCGACTCTAGGAATTTTTTTCAAGGTGTTCCTTATGAAGCATAATTTTTTTCAGTGGTGGCTCTAGGAATTTTTTCCAAATGTATTGTTGTTTAGTTGTTTCATTAATTTGTTTGTCTTTTATAAACTATAATTTGTTATATTGTTTTTTTCATTAATTATAAAATTATTAATTGTTGTTTAGCCTAATATAATTTAATTTGTTTGTTTTTTTATAATGTATTGGTTAATTAAATTATTAATTATTATTTATTAGTTGCTTTCTCCAATTAATTATTGGTTAATTAATATCCCAAACAAACAAAATTAATTAGTTCAACTAATTACTATTGTTGTTTGATACTTGGAATATCACACTATTACTTAACAAAAAAAAAAAAAAAAAAAGTCAATAAATTGTGCAGCACAAAAATATATAGGCCGTATAGCTTAAGCAAGTCTAAAAAAGAGTGATTTATTACATATTTTATGACCATTAGTTGAACTAATAAACTAGCACACAACACACAGCCATATTTATTAATTATTAGTTGCACACTTGCACTATCACTAGCACACAGCACACTTGCTTTTTGTTTTTATATATGCACTTGATTAACCAAAATAAAATAATAATAATAATAATAAAAAAACACTAACACCGGATAAAGCCAAAAGGCAAAAACAGTGTAAATATTAATAAACACACACTCTAATTGATGTATCCAATGTTTGATGTTTATCACAAACCCACATACCCATTCTTAGCAAAAAATAAAAATAAAAATAAAATAAATAAATAAAATATATACTCTGAGTCACAGTCTCGGACCACGACAATGAGCCAAACGGCCACACCACAACAAAACAAACATACCCATCTCAGCAAAAATAAAAAATGTTATTTTATCTACTCTAGTGGTCGGAGACCCACAATGAGCTCTGAGCCAACAAAACATTGAAAGCAAAACAGAGAGAACTCAGAGAAGGGAAGGTGAAAAGGGGAAGAAAAAAAAAATTCCTCTCAGGCGGTTCCGATCCAGAAGAGAGACTGAGATGAAGAGAGAGAGAGAGAGAGAGAGAGAAGAGAGACTGAGATGAAGAGATAGAGAGAATGAGAGAGAGAGAGAGAGAGAAAGAGAGAGAGAGAGAGAGAGAGAAGAGAGACTAAGATGAAGAGATAGAGAGAATGAGAGAGAGAGAGAGAGAGAAAGAGAGAGAGAGAGTGAGAGAGAGAGAGAGAGAGAGAGAGACTAAGACAGAGATGAAACACCAACCATTGACGGAGCAGGGAGGCCTGAGGCTGAGGGGAGGCGCCGTCGGGACTCTGGCAACACGTCGAGGCGAGGAAGACCGATCCAATCTCCGATCCAATGTGTTCTGCCGTTCTGGAGCTCGAGTTTGAGGCCCGATCTGGTGATCTCCTTCTCCGATCCGGCGATTCGTTGGTTCTGGCATTCTGGAGGCTGGAGTTCAGTATATTGGGTTTATGGGTTAGTTTTTTTTCTTTAGACTTTAGGTTAGGTTTCTTGCTTTCTTTCAAGCGCCATCCGTTGTGTTTCTAATTTCAGTAATATTGGGTTTTGGTTTTTTTTTTTTTTTTTTTTTAGAATTCGTGGGTTTGCTACTGGGTTTGCTATTGTAATCTGTTGGGTTTACTTTACCATGTTTTTTTCTTTAGATTGGGTTTTCTTTACTGATTGATGTTGGGCTTTTTTTCCTGGTGGGCTTCCTCTTTGTTACAATTTTTTTTTTCCTTGAAAGTAGAAAAAATAAATTTTTATTTATTTATTTGAGGGTGTTGCTAACTTTGATTGAGGGTGTTCCTAATTTTTTTTAAGGGTAAACAAGTAATAAAAATTTAATTATTATATATATATTTTTTTTTTCAGTTCAGGGTGTTCCTGGGAACACCCTGGGACCAATGTGGCGTCGCCACTGTTCCTGGGGGAAGAGGAACCCAACTGGTGTTGGATAAATACATGTTTATATCACATACAAAACATACACAGCGGAAAATTAACGGATCTACTTCATTCGTAATTGATAACATGTACTATGTAAATTTTAGAATTTAAAAACAAGAAAGCGTACCTTGATGTTGTGAAATTCAAAACAAAATATTAGAAGTACTTGGAAATACTTTTAATCTTCACTCTAATTCCACTTAATGCCCAAGAAATACATGTTTGTATCACATACAAAACATACACAGCGAAAAATTAACGGATCTACTTCATTCGCAATTGATAACATGTACTATGTAAGTTTTAAAATTTCAAAGCAAGAAAGCGTACCTTGGTGCGTTGAAATTCAAAAAAAAATATTAGAAGTACTTGGAAATACTTTTAATCTTCACTCCAATTCCACTTAATGCCCAATAAATGTGGTCTCTCAATCAGTTTCCAAGGAGAGAATAAGAATGTGTCCAATACTCATATACAAACTATTTCATTCCTTATATGATCTTAATGAAAACCTTTTATAAAAAGGCTTATGAAATTCTACATGTTTCTCTCCTTATACATAATTGATTATCTAATTTGACTAACCTTTTGGGTCATTCCAATTGGGCTCTAGTATGTGGTTTGGAGTGGGACCAAAAGGGAACAAATAAGACTCTAGCTCCAATGAGCCTTGGGCTTTTCTGTCAACTCTTGACAACCATTAATTATATTCAATACCATTATATGAATATAATTGCAGTCTAGGCCTTATTAATAAATTACGTCCCAAGACTTTATTATATATGCAACATCTTCATTAAAATATTCGTAGTAATACAAAGTCATGAATATAGACTACTACTTTGAAGATTACTACATCCTAATCCTTAAGTATCCGGTTTAATCTTTTATGTTATTCATCATATATTTATGAAATCCAATTCTATAAATATATACTTTAGTAACTCCTTTGTAACGCCCCAAAATCATAAGCAATAAAAGTCTATTCAATCTGAATAATCCATAAAAATATTAAATAAAAGGAACCAGCAACCTTAATTCTCATCACAAATGTCAGAACTCTAATCCACCAAAGACAAAATATCCTCAAAATAATTCTCTAATACAATGTTTAATGCCATAAAAAAATAATAATAAAATCTTTAGTTCCACAAAATAGTTTGTAATTGCTGTCTCCTAAGAATCTCTACTCCAATAATCCCTCGAATGTATCTGTAAGGGGAAATAAAGGGGGGTGAGATAACTCAATAAGTGGAATTCACTAACATTGGAGTGTGGAAACAACCGTTTCAAATAAATAATTCTTACAACAATTTCATAACTTGCAACTCATCAATATTTTAACATCAAATATTTCATATAAAAGAAAATATCTTTATATTGTGAGCCATCATAATATATATATATATATATATATATATCAATACCATCATACACACAATTTCTTAGACTTTTCGTGGTCAACGTTTACGCCCCGTTGACAGGGTTGTGCTGTCCCCTTTTTAGGACTGGAACCTCCTTTTCATCCCCTTTCTTAAGGATGGCTCCTTTGGAACTTAAAGTTGCACTCCTTTACTAAGGAGCTTCCTTTTTGGATCTTCAATAGTATACTCTCTTGCTAAGGAGCAATCAAATATGCACTGTCCCCTTTTCTGGGATCGTCCCTCGCTAAGGACTAACTGCAATATGATTGTCCCTTGCTAAGGACTAAATACAATACTGAGCTTTTAATCACGACTTGACATAGGTTTTCAAAACACATTTCAATATGCTCACAAAAATAGTCCATTCATAATTTTCAAAATAAAAAGGTACATTTACACATACAAGTTTAAATAAGTTTAGGTTGTCCCACAAGTTTTTCATAAAACAAATAGTCAATGTGCACATTAACATTTATAAAATATCAATTTATATATATATATATATATATATAGAATATCAACATATTTCTTTATATGAGAACAGTTTGATAATCAACACTATTTTGGGTAAACCCTCAAAATTAGTAAACACCACTTACCTCTTAGTTGCAAATATAAAGGAAATCAACCTCCCTTGAATCACAACAATTCAATAGAATTAGAATCTAGCAACACCAAAAAATAGGTTCATCAATACACAATTTCTCACTTAAAAATCTATTTTCACGCTTAAACGGTTTTATCCTAGACAATATTGATATGTCCAAAATTCTCCATTTATTCACTTAACTATCCAATTCACTTTCAGCTTTGATAAGATTTTTTGGACTTAAAAAAAATTATTGCTGCCTAATCAGATTTTTCCATTAACATAATCATAGGTATTAATGAAACTTCAATAGGGCCGAATAATAAATATCTGACCAACCTGAATGTAACAACCATATTATTTATTCATATCTACTCACTCTAACATTACATCTATCCAATTTAATATTGGAAGCCATGTATTTCCTTAATTTATCCATCTAGTTGCTTAGCATTCCCACTTGATGCCTCTGGATATCTATTGACTCTAATATTTTATATATATATATATATATATATATATATATATATTCAATCTAACATGGGAAGCCACGTGATAGTATTCTTAATTCATCAAACCCGGTTGCCTACATTTTTCCCTTAAAGTCACATGATATATAAACCTATCTGATCAGCCTAATATATACATCTATTAATCAAAAGTAGAAGCCACATATTATAGTTCTATCAAATCCATTTCAAAGCCTATGGAGGACCATACGGCTATATATATAAACAATTCCTATTATAATATTGTGATTATCATGGTCGGCTTTCCACCAATATAGTGATAGATTAGATTCGTGAACCCCATGCCCAATGTTTTACTTGGTACCAAAATAACATATGCACAGACCCATGTCTTCCTATAAGCGTGGGGACAATTGTTAGCCATAGAATAATTCCAACTCTCTAAATCTTTCAATATTCTAAAATTACAGCAAGACAAACCATACCTGAAATACTTGTGCATAGCCGTAGAGAAGAAAAGAAACAGCTCACGCGTGTGTTGTGACTGAACACAAAAAGGAACTTCTTATGTACATACACGTGTAACTTAAAAGGTAAAAGGCTAAGGTTTTCAAGGCCCATATATTTACTTATGCCACCTCACTTGGGCTTCATAATATTTTTAATATCTTAGGCCCAAACCAATTAAAGCCATTTAATTGTGGGCCTCCCTTTATAATTTACGTTTAAGAATTAAATAAGTAATAAAATTATGGGGTGTTACATCCTTGCTAAAGTGGTTGGGCCCAACACTCAGAATAACCAAACCCATTAAACTTATCTCAAGGGAATATTTTATATCTCTGTTAAGAATTATGAATTCCATCTTGAGAATATATGTTCCATCAACACTAAATGCGGCTGCCCAACATACTAAGGTTTTGATCGTGACCTATAGATCTCACTTCTGATATATCAAAATAACCAATACCTCATAATCAAGTCCATTTTTCTCTCAGAATTTTAAGTTGATGTAAATAGAAGTCGTGAGATTTATTATTCATTTGACAGTTGTTAGGGAATAATAAATCTCACAATAGTCCAGTTCAATATGTCTTAACTCTTAAAACATATTAACATATCAATTAAAAGTTTCCACTTCCATGATCAAGACAAATCATCTTAATTGATATGTAATAGTCTTCGCAGATGAAATGCCCAATTTCATCACCGACTACGAATTAAAATTCTGAGTTTACAAAGAACTTGTGATTTATATCTTTTGTGACTTTTCACATAAATCACATACTATGCATCTCATGGACTAAGATAATGTCTCATTAGTTCATTTATAGATAGTCTCATATAATTAAACAATTTAATTATTTATGACATGCCAATAAATTTGATTTTAGGGCATAAACCCCAACAGCTAGATGGGGTGGTTCTAATTTGGTTGAGGTCCTAAGTGGCAGAGCTAGTGAAGTCATCAACAACATTTTTAGCCAATTGCCACACCTACAAAGGAGGAGGCCCACAGTCCTTATGCGCAACCTTGTTTCTATTTGACCATATGGCCCAAGCAATGGCAAAGAAAAGCTCCAAGTCTTAAAGAGTTGCATGGGAAAGAATAAAGATTATAGAATCTAAGAAGGACTTTTTGATACCATGAGTGCGTAGTGGGTTCTCAGGCCAAAGACACCAAACCGAGGATGAAAAGACACAATTGAGAAAGGCATGGTCTAAGCTTTTAGTTTCACTACCACATATAGGGCAGTCCTTATTTTGAGATATCCCTCTGCAGTTTCTGGTTTCGATTGTAGGGAGACCATTTACACATGCTCTCCAAGCAAAGATTTTGATTTTTACTGGGAGATTAAGGTGCCAGAGCTTTCTCCAAACCGGTTTGCAAGAGTCTCTATTAGAGCATTCTTTTTTCTCTTTTGTCTCCAGCAGATTATGGGCTATATGGTAAGCACTTTTAACTGTGAAGTCTCCGCTGTTGTTCCCTATCTGGATAATTTTGTCTTTTTGAAGGTTGTGGCTTAAGGGTATCTTCAGGATTGTATCTGCTTCAAAAGGAAGGAAAGTAGCTCTTATCATGTCCACTCTCCACCATTTTGTCATTGGGTTAATGAGACAAGAGACCATTGGGAATTGGGGGGTAGCATTTGGAGGCGAGATGACCTTATAGGTAGATAGGGTTGGCAGCCATTTGTCATCCTAGATATGGATTAATTTCCCATTGCCCGCCCTCCACCGAGTTCCTTTTTTTATTACACCAAGGCTGCTGTGGATGCTTCTTCAAGAGTATGATGGAGAATTACCAAGATTAGCATTCAGAATATCCCCAATAGGGAAGTACCTAGATTTGAGGACCCTTGCCACTAGAGAGTTTGGGTTTTGGAGGATTCACCATAGTTGCTTTGCAAGCATTGCTTTGTTGAAAGTTTGCAAATTCCTAAAACCCATGCCTCCATAAGCTTTTTGCTTACACATTGTTTTCTAGCTAACTTAACACATTTTAGATTCTTGTTGCCTTTGGCCCCACCAGAAGCTCCTCATCATACTTTCTATTTCATCACATAAGCTTTGGGGAAGGAGAAAACAACTCATAGTGTATGTAGGAATTGCTTGTGCTACCGCTTTTATGAGGATTTCTTTCCCTCCCATAGAGAGAAGTTTGCCCTTCCAGCCGACTAGCTTCTGCCCAATCCTCTTTTTTAGGATAGAAAACACCTGCTTCCTCGATCTACCATTGAAATTTGGAAGGCCCAAGTATCTTGTGTGTCTAATATCTTGCATTAGGCCTAGGATAGCAAAAATCTCATCCTGGGCTTCTTGTGCTGTATTGGGACTAAAGAAAATTGAAGACTTGTCAATGTTAATTTTCTAGCCTGAGGCTTCTTCATATTTTTGAAGGATATGCTTCAGCTCCCGACCTTCCCCGACACTAGCTTTGCAGAAAAGAATGCTGTCATCCGAAAAGAGAAGGTGGGTGACTCTTGGGCAACCCCTACAAATAGAAATGCCTGTCAAAAGTTGGTTTCGAGTTGCCTCATGGATGAGTGCAGAAAGCCCCTCAGTACAAATAAGGAAGAGAGTTGGGGATAGGGGGTCCCCTTGCCGAAGCCCCCGTTTAGGAATGATGTTCCCACAAGTAGCCCCATTTATAATAACTGAATATGAGACCAAAGTAATGCACCTCATTACAAGAAATACCCACTTTGAGTAAAACCCCAGTTTTTCCATGACCCCTTACATAAAGCACCACTCGACTTTATTAAATGCCTTACTCATATTGAGTTTAGTAGCCACATAGCCATCCCTCCCTGCATTTTTGTGATTTAGAAAGTGAATAACTCAAAAGCCACAAGTACATTGTCGGTGATTAGCCTGTCAGGAGTGAAAGCACTCTGGTTCTCTGAGATGATGTGAGGGAGAAGAGCCTTAAATCTATTAGCAATAGTTTTAGATATGAACTTATATACTACATTACACAAGCTTATAGGTCGGAAATCAGTCATCCTTTTGGGGTTATTTACTTTGGGGATGAGGGCGATGCTGGTTTTGTTAAGGCTTGCCATAGACATATTACTATTGAGAACATTTAAAACCATATTAGTGATGCTACATCCCACAATGCACCAATATTTTTGGTAAAAAATAGCAGACATACCATCGGGGCCTGGCGCTTTAGTGGGGTGGATCTGTTTAAGAACAGTGGCAACCTCCTCCCTAGTGAAATTCCTGCTTAGGCTTTCATTCATGTCTTCAGTCACCCATGTAGGGATAGCAGCAATTACTTCGTCTACCAATGATGGGGAAGCTGTTATGTAAATGTTTTCAAAGTAGTCAATGGCAGCTTGGGCAATGCTATCCTTTCCATCACACCATCTGCCTTGGCTATCCCAAATCCCCATTATAGTGTTCTGCTTACGCCTCTCTGAAGCTTGGGCATGGAAGAACCTGTTATTTTTGTCGCCTTCCTTAAGCCAGTGAGCTTTGGCTCTTTGTCTCCAGTAAATCTCCTCATCATCAAGGAGGTCATTGATTTCCCTTCTTAGACAATTAATCTCAGTGCTTAGCGTTCCATCCTTGTCTTGTAAGGTCAGGGAGTTCAAAGCATTTCTTTTTGTCTGAATCTTCTTTAAAATTTTCCCGAACACTTTAGAACTCCAATTCTTTAGCTCTGTAGCAAAGCCACTTTGGTTAGCCATAACTCCCTCTAGAGTGCTGAGATCAAATTCCATCCCCCAAGAGTTTTCAATAATGGCTTTGCATTTTGCATTCTTTGTCCACATTGCTTTAAAGTGGAAGTGCTTTTCTTGGGTTTGGTGTTGGATTGTTGAATTAGTTACAAGCAAAGCACTACGATCAAATGTTGAGTCGCCCAAATGGTGCACTTTCATTCCCCCAAACTTTTCAGTCCATTCTAGGTTAGCAAAGGCTCTGTCTAATCTTAAATATATTCTATTTTCCCCTTCTTGCATGTTATACCAAGTAAAGTCAGAGCCACAGTAACCCAAATCCTAAAAAGCACAATAATCAACCCTTCTAAACCCATCCATTTGTTGTTGAAATCGGATAGGCCCCCCGAACTTTTCAGTATTAGACAATATTTCATTGAAATCTCCTAAGCATAACCATGGAAGATGTAATCGATTATTCAGGAAAGATAGAAGGTGCCAAGATTCATACATTAAATGGGTCTCCGAGAGGCTAGAAGCTCGTCATCCTCCATTGGAAGCTTTTCTTTATGTCATTGATCACAACATCTATATGGTTCTGTGAGTAGCTCTTAGTTTCCAGATCAATCTCTATAGCCCACAGCAGAGCTAGACCTCCTTTTCGGCCTACACAAGGAACTATAAGACCGTTTGCCAGCCCAATTCTGTTTTTTATTCTTTCCACTCATCAAGTTTTTGCTTTTGTCTCTATCAGGAACATCACTTTGGGATTCCATCGTTGCACCATGTTGTGCAACGCTCAAACTTACCGGGGGTTCCCAAGTCCCTGACAATTCCAACTTATGGGATTCATGGCTCCCGACGATGCTGCCTTGCAACCACCGCCGATCTCTCATAATGTTGGTTTTGGTCTTCAGTTGTTACTGAGCGTTGTTTCTTCTGTGAGGCTTCTGATTCTTCTTCAAAAACTAATTTTCCCACTCTTTTGGATCCAATGCTTAAAGGAGGGCCATCAGGCTTTGGATTTTTATTCTTTCTTGTCTCCCTTGCCATCCTTTTCCATTGGGCTGTTGCTTTTATTTTCCCTTTTATCCCTTAACCCGTGGACTCAAGCTTGTGTTCCTTGTCCTCATTTTGGTCAGCTATGAGTTTAATTGGGCTATTAACTTCCATTTCCTCTTTTTCTGAATGGGCTTGCTGGCCTACTAGCGAAAGCGCGTCAACTGCGCCCTTGTTCTCTTTCAAACCACGCGAGAAACCAGTGGATGGGAAGTTGTGTAGGTCACATGCTTCTGACACTTCAGCAGTGACCTGTTCCATCTGAGTAGAGTGGGCCCGTGTGACACCTTATTCCCTATCTGCACTACCATCTTCTCGGTCTCCACTGCTAGTTGATCTTGATCTTTCCATTCCCATCTTTGGATTTCCTTGAGCTCAGAGCCAGTCACCGTATTGCTTGGGATTTTGCTGGTCTGGGGGCTCTTTACAATGCTTCTCATCATAACCCAGCCTACCACATTGAAAGCAAAAGGTTAGTAGCCTTTCATATCTGAAGCTTATCCAGAATTTTTCTCCTTCAACACTAGCAATCCTACCCCCTCTTCTGAGAGGCTTGTCTAATTGAAGATCCACTCTAATTCTCATAAATTTTGCTTGGTCTGATTGTCTTGCTTGCCGGTTTACTTTGATGAATCCCAATGTTATTGCCGAGCTCCCTGCCAACCTCATCTGACATGAGTTCGAAGGGGAGTCCCCATATTTGGACCCAAAAAGGGGAGTGAGTAAAATTTATATTTGTAGCCGAGAGTCCCCTTCTCAACCTGCACAGCAGCAGCAAGTTATTGGCGAAGCTCCACGGCCCATTCTGTTCGACCCACTTCATTTGGTACTCAGATCTGAATCTAAACTATAAAATGTTGTTTCCCACCTCCACGACCTATAAATCTGAGCCCATCTTCCACGCCATCCGCAGTGTGTTCTTCAGTGCTCTTAGATTTTGGTTTCTATCCGCTAGTAGACTACCGAAGAGGCTAAGAGAGCATTCTTCTAATAGGTCTGATTTGCATCTCGATTTAATGGATATTTCTTCTTCTTCCTCTTTTATGAGACGGAGATTGGATAGTCCCTCCACCACCGTGTGATCCATGGAAGTGTTGGGAGAGAAAAAGGAGACAAACTCTAGGAAGAACCCTTACGGCAAACGAAAGGGAGGGGTGACTTGACTAAGAAAGATGAGAGAGAGAGGCTCCTACTTGGGAGAGAAAAGTTTTTTTTTTTTTTTTTTTAGGCATTTTTGAATCTTAAAGTGGCCTCATATCACATGATGACATATCTAATATCTTTAGCATAAAAGAATAAGTATGGTAGAATCTAATAAATTAATGTCTCTACTTTTATATTAACTCCTCAAGTAATCAAGTTCAAACTTCAAACCCTCGGTAATCAACCATAATTAGTTCTTAACCAACAAAAACAAAACAAAAAGGGAATCTTAATTTGTGGTATGTATGGTAATGATTAGAGAATTACACTATACAGTATACACACAAGACTGCTTGTTTATAATATATATGACTCTTCTTTAATAAAATATAATAACTTGAAAGAATCCAAAATTTTTTAAATTATAGCAGGGTGGACCTAGGATTTCAATCTAGGGGGGCTGAAATATAAGAAGGGAAAAAAAAAAAAATTCAAATAGGTATCCATATAGTACTAACAAACTATCAATCAAGATCAATACACAAAATCAATGTTTCTTAATACATTAAGATGCAATCATCTACCAATAAAGACAAAAAAACACAAAATAATATTGTTTCTTAAGAGTATCAATTGTTGCAAAAAATATATATATATATATATATATTTTCACAAACCAAAACTTACTTTTTCTACTTTAATATAGTATTTGAAATGTCACATACAGTAGTGTTTTTGGTATTTGGTGTTTTAAATACTAAATATTTAACATTTAAAACACCTAATACTAGTACTCTAATACTAGGTTGATTGAGATTTTTTATTTTTTAATTTAAAATTTTATTTTTGTTAAGTTTTTGAGTTGAGTAGTTGCTAGTTGGGTTAGGTTAATTAAAAGAGAGGGGATCTAAGTGTTTGGAAGAGTGCGGCTAGAAATAAAAAAACATAACCATTAATTTTTTTTTTCTTTGGGCTAGGGGGGCCCAATTATTTTTTTCCTTTTTTTTTTCTTTGGGCCGGGGCGGCCTGGCCCCCCTTAAGGTCCGTCCCTGAATTATAGTATTAGTTGATGTTAATGTATGGGAACTATACTGCTAGAATTGGTGAACCTAAGTGGGTTTCTGTTAACTCAACTGCTAAAATCTTTGATGGTTGAATAAGAGATCCGAAGTTCAATCCCCACCTACACCAAAAATTGATTGATGTTTATTGTCTGATAATAAAGAGTTATCGTCAGAAGTGAACGCCATAGGTTGAAACTCTCTAAAAAAAATAATAAAAAAAAGGGTGAACCCAACGTCACGGAGAAATAAGCATAATGATATTATTATTATAAATGAGTGACAGCGTAGTTTATGAAATTATTATACAATCGCTCTACAAATTACTATTAATAAATTCGATTAATTATGAAAGCAATTAAATACTATAGCATATATTCACCAAAAAACAAAAAAAAAAAAACTATAGCATATAAAAGAAACTGTTCGGATCTTGCTGGTAGGCACACATGCAAAGCTGGAGCACTTTCTTGAACTCAACATCCCCCGTTGTCCATTTTAATTTATGACGTTTTCTCTTGATAACAGCTCTTTATCGTCAATCCAAGATACCAATCAATTTTTGATGTAGGCAGGGATTGAATCCCAATTCTTGTTTATTTGTGCAATGTGTTGGATGAATATTAACATTGCATAAGATGAATAAGGTAAGAATTTTACTATCCATTTAATGTTATGGTTCTGTCTCAGTCAAAGTAAATTAAAAATTAAAAATTGCCTGCCCTTCTGGCTTGTGTGTGTCTGTAAACACTAAAAACATTGCCTTGGCAAACTTGCTTTCCTTATTCCGACTTTTCAACTTTCAGCTCTTAACTTTTTTTTTTTATGATTACTTCTTTTTTGCTGAGTTTTTTTTATCATTACTTGCAATTCTTAACTTGCTGCCTTTACTTTCAGCACGGCTCCTTCCATTTGGTAACTGATCTAGTTCACAATGGAGCCCTTTGCTTTGCTATGTATTGCCATGAACAACTCTTTTCACAAATTGTTAAGTTGGAAATTTATTGTTGACACATCACTTACACGTAAGTCTAATATTGACACAATTTTTATCATATACCAATCATAATTGATCATCGTGTCAGTAATTGTGAATTTTATTTTGGCTTATTGTTGCTTATACTACGAAGATAAATATAAATGCTCCCTTTCCACACCCACCTAAAGCACTTAGTGATGATGAGTTATGATGACACCCTATCCTTATTTGTTTGAGTGATGATGAGTTGATGACACCCCTATCTTCATTTTTCTAATCAAGACTCAAGAGTGAACCCTCAAGAGCAGCAAATAAACTGGTCCTCCATCTGCAATTAGATTTCTTTTGGGCAGTAACGAGAGACTAGATATTAGCAACTAGCCCCACTCTCTTATGCAAAATTATTAAATACTTTGAGAGTATAATAAATGTGTACTCTTTCTTCTCACGTGAATTGTGAATGTTACTATAAATTTAACTAATAGGACCTACAATTATGTGAAAGAGGATGTATACATTTTATGATGCTCTGAGGGTATCCAATAATTAGCCATCTCTTACAACTTTTGCACTCATACACGCCGTTAGTGAGCCCATGGTCAAGCTAACTTAAACTAGCGGCCAAGACACACCAAACCAAGCCGCACTACAAGAAAAGAGTCTACTAGCGAGGATAAAATGCCCTCACAAGAATTCAAATATCGTCGCAAAATGTTATTAGCGATGGCATTTGGCCTTTGAAGGCCGTTGTATTTGCTCTTGTTGCTAAAAGAAATTTTGTGACCATACTTTCGCAAATAGATCATTTATGAGAGCAATCCACCGTTGTTATTGAACAAATCTGCCCTCACAAATATATTACCAAACGACGAGAAAAGTCGATGACTTATTTTTAGCAAAGGGAAGCAATCATCGTTGACAACTATTTGTGAGGATCTTCATACCCTCGCAATTAATTATTTGTGAATTTCAAATTGATGACATACTTTTAGAGATGAAAAATGTCGTCGTTAAAATTTATTTGTGAGGGCTTTTAACCCCTTGCAATTTGTTAGAAATAATAGTGACGACGTTAAGCTATCACTTAAAACGTTTTTGCAAGGGGTTAAGTGGCGTCGCTATTCTATAAATTGCGAGAAACTTTGTCGTCACTATAAAATTATTTATGACCAAATTTTTATGTCATCAATGATAATATTTTATATAATATTTTGAATATTTTATTATTTATTTATTTTTAAGTTATTTTATATCATTTTTGTTTAATTATCCTGTTACAATAGTATAATGATTACTAAAAATTGATCCATCGAAACATAAATATTCTTATAAGTTTAAACTTTAAAATATAGATTATACAAAGAAATCCTGAAATTAAACTATAACATAAAAGATATTGTTTTAAACTTAAAACAACTAGAATTATGACAAGATCTATATTAGTTTTCCTCTAGGTCACCCTCCAAGTTGTTTTCGATCTCCATGTTATTGTTTGAATTGTCTTCTTCATCTCTGCTAGTCCTTAAAAAAAAAAAATAAACATGAGTTAAAATGAAACAATTAAAGTGAATTTGAATTTGTATCAATGCTTCAATAAATAAGTACACATATTACTATATCAAATATAATCATATAATATATCATAAACAACGGTAATAACTTCTTTTTTTAATTTAACAATAATAATAACTTTATTTGATTACTTAAACCACTATCAAAATTAAATATAAATTAAAATAATATAACAATTGTGAAAAATGTAAGCCACAAATAATGGTTAGAGTGCAAGAAAGACATGACAAAATGAAAGACATGTTGATCTGATTTGTACCCCAATAAAAATCATGGATAAGATTCAAATGAAAACAAGAACATGAAATGTTTAACATTTTATATAAAGTAATGTAAACAAAACTACAATGTTTTCCATGGATTAGAATAGAAAAAAGAGTCTTACGTTTTCCAGGAAATATTTTGCCCCTGTATCTTAAAGCTTATTTAAAGATCCTATAACCATATACAAAACCCATTAAAAATAAAATATAAACCATAAATTAGATATTGAAAAAAAAAATACTCACTCTAGCCTTGCCAAAATGATCCATAACTTCACACAAAAATTTTAAATGAAAATGCAGAAAACGATAATGAGAGAAAGAGAAATACCTCATAAACAAACGATAAGTGTGAGAAATTTTAGGATTTAGCTGAGAGTGTTAACTAAAGTTACTGAACGTGTAGAAGATAATCTAGAAATAAGGGGGATTATGCTTTTAGGGATAAGCATTAAATATTTAAATTACGCAGTAAGTTTTTTAAAAGTAGATTAAGTGATAAAGGTTTAAACTAAAAGATAAATAGTAAGAATAATTGCTAAAAAATCTCAAAGCTTTTTTATTAATCACTGAGAGCATAAGTTTTTTACACCCAAAGCACCTTAAATAATAGAACCCCAAGCTAGTAAACCTATTTCTTTGGTCATCAATCTAGTTCTTGATCTTGTAATCATACATATTAAATGAAGGAACAAGCACATTTCATGTTCAGATTTCCAACAACTTGCAGATTATGTCAGATGGCACATAAATTTTTTTTAAGCAACAAATACAACTTTACATAAAACACTAACCCCTAAACTTCTCAGGAAAAAAAATTCTTATAATGAGAAATTCAGAAGTAGTTATCCATATATTCAAATAAAATTCACTAAAGAACAACATATGAGAAATCTATAAAGTTTGTAGTAGCTTTCCCTTACCATCCATTTTTGCTTTCTTGTTATCCTTCCACTACCAAAACTCAGAGATCAATGAAACTAAGACTGGGTCAATTGAAACTAGTAAATCATTAGAAACAAAACACGGAATAAAAAGAAACTTAAATGCACTTCAAAAGCTACAACTATGTAATACTAATTCTAATAAGCTAGCTTAAAATTTTCAAAACAAGCCACACTGAAAAAAAATTTAAAAAAAGAAAAAGAAAAAAAGAAACCTATTTGTTCGTTCAACTCTAAAGTATGATAGGAACAAAAAAAAAAAAAAAAAAAAAACAAAGCATCACACGCTCTACATTACAAAAGAGAGAGTCATTGGAGCATTTCGTCGAACAGATGGTAGGCATAACTTAAACCCATTTTCATTCCTAAAGACAAAAGGAGAAAATCGAATTTCCCATTTTCTTCGTGCCCATATAGTGTTGTCCCCATCAAGATTAATGCTTCTTAAAAAAATTTTTATCACAATCAGGTTCTCTGATTTAAACCCACAAATTTTCAATCATAAACATAATTTTCCTACCCATAGATTCATAGAATCTACTAGCTTAATTTCTAAATGATGTGGTTGCTAATGCTGTTTTGATGTCACTCTAAGTGTTGCTATATAAAATTGCTTAGGTTCTCTGAAGAATAAAATTATAATTAGAGATACCAAGAACTGTCTAACTGAATTTGAAAGTATTGATTTTCACCTTTTTTTTCTTTTACCAAATTATAGAAATGTTAGCTCCAAATCCTCCATTACTATTAAACCATGTATTTAGATGAACTAAACAAACAAAACAACAAGATTTATCAAAATTCACATCAAATTAAAAAATATAGGGTTGGGTTCAAGTTACACATGACGTAACTCTAAAAAATGTTCCACCACCCAAAAACTTATTATTGAATTCATATTTTAAAAATTCAACCGTTGGATTATATGTTCTATATGGTCTTAACATGCATGCCAATTTTCATGACAATCGGATGTAATTTACCATTTGATCTATAAACTCATATTTTATATATTATTTTAAACTACTAAAACTTGAATCTAGACAATTGATTGATGACATGACTATTAATCTTTGATCAACTTGGAATTTTGTAGGCATGAAAAATATATGAAGATAATGTATTCTAAAGGTAGATTTTCAAAATTCACTTCAAATTAAGAAATATAGGGTTGGGTTCGAGTTATACCTGACGTAACTCTAAAAAATGTTACACCACCCAATAACTTAGTATTGAATTCATATTTTGAAAATCCAACCGTTGGATTACATGTTCTATATATTCTTAACATGCATACCAATTTACCTGCCAATCGGATGTAATTTACTATTTGATCTATAAACTCATCTTTTATGCATTATTTTAAACTACTAAAACTTGAATCTATACAATTGATTGAAGACATGGCTATTAATCTTTCATCACCTTGAAAATTTATTCGTGAATATATGAAGATAATGTAATCTCTCGGTAGATTTGTCAAAATTCACATCGAATTAAGAAATATAAGGTTTGCTTTAAATTACACCTGACGTAATTTTAAAAAATGTTACACCACCCAATAACTTATTATTGAATTCATATTTTGAAAATCCAACCGTTAGATTACATGTAACATTTTCATGTCAATCGGATGTAATTTACCATTTGATCTATAAGCTCATCTTTTATGCATTATTTTAAACTATTAAAACTTGAATCAAGACAATTAATCGATGACATGTCTATTAATCTTTCATCACCCTAAAAATTTGTAAGCATGAATATATGAAGATAATGTAATCTCACAGTAGATCTGTCAAAATTCACATCGAATTAAGAAATATAGAGTTGAGTTCAAGTTACACCTAACGTAATTCTAAAAAATGATACACCACCCAATAACTTATTATTGAATTCATATTTTGAAAATCCAACCGTTGGATTATATGCCCTATATGTTCTTAACATGCATACCAATTTTAATGCCAATCGGATGTAATTTACCATTTGATCTATAAACTCATCTTTTATGCATTATTTTAAACTATTAAAACTTAAATCTAGACAATTGATTGATGACATGACTATTAATCTTTCATCATCTTGAAAATTTGAAAGCATGAATATATGAAGATAATGTAATCTCACGGTAGATTTATCAAAATTCACATCGAATTAAGAAATATAGGGTTGAGTTTAAGTTACACCTGACGTAATTCTAAAAAATGATACACCACCAAATAACTTGTTATTAAATTCATATTTTGAAAATTCAACCGTTGGATTATATGCTCTATATGTTCTTAAAATGCATGCCAATTTTAATGCCAATTGGATGTCATTTACCATTTGATCTATAAACTCATCTTTTATGTATTATTTTAAACTACAAAAACTTGAATTTAAACAATTGATTTATGACATGAAAATTCATATTTGATCACCTTAAAATTTTGTAAGGATGAAGAATATATGAAAATAATGTAATCTAACGATAGATTTGTCAAAATTCATATCGAATTAAGAAATATAGAGTTGGGTTCAAGTTACACGTGATGTAACTCTAAAAAATGTTACATCACTCAATAACTTATTATTGAATTCATATTTTGAAAATTCAACCATTGGATTACATGTTTTATATGTTCTTAACATACATGCCAATTTTCAGGCCAATCGGATGTAATTTACCATTTGATCTATGAACTCGTCTTTTTATGCATTATTTTAATGGGAAGAAATTTTTATTCACTTGTGAGAGAGAGAGAGAGAGAGAGAGAGAGAGAGAGAGAGAGTCAGAGGCCAAAATTCTTGAATTTTAGGAAAACATTTTGAAGTTGAAAGTGCTATCATTTTTTTTATGAGTACAATTGTTTAGAAAATAAGGACAAACATTTCTTATATAGGATGTATATAAAATGGTTTTTTTTTTAAACTGTAAACAAAAGGTTCATCTAAAGAATACAAAGTGCGATATGTTTGTGCGTTTCTTTTTATTTTTCTTTGAATTTTAAAATAACTTTTATCTCCAAAAAAAATTAATATTTTAATGATTTTTTGCGAAGGTCAATCGTGGCCCTCGCAAATAATTTAGTAAGTAAAGGCATATTTTTAATCCACACAAAAAATAAACTTTTTGCGGGGGATTTTTATTGTCCCTCAAAAATACTTTGGTGGGAACATTTTCCTCCAAAAATTTTGACATTTTAATGATTATTTGTGAAGGTTGATTCTAGCCCTCGCAAATAATTTAGTATTAGTGACGGTTTTTTTTTTTTAACTATCACAAATAATACACATTTTGCGAGAGATTTTTAATTGTCCCTCCCAAATAATATGGAGAAAAAATTTTCCTCTAAAATACAAGTATTTGTGATGGTTATAACACATAATTCCGACAGCTTTTTCTGTTGGTCACAAATTTTTCACATTTTACCAAATATTTGCGAGGGCTATATTTTGTCATCACAAATAAGATTTTTTGAGAGGACTTTTTGGGTCGGTCAAAAATTCTTGGTCACTATAGACAATTTTCTTGTAGTGCCGACGTGTAAAACTCTATCAGAATTTCTCTTATCACTATCAAGAATAGTCAAAAGATTCAAATCAAACCCACGTAATATTTCTAATACTAATACTTTGCATGGCGCCGCCAATATATATACTACAGTCCAGATTCCATATCTTGTGGCTCTGACAACAGAGTCTGTGGTGTGTATAAAAGGCATCTACTGCTTTTCTTTCTGGGTACATAGGATGAACTGTGAAGTACCAGGTTTGATGCTTTGCCCCTCATCCCAGTATTTTCATTTCCTTTTATTAATGAGTGAGTTTTGTCCTTTGAGTGGAAGGGAGGAGATTTGAATTAGTAAATAGTAATCTTTGGTTTCATGAATTTTAGTACATATCATTCATTCAAGAAAAAGCCAAATGTATAATTTCTGTTTATAGTTTGTAATTTTCTTACAGTAGTTTCCAATCCCATCTACAGTTTATCTCATTGCTTTTATGTACAGTAAATATATATTAGACTGTGTGTAGCCTAAGATCCATCTTGACAATTGATTGGGGCTTCTTGATAATTCACAAAGGAAGCAGAGAATATTCTGAACTAAATTCTAATGACTTCTAAACTTTCTTTCCTTTACTTCTGTCCTCCTGTTCATCAGTGCATATTTCTATGAATCAGGATGATAATGGCTTTTCACTGGTCCAATTGCCAGCAGTTAATTTGCAAAGCTACTTAGAATAGACTCCATTTGAATTGGATTTATTTTTGGACAAGTTTGGAGAGAAACCCTTCAAACTCTCCTTATATCTTTTTTCATTTTAATATTGGATGTGAATTTTGAGAAATTCACAACTAGATTGCATTTTCTTATTAATATTCTTCACCCTTGCTAAATTTCAAGAAGATCAATAAATCAATAGCTATGTTATCAATCAAATGTTTAAATTTCAAACTTTTGTAGTCTTAAATTACGAGTAAAAAATACATTTATGGATCAAATAATAATTAGGATTTAATTTAAATGAAATTTGATATGCATATTAATAACATAAAGAACATACAATCTAACGATTATAATTTCAAAATATATAGATGACGTGTTAATTTTTTAGTGGGTGTTTAAAGGGTTTCTTTTCAAATTAGTTTGGAAAGAAACTTTGCCCTCTATTTTATAGTTCAGATTAGATATATTACATAACTAAAGGTATATCTAGTGCCACATAATTTAAAGTTTTAAATGACATGACAATATACACTATTAGATCTAAATACTGAAGTCTGAACCATGAAATTGACTCTGGAGGATCTTTGTTCCAATTTTGCAACAACTCCAGTATGCCATAATAATTATTCTAATTAATGTACTATGTGGTTCTTATTTAGTGTACTATTAGCTCAACCTCAAGTTCTGAGTTGATTGGCTTTTGAGTAAATCCCCTTAAAAGAGTGAGCAAACACAAGAAGTTTCTGAAAAACCATGGGAGAAGATGATAAGTACACGAAAGATGGGACCGTAGATCACCATGGAAATCCAGCTGATAGAAGCAAAACTGGAACCTGGAAGGCCTGTCCCTTTATTCTTGGTATATATTTTGCAATCCATCTTCTTATACTACTAGTAAATCTAGTTATGCTTTGGATAAGATGCTCATCAGTTTAAACTTTTATCAACAGGAAATGAATGTTGCGAAAGATTGGCATACTACGGAATAAGCACCAACCTGGTGCTTTACTTTAAGAATCGACTACATCAGCACAGTGCTACTGCTTCTAACAACGTCTCGAATTGGAGTGGAACATGCTACATCACCCCATTGATCGGCGCATTCATTGCTGATTCCTACCTTGGAAGATATTGGACTATTGCCATTTTCTCCATCATCTATGTTTTCGTAAGTTTGGTTCACTTATGCTTTGCAGCCTATGTGTGTATTTAAGAGTCATCATGGTGAAGTGCATACTGAGTTCAACACTCCATTCATTATGGGGTATCTGAAATTAGGAATGATTTCTGCTTTCGGTGTCACTTGATAGACGAGTTGAAATTTCACTTCATCAGGAAACATATCCTAATGGCTAGGAAAAAAATACAAAGATAAATAAATCCTTTCTTCCCCTATTTCAGTTCCAATATCCCTTTTTTCAAATAGATTCATTTTATGGTTCAAATTAATATTACAAATCTATAGATTTATATATGCGTCGTAATTTAAAATTTTAATTGATGACACTGCATGTACACTGTTTCATTTGAAATTGAGAGGATTCTTTTCCTCTTTATCAACGCTACCCAGGCTTACAATCATATATAATTCAGATTCTCAAAAAATTTACCCAAGTTTTCAGAGCATTTTGTCTTTGAGTTTCTTGCTCATTAAATGATGAAATCGTTTTCAATTTTACCTAGGGGATGACACTTTTGACACTGTCAGCATCAGTCCCTGGCCTAAAGCCAACGTGTTCTGGAAAAGAAGATTGCCATGCAACAGTTACACAAAGTGCAGTGTGTTTTTTAGCACTTTACCTGATTGCACTCGGCACTGGTGGGATTAAACCTTGTGTCTCATCATATGGAGCTGATCAATTTGATGATTCCGATGAGGATGAGAAGAAACACAAATCGTCATTCTTCAATTGGTTCTATTTTTCAATCAATGTTGGTTCTCTCATTGCTTCTTCCTTGTTGGTCTGGATACAAGACAATGTTGGTTGGGGATGGGGCTTTGGAATCCCAGCAGTGACCATGGCAATTGCTATAGTGAGTTTCTTTTCAGGTACAAGGTTGTTTAGGAACCAGAAACCTGGGGGTAGCTCTCTGACACGAATGTGTCAGGTGGTGGTAGCATCCATTAGAAAATACTGGGTTGAAGTACCTGCTGACAAGTCTGTTGTTTTGTATGAGACTGCTGATGCCGAATCTGCTATCAGTGGAAGCCGCAAGCTTGAGCACACAAAAGATTTCAAGTAAGTTTCTAAACTAAAAAGCTTAGCTTACCAATGAGAGTTAATATGCAAGAAGTTCGAAATCAGTTTTCCCCACCATCATAGCTTTGTCCTGGGAATCTGGGATAAGGACCTCCCATCCAACAGGGTTGGCGTACTTTAGGAGCAAAATCAGCCTGCCCCACTAGTTTGTCAGGATTTTTCTAATCTTAATTCTTTAGCTGAATAAAGTAACATTTCTTAATGAAGAACGGTAAATTTTCATTCTCTCTTCAAAAGCAAACAGAAAGTAAGGAAAAAGAAAAGCATAGGAATCCCCCAGTTCAATGTCTAGAATGTAATCAGTTAATGCTTCAAAATTGCAACAACCATCCCATTGCTGTGAGAATCGAAACTTAAGGATTTCATGTCCATATTACAGATCAAACTACAATACCCCATAATTCTTTTGTGTAAATGTAAGACAGTCTTTTTTCCATTTCTTGGGTGGGTTCTGTTTTCATTTTTTATAGCATCCCCTATTTCCCTAACTTATATGAATCCTTACATAATATTGTATTCTTTAGGTTCTTTGACAAGGCAGCCGTGAAGGTACCAACAGATTACATAAAGGTTGCAGTAGACCCATGGAGACTTTGCACAGTTACCCAAATTGAGGAGTTGAAAGCCATAATACGGTTGCTTCCTATATGGGCCACGGGTATCGTCTTTGCCACTGTCTATAGTCAGATGGGCACCTTATTTGTGTTGCAAGGCAACACCATGGAGATTCACGTTGGTCCCTCTAACTTCGAGATCCCACCAGCATCTCTTCCAATATTCGACACACTTAGTGTCCTTTTTTGGGTCCCAGTCTATGATCGAATCATTGTCCCAGTCGCTAGAAAATTCACTGGTCACAAAAATGGCCTAACTCAACTCCAGAGGATGGGCATTGGCCTTATCATATCCATCTTTGCCATGGTATCTGCAGCAATTTTGGAGATTGAAAGACTTAAGACTGTTAGAGAGCACAACTACTATACACTTGAGCACATTCCTATGTCCATCTTTTGGCAAGTTCCTCAGTATTTCCTCATAGGGTGTGCAGAAGTTTTCACGTTCATTGGGCAGTTGGAGTTTTTTTATGAGCAAGCACCTGATGCCACAAGGAGCTTGTGCTCTGCTCTCTCACTAACCACTGTGGCACTAGGGAACTACTTGAGCACTCTACTTGTAACCGTTGTTACCAAAGTGAGTACTAGGCATGGGAAGCTTGGATGGATCCCGGACAATTTAAATTATGGTCATCTCGATTACTTCTTTTGGCTCTTGGCCGTGCTGAGTGTGCTGAATTCGGTAGTTTTTCTCGTCATTGCAAAATGGTACACATATAAAAAGCCATTGGGGACTCTCCAATGATGGGTTATTCTGGTGGTTGAATTGAAGCGCTTATATTGTATATATGGTCTGCTTCATTTTCTTATGCATGCAACACTATTGGAGGTCACCTTCAAACATCTCATTCATTAGATAATATGTAAAATTGAATCAAATAGGGTGAACAAAAGAGAGTGAACTGCAATTTAAATTAATCCTTGTATCTCCCTTCATTTATCAATGTACCAGAAGAACTGTTTCTTAACACTTACTGTTGCATCAATGATTTTCATTTTTCCTCTGAAGCCTCTAACCAACAGTCGTTTCCTTGATGACATGTACTTTAAATTACTTTCAACTAGTAGCTCTTTTCTTGCTAAGTCCTAGCAATAAGTAGCTCAATTATCACAATACGACGATTCAATTACCAATCATAATAAATCATGTTAGTCATTGCAAATGCTATGTTGACTTATTGTTGCATAATAGAAGCTCCACCTAAACTTTGTCATATAAGTATATAGGGACTACCAATAATTATCTTATGCAACGAATATGAATGATCTCTTTCTACAACCACGAAAGGCCGTTAAAGATGATGAGTTATGATGACACACCCTATCCTAATTTGTGATTTGTGATGAGTAATGATGACACGCCCTATCCTTATTTTTCTAGTCAAGACTCAAGAGTGAACACTCAACACTCAAGAGCAGCTGATATATCTTTTGGGGCAGTATTGAGAGGCTAATATTAGTAAGCAGCCCCATTCTCTAACGGCTTTTGCACGTTTACACACCATTAGTGTATGGTCTTGCTGACTTAAACGAGCCAAGACACACCAAACCAATCATTCTAACAGTCCTATCAAAATTTCTCCTATAATCTACATATTACTAAAAGCTGAAGCGTAGCATTTAATGTTGCTACGCTCACGTTGAGCCACGTCAGCAGCCATGTCATTTCCATCACATTTTTGTAATTGTTCAACAATTTAAAATTAGTTTTTTTCAATTTTAAAATACTAACAAATATAAAATAAATTCCACCCTTATCTCCACCATAAAGCCCACTTCTTATTAACTTAATTCCCACTACTATCTTCACCATAAATCTCACTTCTTATTAATTTAATTCCACTATATATATATATATATATATATCTATATTATATCTAAAAGCTGAAGCGTTGCATTTATTTTTGTTATACTCCGGTTGAGCCACATCAGCATCCATATAATTATTTCTTTTCTTTTCAATTTTCTTATAATTGTTTTTAACATTTACTTTTTTTTTTTTCACTTTCACCAACCTTCTCCCTCCCTCACTTTTTCATCTCCTTACTATCCTTTTCATCTTCCCACTATCCGTTACATCAATATCACTCTTTCTCTTCCCCTTCATCTTCCTTTATTTTGTTTCTTTCTATTCACTTCCTCTTACTATAAATTTATCACTATCTCTTCCATTCTATGCATAGTTTCCCTCACAAAAGTTTTTTTTTTTAGCTCTCTCTCTCTCTCAATTTTTTGATGGTTTTTTTTTCTTGCATCTCTACTTTAGGTTGATAAATTTGTGTTCCATAGAACCCTACTTTAGGTTAATGCGATTTAGTTTTGTGTTGAATGTTATCCTCGATTCTTTAGGTTTTTTTTTTTTTTTGTTCTATTTTATTGTTAAATGTTATCTTGCTATGTTATAAAGAATTAAATATAGTAATGTGATTTAGTTTTGTGTTGATGTTATCCTCGATTCTTTAGGTTGTTTTATTTATTTATTTTTTTTTTTGTTCTCTTTTATTGTTAAATGTTATCATATTATGTTATAAAAAATTAAACATAGTATATAAAAATATAATATTATTCTATTATATAGCATGATTCAAAGAATTTGGTATTTGTTGTTATATCTTTTATATGTTGTTATTTTTACTTTTTTCCTTCTCATCAAAATCCTCTAAAGTTCTTAGGGTATCTTAAGACATAGATCTTGCCACATCATCCATCCACCAAAATAATGATTCCCAAAAAAATAAAAATAAAAAATCAACCTTATTCACCATTTGCCATTTAACCAAAAACAAACTACGGAGCTGTAACTTAATTTCTCCCGCATTTGTCCCACAACCAATCTACATAGTCATATTCTACTTTGGGCTGAAGGTACAAATTTAAGTATTTGAAAGCAATTCCCACTAGGAAAAGAAAAGCCTAACTGTTAAATTTATTCATTAAATTAGTACCTACTTGAAAATTTAGAACATAAAAACCCAAAACGTTGCTCATCTTTGGACCAAAACGTACCTTAAAATTTCCAGTATTAGATAAGCACTTGAGATTATTTGGATCAAAACTCAATCCGGCCTTTTGTGCTTTTTTGGTTTCTTCTGGCTTTAATCATTGAACAAACTCTTTTCTTTTGGTTTTGCTTCTTTCTTATAGATTTGATATGAAATTTGTTCAATAAAAAAATAGTATGGGTTTAGTTGAAATTTTTTTATTACGTGGAGAATGGCAATGCTTGCTTTCTTTTACAAAACCATCAAGTCCACGGTGGTGATTTCCTTCCATTAATATTTCCTCATAATTTTGGTAAGGTGAATAAATTTGAATTTTTTTTATAGCATTCAATAATGGTTATGGTAGTGGATTGATAATATGGCAGAATCTTAGTCTTTTATTTTAAAAGAAATGTGAGGATGTAAAGAACTTTATATGATAGACTACCTTAGAAACTCTAGAAGATTTTGATCCTATTATTTAACATTTAAATTCAGTCAAATCTTCCTTATCATTAAATTATTTATAATTTTTCTCATTTTTTATTTTTAAAAATTTAACATAGAATATTTTATTTAAAGTAAATAAAAATGTTGTAAAAAAATTGTACTAATTTTTTTTTTTTTACATTTACACTTTGTCCAATCTTTCTTCTTCCCTTTATCTTTTCATCTCCCCACTAGCCTCCACTTTAATATCACTCTTCTTACTTCCCTTCATCTTCCTTTATTTTGTTTCTTTTTATTCTTGTCATCATAGTATAAATTTGTCAATCTCTCTTCCATGCTATATATAATTTTCTCTCACCAAAAAAAAAAAAAAAAATTGTCATTTCACTCTCTTTAATTCTCACTCAATTTTTTGGTGGATTTTTTTAAATTTTTTTGCCTCTTTGTTTTAGGTTGATTAATTTTGGTGTTCTTTAAAACTCTACTTTGGGTTGATGCGATTTAGTTTTGTGTTTAAATTTTTTTTTTTTTTTGTTCTTTTTTATTTTTGAATGTTATCCTATAGCATTATAAAGAATTAAAGATACTATATAAGAATATAATAATATTTTATTATATAACATGATTTGGATAGGTGTTTATTGTTATATCTTCTATTTTTACTTTTTTTTTTCTCATCTTATTTTATTCACCATTTAAATTCAGCCACATCTTCTATATCATTAAATTATTTACATTTCCACTCCTCTTATTTAAAAAAAATTAATATTTAATATTTAACTTAAATTCAATAAATAAAGAACAAAAGAGTAGATAAAAAAAAAAATCAAACATCAATTAGTAATAAAGAGAGAGAGAGAGAGAGAGAGAGAGAGAGAGAGAGAGAGAGAGAGAGAGAGAGGTTTACGGTAACAAAAAAAAAAACAATACAAATTAATAAAGAATAGATAAAGAAAAAAAAAATCAAACATCAATTAATAACTGTTAATTGGAAAACAAAGAGATTATAAGGAGAAGTAAAAAAATTAAATAGATATGACCATATGGAGAACATTAAAAATTTTACAATGCAATAAAATCAATTGTTATATTCACTTAATAAATTAAATCAATAATCAAAAATGAAATACAATCATATTACTACATTTAAACTTAAATCTAATCAAACTTTAATCATAGAAACCATATTTCCATTCATAGCTAAAAGGGAGATGTTCTCCAGTAATCATATAAATTACATAAGAAATAAAGTCAGGAAATTTTAAAATCCCTTTTTTGACTTTTCATTTAAACCTTTATATATATATATATATATATATATATATATATATATATATATATATGTAATCTTCATACATCAATACGTTTAAAAATCTAATGAAAGATGCTACATCTCATTTAAAGCTTCTGTTATGCAAATCATCAATCAGTAAATATATGATAATACTAAGAAACGTTATGAATGAGATCATGAAAAAAATGATAAAACTAATTAACTACTATCATTATAGAGTAGTAGTCTATGATTTTACACATCTAAAAAATTGGAATAAATAGAGTTTACTTAAAGTATATATAAAGATTCATATTAAAAAAAAGTATATGTAAATGTTAAAAAAAAAAAAAAAAAACTTAGGTACAGTACTTAGATGCTGTTCCTTATATTCCCCTTTTAAAATTTGGTCATGTAGCTATTTTTTCATGGGATGAAAGCTTATTTTATAGTTAAATAGCCACATGGCTAAATTTTAAAAAGGGAACCTAAAGAACAACACCTAAGATACTGTACATAAGTTTTGTCATTAAAAAAAAGGGTATAAGTAAGGTTTTTATTAATTTAAAAAATAATGAAAAATCAATTGTTAATAATAATAATAATAATAATAATAATATATTTAATGAGATCGCCCTAAAAAAAATTATCCCGCACAACGCGCGGGTTTGCGACTAGTTAACACATAATAGTCAAAAGACTCAAAGCAAAGCAACACACCCCACGTGCTCTTTTTATACTAATTCCATATCTTGTGGCTTTGACTATAGTGTCTGTGGTGTGTATATGAGGCATCTACTGCTTTTCTGGGTAGTGGGTACACAGTATGAACTGTGAAGCACCAGGTTTGATGCTTTCCCCCCATCCCAGTTTTTTCATTTCCTTTTAATGAATGAGTTTTGGCCATTGAGTGGAAGGAGGAGATTTGAATTTTAGTAAATGGTAACCTTTGGTGTCATGAGTTGTAGACTTGTAGTCCTCTGAGTGATTGTGCTATAAATCGTTCATTCAAGAAAAACCAAGTGTATAATTTGTGTGTCTAGTTTGTGATTTTCTTACTGTAATTTCCAATTCCATCTGGAGTTTATCTCAATGCTTTTATGTACTGTTAAGTGTTAACTTCTGGGATTATATGTTAGACTGTGTGTAGCCTAAGATCAAACTTGACAATTGATTGGGGCTAATTGCCAAAGGAAGCAGAGAATATTCTGAACTGAATTCTTAAAACTTCTAAACTTTCTTTCCTTTGCTTCTGTCCTCCTGTTCATCTTTGCCTATGACTATGTATCAGGATGATAATGGCCCTGGACCAAATACCTGCGGTTAATTTGCTTTATGGACAAAATTTAGCTACAAAATTGGTTGTAATATAAGGTTACAACCTTACTTAATATCATTAACATTGCTACATATTTTGAAAATTTAAACGTTGGATTGCATATTCCTTATGCTCTTAATACACATGTCAAATTTTGTGTCAATCAGATATTATTTACTATATAATCTATAAGATTATATTTTATGCATAATTTTAAATTACATAAAATTGCAATTTAAACAATTTATTGATAACATAGATATTAATATTTAATTTTCTAAAAATTTTTTAAGCATGAAAGATATAAGAAGAAATATAATTCAATGGTGGATTTGTCAAAATTCACCTCTAATAAATAGATATTGAGTAAAATTGTAGCCTTAAACCACAACTAATTTTGTAGCTAAACTTTCTCCTTGGCTTCATGCAGCCTAGCTATTTTAGAATAGGTTCCATTTGAATTTGATTCATTTTAGGATAAGTTTGGAAAGAACCCTTCAAACTCCCCTTATATCATTTTATTAGATGTGAACTCTGACAAATCTACATCTAGATTGAATTTTCTTATTATATTCTCCATAATTGCAAAATTTGATTGAAAAATGCAATCCAATGGTTATATTTTAAAATATATTGTCACTTTAATTTTTTAGTTGGTTGTTCTATATTTTATAGTTCAGATTAGATATGTTACAAAACTAAAGGTATATCCATTGCCACATCATTTAAAGTTTTAAATAACATGACAGGCTATACCTGTTAGATCTAAATATTAAAATCTGAACTGTGAAATTGACTCTAGAAGAAATCTGTTCCAATTTTATAACAAGTCTGTTATGCCGTAATTTTTTTTTTTTTTTTTTTTTGGATAGAATACTGAAATTCTATTAACATGAACAAGAATCAAATACATCATTTGAAAAAGCATGTTCTAAGAAAAAAGAGCTCTCCTCAATCCAAGTAACATATTGCTCAACACTTTGAGCATGTTTTGCTAACAAGTGAGTTACCTGATTATCTTTCCTACCAACATGTGAAATAGAAAACCTACGAAAAGAACTTAACAGAGAACAAATTCCATACACAACTGATGTAATCGAAGCTAGAGGAGGAAAAATGCTAGCAATAGCATTTGAAACCATAACCGAATCCCCCTCAAGAACAATCTCATGAAATCCCATATGTTTAGCAAACATAATACCCAATTCATAAGCTTTTGCTTCGGCTTCCAAGGAACCCAGTTGTTGATTTAGCTTCATTGACAAAGCTCCCATGAACAAACCTGCACAATTGCGTATTACAACTCCTACCCGTGACTTTTGTTGCTACACGAAGACAGCCCCGTCAACATCTATATATTACTAAAAGCTGAAACGTAGCATTTAATGTTGCTACACTCACATTGAGCCACATCAGCAACCACGTCATCATTTTTTGTTTCCAATTTTTGTTATATATATATATTTTTAAATATTTTCTCATTTAAGGTGACTTAAAAACTCCTTTATTTAAAAATTAAAATATCTTTTAATCATTATTTTTATTATTAATTTTCCAAAACTCTCCCTCCTTTTTACCTCTTCATCTCCCCACTACTTTCTACCTTAATATTATTCTTTCTCTACCTTTTTGTCTTCCTTTATTTTGACCATTCTTATTCTCAACATCTTACTATAAATTTGACATTTTCCTTTTCATTCTATGCATAGTTTTCTCACACAAAAAAAGTTACTTCTCTCTCTCTCTCTCTCAATTTTTCATTTTTGTTTGATTTTTTTTTCATTGCATCAATTCTTTAGGTTGATGAATTTTTATGCTAATTAGAATTCTACTTTGGTTGATGCAATTTATTTTTGTGTTTTAAGTTGTTATATTTTTTATTGTCCTTGATTAAATATTATCCTACTGCATTATGCATATAGTATATAATAATATAACGTTATTATATTACGTAGAATGACTTGGATAATTTGATGTTTATTACTATATAGTTTATTTTTACTCTTTTTTCCTCTCATCTTATTTTATTCAACATTTAAATCAAGTCACATCCTCCATACTGTTAAATTATGTTGAACAAATTAAGAAAATGGCTAGACACAAACCTGCCTTCTTTTACTATACGTTGGGGGGAATTAATATATTTTTGTAATAAAGAGTCATATAATTTATAATTTAGATAGCACCCTTTGAATGTGACTAGGCCCATAGATTGAGCAATTTGTGGACTTAAAAAGGCTATTAAGAATGAACTTTTTGAATTAAGTCTAAAAAAATATGAACTACTATATATCATTTAGATAAAAGCTTTCATCATAGATACATTAATATTTTTTTTTTTTGCCACATATTTAAATCATGCAAACTTAATAATTTTATATTATGTGTTAGCGTAGTCTCTATTTCTTCTTCTTTTCTTCTTAGAAATATTATGTATCATCTTTAAAGGATGCCAACAATATTGATCTTATGGGAAAAGTTACATAATATATTGAGAAAAAAAAAATTTATATTACAATCTACTAAAAATGTTTTACACATTCATCTATTTAAATTTATATTTTTTTTTTCAAAATAAAATTTTAATTTAGATATTTATTAGTAAACAATGAAATAATGATTCATGAATAATCAAAAAAATATATATCTATACATATTTATCCTGTGCAGTTGTAACTTTACATATACTTTTATATATATATATATATATATATATTCATCTACTTTAATTTAGACGTTTATAACTTAATAATGAAATCTATAAATAAGGTGATTAAAACAATTATATTTGTACAATTCAAAAAGTCACAATTTCTTTTTTCAAAAAAGGTTTTTTACATTTTCTTGGAATTATTTTTAAAATTTTTTTATAAAACCTTTGACATACCACTAACCTAACCACTTCATACATTAAAAAAATTTAGGGCTCATTATTACTTCAGTTAATATATTATGGATATCTTAATTGATTGAGACCAAACTAGAGAAATGTCTTTCATATTTCCTTGAAAATTCATAAGGGAAAAAAAATTAAAAACCCTTTGACATACCACTAACGTAACTACATCTATAACTATTTAAGTCATCCATGATATCTATTTCTTATTGATAACCATAAAATTTACAACTAGCAAGGGAACATACAAAGTGCTAGAGAATAAATGAAGGAAGAAAAAAAGAAATGAAATCAAATATCAATTAATAACTATTATTTGGAAAATAAAAATTTGGTAAAGAGGAGTAAGAAATAAAATAGAGATGACTATGAAGAGGACATTAAAAACTTTATAGTGCAATAAAATCAACAATTAAATATAATAATACAAAATAGTAACTTAAAACTAATCAAATTCTAACTAGAGAAATTATATATATATATATATATATGTGTGTGTGTGTGTGTGTGTGTGTGTATATATATACATATATAAAACCATAATCTTCATAAACCATAACTTAAAAAAAAATTATTGAATAGTTCTACCTTTTATTTAATGTCTATTTTATACAAATCATCAACTAATAAATATATGATAATGGTAAAAAATGTTATAGACAAAATTATGAAAAATATGATAAAACTATTTTTTTTTTCTTTTTTAAAAACTCTTTATAAAATCTAGGGAGTAAAATGGTATTTTACCTAAAAAATTATCATGCGCAACGCGCGGGTCAGCGACTAGTTTATTTTAAAAATAGAAGCATCAGGAGGTGACCAAACCTTTCTGCATTGTGGTTTTGCCAAGCCTAATGCAGAAGTTGCAAATGTTGCAGCATTTGCAGAATTTATTGCTGCATTTGCTGAATTTGCAAAACTTGATAAATTTGAAGAATTTGCTGCCTTGAATGATTCAATATATTTTCCACACCACTTGACTAGCTCAAATCCTGTCATAAACTGCTTGCCCTTTCGCCTAGTCCACAAAGCCCAAGCAATGGTCACAGCTAATGAGAACACTTCCTCACCACTTCTTTAAACATGCACCAGGAACCAAAACAACTCCATAAAGTCATTAAAAAATGAATGTTGCTGTCTGCAGAAAATAGAAGTAAGAGCCCAGGTACCCGAAGCACATAAGCAGCTTCAAAACACAAGACTTGAGGATTCACAGCCCATTTTACACTCTTCAAATAAGTCATTCTCAACAATTCCTCTCTTCTTAAGGTTAGACAATGTTAGTAGAATGTTTTTACACGCTCTCCACCCAAAATGTTTCACCTTATTTGGAATTTTCAAACCCCACAGCACTTTCCAAAGTGTCTTCATATCACTATTGTTTGAACAGGAACTAGAATCGGGTTGTACTCTTGACTCCATTGCAATTTTGTTGGTACTCCTCACTGAGAATTTTCCATTTGGGGTTGCACTCCATATCAAAGCATCTGCAAGCAGAGTTGAACTTAGCGGCAAACCCAGAATGATCTCAGCCTCATGTGGAACAAAAATCTAATGAATTAATTCATTTTTCCACTCCCCTGTATCACTGTTAATCAAATCAGAGACCAAAGGTTGACAGCCAAGCAATCTAGGCAGTGATAGTACTTTAAAAGTAGATGGATTTCGCAACCATTTATCAGACCAAATTCGAATCTTCTGCTCATTCCCAACCCGCCATCTTACTCCACTCCTAACAATATGTTGTGCAGCCATTATACTCTGCCACAAATAAGATGGACGCTTTCCTATAGTTGCTGCCACAAACTCACAGTTAGGAAAGTATTTAGCTTTAAGGACTTTATACGCAAGGGAATTAGTTTCCGTCTGAAGCTTCCAACCTTGTTTAGCTAGTAAGGCTAAATTAAATTCCTTAAAACCCATTCTACCCTTACTTTTTGAAACACAAAGTGTCTCCCAACTCATCTAAGGCATCTTCCTTTCATCACCCTTCTGCCCCGACCAAAAATTTCTTACCATACTCGTCAGTTCCTCACAGATAGAATCAGGAAGTTTAAAACAACTCATAGTGTATGTAGGAAATGCTTGGGCAATAGCCTTTGTCAAGATTACTTGCCACCTTTAGATAGTAATTTCTCCTTCCACCCCGCCAATTTGCTAGCGAACTTCTCTTTAATGTCCAAAAAGGTATTGCATTTAGAGCAACCCACCAAAGATGGAAGATCAAGATATTTTTCATGTTGGCGAATCACTTAAGCATCAAATCTCAATCTGAATTCTTCCTTGACAAAATTAGGAGTATTTTTTCTAAAAAATTGAGAAGTTTTTGCTTGATTTAAGAGTTGACCTAAGGCTTTTTCATAAATCCCAATTATTCTCTGCAAAGATTCACACTCTTCCTTGGAAGCTCTACAAAATATTAAATTATCATCTGCAAAAAATAAATGAGAGATACTTGGTCCTCTTAAATCTTTAGGTAAAGTATTATTTTGGTCCCTAAACTTTGTAATGAGTTTTTTTAATAATTTAGAGACAAAAATAGGATGAACAGAGACTACTACTCCATAATGATAGTGGGTAATTAGTTTTATCATATTTTTCATTATATCATTTGTAACGTTTTCTAACATTATCATATATTTACTAGCAAACATTAAAAAATACATTTCCATCCCATGAGGAAAAACAAAATCAACATTGTAGATTCTTAAGAGGGGAATCTAAGGAACAGCACCTAAGTATTGTACCTAAGTCTTGCCTCTTTAAAATTTTCCTAAAATTTTTTTTTTCTTATATAATTTCTATTATTACTGAAGAATATCTCATTTTTAATTATGATAAAAAAAAATGGTTTCCCTAGTTAGAGTTTGATTAGTTTTAAGTAGGGGCATGCGCAGGTTTAGTTGGGTGGGTGGAGCTGTGGAGGGCAATATTTTTAACCAACCCGCCAATGCGGGTTGGAAAAATTCCAATCCGCCACCAATCCACCAATCTTTGAATCCGGCGGGTTGGTTAAAAATCTTAATAGTTTCAACTTAGTGAGTTAAGCAGGTTAGGTGGGTTGAAAAATTCAATTGACTAAATGAAATTATTTCAATTAAATTGGATAATTTTTTGCCCCCTCAAATAATAAAAGAAAAGAAAAAATTTTAATTTTTTATTGAAAATAATTACAAATCTACATTTTTTTAATTAAAATGACTAAAAAATTTATCATACTAAAAAAAAAACATCTTAAAATCGGAAATTAAACTTGCACATAAAGTAAGAATAATAACAAAATCTTAGAAAAAGGGGCGGGAGTTTATTAAGGAAGAGGAATGTGAAAATGAAAAATTAATAAAATAAAAAGAAAGAGCAAGAGATGAGAGAAATAAAGTAGGTGAATATGTGAGGGAGAATTTTGCAAGAAACATGACAAAGTAGATATATATATAGGCAGACAAGTAGGGGTTTGATGTGTTAGAAATATCTTAACCCACTATTCAACCCGACTTACTAAATTATTTATCTAACCCACCTAACCCGACCTAGCCCACTCACTTAATGAACCCGCATGGATTAGGTTAGATTGGCTTGCATAGCCCTAGTTCTAAGTTTGAATTTTGTATGTTTGTATTTAATTGTTGATTATTGATTTAATTAAGTGAATGTAACAATTGATTTTATTGAATTGCAAAGTTTTTAATGTCCTCTATATGGTCATCTTTTTTTTATTTTTTACTCCTCCTAGCCACTTCTTTGTTTTCCAATTAATGGTTACTAATTGGCATTGATTTCATTTTTTTTTTCTTTCTTCATCTACTCTTTATTACTTTGTATGTTCTCTTTCTAGTTGTAATTTGTATGATTATCAATAAAAAATAGATATTATGAATGTCTTAAATAGTTATAGATGTAGTTACGTTAATAGTATGTCAAAGGTTTGTTTTTTCTTTTGAATTTTCAAGAAAATTTAAAAGACATTTCTTTAGTTTGGTTTCAATCAATGAAGACATCCATGATATATTAATGGAAGTAATAATGAGTTTTAATTTTTTTTTTTAATGTAAGAAGTTGTTAGGTTAGTGGTATGTCAAAGTTTTTTTTTTTTTTTAATGAATTTTCAAGGAAATGTAAAAGGCCTCTTTTTAATAAAAAAAAATGGTGACTTTTTGAAGAGTATAAATATGATTATTTTAATTACCTTGTTCATAAATTTTATTCGTTATTTATAAATATCTAAATTAAAATAGATGAATATATAAATGCAAAATTATATGTAAAGTTAAAACCGCAAAAGATGAATATGTATATACAACATTTTTTTGTTTTTTATTCTTCATGAATCATTATTTTATTGTTTAATTATAAACATATAAATTAAAGTAGATGAATATGTAAATATTAAATTATATGATATATAGTAGTCCATATATTTTTTGGTCTTAATTCAAAAAGTCCATTCTCAATAGCCTTTTAAGTCTACAAATTGCTCATTCTAGAGGCCCAAACACTTTTTTTTTCATTTTTTTTTAGAAGACACATTTAAAGAATGCTATCTAAATTATAAATTATATGCATAAATATTCTAATACCCTTAATCATAATGTATGATAAAGGAAGGCAAGTGTGTGTGAGAGAGAATTTCACACCAATCTCCAGCAAAAATATGTACCAAGATTTATAGTCCTTCGGCAGTATAGTGCAAAAACAGGTAGTCTAGCTATTTGCTTGATTTGTTCTTGCTTAATTTAGTGATATAGAGAATGTGGTTGAATTTAAATATTAAATAAAATAACATAAGAAAAAAAGGAATAAAATAAAAGATATAGCAATAAATATCAAATTATCCAAATCATGCTATGTAATAGAATAACATTATATTCTTGTATGCTATCTTTATAATGCAATAGGATAATATTTAACAATTAAAAAGAATAAAAAAGATAATAACTTAAAATACAAAACTAAATCACATCAACTCAAAGTAGAGTTCCAACACAAAAATTCATCCACCTAAATTATAGATACAAGAAAAAAAAATCCACCAAAAAATGGAAAAAAATTTGAGAGAGAGAGAGAGAGAGAGAGAGAGAGAGAGAGAGAGAGAGAGAGAGAGAGAGAGGAGGGAGAAAGAAATAACATTTTTTGTGAAAGAAAATTATGCACTTAATGAAAGAGAGTGTCAAATTTATAGGAAAAGTATGAGAATAAAAAAAGTCAAAATAATGGAAGATATAGGGCTAGAGGAAGAGTGATATTAAGGTAAAAACTAGAAAGTAGTAGAGAGATGAAAATGTAAAATAAAGAAAGAAAGTGTAACAATAAACTAGGAAATTAATAATAAAAAGAAAAGTTAAAAATAAAAGAGAGATGATATTTAGATTGTTAAATAATTGAGTTTTTGAGTCACTTTCAATGAGTAAATGTTATAAAAACATATAGAGGAAAAATTGGTAAGAAAAATGATAGTGACATAATTGCTGATGTAGTTCAATCCGATCATAGCAACAATAAATTCTAAACTTCAAACTTATACGTATAGATATAGAATAATGCTTTTTCGTGGTTCTTATTTAGTGTACAATTAGCTCAACCTCAAGCTCTGAGTTGATTGGCTTTTGAGTAAATCCCCTAAGAATAGTGAGCAAACACAAGAAGTTTCTGACAAACCATGGGAGAAGATGATGGTAAGTACACGAAAGATGGGACCGTAGATCACCATGGAAATCCAGCTGATAAAAGCAAAACTGGAACCTGGAAGGCCTGTCCCTTTATTCTTGGTATATACTGTGCAATCCATTTCCTTATATATGCTACCAGAAAATCTAGTTATGCTTTGGATAAGATGCTTATCAGTTTAAACTTATCAACAGGAAATGAATGTTGCGAAAGATTGGCATACTATGGGATGAGGACCAACCTGATTCTTTACTTTAAGAATCGACTACATCAGCACAGTGCTACTGCTTCTAACAATGTCTCAAATTGGGGTGGAACATGCTACATCACCCCATTGATCGGCGCATTCATTGCTGATTCCTATCTTGGAAGATATTGGACTATTGCCCTTTTCTCCGTCATCTATGTTATTGTAAGTTTGGTTCACTTGAAACTTGAACTTTGCAGCCTATATGTGTATTTTAGATTCCTCATGGTGAAGCGCATACTGAGTTCAGCACTCACTTCATCAGGAAACATATCCTAATAGCTAGGGAAAAAATACAAAGAAATCTATATTCATTATATGATTCAAATTAATATTACAAATCTATAGATTTATATATGCCTCGTCATTTAAAATTTTAATTGATGAAGCAGCATGTACACTGTTTCATTTGAAATTAGGAGAATTCTATTCCTCTTTTGTCAACTCAACCCAGGCCTGCAATCATATATAATTCAGATTCTCAAAAAATTTGACCCAAGTTTTCAGAGCATCTTGCCTTTGAGCCATGTGTTCTTGCTCATTAAATGATGAAACCTTTTTCAATTCTACCTAGGGGATGACACTTTTGACACTGTCAGCATCCATCCCTGGCCTAAAGCCAACGTATTATGGAAAAGAAGATTGCCATGCAACAGTTACACAAAGTGCAGTGTGTTTTCTAGCACTTTACCTGATTGCACTTGGCACTGGTGGGATTAAACCTTGTGTCTCATCATATGGAGCTGATCAATTTGATGATTCCGATGAGGATGAGAAGAAACACAAATCTTCCTTCTTCAGTTGGTTCTATTTTTCAATCAATGTTGGTGCTCTCATTGCTTCTTCCTTGCTGGTGTGGATACAAGACAATATAGGTTGGGGATGGGGCTTTGGCATCCCAGCAGTGACCATGGCAATTGCTGTAGTGAGCTTCTTTTCAGGTACATGGTTGTATAGGAACCAGAAACCTGGGGGTAGCGCCCTGACACGCATGTGTCAGGTGGTGATAGCATCCATTAGAAAATACCACGTTGAAGTACCTGCTGACAAGGCTGTTGTTTTGTACGAGACTGCTGAGGCAGAATCTGCTATCAGAGGAAGCCGCAAGCTTGAGCACACAAAAGATTTCAAGTATGTTTCTAAACTAAAAAGCTTAGCTTACCTATGAGAGTCAATATGCAAGAAGTTTGAAATCAGTTTTCCACAGTTTCATAGCTTTGTCCTGGGATAAGGACCTCCCATCCCACATGTTTGACAGGATTTTACTAATCTTAATTCTTTAGCTGAATAAATTAACATTTCTTAATCCAGAACTGTAAATTTTCCTTCTCTCTTTAAAAGCAAACAGAAAGTAAGGAAAAAGAAAAACATAGGAATCCCCCAGTTCAATGTCTAGAATGTAACCAGTATATGCTTCAAAATTACAGCAACCATCCCATTGCTGTGAGAATCAAATGTAAGGATTTCATGTCCATATTGCAGATCAAAACTAGGATACCACATAATGCTTTGTGTAAATGTGAGACGTTTTTTTTTTTTTTCCCATTTCTTGGGTGGATTCTGTTTTCATTCTAGCATTCCCTATTTCCCCGACTTATATGAATCCTTACATAATGGTGTATTCTTCAGGTTCTTTGACAAGGCAGCCATGGAGGTACCAACAGATGAAATAAAGTTTGCAGCAGACCCATGGAGACTTTGCACAGTTACCCAAGTTGAGGAGCTGAAAGCTATTATACGGTTGCTTCCTATATTTGCTATTGGTATCGTCTTTTCCACCGTCTGTGGTCAGATGGGCACCTTATTTTTGTTGCAAGGCAACACCATGGATATTCACATTGGTTCCTCAAGCTTCGAAATCCCACCAGCATCTCTTTCAATATTCAACACACTTAGTGTCCTTTTTTGGGTCCCAATCTATGATCGAATCATTGTCCCAGTTGCTAGAAAATGTACTGGTCACAAAAATGGCCTAACTCAACTCCAGAGGATGGGCATTGGCCTCGTCATATCCATCTTTGCCATGATATCTGCAGCAATTTTGGAACTTGAAAGACTTAAGACTGTTAGAAGACACAACTACTATAAACTTGAGCACATTGCTATGTCAATCTTTTGGCAAGTTCCTCAGTATTTCCTCATTGGGTGTGCAGAAGTTTTCACAGCCATTGGGCAGTTGGAGTTTTTTTATCAGCAAGCACCCGATGCCACAAGGAGCTTGTGCTCTGCTCTCTCACTAACCACTGTGGCACTAGGGAACTACTTGAGCACTCTACTTGTAACCGTTGTTACCAAAGTGAGTACTAGGCATGAGAAGCTTGGATGGATACCGGACAATTTAAATTATGGTCGTCTCGATTACTTCTTTTGGCTGTTGGCCTTGCTGAGTGTGCTGAATTTGGGAGTTTTTCTCATCATTGCAAACTGGTACACATATAAAAAGCCATTGGGGACTCTCCGATGATGGGTTACTCTGGTGGTTGAATTGAAGCGCTTATATAATGTATTGTATGTGTGGTCCGCTTCATTTTCTTATGCATACAACCCAATTGGAGGTCACCTTCAAACATCACACTCTTCATATTGATGATGTGTAAAACAGAATCAAATAGAGTGAACAAAAGAAAGTGAACTATATTAATCCAATGTATTTCCCTTCATATATCAATGAACCAGAAGAACTGTTTCTTAACACTTACTGTTGCATCGATGATTTTCATTTTTCCTCTGAAGCCTCTAACCAGCATGCGTTCACTTGATGACCTGTACTATAGATATTACTTGCAACCAGTAGCTCTTTTCTTGCTATGTCATAGCAATAAGTAGCTCAATTATCACAATATGGCCATTTAAGGCCACGGTGTTTTTTAGATATACGGATATATTGACAAATATTCAGTGAAAATGAATGTTTTTATCAAAGTAGCTAACTTCAGCTATTACCAAAAAAATTGTTGTGCACTTTGTATGTGGGGATATTGGTACGAAGTGTAATGTAAAGAGTGCTTATAAAACGGCTATTAACGGAATTACCTGTCAGTTTTTAACCACATTTTTAGCATTTCATCTTGTATTTTGGTAACTAACTTAAGAAACCAATGATACAAAATGAAATTGTTTAAAAGTAGCTTTTTCAAATTAAAAACATTTTAGATTATTTGTTTAAAAGTGACAAAAAGCAGTTTTAAGCAAGTAAGTTGACCTAAAGATGAAATTGCTAAACCGGCACTTACAATACTAAAAGAATCTTTTCCACCATGATCTGACTATTTTGGACAAGCCAAAGAAAAATTAAGATAAATAAATGCATATGTTGTATCACAATCCTGTTTTTTTTTTTTTTTTTTTTCTAAGGGATGATTTCATTTTCTTGATTCTTTTGAGTTATTGAGTGTTGATCATGGTTTTGGGTTTGGGTTTGGGTTTTGAGACTTGATTCAACTGATAAAATTCTTAGGGTTTGGTTTTGTGGTGAAAACTAAAAAGTAAACTTTGATTCAATCTGATCTAGTGAGTTTCTACCTATAACCATTGGAATTGGAACTTTTTATTTTTTATTTTTTTATTTTTAGATAATCATATGAATTTGAATAAAACTTAATTATAGTTTCTAAGCAATTGCACTCTTGATTAAATTTAATTAACATAGCATCACATCTAAAAAGAATATATTTAGAGACACATCCAATCATACACCTAATTTCATAACTTATTGATTTATGGACTGTAAACGATGAACATATTATACTCACCACCAAACTTGTGCGACTCGCCACTTTTCATCTTATCCTCAGATGCTGAACTAACAAACTCTAACTTGATTCTCTCTCTCTCTCTCTCGAAAACAACAACAACAAAAAAAAAAAAAAAAAAAAAACCTACGATTAATAATTGATTTTGGAATTCAAAACCATTGATCTGTATTGTCACTACGTGGAAGCCTCGAAGGTGTAACCCCTGAGGTCATCACAAAATCCGCAACAATCTCAACCGATAGATGAGCGACACCAGCAAGCCCATGTGATCAACATATCTCCACCGTTTATTCCGCATGAGAGTAGAGAATCATTTCCCACCTGCAAATGTTTTAGTTCTATACTTCTATTTCCCATTCGACCCCTTTCCTTATCGTACTGTCAAGGCACCCCGAGCTTCCAGTTTCAACTTCACACTGACAAATCACAATGATTCGCAAACGATATCAAGAAGCCAAAACAGGTCAATTCAACAACCTAGTCTTTGAATCTTCCAAAACTCCAAACAAAACGTTTTTATGGGTAGTGTTGTTAAACAAACAAGATTACAATGCCCATCAATTGTTCGATGAAATGTTTAGTTCAATCACTGTTTTCTTCTCACCTCGTGTTCGTATTCGTTTTCGTTCTCGTTTACGTTTTGGTTTTGGTTTATTTGTTTCAGAAGGTTCCTCTTACTACTTTTAACTCGGTTTCACTCATTTATTTAACAAAGACGTGAACTACTGTACTTTCCTCCGAGTGTTCGGTGAAATGTTTGAATGAAACATTTTAAGCTTTTTCTTTATTTCTTGTCTAATTTGTATTCAGGTTTTCAATTGGTGAAATCGATGAATGCCCAGAAGTATTTGAAGAAAATAGGACTCGGGAAAGAGGACTACTACTTCTGGAAGCAAATTGGCAAGGCTCTACTATGTACTTACACGCTATTTGGTGTCGCGTGGCTCTACAACGAAACATCACCGCTAGGTTGGTGGACGCTAAAGCCTCGCCCCAAAGAAGAAAGAGAGTTAGCACACCTGTATGAGCGGCGACAGTTTCCGTACCCGGGTGATGAAGAAGCAATGGAAGAGTTCATTGCCAAAGGGGGTATGATTGGCACAACTATCGGTCCAAAAGGGTTTGTTGAAACGGATAAGGATGCGTTTAACTACCAGAAGGACTTGCAAAACAAGAAGCTTGAGCAAGAAGCTCAGAAGCTGTGGTTGAGGATGAGGAATGAGGTCATTCAGGAGCTTCAAGAGAAGGGGCATGATGCTGAGTGATAGTTTTGTGATGTATCAGTGATAGTTTTGTGTAAAGTTTGAGCTGATTGGCTGCTGTTCGGTATTTAAAGTTTAAAGTTTAAAGTTTAAAGTTTAATGACTTTTGGATCCTCTATCTTGTTTAATGTTCAGTGTTCTTGCTATGGAAAAGAGAAAAATAATTTTATGCATTATCAGACTGCTAATAACTAGGGGCCCAAACTTGTAGGTAAGAAGAGGAGTTTGAAAACTAGAAGGTGCACAATTGGTAAAGGGATCAGCTGAGCTCGCATTGCTGTATGTTTCTGTCTCTGTTTTGGTTCATAATAGGACTTATCAAAAACAACGTACCGATGAAAGGCTTTGGCTGCGTTTTTCTTGGGGCACTTTTTTTAAGCCATAAGCTTTACAGGAATGAGTACCTGAGTTTCTTACTAATATGTATGAAATGGATTTACATCTGGTCCCCATCCAAGAGTTAGGGAAGTGTAGTTGTTACGTATAGATTAATATGATTTAAATGGTATATCATATAATATCTTATCTATATATATCTAAAAGCTGAAGCGTAGCATTTATTGTTGCTACGCTCCAGTTGAGCCACATCAGCGTCCACATCATTATCCTATTTCTTTCCAATTTTTTTTTTAACATTTACTCATTTTTTTTAATATTTATACTTTGTCCAATCTTTCATCTCCCCACTACCCTCTCTTACCTTTTCATCTCCCTACTGCCCCTTACTTTAATATCACTCTTCATCTTTCTTTTCATCTTCCCTCATTTTATCTCTTTTTATTCACACCATCTTACTATAAATTTGTCACTCTCTTCCTTTATTTGCATAGTTTTTCCTCACAAATAAAAGGTTATTTCTCTCTCTCTCTCTCTCTCAATTTTTTGGTTGATTTTTTTATTTTTCTTGCATCTTTACTTTAGGTTGATAAATTTTTGTATTCTTTAGAACTCTACTTTTGGTTGATGCGCTATAATTTTGAATTTAAGTTGTTATTATTATTATTATTTTTTTTTTTTTTTTGTTCTCTTTGATTGTAATCTAATCTATTATTATTTTTAAATAATTCTAATACATTAATTTAGTACAATAACAAATTTGAAAATAGCCTATGAATCAGAAAAGATTAATTGTAATTGTGTTGTTGTTCTTGAGTTGCATTTTTTTTTATAGTGAGTTAGTTTTAATGGGCAACGTGACGGTAAGTGAGGGAGTGAATACGTTGTCAATATTATGAGGTTTGCTATTTTTGGTTTTTGCTGGTTGTTTTCTTGATCATAGGATTAATGGGTGTCTCTGGTTTAGCCTTTTAGGTTCTTCTATGTTGTTGTTGTTGTTGTTGTTGTTGCTGCTGTTTTTTCCATTATTTTTAATTAATTTGGTTGGCTGATTGGAATTAGTTTGGAAGTACTGGTTGAAAACTTTGTAAATTGTTGTATCTTTGATTTTTTTTCGTCCCAAATTTGGTGGACTTTGCATATATGGGATATGATTATTTATGCGTGAGTTTTACAGATGGAAAGGGGTTTACTAAAAAAGAACATCCAAGACTAACTTCTCTACGTCCATTGAAAAAAATTAAAGCAAACACTAAACTTTGATCCTCTACTCTACCCAAAAAAAAATAAAATAAAATCAAAGCAAACATTAAAAAGAAAAAAGTGAGCACAGGATAGAGCTGAGAATTTTATTTGATACATGTAGAGAACTTTAAATTCTATTATTTTTCAAACTAGTCGGCTCCTCTCATGGATTTATACCATTTGACACTTTTGCAAAAAAGTGACAGAGGAATTATTTAGAACCTTAAAAAAATTGAAGGGTTGAGGAAACGGTAAAGAAAAAAGGGATGAAAAGAGACTATGAGAAATTGAGAGGGGCATTTATTGAAGTTAATGGGAAATACGAGATAAAACATTAATTTTATAAAATTGATGATATGGCCTGTAGTGTATTTTTAGACTTTGGATCAATTTTGAATTAATGGTATAAAAATGGTGTAACTTGAACTCATCTCATATATATGTAAATATATAACTCATTTATTCTTTCTTGTAAAATTTTACTTTAGGTTGATGAATCATTGTATTTTTTTTTATAATATTATTTTGGGTTAATACAATTTATAATGTTTTTTTTTCCAACACAAGTCTTCTCTCTCTCCCTCTGCTTCTAGCTTTTTATTTTTTATTTTTTTTTACATAATACTTAGTTATTTTGAAAGTGAGATTTTGAATTTATATCAAAATATAATCTTGGCTATGTATTTGAATATCATTATCGACTATTAAAACAACCCAAGATGAATATGTATAGACAATATTTTTATTTTTATTTTTCATTGATTTATTATTTAGTTATAACATCAAAATTAAAGTAAATAAATATTTAAAGTTAAAACGGCCTAAAATGAATTTGTAAAGTCAATATATTTATATATTTAATATTGTTAAAAAACTAAAAGCAAAAAATAAATAATAAAAAAGATAATAACGTGGAAGATGATGAAGTTCAATAAGAGCGTAGTAAGAATAAATGCAATATAAATGTCCAGTTAAAGGCAATTAATCTTAATAATTGAAAGTGTATGTAGTCAATTTTTATTTGTTTGATCACGTTCTCTCTATATTGTTATACAAATTGTTTTCTTTCATTTCGATAGGTGAAGTGTTCAATTTTTTTTTTTTTTTTTTTTTTTTTTGGAGAGACTGAAATGTTCAATTTTAGATATAAAGTCCATTTTTTCTCTACATATTATTTTAAATATTTTTAGGGATGTCTAAGAAATATGTAGTTCCAATCTCATGTATCTATATTAGTAAACAAAACCCAATTAATAGTTCGAAGTTACTCCTAGGATAAGAAAAATTATAAATATAATAATCTTTTTTAAGAAAATCAAAAATTTGAATAATATATTTGAAACTTAAACAGTTTAATTGTACAAAAAAGATTAAGAAAACATAATGCACAATAACGTAATTTAGAAAAATACGGACCTCCTAAAAATGAATAATATCAACTAAAAGAATCCAAATAATAAAATGATGATATATTTTTTGAGATAGATAAATGAAATATACTTTTAGAAATTGTTTAATTTTTGGAGAGAAAAAATTATTTTCCACAAAATTTAGAGAGAACAAATTATATATTATACTATAACTACGAAATAATTATTTATTCCCACGCATCGCATGGGTCTGCGACTAGCATATAATAGAAATTGTGTCTTAGACGTTGTAATCTCACCAAAGGAATCAATATAACCGTTAAAAAGTCACTCAATATGCATTCGGCCTGAAATTATATCCAACTCTTTGCAGTCCATAGTTGAGTTTGGTATCTGCCGTAATTTCTACTAGTTTTAAGTATGTAATTTCTACTAGTTTTTCGTGGCTTTCTTTTAAAGGATTTTGCCCTTAGCAAAGTATACCAATTATCAGTTAAGTCCAAATTCATGGCTATGATCTATTGTTCTTAATTAAGAGTGGTATTGGACGTGTGCCTATTGCCAACTACAATTCTTGCTGCAGATATATTATCAGTTTACCTCAGACAAGCAGCATGGTTAGTGCTGTCCCATGGAGAGTGATGGGGGTAAATCTCCCACCTGACGGATCGGCCTCTGACGACGGATATACATGACGGATATACATGACGAACTCAACGTGTTGACGGCTTGATCTTCAGTAGTCGACGGTGAGAGGGTCACCTCATGTCACCAAGCACCAAAGCCCGCCTTGCCGCGCACGCTTCCTTGGGAAGGCGAATCTTGTCACGTACGCTGCCACTCAGCCAGATGGCTTACATAGCACGATTCCCTACCCCCAAGAAGGAAATCGTGCCCAACACGCTTGGCCACCCAGGAAGAGTCTTGCGTCCTACGCTACTCAAGGGCAATTTCGGTACAACGATACCTTCTCCAGTACGCCTCATCCGAAGGCCACTACCACCACTATAAATACCGCCACACCCTCCAAAAATCGAGGTACGCATACTAAGACCCGACTCTGGCACTCTGGAGTTGTGTAATATACTAACTTAACCATCGGAGGGTCGTTGGCCGGTACCACACCGGTACTTCCCTTTGAGGTTCTTCTTACTTGTGCAGGACCGTCTGGAACGCGCGCAAGCCCTGCAGCCCACTGGTTTGATTTTTGACCTCATCAGTTGGTGCCGTCTGTGGGAACCGCACGAGTTTCTGTTACGTGTTTCCCGGACTAAGGGTTGCATGGTACTCACGCGTTCAAGGACGACCACCATGAACGACCAAGGCAACGAACAACGCACCACGGCCCTCGAGAGACAAGTCCAGACTCTGGTGGCCGCGGGGGAACGTCTCACGAAGCGCAACAATGACTTGGAAGAGCAGCTGTTACGAAGGGATGCGACGGGTGACAACTAGGGAGAAAATCAGGAGAGCAGTGCCGAGGAGAGGGACCGCGAGGGGCCCGAGGGGAGCCATGCATTGAGCCGGCCTGAAGGACAGCAGCCAAACCATCTACCGGCAGACGGCCACGCCCAGTCTAGTATGGCCGTGGAAATGCAAATGATGAAGGAACGCATGGACTTCATGATGAACGCCCTCAAAGGGCGAGTGTCCAGCGACCTCGACGACCTCGTCCACCGCACGGACTCCCCATTTACGACACCTGTCATCATGTTCCCTACGCCACCAAAGTTCCGCATGCCCCAGGTGGAAAGCTACGACGGGTCCAAGGATCCGCTGGACCACTTGGAAACTTTCAAGACGTTGATGCACCTGCACAGCGCGCCAGACGAAATCATGTGCAAGGCCTTCCCCGCAACACTGAAAAGCTCTGCAAGGACCTGGTTCGGCAGGCTGGTGCCCGGTTCTGTCGGCACCTTCAGGGAGCTGAGCGCTCTATTCGCCTCCCAATTCATCGGAGGACACCGGCACAAGAAATCCACCGCATGCCTGATGAACATTAAGCAGCGGGAGGATGAGACGCTGAGATCCTATATAGCCTGCTTTAACAGAGAAGCGCTGACGATTGACGAAGCGGACGACCGGATACAAGTGGCTGCGTTCACAAACGGGCTGCGGAAGGGTAAATTCCTGTTCTCTTTGTACAAAAATGACCCGAAGACAATGTCAGATGTGTTTTACAGGGCGACGAAGTACATGAACGCGGAAGATGCGTTACTGGCAAGGGAAGAGAAGCCCCCCAGGAAGAGGGAAAGGCAGGAAGACACCTGACAAGATAAGGGGCGGAAGGCGCCTCGAACAGGGGAAGGCCGAGACAGTAGACGCCCAAAGCCCAATGTCGGGAAATTCACAAGCTACACCCCATTGACGGCTCCGGTTGATCAGGTCCTGATGCAGATCAAGGATGACGGATCCTTGACGTTTCCGGGAAAGATGAAATCAAACCCGGACAAACGACCAAAAGACAAGTATTGCCGCTTCCACCGAGACCATGGGCACGATACCGCCGACTGCTACGATTTAAAGCAACAGATCGAAGCCCTGATTAGGCAAGGAAAGCTGCAGAGGTTCGTCAACAGGGAAAAGGCCGAAACGTCTCGGTGGGAACAGACCCCCCACCGGGACAATGAGCGTCCCAAACCACCTATAGGGGATATAAGGGTGATTGTGGGTGGCACACCGGTTGCTGGTTTTACAAAGAAGGCTTTGAAATCCCACCTTAGGGCGATCCAAAATGTCCAGGCTGCGAGTTCCGTCCAGAAGAAGCCGAGAACCAGCAGCCCCACTATAGAGTTCACGGAAGAGGATGCCCAACACCTCCACCATCCGCACGACGACGCCCTTGTCGTCAACATCCGGATAGGGGACTACAACACCTATCGGGTCTTGATTGATAACGGGAGCTCCGCGGATATTCTCTACTATCCTGCGTTCCAGCAGATGCGGATTGACAAAGAACGCTTGGTCCCTACCAAGGCCCCACTCACAGGTTTCGGGGGGACCAGGGTATATCCCCTCGGCTCGATCACATTGCCCGTCACTGTCGGGGAATACCCTCGGCAGCTCACTAGGGACGTCACCTTCCTAGTCGTCGACTGCTCCTCAGCATACAACGCAATCATAGGGCGACCAACCCTCAACGCCTGGAAGGCCGCCACCTCGACCTATGCCTTAAAGGTCAAGTTCCTTACAGAGTACGGGGTAGGAGAACTATGGGGAGACCAAGTGGCCGCACGAGAATGCTATGTCGCAATGGTAGAGATGAATGGCCAGCTACAGACGATGAACATAGAGCAGAGGACGGGGGCAGAGCCTGTGGAGGAACTCGAAGAGATCATTCTCGACGAGTCCAAGCCTGAGAGAACCACCAGGATCGGTGCCCTCAACAGTCCGGCGACCCGCCAGGCACTCACGACCTTCCTCAAGGAGAACCAGGATGTATTCGCCTGGAGCCATGAGGACATGCCGGGGATCGATCCATCAGTCATGGTACATAGGCTGAACGTAGCAACCTCCTCCCGGCCTGTCAGACAAAAGAAGCGAGTGTTTGCTCCAGAGAGAGATCGTGCCGTGGCAGAGGAGGTTGGTAAGTTACGAGAGGCAGGGTTCATCCGGGAAGTCTACTACCCCGACTGGTTGGCTAATGTTGTAATGGTCAAGAAGGCCAGCGGGAAGTGGCAGATGTGTGTGGACTTCACGGACCTGAATAAGGCGTGCCCGAAGGACAGCTACCCCCTCCCTCGAGTCGACGCTCTAGTAGACTCTACGGCCCGGCACCAGCTGCTGAGTTTTATAGATGCCTTCTCAGGATATAACCAGATCCGGATAGATGAGGCAGAACAGGAGAAAACCTCATTCGTCACCAGCCAAGGACTCTTCTGCTACAAGGTGATGCCATTCGGACTGAAGAATGCAGGTGCCACAAATCAGAGGCTGATGAACAAAATGTTCGCCAACCAAATAAGGAAGAATGTCCAAGTGTACGTTGACGATATGCTGGTGAAAAGCCAGCAAGAGAAGGATCATCTGAGTGAACTCGAGGAAACATTCGGAACCCTCCGTTCTTACAATATGAAGCTCAACCCCTCGAAGTGCGCCTTCGGGGTAACCGCAGGAAAATTCCTCGGCTTCATGGTCTCTTAGAGAGGCATCGAGGCCAACCCGGATAAGATCAGGGCAATAATGGAGATGGCCCCCCCGAAGAATGTAAAAGAGGTTCAGAGTCTGAACGGGAAGGTTGCCGCACTGAACAGATTTGTGTCGAGGGCCACGGACAAATGCCTTCCCTTCTTCCGCACATTGAAGAAGACATTCGAGTGGACGGACGAGTGTCAAAAGGCATTCGAAGAGCTGAAAGCTTACCTCTCTTCCCCACCATTGCTGAGTCCTTCACAGCTCGGGGAAGAACTCTTCCTATATCTGGCCGTATCCCCAACCGCCGGCAGCGCGGCCTTGATCAGAGAAGAGAACGGGGTGCAAAACCCCGTATACTACGCCAGCCGAGCGTTCCAGGGGGCAGAAGGAAGGTACCCGCCCATGGAGAAACTCGCCTTCGCCCTAGTCACCGCAGCCCGAAAGCTCAAGCCCTACTTCCAAGCTCACACAATCGTCGTCCTCACCGACAAGCCTTTACGGCGAGCAATGCATAACCCAGAAGCCGCAGGTCGTCTGGCCCTATGGGCGATAGAGCTGACTGAGTTTGACATTCGCTACCGCCCACGTACCGCCCTCAGGGGACAGGCAGTAGCTGATTTCATAGCCGAGTTCACCAACACAGAAGACGAGGGGGCAGATGCAAGTCCAGCATGGAGTGTACATACAGATGGGTCGTCAACTAGACGAGCCGGTGGCATTGGGGTCGTGCTCCGTTCCCCTGAAGGAGACCAAATTGATTATATGATCCGGCTAGACTTTCCCATCACCAACAATGAGGCAGAGTACGAAGCCTTGATAGCCGGACTGGATCTTGCCAAAGCAGCAGGCGCGGCCCGAGTGGTCGTCTTCTGCGACTCCTAGGTAGTCGTCAACCAAGTCAATGGGAACTACGAGTGCAGAGGCGACAGAATGAAGAGGTACCACCATCAGGCAAAAAGAAGGGTAGATGAGCTCGGGGCAAGGATAGTCCAAGTCCCCAGGGAGGAAAATGAGCCGGTCGACCGCCTCGCCAAAGCTGCTTCGTCAGAGCAGGAGAGCAGCACTGACGGTGTGCTACACTTTGTGCAGGTTTCTCCACTAGTAGACTCTATCGAAATGCAGGAAGTCGGCTCGGAAAGCAACTGGACCACGCCGTTGGTCTCATACCTGAAAGATGGCGTCTTGCCCGACGGAAGAGAAGCCGCTAGAAGATTGAAGGTCCAAGCATCAAGGTTTGTCCTGATAGAAGGAGTCCTATACAAAAGGGGCTTCTCTCGCCCATACCTAAGGTGCCTGGATTCCGAAGAAGCTGATTATGTCATGAGGGAAGTGCACGAAGGGATATGCGGAAACCATTCAGGGTCGCGGTCACTGGCGCATAAGCTGATCCGCGCAGGATACTACTGGCCGACCATGAGAAAAGACACGCAGGCTTATGTCAAAGCTTGCGACAAGTGCCAGAGGTTCAGCAACATTGTCAGGCAACCCCCCGAAGAGCTGACCCCCATAACGGCCCCGTGGCCATTCGCTCAATGGGGACTAGATATCATGGGCCAATTCCCAACAACGGTACGACAGCTCAAGTTCCTTGTGGTAGGCATAGACTACTTCACAAAGTGGGTGGAAGCTGAGGCATTGGCAACCATCACGGAGAAGAACATACGAAGCTTCGTCTGGAAGTCTATCATATGCAGGTTCGGGATACCCAGGGTATTAGTCTCCGACAACGACAAACAGTTTGACAATGGTCCCTTCCGGGAATTCCGTGCGCAGCTGGGAATAAAGAATCACTACTCTTCCCCCGCCCACCCCCAAGCCAACGGTCAAGTAGAAGTAACGAACCGATCCTTGCTCAAAATTATCAAGACTCGGCTCGAGGAGGCAAAGAGGATATGGCCCGAGGAGCTGCCAAGCGTATTGTGGGCTTACAGAACGACAGCAAGGACCCCCACAGGAGAAACACCGTTCAGGCTAACCTATGGAAGCGAGGCAGTCATTCCAGCCGAAGTGGGACTCACAACCTATAGGGTGAACACCCATGATGAAGGCCGGAACAACGAGGCCTTGCGCCTACACCTTAACTTGATCGACGAAGCCAGGGCAGCAGCAGAGCAAAGGTTAGCACGGTATCAGGATCGCATGGCTAAACACTACAACGCCCGAGTCAGGCACAGGGAATTCCAGGTCGGTGACCTCGTCCTAAGAAAGATCATGGGCGCTGCCAGAGACCCAACCCAAGGAAAGCTCGGCCCCAATTGGGAAGGGCCCTACCGAATCACAGCGTGGCAAAGAAAGGGCACCTACCACTTGGAAACACTAGACGGGCAGAAGCTACACCACCCGTGGAACGCTGAGCACCTACGTAAGTACTACCAGTAAGAAAGAACGGCAGCCCCTTACTTGTATCTAGTCTGTAATTGATCCACTCTAATGTATATTCCTGGGACATGTTTTCTTCCTCACAAAAATTATGCAAGTCATACAGAGGTTTATTCAAAGTCTCTTCTACTTACTATTAAGTGCTGAACGTCAGAAACTTGCAAAAGCCTTAGCGTTAAATCCGTTCAAGTCTGAAAGACGACGGCCCAAACTCGACGACGGCATAAAAGCGTCATGCGCCCATGCTGACGGCTTAAAAGCCACAAGGTTTTCCTAAATGGAAACACCTAACGCCTAAGTCTGAAAGACGACGGCCCGAATTCGACGACGGCATAATTGCGTCATGCGCCCATGCTGACGGCTTAAAAGCCACAAGGTTTTCCTAAATGGAAACACCCAACGCCTAAGTCTAAAAGACGACGGCCCAAATTCGACGACGGCATAAAAGCGTCATGCGCCCAAGCTGACGGCTCAAAAGCCACCAGATTTTCCTAAATAGGAACCCCCGAAAGCCTAAGTTCAAGATGACAGCATAAATGACGACGGCTCAAAGCCAACTACATCATCCTAAAAGGTTAAAAGCCAAAGCCTAAGTCTAAGGATGACAGCATAAATGGCGACGGCTCAAAGCCAACATCATCCTAGAAGGTTAAAAGCCAAAGCCTAAGTCTAAGGATGACGGCATAAATGGCGACGGCTCAAAGCCAACATCATCCTAGAAGGTTAAAAGCCAAAGCTTAAGTCTAAGGATGACGGCATAAATGGCGACGGCTCAAAGCCAACATCAGTTTAGAAGGTTAAAAGCCAAAGCCTAAGTCTAAGGATGACGGCATAAATGGAGACGGCTCAAAGCCAACATCAGTTTAGAAGTTAAAAGCCAAAGCCTAAGTCTAAGGATGACGGCATAAATGGAGACGGCTCAAAGCCAACTACATCGTCCTAAAAGGTTAAAAGCCTAAGTCTAAGAATGACGGCATAGATGGAGACGGCTCAAAGCTAACTACATTATTATAAGAGGTTGGAAGCTAGAATCCTGTCGAGGGTGACGGTGTAATAGCTTAGCAACAATAATGATGACGGTTCCACGAAGCTCTTTGCGTGAAGATATTAATTGTGACGGCCAGTTATGTTGACGGTACATCATATTGACGGCTTATTATGTCAACAGTTTCACGAAGCATAAACAGCATTTGAAATGAACCGTGCAAGCAATCAACACACATAAGCAAAATTTGAAACAGGATATAAATTAAAACAAATGCTTTTCAAGTCAACATTGTTCTCGACGGCCCAGAAATTGACCGTCCCACAAAAAAAAAATTGTTACAAAAATTCTCCACAAAAATTACAAGTCTAATGAACGGGGGAATCAATTACATTCACTTCTTCTTCAGTTTGGACCTTGGCGGCTGTCTCGGCATCGTCATCCAGGGTCCCGTCACCTTTATCATTCTGGCCTTCATCAAGGGGGCGACCTGCGCTCTTAGTAGCGGCCTGGATGACGGACGTTTGTGCCTGGCCTCCGTCAAGGGACACCTGCGAGAGATCCGTCTCCGGATAAAGGGCCTTCACCTGACGGACGGCCTCATCAAAACCGTCCGCCATTATGCCACCAAGCTCCGTCAGGTACGCTTCGGAGTCTCGGTATTCCCTGATCGCGTCGTCCTTGGCCTGACGGAGTTGGTCCTTCATTGACTGGATCTCCCGCTCCTTGTCCGCGAGGACCGTCTGCAGAGTCTCCGTCTGCTTCTTATACTCTAGCCTATCCTCCTTGAGGATGGAGAACTTCTTCTCCATCTTCACCTTCCAGGCCTTATATTGCAACAGCTCGTCCTCCACCTCCGTTATCTTCGCTTGAAGACGGCTCATGGCCGTCTCCTCACGGACACAGCGGTCCATCAGGCCCTTCATCATGACGACAGCCTGGAAATCGGAGACACCAAGTCAACATGACGGCGAGGACAAATCTATGCATTCAAAAAACTGACGGCGATGGAAAATTACTTACCTGGGCCAAGTTGAAAAGGCCCGTCTCCCCCATGGCCTCAGTGGAATGGTTCCCGATGTCCTCATATTCCTTCACCATCAGTATGGAGGACAGCTTCTCAATTGCATACTTCGAATCCTCGCGAAGGAGGACGGGTGGCTTCTCGACGGCGGGCGGAGGGCCACTCGTCATGAGACCCTTCCCCTTGCCGTGTCTGACAGGGGCCTTCTCTCCGTCTGCCTCTAGCCCAATGACGGTCTCGGGGATGGTTTTGGGCTTTTTGGGGAGACGATCCCCCTCCTGGTCGGACTTCCTTTTTGTGACAGGCACCTTGGGTACGCCCGTCCCTGCAGCCTGGTTTTCCCTTTTCCTTGCAGCTGCTTGCTGCTTAATTATGGCCCTCCTCCTCGCTTCGTCCATTTCTGCAAGACAAGACGGCATATGAATTGACAAAAAGGGAGGAGAAAAATGGCCAAGCATAAATTCAGGTGAACGGACGTACGTTTCCTAACTTCTATCTCGTACTTCTCCACTTCCGGAGACGGTTCAGGCCCGTCGCAGTGCCAACAGATGGTCTTCAGGCACACCAAGTTAGCCCAAGACCTCTCCTTCAACTCGGACTTCTGAAAAATCCTCTCCAAGAAGCTCCAGTCTTCAATTGACACTTGAGGACGGTCTTGAGCTGAGAGAAGAAGACGGTTATATGATGACGGTGCATAAAAAGAAAAAAAAAAAAAAAAAGAGAGAGGAGCAAGAGGAGAAAGTGAACGGGCGAATACCAGACGGGGACAAAACACCCCACGTGGTGTCGACGGGCATGAACTCGGTCTCACCAGGGTTCCCCATCCACTCATCCCCGTCCATGAAGAAGTACCTAGACTTCCAGTCCCTATTGGAGTTTGGAGTATCGCACACTAACCTTAAAAGTAGGCCCCTCGCCACAAAACTATACATTCCCCTGGATTTTTGTATCTCCACCAGACGGTAGCAGTGGAAGAATTCCTTCACCGTCAACCTTTTCTTCCCCTCAGACATGGACCCGTACAACACCTCTACCCCAATAAAGACCCTCCAGGCATTTGGGGAAACTTGGCTGACGGATAGTCCTAGGTAGTGAAGGAGGTGACGGTGTAGTGGGGTCAGTGGAAACCTCAGCCCTGCCTTGAGCATTTGCTCGTATACTCCGACACCCCTGACTCCACGGTAATAACACTTCTCTCCTAGGTGGGGTAGACGGAGAGGTATATTGTCAGGAATCTGGTATTTGCTTCTAAGTGTTTTGAAGTGTGACTCTTTGATTGTGGAGAAGAAATCATTCACCGTCCACAGAGAGAGCATAACATACTTCCTCATCCCGTCACTGCCGACGACGGACTGGACTTGAGAATCCTCTCCCTCTATACCGTCACTAAGGTTGCTCTCTGCCCTATCACTACTCGACGGAGAAGAGGTGGTAGACGAACTCTCTTCACTCGAGGATGTTGTGGCTGCAGGATCCTTTGGACCCGACGGGTTGACTTCATCGTAGCCCGCTCCGTCGCGGACAAACGACTGGTTACTCGACGCGCTAGACATGTCACCTACATGTGACGGAAAACCCTAAGTCCAACTGCCCTAAAGACACTGACGGTAAAAAGAAATGAACAAGCAATAGTTACTTACCGGTTACTTGCGCTGATGATGTCGACGGTTGCCGGAATGTGACGGACAAACGAGGGCTGACGAACCGAGTGCTTTTCTGCTGGGTGAACGGATGCGCTCTGATGGCTTGTTTTCAGTAAAGAGTGAAAAATGAAGGAAAGGGAGAAAGCCTTTTATATGAGAGAAATAGCGGGAGACGAGGGAACGCCTCGGTCCGAGCACACGGTCCACGGGTTGACGACACGTGTCCTGTATTTATCACAAGGCATTAATCACCGATGACAGTCTGTCTGTCCGACCCTTGGTATGGTTTGGAACCGTCACCCCATTAGTTCGTCGTTTGAGTATTCACGGACTGATGGGCTGAGGGGGCAACTGATGGGGGTAAATCTCCCACCTGACGGATCGGCCTCTGACGACGGATATACATGACGGACTCAGTGTGTTGACGGCTTGATCTTCAGTAGTCGACGATGAGAGGGTCACCTCATGTCACCAAGCACCAAAGCCCGCCTTGCCGCGCACGCTTCCTTGGGAAGGCGAATCTTGTCACGTACGCTGCCACTCAGCCAGATGGCTTACATAGCACGATTCCCTACCCCCAAAAAGGAAATCGTGCCCAACACGCTTGGCCACCCAGGAAGAGTCTTGCGTCCTACGCTACTCAGGGGCAATTTCGGTACAACGATACCTTCTCCAGTACGCCTCATCCGAAGGCCACTACCACCACTATAAATACCGCCACACCCTCCAAAAATCGAGGTACGCACACTAAGACCCGACTCTGGCACTCTGGAGTTGTGTAATATACTAACTTAACCATCGGAGGGTCGTTGGCCGGTACCACACCGGTACTTCCCTTTGAGGTTATTCTTACTTGTGCAGGACCGTCCGGAACGCGCGCAAACCCTGCAGCCTACTGATTTGATTTTTGACCTCATCCGAGAGTAATGGCTATGATGGGATACTTTGCTGTTATGGTCTGAAATGCTGCTAATACGAAATGGTACTAGTGTCACTTTGACCGGCAAGATTATGCAGGTGCGGCATTAATTTGCAGTAAAATGTCATTTCTCTCAGAAGCTTAATTTCAGAAGGTTTTTTTTTTTTTTTTGGTCTGACTAAGATATTAAGGGAATAAGTCATGTCTTCTAGTTTAAACAGAATGAGCCCTGCTATCACATTAAATGAAATGGACACGTGCTGATTGGCACGTTGCAACATGAACACGCCATATTTCATCATCTTGCTTTTCAACTTTTTTTTTTTTTTTTGTGTGTGTTTTGATCAGTGTCTTATTTTTGTCTTTTTTTTTTTTTTTTTTTTTGGAATTACTATAGCCTTTGGGCTGTAATCTTCAGTCATTCTGATTTTCTTGTAAATCTTCAAGTTGATGAAATGAGAACTTTAAATGTAAAATCTTTAGCTAGAATGGATGTTTCACTTCTCTCTAACCTTCACCACCTTTTTGTTACCAAGGAGATGGCTTCACATTATTCTGGTGTATTACCTGATAGTACTGTTTTTTAAGCTTCTTGGCTGTAAGCAGTGCCAAATTGGCTGAAAATCTATTAAAGGTACAATTTGCATTTTTATCTCATCATATATCTAACTTGATAACTTAAGAGGTTTTTAAGGCTGATGATGTTTTCGCCAAATTTCCTAAGCCAAGAAAGTTGTTCATGATGCAGTGCTTCTGATGGATTGTCAGCAATCTCTGTATCTTAATGGGGTTCTTCTCAAGTGAGTTCTTTGTATTAATTCATGAAAGCAGTCTGCCCATTGGAAGCTCTGTTCTGCATTTTCAATACTCATGAAAATGAAGGACCAAAAAGAGCAGGCACACAGTGCAGAAAACCAGAAAAGCCTTGTAAACGAAACAAAACTCTACCCACGAAGTATAAGCAGGACTAAACTCCCCATTATCTTTCAATAATCAGTGAGTTCAACTAAAACGATAAAAGAGGTAGACAGTCTTATCTCTCACAAAACTCTAGACTATAATCTCAAAACATAGTTCCTCACTTAAATTGGGTGAAGATCACATTAATTTACATCAGGTGTCTTTTTCTTTTTTCTTTTTTTGACACCTAATTAACATCAGGTGTCTACTTCTAGACTTCTAGTAGTCACCTGTTCCTGCTCTACAATGATTTTCAATTCTTATTCAAAGAGCCAGCTGCACAATTACTTGGACACATATTTCACTTCCCAGTGCCCACCACTACCCAAAATCATGACCTACCAATTATTTCAAAAATATCTAGAGTAAATATTGCATCATTTCAAGAACCAAAAATGTTCTGGCCACATAAATAAAATAAAATAAAATAAAACAGATCATGACAGGTTAGAATACTAGGTATATGATAAGCATATTTGGACATTTTATATTTCCATATAAGTTCTCATTACCATCAAGTGCAAGGAAAACAAAAGGCGATCATTTTTCTAATTCCATTACTGGTATAATTAGAAAAGCATATTGATCAGAGAAAAGACTACAATATGATGTGCTTTTATCCCAACAACAAGAACTAAACACATTTTTATATATGTCTTTACAACAAGATATGTCTTAGAAGAACAGTTGATGCACCTTCACAAGACAGTCCTGGCTATAGAACTCGAGCTCCTTAGCTTACTCTTTCCCGACTTACTTCTGCGGTAGCTTCTTAACGGTGTCAAATAGAACCTCAACAGGCCATTATGATCAAGGTTGTTTGGCGAATATCTCGCGCTCCGGCTGTGTTGCAGTATTACCTCTTCTCTTCTCTTGACACCATTGGCTTTGGTCTCAGCATGATTGAACAATCCAGCCACCTTGCACGGGTTCCTACAGCTAACACTATAGCTACGGATAAGCTTTTGGCTCACAGACCCATTTCCATTTGCTTCTCCATTGGCTACCCTCCTAAGTTTCTGCCAAGACTCACCAAAGGAGGAACGATCGACCACATTTCCTTCAACATACTTCTCTTCATTCCCACAATTCCTTTCGTTTCGCCGCCTATGAGGCTTGAAATTGAAAATATTCCGCACCTTATGCCACTTGCCCAACTTGTTGAAACCGCTCTGACTAACAACAGAGTCCTTAGAGCCCGAATCGACACTCTCAGAACCATTGGTGTCCCTCAAATTCTGGTCTGCAATCAGCAACTTAGCCCCATAGAATAACTCCGTGGTGGCGGGCGAAACCTTAGCGTTGGATATCAATTTCAAGTCATCCACTTCTTTATTACAATGCGAATTGGAGCGATCAAAGCTCCTCCTCCTCGTAGTCCTAGACATTTCCGAATAGTAATCTTTTGTCTGAGCTGAACCTCCAGGAGGAGGAGGACTCGTTAAATCCAACGATAATCGACTCTGATTAACATCCTCGACAACCGAAACCAGAGGCGAAAGCTGCCTCGGATTTGGATTCGTAAATGCCTTTGCTCCCACCAGATAGCCATCCCAGGAACCTCTAGACTCATCGAACGAGTACCGTGCCGCCGCGGCATCGACCGATAACCTTGGGTCTGTATCACAGGATCTCCTCCCAAAACCGTAGTCCCCCATCTCCGATTGCGTCTCCCTCCACGGCCGCGCGCGGCGGTTGATATCGGCATCGACGGTGTCGCAATGGTTCTTAGTGTTCTTCTTGTTCTGCTTTCGGCGCCATTTGCTCAATTTCTTGGTGAACACTGAAGCCGCTTCCCAGACAATGTGCTTCAAGTCCATTCCTCCACTGCGCTTCTTGCTCTGCCATTCGAGATCTATGAACTCTTTCATCGTCTTCAATTCCACATTCTCATCTTCTTGAACATTCGGAGCTTCAGAAACCCTAATTTCTTCATCCTCGTCTTCCTCTTGTTGTTCTTCATTTTCGTCCTCTTCCCTCAGCTGAAACCCTAACTCCTCGACCTCGAAGCCTCCCGGAACCGCGTCGTGGTCGTGGTCGTGGTCGTGGATACTGAAGAGGTCGGAGAGAGTGTTGCGAGACCTGACGTCGCAGGATTTACGGCGGGGAGGGTCGGAGAAGGCGGCGGAGGAGGAGGCGGAGTAAGATTTGGTGCGGCGGAGGGCGGCGGAGGAGGAAGAGGCGGTTGGGATGGGGATCTCGTGGCGGGTGGCGGAGTCGATGGAAGCGAGGCGCTCGCGGAGGCACGAGGCGCAGAAACCGGTGATGGGTTTGGAGGGGTGGCGGTGACACCTGGAAACGCGGATAGATCGAGGTTGGGAATGGGAATGGGAATGGGAATGGGAATGGGATGTCATCACTGCACGAAAAGAGTGGTGGCAAATCGGTGCATGTTGATTCTATCACACTATATCATATCTGTATCTATAGTCCATATAGACTAGTAGCTGGCTTGGCTGGTTGTGTGTGAATAGAGGGGAGTGTGAGTGATAAAAGCACAGAGTGGGACAGTAGGAGTAGGAGTGACAAATGGAAATGCAAGCAGAAGCTCGGAAAGGAAAGGAGACCCTCCATCATAATCATAAACCCCCCTCTCTCTCTCTCTCTCTCTCTCTTTCTTTTTTTCTTATGAAATATATTTTCAGATAGTTTTTTTTTATAAATAATTTCAAATCATGAGATCACTCCAGCTCTGAATAATGGTTCTTTATCATTAATTTAAAATATCGATTTTTTTTCTTTTTCTTATGTATTTTCCTATAATTTGATGGCTGGTTGAAGTGTGAAATTTGAACATGAGTATCTACTTTTGAAATATCAAAATGTGTTAATTAATTAAGTTACCAGATTTTTTTACATTTTTTAATAAAATATATTAGTTATTACTATTTTGCATAGTTATCAAAACCGTATTAAAGGTTGACCCAGTTAAAAGATTGATTCCCTAGTTGAACTTCTAGTTCATTGGTTGAACCGTAAGTTTATTAATTAATTAAATAATATAATATATATTTTATAATTGTGAAAAGCAACTTTAATAAAATAAAAATACTCCATTTAGGTAAATTAATAAATTATAACAATAAAAAAAAAACTCTATTTAACTTTTTATTTACAAATTTTTACTTCTTCTAGGGTTTAGAAATTCTTCCTTTTTTTTCTCTCTTCTTTTTTTATCTGTAAGGTTCATCACTTTATCATTAATAAGCCTCTTCTATAGTTTTATTACTATCTTTTTATCTCTTTCCATCTCATCACTATCTCTCTATCTCTTCAATCCCAACTCTCATCTAACGGTCTTTATCAATTTATCTTTTCAATCTTCAATAGTTCAATAATTCAGTTCATTCTTCAAAGTTAAGTGACTTCAGTTTAGGTTGTGTTTGGTTCAATGTAAAATGATTTCAAGGTGTAAAATATTTTCAAGTGAAAATATTTTTCGGAAATGAAAATGATTTCAAGTGTTTGGTCCCATTACAAAAAATATTTTGGAAAATATTTGTAAGGTGTTTGGTTGTGTATCTAAAAATTAAAAAAAAAAAAAAAACACATTTTCTCACATTTTCTTAGCATCCAACCAAATATTAATAGCAAATCTGAACATAAAAACCAAATCAACAATAAAACGCAGCAAAAAAAAAATTCGGTCCTTCTCAAATATAAGCACTGATCGTGAGAGAGGGAAAGGGAGAGATCGATTGAGAGAAAATATGGTACAGGACCACAGATCGGTGAGTGGGTCTGAAGAAGGTGAGATGGGTAGGTGGGTCTGACGGCGGCGAGATCAGCAGGTGGGTCTGACAGCGGCGAGATCGATGGGTGGGTCTTAAGGAGGCGACGGCGACAAGATTGATTTGTAGATCAGAGAAGAGAAAGCTTCCGGTGAGAAGAGAAAGCTTCCTTGACCAATGGTGTAGATCTGTGGCGAAGACGATGACGGTCCAGTGAGGCTGCGGCATGAAGGGGACGACGGGATGAGGACGGATCGTGAGAAAGCTTCCCTTCTAGCTCTCTCTCTGTCTTCGGGTGTGAGTCCACGTGGAGGGGACGAGGACGGCGATCTGCAGGTGGAGTGTGCTTGAGCTCTCTCTCACTCTCTCTCTCTTCGGGTGTGTTTTCCGAAAATGAATTGAAGGTAAAATACGAGTGTAAACGATTTTACACTCAAAAGGGCCTTATTTTCATGTCAACGTAGGTGTGTTTTTCGTTGACTGTATTTTCCATAGGTACCAAACACTCACAAGGGTGTAAAATAATTTTCTAAAACCACTTTCAGGCGAAACAAACGTAGCCTTAGTCTTTTTTCACAGTGTTACATGGTATTCTTTCTTTTATCAGTAGGTCAAGAAGATTAACAAGTGCTCAAATTACACAATTTGAGATCAAATCATTGCACATCCAGTATTTTACACCAAATTATTTTGAATAATACTTTGATTCATAGGTTTAACGATTTAACCAATTGTTCAATACGGATTTAATAACACTGCTATTTTGTATCTAATTAAAAAATGTAAGTATTATTTTTCATTTTTGCTTCTATGCTTCAAAGTTTACATCCAATCAAGAAAACAGTGATGAATCAAGAGATGCTTAAGCGACTTTAGAGTTCATAACAAAATTAAATGAGTAAATTATAGAGGAATAGAATGGAATGTATTTAGGTAATTGTAGAGATAAGGGCTCAAAATCAGGTATTGGACCTTAAGCTTTATCCAAAAGCGATGTATAGTCCGAGGAGAGGTAAATAAGCACGAAGGACCCTAGGGTAGAGCTTAATAAATATGAGAAGGGTGAGATGATCTGAGGAGGGAAGTCCTAAAAATATCTAAAGAAAAACTACTACCACCGCATTAAATACGCTGCAACTACTCTTCTGACCACATTTATGTGAAGAAGACCTTTGAATAGTGTAGTCTTGGCTACCACGACTCACAAAAGGTCAAAGAGGGTGTCTAATAGAACAGACACTCAATAGAAAACTCAGATGATTAACAAGTGTAGGATTAAGATGATTTGGAATGAACTATATAATGTGAAGAAATCCTTCATAGGAAAGACAAAGAGGAAGGAAGAAGACATTGTACACACTAAGAACCAAACGTGTAACTTAAAACAATCTATAACATAATTGACCTCCTCGGACGTTAGCCGAGGACAGTTTCTTGAAGAAAAACTTATTTAGTCCATTCTCCTTATCAACTGAACCAATTTTATTGATTGTCTCATCTTGGCTAACTCAGCTTTCTTTACCTGCTCTCTACAAATTTATTGTTTTGGGCTTTTTGAGCTGATCCATTTGCTATTTGGGCTGGAGAATCAAATCTGAGTCCTTACAGGTAATGAATGGAAAAGAAAAGAAAAGAAATTAATGAAATTAAGTAATCTGATTTGGATATTTTAAAATAAAAAAATAAAAAAATTTTTTTTTTAGAATAAAAAATTGAACATAAGTAATCTTATTTAGGAATAACATAAAAAGAAATTAATGAAATCTTTTAATTAAGGAAAAGTTAATGGATGCCCTAGGGGCATTAATTTTGAAATTATTTTTAGAAACTTTTTATAAGGAAAGAAAAAATTAAGTGATTTTTTTACAACTTTTTATATTTTCCATGAAATGAATATTAAAATTTTCCCAAAATGGTCCATTAACAAATGCCCTAAAAATATCTGTTAATTGGACTCTTCACTTTTATAATTATACCACAAATTTTAAAATAAAAGGGCTTAATGTTTGTGGGATATTTTGAGAGTTTTAGAGCATCCCCAGCCGGCCTTAGAAATGTCAAATGTAAGCAACATTTGGCATTTAGGCTCAAAATATGCTCAGCAACTAGAAGGCCAAAAGTGGGAAAGTGCAAATTTTTTTGGCATAATGCTATAGTGCCATCTTACATGTAAGATGACACTGTAGCATTATATCAAAAATAATATTAATATTTTATTCATACTTTTCTCTCTCATCTCTCATCTCTCTCTGTCTTTCTCTGTTTCTCACTCACTTTCCTCTCTTTCTCCCTCTTCTCTGTTACACTTTCTCAGATACTTACATGGCGTTGAGCATCATGCACCAAATCGGAGCTCACACCGAATCAGAGCTCACACTTCCTGTCACACTTTCTCAGATACCAACTCAGCTAAGACAACCGATTGGAGCTCATGCTAGATCGGAGCTCACACATTGCGTCCGCACAGATCACCGGTACTTAGAGTGATATGAGCCAATCTCTTAATGGCATGCAAAGCCTTTGCGACAGAGCCAATCTCTCCGTGGCGTGCTGTGGGTGTTGATTGGGTTTGTTTAGATCAGCAGGTGGCTGATGTGGTGGTTTTGCCGTGGGTTTCTGGGTTCGGCTTTGTGTGTGTGTGTGTGTGTTTTCTCTTTGGTGGTTCTTGTAGTGGTTGTTTCTCGTGATTGTTGGTTGTGATTTTTGGCGGTTTCTTTGTGTTTTTTTTTTTCTGTTGGTGGTTTTTGTGGTGGCTGTTTCTTGTGGTGGTTGTTGTTGGTGGTGGGTTTGGTGGTTTTTTTAATGAGTTTTGGTGGTTGGCATGGTGGTGGCGTGGTGGTGGCTACTGTGGTTGTGGTGGTGGTTGCTAGCTAGTGGCGTGGTGGGTTTGCTGGGATGTGAGTGACAGTGGTTTTACGGTGGTGGTGATGTTTTAGACCCAGAGAGACCTTGCTGGTTGTTTTTTTTTTTATCTGTTCTTGTGCCAGGGGTTGAGAGAGAGAGAGAGAGAGAGAGAGAAATACTAAAAAAATAATAAAAAAGAATATTTAAATAGACTGGGGAAAAAAATAGAGTTTTGGGATGTTGGGTGTATTGAAAAATGGTATGTTATAATTGATAAAGTAGCTTTTTGGGATGGTAAAATAGGATGGGATGAGATTTCCAGTTGTGAATGCTCTTAGTGAAAATTTCATTAAACCTAATTTCATTCCCTTTAATTCCTCCCAATTTTGGAAGAAAGAAAAATTGAGATTTTGAGGAAAAATGGAAGAATGAGCGTTCCCTCTCACTTAAGCTTTCAAATATGGGAATAGTTTTTCTATTCCCTCTATCAAAATTTTGAAATAAAGAGCTTAATGTTTGTGGGATATTTTGGGAGTTTTAGTGAAAATTTTGTTATACCTAATTTCACTAACTTTGTAGCTTAATTAATACTTATTTGTGTTTCTAACAAAAGATCTAAGTTTCAAAACTTCCTCCCCCAAATTATCAAGAAAAAGATTAGGACTTATCAATTAATTAATTTATGAATAGCTGCAAAGTAATAGCACATACCTAAATGTTGGGATTAAAACTTAGTTTTTTTTTTTTTTTTTCCTTTTCTTATAAGTATGATTAAAATTTAGTACCACTACACACTATTGGCGCGATGGTCACTCCATAAGCATAAGTGCTTGTAGGGTGTGGGGGGTAAAGGCTGGAGTTTACGATTTTAAGAGGGAACTTTACACATATATACACTTAGATTATGTAAGAGTAAAATTTATATCTTGTATAAAAAAAAAAAAAAAACTTAGTTTTTTTTTTTTTTTTTTTTTGAGAAACAAATACACACACATATATATAAGAGAGAGGGAAAAGGGTTTTAACACAAAGGCACACTACAGCTCCACTCAAAAATTATAGTAACTTTTAAATGAGGGTGAAGCAAATTATACTACACACAACAAACTCTCTTAAACAATGTGAGACTCTCTTAATTGTTGTTATTAAGTAATTGTAGTAATATAATTGAACTGTTTTTTTTTTTTTTTTTTTTTTGGAGATGATTGTTAATGAATAGTTAGGGACAATACTCTTCTAAAAAAAAGGACAAGAACTTGCATTCCAACATACTACTTAAGTAAATAGTTTGAGAATCATGACTAATGAGTACGGGCTGTTCCATAAAACAAAAAGAATCATAGTTGGAGTGAGGAATTTTTCATAAAAGAAGCGCAGACAGCTTGCTTTCACTCTTCGCCTCACCTTTTTAATTTTCTAAGGATCAAAGGAAGAAAGCTAATGATATGGCTTGGAGTAGAAGTAGATTTAAAAGAGAACAATATTCAGATGAGAATAATTGCGAATTTTCTATTTTAGTTTCTAGTACTTTCTTCTGCCCAAATAAAAGAATAAAATGACAAAATTCTTGTTTAAATAAGTTATGAATAGTTTTAGCAATCGCTATGTAGCAAAGTGAAAAAATTGTTCTCCAAACCAGCTTTCTATAGAAAAGTGAATCTAAACCAATAGCCGACAGTCCAAAAAGTATCCTGAGAAATAATTTGTCTACAATATTTTCACAATAAATTTATTTTCGTTTGAGAGAGTTTTCATAATAAATCTTAAGTAGCAAGTTGTTACTGGTTGTTATTATTATGATAAAAAACTAATCTCAATAATAAGTTTAAATTTGAACCAATAAAGATTAACCACTTATGATTTATTGTATAAATATTATAAAAATATTATAAACGTAGCACTTTTCGTATAATATTGTCTTAGTTTGTTTATTTGTGAAATACTAACAAATCATCTATAATATATTGCATTCAACGACAAAGTATTGCACGATTGAATGTAATTAGATAACATTATCGTCTCCTTGAATTTAGTTAAGAAATCTAAAAGTTACAAAGCTAAAAAAAAGCTCAAAACCACACGACAAATACAACTTGCTTCTTGGGGTCTGCACATATTTTAAGTCAACTCCGCACGGGACACCATAATTGGCATGGGAATCCACACTTTCGTGCTCTTCCTTAGCAATTGCCACTAAAATAAAGACCGGCTTCCGGAAAGAAGTGCTGCATATTCTTTAATTATTACATCAAGGGTCAGCTAATGAATATTTGTAAGCACGCATTAATTACTCATTTTTATAATATTTTATAAAAAAACTAAAAAAATGGTCAAAGAGATGATATTTTTTTTTCATTTTTTTCATAAAAATTTTCTAAAATAATTTATTAGTATATGCTCTTAAAGTACACATTAATAAAACCCTTACATCAATAAAAATAAATGTACATCTTTGTTCTTGAAGTATGTCACTACTTCGGCTTTTGTGGCATTTCTTTCGAAATTCACTTTTTCACAAAGCTTATCCTAAGTGTAAGAGCAATGCTACTTACACCCAAAAAAAAAAAAAATAATAATAATAATAAAATAAATTACAATATTTTTCTCAATAATTAGGTTAAAAATATTTTATGAGTTTTTACATAGACTTGCTAATAATATTTCTTTTTTTTTTATTTATTATTAGTAATTTACCACATCAGTCCGACATAAAGTTTTTTGTGTCTATGGATATTTTTGTCTTTGTCATTTTTTTTTTTTTTGAGGAAAAATACTGAACAATGTTATTAAGAAACTAGAAAATCAGAAATTACAAATCTAGAAATTTGAGGTGGATACATGAAACTACGAATTTTGTCTTTGTCAGTTGGATACATGAAATTAGGAGAATATTTTTTTTTCTTCCCTTTTGATGTGGGACTAGGAGATTAACCACAATGTTGGTACAAAATTGGAAATTTTAGTTTATTTGCATTTTTAAAAGTTTATATTTTTAAGAAACAGATATATTGTTGCCCAATTTCTTTGTTTTAAACCCGATAAACTAATTAAAATAAACTCCTCAACACTTATCTTCAAGATCCAAAGAGCTCCTAAATTTGGAGAAATTATACAATTTTCATGGTAGACCACGTTATTTGTCCACCATTCCAGTAAAAAACTCCCACTTATTTAAAATTGCTGAGTCAGTATTCAATTTTTATTTAAAAATTTATAATTTTAAACAAGTAAGAGTTTTTTACTGAAATGATGGACCACATCACTTGTCCACCACGAGAACCTTATAATTTCTCCTAAATTTGGGTTTCTGCTTTAGCAATTCAGTCTAAACAATCAATTAATGAAACCACGCATTCTGAAGGTTTGGGTGGGTAGATCTCAAGAATATGAACCACAACAAGGATTCTAGGTAAGCGAGGCAGTCAAATGTCCTGAAGTTCACCAATCGAAGAGCTATGAGAGAATATAACAACATACCAACTAAGCCAACGACCAACCAATAGGGTTGGTCAAAGGCACTTGAAATTCAAGCTAGAAAGGAAAAAATATAGAGTATTAAGGAATGCGAATGCATTCCTTCCCCTTTGACTTGAAGAGAATATTTATAGGGTTTTGATGGCGAGGTTGGTTTAAATTTTCCCCTTAGCTGATCCTAGCATTTGGCTCCCAAAGCATCAGCCATGTGCAATATATCAATAGGAAGTAAAAGTATTGATTTGAAAGTTATCACCATATTGAAATCAAAATGCCAACAAATATTTTAGTTAAATGCATCCATCCTATGCAACGCATGATTTATTTGCCTAATTTTAGTAATAGGTTTACTCATAATATAAGCTTAGCTTGAGTAACCTAAAGTTAGATTTAGTTCAACTAATGTATAATAGAAGACTCATTGGATAAAGTACTATAAAAAATGAATTAGATAGAGACTCTATCAAGACGTTATTATTTTATGTTCTAAAGATGGGGTTTATACATCATACGAGATAGCGCATAGAGTATTACAACTGGCAACCAATTCAGACAATCACTTATATATTCAAGTTGGTACGAGTGAATGTAATATAAAATGTGACAATTTCAAATGCATTATGAGAGATTTTACTAATTCATTTTCTGAATAGGGTTTATGCATCATACGTGTCAATGCATAAAAACATTGCAACTGGCAACTAATTCAGGCGATCACTCATATAATTCAAGTTGGTGCAAGTAAATGTAATATAAAATGTGACAATTTCAAATATATTATGAGAGGTGTGGGGCACAAGAATTTAAATAAGGTACCTATGCCACGTATCTATGGCCGAGGGGTCCATTATCTTGCCGAGGAGGCCACACACTCGGACAGTAAGGCCACGCCAATGGTACATTACTAGAGGAGGTCATACAGTGGAGAAAGAGCTTTGGAGAGGGGGTCAGCCTTGACATGACTGAAGGGATGATAGCTGCCCCTACATTTAATGCATCCAACCAAACTTCCTGGCTGTATTTATGTGGAAAAGGCCTCTGAATAGTGTTACTTTGGTCGCTGCAACTCACAAGAGGTTTAGGAAGGTGTCTGATGAGACAAGCACTCAAGTGGTGGACTAGATGATCAACAAATGGAGGGCCAAGATCGTCTAAAGAGAGCTATATAATGTGAGAGACCCTCCAAGGATAGGGGGAGAAAAATCCGTAAAGGAAACACTGTAGCATTAAAAACAACAACTGTAATTAAATCTAAGAGCTAGAAATATATTCAAGAACTACTCTCCTCGGACATTGCCGAGGAAGAATTTATGTGCACCACATTTGTCTATTCATTGTTTCCCCTTACTCTCTTACCATTTTCAACCCATTGAGGGCATTGTCCACTTCATTGAAGCCTAGCTTTTAAGCTCATTCTCTACAAATTTATTGTATTAGCCTTAATCGATTCATCTTTTAGACTTACGAACCAAAGTCTGCTCTTACAAGAGGTTTTATTAATTTATTTTCTAAATGGGGTTTATGCATCATACGCGTCAGCACATAAAAAACAGTGCAACTGATAATCAATTCGGGCAATCACTCATATAATTTAAGTATGTACCTGTGAATGTAATATAAAATGTGAAAATTTCAAAATGTATTATAAGAGGTTCTTTCTTTATAGTTTAGGTGGTTTGTATTATGAAAATCTCATATTTTCATCACTTTTCATAAAATTACATTATTAAAGTGCTACACTTGATCAATAGGCTTAGGTAAGCCGCTTTAAGCTTTCAAAATTCTAGTGGTTTTTTTGTAATTTGAGAAGTTTGCCACACGGCATGAACTAGAAGCTTTATTCATGCCAAATGATGAACAATTGTGCACACTTGCGCATGTACCACAGTGTGACAAGAAAAGATACCAATAAATGCTTTTATGTCAAGGCCATGTTGACGAAGTGGAACCTTTTAAATCAATTAGATGGTCAAATTGTGAGATTGGGTCCGATCAATGTTTCTTGGTGTTTAGGTGCCTTACATGCGGACTTTATGATCTAGTGGTAATATTGGAAATCCAATTGGCGTACTTGAGGGATATGGTGAGTGGTTAATTCTTGCAGAACATGATTAAGATCAAATAGTTTTTTTTTTTTTTTTTTTTGGGTGGATAAGATCAAATAGTTAGATCTTAGAAATGGTGCAGTTCAAATCTTAGGCGCGATTGGTTAAACTTTGGTCAAACTTCTAAGCATGTGGCATGTAATGATCACACGCCAATCACAAATCGAGATTACATCCATCCATTTTGAATATCATGAGGGAAACGTAGGGTGTGGTGATATGTGGGATCAATCGGACCGTTAAATTGTGAGAACAAGATCGATAAATATTACACACAGTCCTTATGTTCATGTCTACATATCAAAGATCTAATAGATGATATTAAAAAATATGGTGAAATACGGGAATATGTGAAATTTGGACTCAATCAGACGGTCAAATTGTGCTTGGGGGTTTTCCATGGGCTCGGTAGCTCGAACCCAGGGAGTGGGTTTGGGGTGGAGTTAGGTATTAGGATATATATATATATATATATATATATATATATATATATATATATATATACACACACACATCAAGAAATGCTTTAATGTCAAGGCCTTTTGTGAGTTACACTTTGTACACAAAAGAAACAAGTTAACTTGTTTTCCCCTAATAAGAAACAAGTTGACTTTATAATAGAAAAATAGAAGGCCTTTTATTTTAGGACTCATTTACGAGGGTATATGAATGGTGACACTTTTATTTATGTATGCTTATTTAAGGATGCAATAAAGTATCATGACTTGCTACCATATTTCAAGAAGTAATTTATACTCTATGACACATGACATCACATAATCTGATGTTTACTAATTGTGATTTGCCATGCATGATGCACCGGAAGATTTATGCATGCCAAATGACGAAATTCAGACATTGTCTTTTTTTTTTTTTTTTTTTTTTTTTTTTTTATGGTTGAATGTCTTATGCTTTTATTACTTTCAAATCCACTTTGCAACAACCTCATCCTAAGATTAGTTGTCTTTGAGAGTGGATGACGACCTACTAACTAAGACAACGACCATCCAATTAGAGGCAATCGAGTGGTTGACCTAATTTCGCAATGATCGCGCTGGATGGATAATAATGATAATAATAATAATACTAGTAGCTAACCGTGCGATGCACGAGATAGTTAAATAAAAATTAAAAGTACTTATTTTACTTAAACGTATATGAATTAAATTTTAAAAATGTATAATTTGAAAATGAATGAAAATAACTAATTTCTTCAATATAATGATTTAGAAAAATTCTTTTTCTTTCATATCATTGGTTTCACATAACACATTTCGACGTGGGCTATTTTATGGTGATAACTTTACATAATATTCAACTGCAATTATATCTACTATCCACTACCAATCTAACCTATGTTATCTTGATAGTAGATCTACAAATTGCGTTCTCGTATTCTTAGAGCTTGTCACATTATTGTTATTATCTATATATAATATAAAATTGAAAATTTTAACTTTTTGAAAGACTTACATTAGAATTAGGATTAAAAAATAAATTTTTTTTTTAAATTAGACCTCACATTAGTTTTTTTTTTTTTTTAAAGGGCTCACTTTAGGTTAAAAAAAAAAAAGACTCACGTGAAATAAAAGAGAGACTCCTATTGGGATTAAGGAAAAAAGAGAGAAACTCCTATTAGGACTCTCTCACTATTTAGTTTAACAAATTAAAATTTTTTATAAATTAAAATGATGAGGAAAAAAGAGGGAGAGAGACTTCTGTTAGGACTCTCTCACTATTTAGTTTTAAAAATTAAAAAAAATTATAAATTAAAATGATGATGTGGAAAATTGTGGGAGTTTCAGAGGATTCTGTTTTATATATATACTAGTCGCTAACCCGTGCTATGCATGAAAACCTACTTATTTGTAAAGTAGACTAAAATAATTTATCCATGGCTATAACCGTTGAAAGGAATAAAAAGATTTGGAGCTTACAAATTATAGAAAGTATATGTGTGTGTGTGTGTGTGTGTGTGTGTGTGTGTGTGTGTGTGTGTGTGTGAGTGATTACACAATAGAAAAATATAAGAAGAAGACGTGTTACCATCAAAAGAATAATTCAAATGTTAAAACTTATGAAAGGCCAAAAAATATTAAAGAATCATAAGATTTACTTTCTATAAATTTTTTAAACAAAACAAAATGTATATGATTGCACAATAGAGAAATATAAAAGAAAAATTGATTACCTTCGAAAGAATAATACATGGTATAATTATTGAAATCTGCTAAACATGTTCAAATACTGCAAAAACTAACATAAATTCAGATGTTAAAACTTCCAAAATGCCAACAAAGATATATAATTAAAGAATAAGTTATTGAAACAATTAAAAAAAAATGACTATTCAAAAGAGAAATATAAGAAAAAGAAAAAAGTACGTGAACCCATGAAACAATAAATTTTAAATTTTAATAGGTCTAAATAAAAAATTAAAAAAAAAAAGAGTTTGCTGCAAACCTGTTTGTTTACGTGAAGAGAACTACATTCACCCAAACCTGTTGTAACCATCTAGGCTTCTTAGCATCTTTGGTGATGTGTTTGCCCATGAGATGTTCTCTATAGGTTCTTTTTTTTTTTTTTTTTTTGATGGGATTCTCTGTAGGTTCCTATGGTGCTATTATGACATAGAGGCAATCTCCTTGAAAGAAAAAACAAAATAACATAGGGTTTCAAAAAGAAAGGAGGCGGCTACAAATAGTTTGAGAACTATTAAGTGTTTACAATTTGGTGTTTTCTCCCTTAAAAAGAAATTGGTTTGTAAATTTTAAGAAAATAAATTAATTCTTAAATGAAATCTTGCAAATTTAGAGATTAGAGATAAATTACCAACATTTGAGTTTGAGTTTGAGTTTGAGTTTAAGTTGGACTTGTTAGAAAAATAGAATTTTACTCCTTGTTAAGTTTGTTTTAAAAAAATAATTTTAAAAACAATCATTTTTTATTAAATTTTATAATTTTATTTAAATATTGTGCTGACGTGAAAAATTGTGAGAGTTTTAAAGGCTTCCATTTTATATATATATATAGACTAGTATTATGCCCGTGCGATGCACGGCTTAATAAAAAATATTTTGATAATATAATTAAATTTAATAACAAATAAAATGAAAAAAGAATTAATTCAAAATTTAAGATTAAAAAATAAATTGTACTTGTACACTTAAAAGAAAATTATTTTTTATTTCTTATTTTGATATTTGAATAATTTGTTTTAGTATTGATTTCATTCAAATGGTTATAAGTTATATCAACCCTATACCAGCATATGTATCCATATGTAACATTCTAAATTAATAATAAATAAAAATATAATACTCTAACTTAATGTAACATTCTAACTTACTAATAAATAAATATAATATCATAACTTAAAGTAATGTTTGTAATTGTATTGTGATTTAACCTTTAAGAACACATTTTATTTTTTTTATCATTAAAAAAGCACAGATATTAATATTACACATGAAAAAATAAAGAATTCAATAATTGAAACGGTTGAACACAAAATTAAGCCAAAAACTCAATTCATTAATGAAAAAATATCCAAAATTTTGAACTTAAAAAAAAAAAAACGGAGTTAAGTAAAGATAGACTTATATAGATAATTGGACAGATGGATTCTCTCGTATCCAATTTCATGTCTGACACCAAATTTTTCTTTTAATTAAAGAATATAGATTACATGGAACAAAACTCCAAACAAAAGCCATAACAAATTAAATCCATTATAAAATATTGATGTCAACAACAAATAATCATGTAATAAGAAATTAAAAAATACAAATATATTGCTTGCTATATTGACTTATAAAATAAACACTAAAATGTGTGATCAAACATAGAATTTCAGCCTATCTACAAAACTTGTTGATAAAAATCATATTATATATAATAAAAAGGCAACAAATACACAAAATCTATTCAATTTGATGAAGGAAAATAAAAATTACCTGCAAGGTTGTAGGTAGGGCAGAGAGGAGAAATGAAGAATATAGCAAATAATTGGAAAGTACGTAATAGAAATAATGAAATACCAAAAAACTGTGTGTATATATAATGGAAATTTTAGGTTGTGAAAAAGATGATATGAACAAAAAGAAATAGTTTAGGTGAAACTCAATTACTTTTTTTTTTTTACTTTATTATTAGGAAAAATATGATATAAGATGCAACTTTATCTACTAACAAAAAAAAAAAAAACGTAGGAAAAAAAAAATTCAAGTTCTATCTTTCTTTCCCCGTAGCCTATGTGATTTATAACTGGAGCTGCCTTATAATTAAAATAAATAAATAAATAATAATAAAACATGGGAAAGCATTTGGTAAAAAGAAGATTCAAGATTATTATTGGTAAAAGAAGCACTGACTTATGTTGAAATCTAAGAAAAGAATCACATAAAGTTTTTTAAAGTACCGTAGGAAAAAAAAATGCAAATTTGATTTTTTTTTTTCTTTTACTTTTTTTATCTCTCTTTTTTATTTTAATTCTATCCTTAGGTAATTCTATTATATTGATCTTAAGCTTTGTTGATAACATTTTAGATAGACACAACTGTTATAGTTGTAAATCAAATACTACTTTCTTTCACTACTTGATTTGTCATATTTATTCAAAAAATATGTATATATCTATTCTTAAAATCTAAAAATTTATTAAAATTTCTGTAACTTGATTTGTCATATTTATAACTAGTAGTTCTAGTTATAAGCCCGTGCATTGCACGGTTTTATGAAAAAACTTATAACAATAAATGTATAAATAATTATATATTTTAATAGATTCAATAAAGATAAAAGAAAAAATTATCAAGTGTAAATAATTATCTCACTAAAATAAGGGGTAAGATTTCTTCCTAAAACTAAATTAAATTGATAATTCCAAATTGAATTTTAAATTGATAATTATTTAAAAAAAATACTAAACAATTGATAAATCTAAAATTGATATAATCTTGATAATACTATAAATTAAACTTAAAGTTGATAATTCAAGAATACACGTGTAGAACATCTTGATAATTTGATGTAACGTAAAAATCAAATAAGAAAATTGTTAAAATTAATCTATTAATTCTAACGCTATTTAATCATTAATTATTAGACCCTGACCCTAAGCATATAAATTGGATCAAAGCTAAGAAAATTAGTTTAAACAAAAAGCAACCAATACACAAAACCTAATCAATTTAATAAAAACAGAATACAAAAGCAAAGAAGGAGCCTTTAAAAACTTGACAATGTTTTGAATTTATTAATTAAAATCACATGAAAACCGAAAACCAAAAACCAATAATAACACTAAAGAAAAAAAAATGAAAATAATAATAATAAAAGAAGAAAGAATGCATATCTGCATTGTCATGAGATTTAGGCATCACATATTGAAATAAGCTTCACTCCAAAAGGGATATATAGGGTTATATATATTGGTAGAGTTCAATTTGAAATATAATTCATTTAAATCTTATTGAAATTAAAGATATCTAATTAATGTGTTTGGTAGAGTTCCATTTGAAATATAATTAATTTAATTATATATATATATATATATATATTTAAATGTCATCAATGTAAAAATTATTAAATTAATGGAGATATATACTGTTTTTTAGTAGGGGTGTCAATTCGGGTTAGCGTGTCGGGTTCGTGTTGTGTCGAGGTAGGGGTTTTTGACTAAATGGCTCAACCCTAACCCGACCCATTTAATAATCGTGTCAGGATCCTTCAACCCTAACCCGACCTGTTAATAAGGCGGGTTGACCTGACCCAACCCATTTGACACAGTTAATAAACGAGTCGTGTTGGGTTGACACAAATGTAACACAACCCATTTCAACCTACATAATATTAAATATAACATCCATCTAGAAATAAATTTTTTTTTACATTATAAAAAGCAGTGCATACACTTCATGTCTTTAACCTACATTCAAAATAATATAGTTAAAAAAAAATATAACATTCATCTAGAAATAAGTTCTTTACACTCCAAAAAAAGTGTAATACTTTAACCCAAATTCAAAATAACATATTTTAACAAAAATAAAATAACATAGTTCAACAAAAATATAATATCCTTGGAACTCGCTAAATGCTAAATATCAATATTGAAAGAATTTGAGCAAACAGTATTCTAATCCTGACTATGACCACGATTATCATCCATAGATTCTTTGTTGATGTCCAAATTCATAACATCTTTCACAAGTTCATCTAATTTCATTTGTGCAAGTTCTATGCCAAAAAAATAAAAATAAATAAGTATTAGTAGTTACAAAATATGATCATGCCTCAACAGTTTTATAAGTAATGAAACAAATAAGATTACCTTTCTCTCCATACAGCCAATCTCTAGTGCAAACCAATGCCTCAATAGTTTCCGGCCTCAATGAACTCCTAATTTGATCAATCACTCTCCCACCAACACTAAAAGTAGACTCTGAGGCAACAGTAGAAATAGGAACACTCAAAACATCACGAACCATGGAAGCTAATTCAGGGAATTGGAACTGATTTGCTTTCCAAAATGCAAGAATATCTATGTTTGCACTCCTGTCCACTCTTGACTCATCCAAATAGAGTTCTAATTGACTATTTTGTGAATGGGTAGACTTTTCATCAATTTCAAATGAATCAAATTCCTAAAAAAACAACAATATCAATAAATATCACTCTTACAAAATAGAAAATAACTTATAAAAGGTATTTGACAAATCTAAAATAAAATAAATATTTATTTGTTATGCGAATTAAACGGGTTGTGTTAAGTGGATCATTTTGGGTTTGACACAAATAAATTGGCGTGTCAAACGTGTCTATTGCGGGTTACGCGGGTTGACCCGCTTATGACCTATTTCTTATCGTGTTGCTTTCGGATCGACCCGTTTATGACCCAAACCCATTAAGGCTCAACCCTAACCCGAAAAAACCCGTGTCGGGTTCGTGTCGTGTTCACGGGTTGGGTCGAACATTGACACCCCTATTTTTTAGGATAGGTAGAAATTATCAAATTATTTGAGATATATATTGTTTCTTGGGATAGATTTTTATTAATCACCTTTTGAAGAATTTGAATTGTGCTTATTCCCTTAATAATCAAGTTTTGTAGCTTGATATTTTGATAAAATAATATTAATTTAATAATATTAAAATTTTGAAAATTTAGATGATAAATATTATCAAAATTAAATTTTTGTATGTTAAATTTTATCCCATAATTTAAGAAATATATCCTAACAAATAAAAAAATAATGTTAATTGTACAATAAATATTATCTACATTAAATTTTTGTACGTTAAATATTATCCCTTAATTTAACAAATATGTCCTAACAAATAAAAAATAATGTTAATCTAATTTTATTTAATGATAAGAATAAATTAGAGTTCTAGTAGTATACTATTCTTTTTTAGTTCTTTAAAAATCTAAAAATTTTATAAAGTTTTTGCAATTTGGTGAAGCCACTTGGTACAACCACGGCGTCTAAGTCCAACTTTTATTATGTATACTATTATTTTTTAGTTCTTTAAAAATCTAAAAATTTTATAAAGTTTTTGCAATTTGGTGAAGTCACTTGGTACAACTACAGCGTCTAATTCCAACTTTTATTATGTATAATATATGATATGATATGATATGATTTTATTAAAAAATAATAAATTAATAATCACTTGAGTCTAGATCATATAAATTGTATATAAAATATTGTCCTAGTAGTATACTATTCTTTTTTAGTTCTTTAAAAATCTAAAAATTTTATAAAGTTTTTGCAATTTGGTGAAGCCACTTGGTACAACCACGGCGTCTAAGTCTAACTTTTATTATGTATAATATATAATATGATATGACATGATATAATATGATTTTATTAAAAAATAATAAATTAATAATCACTTGAGTCTAGATCATATAAATTGTATATAAAATATTGTTCTTTGGATTCTAACAAACACACAACATAGTTATATGAAAAAAAAATTCTGAATTTAATAATTAAAAACATAAGGAAACTTAAACAGAGGTTTTTCATTTGCCAGAATACTTGTAGTACATCTAAAATGTATTATGCACCTGAAGAGTATGGAATACATGATTTTTTTTTTCAAACCTTTATGTATAGTTATGTATTGATACACTAATAACCTCTTTTATCTAAAGAGGATCTCCTAAAAATTGAGTGGAGAGTCATGAAGGTTTAATATTAAAGGAGTCTTAGTTGTTAGAACAAATTATTATTATTATTATTATCATTATTATTTTTAGAAAGTTAGTTCAAGCAAATAGTTGCATGATCATATTAAGATGTGAATTCCTTTTCATGATGTAGATTTAATATTACTTGCTAATAGCAATCTTGTAAAGGAAAATGTTGTTGATATTTATAACATGCTATGTTAAAAAAATAATTTCACGAATACTATTCAAATTTGTTGTGGGTGATAAATATAGGTATGGATATTGATATTTGTAAAAACCAAAATAAAAATTATTTACAATGAAATTTAAAATAATAAAAAAAGTTACATACTCATAATGTTAGACAATTTCTTTTGGCACACATATAATATCATTAGCAACAAAAATAAAAATGAGAAACAATAACATAAAAAATTTACTTTTAATCTAATAACACACATATAAACATATCATAAAAACAAATGGAAGGAGAGAATACAAAATTTGATAATTCTTAAATAATATTTATAGAGGTTTACATAATAGATTTCATGGATTTAAAATTGCATTTATGACTCATAAGCAGAACCTTAAAACAAAAAAACAAAACAAAACAAAAACAAAAACAAAGAAGAGGAATACATACCTGTAATAGTTTGGATGGTAGATTTGATAAAGACCTAAACTCTGCAAGTTGTGTACCATGTTTGATGTCACATGTTGCATTCTCTAGAGGGTTTATGGGTATTCGAAATCTTGGGTGAGTTGTACGTCCTCCGGGTAGTAAGAGTGTAGATATTCCTGAAGATGCAACAACCAAAACTATATGTTTCTTGAGCGTAAACTGGCAATAATTGTTTTGTAGAGATAGGTCTTTCCAGTTCCTCCATGTCCATAAACAAAACATAGTTCCTCCACTTTCTTTTAATACTGAATCCATCACAGCATTGTAAACAGCCTATTGCTGTGAGATAGGTCCTACAAATAATTTTTCATGCTCTTTCCGAAATTCTTTGCTTCTCTTTTTTTTTTTTTTTTTAAGTTATAATTAGTTTAAAAGTTTAAAGTTATCCAAAGAAGAAGTTAAACTTAATCTAACTTGATCCAAAAAAATGATAAAATCATAGAAGAAGAGTTGATAATAACAAAATTTTATCTATAAATTTTAACACGTGTAGTATGTTGCTGTTTTTTTTTTTTTTTTTTTTTTTAATAAAGGATTAGATGTAGAAGTTGGATTGTAATCAAATTAAGATAGAATTTGGATTGTAATCAAAGTAAGATTTTTATCAACTTAGAAATTATAGAAAAAGAAAAACTATACCTATTTTTTTCTTCTACAATTTCAGCGCGTGTAGTATGTTGTTGTTTTTTTTTTTTCATAAAGGATTAAATGTAGAAGTTGGATTGTAATCAAATTAAGATAGAATTTAGATTGTAATCAAAGTAAGATTTTTGTTATTATCTATACATAGTTATTATCTTATAATATTTTTTATCTATAAATTTCAGCACGTGTAGTATGTTGTTGTTTTTTTTTTTTTTAATAAAGGATTAGATGTAGAAGTTGGATTGTAATCAAAGTAAGATTTTTATCAACTTAGAAATTATAGGAGAGGAAAAACTAAACCTATTTTTTTCTTAAAATTTGTAAAAATTTCTGCAATATAGTAAAGTCACTTGGCGCAATCACGGCGTCTAAGCTCAACTTTTATTATATATAATATGATATGATATATATATATATATATATAGATAATAATATCTATATATAATATAAAACTAAAAATTTTAACTATTTGAAAGACTTACGTTAGAATTAGGATTAAAAAAAATAATTTTTTTTTAAAAATTAGACCTCAAGTTAGTTTTTTTTTTTTTTAAGGGCTCACTTTAGGTTAAAAAAAAAAAGACTCACGTGAAAAAAAAATAGACTCCTATTAGGATTAAGGAAAAAAGAGAGAGATTGCTATTAGGACTCTCTCACTATTTAGTTTTAAAAATTCAAAAAAATTATAAATTAAAATAATGATGTAAAAAATTGTGGAAGTTTCCGAAGTTTCAGTTTTTAATATATATATATATATAGATAATATAATTTTCACTATGAATTTATCAACTTCACACAAAGTAATGGTAAGGATAATACCAAGTGTATCAACTATCTACGTTGACCAATCTAAGAACACTCTTATCATAATTTTCGTAATAAAATATAATAATGATACATCAAAAGTCAAAACTATTGACAATATAATAAAATAAAAATAATGTGCATATCTTATCATCACTATCGTTCATATTTGATTTGTTGAGGACCCAACGTATAATGTACATTCAACGGTCTGGATTTCATTCAAGTAATAGGTTGCACGAAGTCGATAGTCGTACCGTATAATTCCTCCTCGCATCGTAATCTGTTTTTCCTCGCGCAAAGTCGGAGAGAGAGAATGAATAGACAGACTCGCTATCTACGCTACAATTGGAAACCTGAAAAAATGGAGAAGGCTAGAGAGTTTCTGGAACTGAGTTCGGAAAAAGAATCGGAGAGCGTGTCGCGACTCACAATCCACCCTCACCGAGTCGGCCACGAACCGAGTTTCTACGAGGACTTTGCCCTCCGAGGCATCCGAGTCGACCGGGTCGAACCCGGCTTAGTGTCCTGTACTTTCAAAGTCCCTCGTCGCCTCACCGTAAGATAATCTCAACTCTCAACCCGCTTAATTTGCTGAAAGACTTTCTCATATTACATGTTTGTAAATCTGTGTGTTATGTTATGCATTTATATGTTTATATTTTGTTGGAAAATTGGATTATTCAAGAGCTTAGTTATGATCTGAGATTAAGAATATGCCCTTTTTTTTTTTTTTTTTGTGGATCAGAAACTAGATTATTTAAAATAATCATTTGTACTAATTTTGGCCTCAATTTTCACCGATTTTGATTAGTTAGCAACTGTCCAAAAGCTTACGCCGTTGAAATGGTAAATTTAATTATTTAACCAATATGTAGGTCTAGCACGTGGAATTTTTAAATTTCGTGGGATTTTTAAATTTTAAATAAGATGTAGAATGGAGACAGGATCGAACTTATGACCACCAGAATGATAAATTACGAATTTTACTAAAAGTTTAAACTATTAGGAAGTGGAGATTTTAGAAATGAAAAATTCTTTATTTGGGATTGGTATTTGCAGGATAGGACTGGAAAGTTGGCTTCAGGTGCAATTGCAAACCTTGTTGATGAAGTTGGTGGTGCTGTTGTCCATGTCGAGGGTCTCCCCATGAATGTTTCAGTGGACATGTCAATCTCGTTTCTTTCAACCGCGAAGCTTGATGTAAGCTGGCCGGGCATTTTAAAACATCTTCTGAGTGTTTGACATGGTTTTGGGTTGATTTATATGTCTTTTAATTAGATTGTGCATGTGTAGTCTTGAACCAATCTTTTGATTTATTATGTTTAGTGAACAATCAGTTAAAAAAAATAACCTCTATCATGAATTATTAAACTCGTACCCGGAAATTTTATATTACACATTATTTTCTAAATTCTTCATGGGAGAACAAGGCAATGTCATGAGTCACAAGGCTCTTGGCATATTAGCAATGCATTTTAATTGACTAGTAGTGTTCTTAAAATTTGATCTAGAATATGGTCCCTAGGTGTTGGGGTTCAATTCTCAAGTAGTCTACCTTTTAATATGAAGTACAAATTGAATAATTTGGCAATCATATTGGCTTTTCTAGTGTTTTAGTTACATGTTCTGTTGGAAGAGGAAAAACTCAAGAATTAAAATAAGCAGGCTTTTAGTTTCATATTGTGTGCATCTTTGCAACTTCTGGCTCCAGATTTGCTTTTGCAATTGATCTCCCTATATGGCATATTGCAGGATGAGTTAGAGCTTACCTCAAGGGTTTTAGGACGAAAAGGTGGTTACTCTGGAACAGTTGTGCTTATAAGGAACAAAGCAACAGGGGAGCTTATTGCTGAAGGCCGGCATTCATTGTTTGGTAAACATGCCAGCAAACTCTAATCTCTGGATCTGTTTCACAGTAGTGTTATGAAAGTTGATAGATGTGCATGTTCTAAATTCCATTAGACACTTGTTTTATTGTTGTAGTTGAGTAATGTATCTTCATTTTTCAGTTGAAAGACGAATAACTATTCTGATAGTTGAAGGATATATTTTATATATTTTAGACCCCTTTTTTTTTTTTTTTGGGGGGGGGGGGGGTGTGGGGGAGGGATTGGACTGGTTTATTTGATATTTAGTATACGATTGTTAATTATTTAATTATCTCTGGACTATAAATTTATAATAGTAGCGAAGATCTGAATATTGGAAGCCGCATAGACGATAAATATAAAAATTGGCTGGCCTTATGACATGAAGAGATACCCAATATTAGAATTTGTTATTCATAATTAAGTGTGAGTGAGACGAATAAGACATCATAGCTGGGTTATTGTTCATGCAAAAACTACTGCCCTCTTTGTCATGTTCGTTGAAATGCAGTTCTACTTCCACAACAATGTGCTGCTACCATTTATCTTAAAGGAGTCAATGGGTTGTACTTCTTTGAGGTTCTAAGTATTTTAATTTTTACTCTTTTGAAGTACAAGTGGTTTGAATGCCTTATGACAAGTTTCGAAATAACCTTCTGTGGACTAGGGTGAATTATTTGAATTCGGGGTTAAGAAAATGTGGTTCAATAATGTCCCAATTAAGAGGATTTTCAATGCTCGAATGGAGGAAATGTAAATAACAACTAAAGATAGAAGCAAATAAATTAAGTTCTAGTTTATCAAAAAAATTAAAAAATAACTTAAGTTCTAAGTTAACAATTTCTAGGAACAGTTCTAATGTCGCTGAATCCCAAGCAGCTAAGTTATTCATGATTACACTAAATTTGACTACAAGCAGATCTAAGCAGCCTTCAAAGCATTAACACTCACTAAATACTAAACAGTTCAAACTCAAAGAATACTAAAAAGACTAACAACAACAACTAAGAATTTGCATTTAACTAAGATAAACCTGATTAAACTTAATAGCAAGTTTACAAGAAAATTTTTACAGGCATGAACGCCTTATATGAAACTAAGAGAACTTCCTAATAAACTAAAAATATTAAAATGATCTCTGTTTAGATTAGTCCTCTAGGATGTGTCTTTCTTGAGAATTCTTTTTTGAGAATGAAGCCTCTATTTATACTTGAGACTTGCAATTGTCAATGGTTGTACTTTTCCTCTCTATTTCAAAAAAATTGTCCATTTGATGGTCCAAATTTTATGTTCTAGATCTAAGTAACAATGTATGACACATTTTTTAAAATTTTAAATGATATGGCAAATTGTACACTTTTAAATTTGTATAATCTAATCCATACCAAGAAATTGATGATATGGGCAAGATTCGAATTGGAGGTGATCTTTTTCCCCCTTCCTTTGGACTTGTATGACACTCGTAATATTTCATATTTTGGAAAAGTCGTCACCATGCATCTTTTCTTTATTTTGTGCATCAATGACTGCCATGAGAACTAGCAAATTTGCCCTACGTACTTGTTCTAGTATCTTTAGAACATCCACAGCAGTGGAGCTATAATTATAGCTATTTGGTGCCACAAAAAGTCACTTCATCTATTTTATCTACACATGTACTGCAGCAGTGGATCTATTTTAGCTTACAACACAATAAAATAATATAAGTATCACAATAAAATAATATATATCTACAATTAGCTATTTATTATTTTTTTCTCACTATTCATCTTTATCTTTGTCTTCTCCCTCTCTTCCATCTCTTCAACCCACAGCCTCTCACGGCACCGCCACCACCAGTCCACAGCAGGAAAGAAAAAACCACAGAAAAAATCATTAAAATAACTCATTAAAATAATAATAAAAATATCCACAAAAAAAAAAAAAAAAAACACCAGCATAGCAGAACAGATTGGCGATGGAGCTAGCACCCTAGACCACCATCAAACCCACCATCTGAGCTTGATTGAGAGAGAGAAGAAACAAGACCAAGAGGCACAAAACCTACTGACCCATGCCATCGTCGATCGCCGATCGCTGATTAGCTATCGCCGAAACCAGATTCACCGAATCAAACCTAAACCACCGTCAAACCAGACCAGCCATTTTATCTACACATGTGCTGCAGCAGTGGATCTATTTTAGCTTACAACACAATAAAATAATATAAGTATCACAATAAAATAATATATATCTACAATTAGCTATTTATTATTTTTTTCTCACTATTCATCTTTATCTCTGTCTTCTCCCTCTCTTCCATCTCTTCAACCCACAGCCTCTCATGGCACCGCCACCACCAGTCCACAGCAGGAAAGAAAAAACCACAGAAAAACTCATTAAAATAACTCATTAAAATAATAATAAAAACATCCACAAAAAAAAAAAAAAAAAACACCAGCATAGCAGAACAGATTGGCGATGGAGCTAGCACCTTAGACCACCATCAAACCCACCATCTGAGCTTGATTGAGAGAGAGAAGAAACAAGACCAAGAGGCACAAAACCTACCGACCCATGCCATCGTCGATCGCCGATCGCTGATTAGCTATCGCCGAAACCAGATTCACCGAATCAAACCTAAACCACCGTCAAACCAGACCAGCCATTTTATCTACACATGTGCTGCAGCAGTGGATCTATTTTAGCTTACAACACAATAAAATAATATAAGTATCACAATAAAATAATATATATCTACAATTAGCTATTTATTATTTTTTTCTCACTATTCATCTTTATCTCTGTCTTCTCCCTCTCTTCCATCTCTTCAACCCACAGCCTCTCACGGCACCGCCACCACCAGTCCACAGCAGGAAAGAAAAAACCACAGAAAAACTCATTAAAATAACTCATTAAAATAATAATAAAAACATCCACAAAAAAAAAAAAAAAAAAAAACACCAGCATAGCAGAACAGATTGGCGATGGAGCTAGCACCTTAGACCACCATCAAACCCACCATCTGAGCTTGATTCAGAGAGAGAAGAAACAAGACCAAGAGGCACAAAACCTACCGACCCATGCCATCGTCGATCGCCGATCGCTGATTAGCTATCGCCGAAACCAGATTCACCGAATCAAACCTAAACCACCGTCAAACCAGACCAGCCATTTTATCTACACATGTGCTGCAGCAGTGGATCTATTTTAGCTTACAACACAATAAAATAATATAAGTATCACAATAAAATAATATATATCTACAATTAGCTATTTATTATTTTTTTCTCACTATTCATCTTTATCTCTGTCTTCTCCCTCTCTTCCATCTCTTCAACCCACAGCCTCTCACGGCACCGCCACCACCAGTCCACAGCAGGAAAGAAAAAACCACAGAAAAACTCATTAAAATAACTCATTAAAATAATAATAAAAACATCCACAAAAAAAAAAAAAACACCAGCATAGCAGAACAGATTGGCGATGGAGCTAGCACCTTAGACCACCATCAAACCCACCATCTGAGCTTGATTGAGAGAGAGAAGAAACAAGACCAAGAGGCACAAAACCTACCGACCCATGCCATCGTCGATCGCCGATCGCTAATTAGCTATCGCCGAAACCAGATTCACCGAATCAAACCTAAACCACCGTCAAACCAGACCAGCCATTTTATCTACACATGTGCTGCAGCAGTGGATCTATTTTAGCTTACAACACAATAAAATAATATAAGTATCACAATAAAATAATATATATCTACAATTAGCTATTTATTATTTTTTTTCTCACTATTCATCTTTATCTCTGTCTTCTCCCTCTCTTCCATCTCTTCAACCCACAGCCTCTCACGGCACCGCCACCACCAGTCCACAGCAGGAAAGAAAAAACCACAGAAAAACTCATTAAAATAACTCATTAAAATAATAATAAAAACATCCACAAAAAAAAAAAAAAAAAAACACCAGCATAGCAGAACAGATTGGCGATGGAGCTAGCACCTTAGACCACCATCAAACCCACCATCTGAGCTTGATTGAGAGAGAGAAGAAACAAGACCAAGAGGCACAAAACCTACCGACCCATGCCATCGTCGATCGCCGATCGCTAATTAGCTATCGCCGAAACCAGATTCACCGAATCAAACCTAAACCACCGTCAAACCAGACCAGCCATCGCTGATCACACCATTGCCAACCCACTGACTCAAGCCATCGCCAATCACGCCATCCACGAAACTCACCGACCCATGCCATCGTTGATCACGCCATGATACTGAGTCTGACGAAAAGAAAGAGAGAAAATATTTTAATGAAAATGAGAGTGAAAAGTTAAATAAAATATATTATTTTTTTTAGCTTTGGAGCTACAGTGCACATCTATAGATGGATGTGCACTGTAGCTGAATAGGTAAAAATTTTGCAAATTGCTTCACTACTGCAGAGGGTTTTTAGAGATTTGAGGAGTTAAAAATACCAATATAGCTTTTTAGCACCACTGCTGTGGATGCTCTTACAAATGTAATCCCTCTGTGGCGCTACTTGTCATGCGATTAATTGATAACTTAGTAAATTTAAACTATGCCAACACCTTTATGGTCACTCTCTTCTTTCTTCCTCAAGGGGAGAAACCTCTCTCTCTCTCTCTCTCTCTCTCTCTCTCTCTCTCTCTCTCTCTCTCTCTCTCTCTCTCTCTCATATAAAATTAAAGACATTTGACTTTTGGTTGTACCACATAAATTTTTAAAGCCTTACAAATTACAATTTTACACATCATTATTCTAATATATTTTTAATCAAATTTAAATTTTATTCTATATTTGAACTCTCCATTAGAATCTTAGTATATTATATTTTCTTATAATAGTAAAATATATAGTTTCATATACAAACACAATCATAATAAATGCTTAATGCTAGAATATATGATTTCATATATAGCAATATAGGGATTACATTTGTAAAGATACAAGCAATGTTATTAATTCCGTTTCGGACCCTGTTTTGATTTGTTCAGTAAAACGAAATATTTCAATACCTGTCAATTTTGGCATACCATCTTAGGGTTTTTTCGTACCAATATATATATATATATATATATCCCACTTTTATAATAATTTTTTTTTTTGCTGAGTATTTTTTTTTTGGCTGAATAATTTTATAATTTTTTTGCATGAATTATGCTAATTTTCACAGCATTTCATAATTATTATTAATTTATTTTAATAAATTAATGACTCAATTGTGTGATAAAGAGACTAGAGAGCTCTATGCCTACACAAAGTAGACTCTTTGTTCAATATACTCTTGCAGACAGTAGGTATTAATAATCCTCCATCCAATATATATATATATATATATATATATATAAAAGAAACATTCAGAACTTTACCAAACCATAGCCATTCTTCAAAAATAACATGAAGTCTCAAACTCTTAGTACTTTGAAGGTTTGACGTGAAGACAAGCAATTTGAAGATTTGACGAAACATGAAGACAAGCAAGTGAAACAATGGAGTGAAGAAAGAAAATAAAGCAAAAAAATAAAATGGAAAAGCATAGATCAGGTATGCAGATGAAGGTTGCTGAAGACAATGCCATTGTTGTTATTTTTCTCTCTCTTCTTAATTTCTTTTTGGGTTGTGATTATTTTCTGGTGAACTTAAAGCTTTAGATCCTGTCAAACTAGAACGGACCTGTGAACATTTGATTTGAGATGTAGAGTGATGTAGTTGTAGGATAGATTTTTTTTTTAAGCGAAAACTGGTACTTGTTGAAATTGACTTGAACGGCCGAAACAGATCGAAATTTGACCCAAGGTGGAATGGATGGTACTAATGTTCCAGATTGCACACTAGCACGAAAAATTCCGGTCGTTCCGACTAGAACGGAATGAAATTAATAACATTGGATACAAGAACAATCTGTTTGGATTGCATGGGTTGCAAAAGACTATCTATGTTTTATAGAGTCGATTGCATAAATGATCCAACTAAACTACCAAACTAGTTTAGGTATTGATTCAACGGGTTATTGGTATGAACAATTGGACAAGGCCTGGTTTATAACTATTGTCTCAACTCTCAAGCTTCGTGGATTATCATAAAATAGAAATTAGACCCACAAATTAGGATGTCATGAAGTGAGTCCAAGTTTTTGTATTACTTTCCTTTAACCATTCTATGCGGTACAAATAAAAATATGACACATGTTAACCTATTTAATTAAATGCTAAATTTATGTCAATTTCACCACCACCACCCACCCTTAACGGTGTCATTGACACCATCAACACTTCCAATCATGGCCAACTATCATCGCCAAACCCTATGGTACGACATAATTGACTAGAAAAGAGAACTGAGGAATGAGTTTAGTCTTTTTGCAAATAAGAAAATGTATAAATTTATTAAATAGTTGGACAAATTTGGGGTATAAAATAGAGTGAAAAGAGTATTATAAAAAATTTGGATACGCAATGAAGCATTCTATACTAATAATTTCAGTTTCAAAATAAGCAGCAACCAGGTTGGCTTGAGGCATGTAAGGTATGACGAGAGGAATTAATAAATAACTTAGACTATTAGTCTAGGAGTTCGAGGTCCACTCATGTTAAGTAATTAGTGGTACTGGTAGGAGTCAAAGAACCTCGCTATTTATCTGTCAAGTAACAATGATAATATGATAATCAATTTCTTGCTGTTTTGCTAAAACTTTTGACTAATTTTAGCTCCACAATCTAAATATTTCACATGATAGATTGTGATTAGATATGTATTATTTTTACATAAATTTACTATTTTTTTTAAAGAGTTTTATTTTAAAGTGTTTATTTTTGATAATAACTCTTTTATTATTAATTCAAGACATTAATCAATTTTTAATGTAAAAAAGAATTAAACTTCAAATCTCTTATTCAGTCATTACATATTTCACCAATTAAAATTACATTCCCCCTCCACAGTCAAATTCAGACGCGTTGAGACCATAAGGAAAAGAAAAAAGTTTTCACGTTAGTGACACGCGTGATCGGAAGGACTAGGGAGACAAAAACAAAAGAACGGTCGGATTTTGTGTATCATTGCTGGGACCCTGTCCCTAGTCCCTAGATTCTAATTGCTGTGTTCCACTGGATGCATACTTAGGTATTACATTTGATGCAATTTTTATGAATAATTAAGATTGATAATTGCAAAAAAGTAAGTTTTAATCAACGGTTGATTAAAAAAAGTTAAAAAAATAAAAATAAAAGTAAAAAGTAAAAATTAAAAAGATAAAAATTAAAAATAATTTATGAATGATTTGGATGAATTGCACCCGGTGCAATACCTAGTATTGCACCGGATCCTAATCCGTGTTCCAATGAGAGGTCGTGAAAATGAAAGAGAGCTTGGAATTGGAAACCCAGAAAACAAAAACCCAATAAAGATGGAGAAGGCTAAGGAGTTTCTAAAACTGAGCTCAGAAGAATCGGAGAGCGTGTCGCGACTCACCATCCATCCTCACCGAGTTGGCCAGGAATCGAGTTTCTACGAGGACTTTGCCCTCCGAGGCATCCGGGTTGACCGGGTCGAACCCGGCTTCGTGTCCTGTACTTTCAGGGTCCCTCCTCGCCTCACTGTAAGATATCATATCTCACAACTCAACTCACTTTGCTGAACCACTTTCATTTTATATTTTTTGCTTTTATTTAAATAATCAGTTTTTTTTTTTAATCTAATAATGAGTTTGTTATGTTAGAGCACTTTTTTTTTTATTTTTTTATTTATATATCTTTTAGCAACTCAAATTTTGGGCGTAATTTTCACAGGGGGCTATAAATGACTAATTTCTAGTTCTTTTACTGATTTTTAGTTTGTGAAAATTTATTTTACGGGTAACAAATTAAATTAAATAGTTTCAAAAATAACAATTTAAATTGGAAGAAAAAAAAAAAAAAAAACAAATTGACCCATCAACCTATATTAAAACCCACATTAAGTTTAGAGTCAAACTTTTCCCAAACATAAAGATGTTCCACTTAATTTGTAAATTTTGAACCTATAGTATTTAATTTGTTATTTTCAAAACAATAAGGACCTGTTGAGTTATATCTTATAAACTATAGGCTTTCAAATGTTTTGTTTTTGTTTAATTAATATTTTGATCCCTAATGTTTTTGTTATGTGTCAAAATGGTCCCTAATATTTCAAATGTGCGATACTTTTTAGTCCATAATGTTTTAGTATTATTTATCATTAGACTAAAACACCAATTAGTTTTTGACGTAGGCAGGGATTGAATCCAGATATTTTATTCAACCATCATAGGTTTTCTTAATTGAGCTAATTAAAACCCACAAATCCCTAACTTGATTGATAGAGAGCATTTGAGATTGAATTACCAAGAATCAACTAATGAGCACAAAGAGCGGATATTGTATAAGTGAGATTTTTGGGCAGTAAATGGATGGGAAATTTCAGTGTTGCATAGTTGCGGTTGCAATTCTCATTTTTTTTTTTTGGTTCTAGTTGAGACCAAATGGGATCCATATTGAAGTTCCTAAAGCTTTTGCTTTCTTAAATTTTACCATTGTGAATTTGTACCCGGCCACATATATCAAATATGAATTTGATTTGTAGTTTTTTTTTTCTTATACAAGATAGAAATTTTACTCTAGTTTAATCTAAGTGCGTATGTGTGTGAAACTCTCTCCTGAAAACTTGAACTCTGGCTCTTGCCCTCCATACTCTACAAGACTACAAGTACTTATATTTGTAGAATGACCATCACACTAAGGGCGTGCAGTGATTATAAAGTTTGGCCCCAATTACCAATAAGAAGAAGACATTAATTATTGTCATATGCATTCATGACTCACTTAACCTAACTAATCAAGTGAGTTATGTGCAATTTGATATGTAGTTGATATTTCAAGTACTAGTTGTTCTTTGGAGCAATTTGAAATTTTGACTTTCCCTATTGTTGATGTTGACCTTCATTTCTTGGACAGACAAAGTTTGGCTCCTGCTACCAATGAGAAGAAGACATTAGTTATTGTCATATGCATTCATGACTCACTTAACCCAATTAATCAAGTGAGTTATGTGCATTACATAAGACAGAATACATGTTATTTTTCTATTGGTGAATGAAGGCAAACCTTTTTCTTGGACTATTTTTTTTCAACACTTTGTTTTTGGTAATTTCTAGTCAGTAACATGTGTAATACATTGAAAAGTTTAACATAATATGATTTTTTTTCTTTTATTTTTTTTGTCTAAATATGAATTTGATAATCATGTTAATTATTAATAAGCATTTATAATGATTTTATTTATATATGAAACTATATATTCTAGTATTATGCACATATTTTTATTGTCTTTGTATATGAAATTATATAGTCTATTATTTAAAGAAAATATAATGTAGCAAGATTCTAACATAGAGTTTGAATATAGATTATAGGTTTTACTAAAAAACCATTGGATGAGTGATTTCTTCTTTCCTCTATTTTTACTCGACAAGATAAATCGAAACAAAGAGAGGGAAAGAAATGAAACTTAGGTCTTAGGATGGAAGAAATTTAAAGTGTTGTTTTGTGGTTTGGATCGTGGAGCTAGGATTAGAGATTTGAGATCCTAATTTCGGTGAGTTATTTTAAATAGGTTTCATTTTCTAAAAATAAATAATTATATAATGCTACATGTCATCTGATTTTTTTTTTTTTTTTTAAATTAAAGCCACATGACATCATTGGTGGCTCTAGGAATTTTGTTCAGAGTGTTCCTTAGGAAGTATAAATTATACAATCTTATTTCTTTTTAGCCTTTATGTAATTAGGCTTGATTCAATATTATTAATTCCATTCCATTCCGGCCGTTACGGCCGGAAAATACCGTGCCGGTAAACAAATCGGAATAGTAACCCACCCTATCCACTTTAGAAAAAATTTTGGGTCATTTCGATCTATTTTGGGTGTTTTGGTAAATACCGGCCGAAATTCAAGATTCGGCCGGCATGAAATTTGTGCTTAAAAAAAAAAAATTGTTCTTAAAACCAAAACAAATTTGCATTCTGTAACCCAAAAAACCTTAAAAGGGGGAAAAAAAAAATGAAAAGAAAAGAAATGAACAAAGGTACCTATACAGCTAAAAAAAAAAAAATCGTATTGAGAAATTTGAGACTCAAAACTTGAGAAGAGGCATTACTGCACTGGTACTGATAGAAGACACAGAAGTTACAAATAAAAAGGAAGGCAAAACGTAGATGTAAAAATGTAGATGAAAATGTGATAAAATTTAAAAGTATGAAGTGTAAAAATCTAGGAGACAGAAGATGTGTGTGGTTAAGAATAAATAAGAAAAAATAATTAAAAATAAAAAGTAAGTAATATATGTTTGGTGATGAATAATAAGATTGTAATAAATAAAAAAAAATAAAAAGTTGAAAATTGTATTGTATTGGGCAGTGTGCTTAACAAGGAAGACGATTTCGTACCGGCTGGTACCGCTGGAATATTCTGTTCTGGTATCGGGACAAAGCTGAATCGTACTGCCCTAATACCGGGGTGTACCAGCTCGTTTTGGCTGTTCCGGTGAATTTCGGAGCTTTTTGGCAGTATTTGTATTTCCAGCCGGTACAAATTAAAATGAGATTTTTTGAAAGAACTTTATACTTACACAGCAACTAGTGGCCATCATTGAAGCATTAGCTTGCCAGATCATCAACAAAATCATCTTCTTCGTTTTAGCCACTTAGATCTTCTTTTGAGCCACTGTAATCTCCCTTCATCTGCTCTGCTTGTATTCTTTCTCTACACAGTACACGGGCTTTGAATGTTTTAAATTTTACATTGATGTTGTACTAGTCAAGCTGTGGTGTTTTACTTACATTCACCTCATTTTCTCTTCGTTTCTCCGCCAAAAGCTTAAAAGGCTTTTATTTTATTTGCTATTTTCAAAGCCCATGGGCAAGTGTGAACTCCTAGTGGCATTTAGTTTTAATTTACTCTGTTGAATAAATTACATGGTCATAAATGAAAATTTAACTATCCCTGAAATGTATTAACCAATTCTATAAGTCCTAAGCAACATAAAAGGTATAGGCTCTAAGAAAATTATTATTATTATTATTATTATTATTATTATTATAAATAGTGGTAATTCCAAAACAGTACACCGATATGAATCGGTATCGAAATATTTCGTTCCAATAACCAAACCGAAATGGCCTCTGATACGGTATTGACTCTCTTGGTGCTTAGTCGAAGGAATCAAGCCACTGTCCAGCCTGTAATAGTTTTATTATAATTTTTTTTCCCAGATTTTAGTTCAATTTTTTTTTTTTGAGTTTTTCCTTTTTGCTTGAAGATCCCAATATGTTGTTAAGTTGCTCAAATTATGGACCAAAATTTAATTTTATTAGCATAAGAAAAATTCAGGGTGGTCCTAAAATTTTTTATAAAGGTAAATAAATATAAAATTTTAGATTATTATATATAATAATTTTTTTTTTCAGGTCAAGGTGGTCCTGGGACCACCCTAACCATAAGGTGGCACTGCCACTGCATGACATTCTATGTTGGATCAAAATTAATATTACTATTAGTTATGTCAATATTTTTCTTCTACAATTTAATAGTTGAGACTGGTTTGATACAATACCACAAGATTAGGAACTAAACATTTACTAAACCCATATGCTAGAGACCAAAATTGTAATTAAACATTTTTTTTACCATTTTAAATGATCAGAATCAATAAAAAATTTCTCCAAAAAAAAAAAATCAATAAAAAATGAAAAAAGTTTTATATGGGATTGGTGTTTGCAGGATAGGACCGGAAGGTTGGCTTCAGGCGCAATTGCAAATATTGTAGATATAGCTGGCGGTTGTGTAGTCCATGTAGAGGGTCTCCCCATTAATGTTTCAGTGGACATATCGATCTCATTTCTTTCAACTGCGAGGCCTGATGTAAGCTAGCCTTCATTTTAAAACATCTTCAAGTGTTTAACATGTATTTGGTTGATTTATATATCTTTTAATTAGACTGTGCATGTGTTGTCATAAAACAATCTCTAGCTTTTCTTACAATTTGGTGAACAATTGTGAGAGAACCAGACAATAACAATGTTAATGAGCTAACATATATATATATATATATACATTGCCTCAAATATGCATTCAAGCATGGAAACGGCTTGTGTGCAATGCATCAGTGTACTGATCACGTTAAGATATGAACACGTGTTCAGATCCTAACATGTCAAGTGCATTGATGCACTAGACACTATCTCAACATTTAAGCATGTTCTTAAAAATTAAAATTTTGGTTTAGAATATGGTCCCTAGGTGCTGAACATTCAATTCTCAAGTATTCTACCTTTCAATATGAAGGACAAATTGAATAATTTGGCAATCCTATTGGCTCTTCTAGTGTTGGAACTTGGAAGAGAAAAAACTAAAAAAAGTAAAATAGTAAGGCTTTTAGTTCACATTGAGAGCATTTTCGCAGCCTTTGGCTTGAGATTTGTATTTTTGCAATTGATCTCCCTATATGGCAAATTGCAGGATGAGTTAGAAATTACCTCAAGGGCTTTAGGGCAGAGAGGTGGTTACTTTGGAACAGTCGTGGTTATAAGGAACAAAACTACAGGGGAGACTATTGCTGAAGGGCGGCATTCATTGTTTGGTAAACATTACAGCAAACTCTAAGCTCTGGATCCGTTTCACATCAGTGTTACGAAAGTTGACAAATGTGTTGGTGTTTTTTTATGTCGTGGGCTAACATTGTCACTGTCTTATGTATTTAATAAACCATGGATTAGTTGGAGTGTATTTTAGTGACACAATAATAGATGGCAATCTTTTCTCAAAAAATAAAATAAAATAATAGATAGTGATTACCGCATTGTTAATATTGAGTCCTTTTAGTGGACCTTATAATTAATAGTATGAATTTTTATTTAACTATAGACAACCTTTAATCAGATTAATTAGATGAGTTTGCAATTTTAGTTCTCATAATAAAAAGCCCAATCCTCTACTTGCTAAAGTATTGGGTTGGCCCATTAAAACCAAGACACTCTAATGCTCTCTCACTCGTATATATACTCCATTATTTTTTTTTGTCTAAGGTGTGACCCGAATGTGTGTGGCCATTGGCTATTTTGGCTGAATATGGAGAGAGAGGGTTGTGTGTAACTAATTTTCCTCTCTCACACACACACTCCATTCTCAATGTTACTGGAACTTGTGGACTTCTCTCTTAATCTAGTTTCTAATAAATTAATAATACTCCTTTATTTTGTTACAAATCTATGGTAGTTGTGGGGTGGGTTGGGACTTTGACTTAACTCCAGGGGAAAAGTTCAAAAGGTAAACTTGAGGAGCGTGCTCGGCCTAAGGTATGATTGCAAATGGAACATCAGACTAACTAAGAGAAACCAATTAGATTCACAACCATGGAAATTTGGAATGATAACCTTCTAGGGATCATAACCGAGGTAACCCCCTTGAACCTTCTTCTCGAGGTCATCAAGATATCTTGGATAACAGCTTCTTTCCTTAGATATGACCATCCTCTTTCCACTTTTCTCCCGAGGGACATGACCAAAAAAATACTAAACTCAATAAAACAGTCACCTCTGCATTAATGAGATTCCTTACCTAAGTTTTTACCCTTTGAATCCTTCTCATGTATCTCGGGAACATTGTTCCTTCATATATGAAAGCTTGATTTAGTCCACATCTATCTTTATCTTACTGTTTGATCTTCCTGTTGTGGATTTTTCCTATCTTTTAGAAATTAATTGTGTAAATCAATTACTTCCATCACAGTTCCCTCTTTGGGTGTTTTTGACCCTCACACTAGCGATTCTAGAGAGTTTAAAGATTCTCTTATCCACTTTGGTTTTGTAGATTTTTGATGAAGTTATTCTATCAACATGTGCATATAAAAAATTATAGAGAGTAATAAATAGACTTAATATTATTGAACGTGTGATTGATGTAGTATATGATTTTTAATTATTGCATTATTACTCTATTGCACTATGTCTGGAGACTATATATTTATGCTGGCCTTATGACATGAAAAAGAGATACCCAATGCCCCAATGTTGGATTTTGTGATTCATTGACAGCAAAGTGTGAGTGAAAAGAATAAAACACCATAGGTGGACTATTGCTCACGCAAAAACTAAAACCCCTTTGTCATGTTCATTGAAATGCACTTCGACTTCGATCCCAACCATGTGCTGCAATGCTTCAGTGCATCTCATACAAAGCAAGCTTGTATTGAACAAAAAAAAAAAAAAAAAAAAAAAAAAAAAAGGAAAAATACTTACGAATGTGAATTTTCACATCCAGCCGCAAAGGATTCAAAAAGAGAACAGCTGTAATTTCAAAGTTTAGAAACATCAAAAGTAACTGATATCTCCTTAAGAATCTTGTAGCTTAATTAGCATGTTTTGATGTTTTTAATAGAGGCGTTGAAAGTTCATATCTCTCTTTTTGATATCTTTGAGCTAAAATTTTAGTCAGATAAGTGTATAGAAGATTTTCAAAGACAAGATTATGAAAACTCACCTGTACGAAATTTGGTGTAAGGACAAGCGTATATGCAAACTCATTACTCATAATGGAGTGTGAGTGAGACGAATAAGGCATCATAGCTGGGTTATTGTTCATGCAAAAACTACTACCCTCTTTGTCATGTTCATTGAAATGCAGTTCTACTTCCACAACAATGTGCTGCAACCAGTTATCTTAAAGGAATCAATGGGTTGTACTTCTTTGAGGTTCTAAGTATTTTAATTTTTACTCTTTCGAAGTACAAGTGGTTTGAATGCCTTATGACAAGCTTCGAAATAACCTTCTGTGGACTAGGGTGAATTATTTGAATTCGTGGTTAAGAAAATGTGGTTCAATAATGTCCTAATTAAGAGGATTTTCAATGCTCGAATGGAGGAAATGTAAATAACAACTAAAGATAGATGCAAATAACTTACAAAAAAAAAAAAAAAAAAACTTGAAGTTCTAGGTTAACAATTTCTAGGAACAGTTAAGTGAAATCTAATGTCGCCGAATCCCAAGCAGTTAAGTTAAATTTAACTACAAGCAGATCTAAGCAGCCTTCAAAGCATCAACACTCAATACTAAACAGTTCAAACTCAAAGAATACTAAAAAGACTTAACAACAACAATGAAGAATTTGCATTAAACTAAGATAAACCTGATAAAACTTAATTAATAGCAAGTTTACAAGAAAGTTTTTACGGGCATGAACACCTTATATGTGTTAGTGTATAGCTTAGACTAAATTAGCCCATTAGGCTTGGCCCAGTATATTGTACTTTAGTTTACTCATATTGCTTGTACTGCACACATACCTAGCCTATATAAGGCTCTTTATTGTACATTATTATTTACACATCAATATACAGACTATTCAGTCTTTCTCTCACACTTTATATTGTTAACATGGTATTAGAGTCTTTCCTTTGATTTTCTGGTTCCTATGGATATCTTCAGCGTTCTTCTGCTGCCCTCGCCTTCATCCAGTAGTCACTGTCAAAATTGAGTCACCACCGTCATGCCCACAGCCCCTAGAACACTCAGATTTTGTTAGTTTTGTTGATCAAACCTCCAAAGTTAAGGCACAGATTGATATATCTAACAATTCCGAGCAAAACCCAACTAAGAACGGCCAGAAATCACCTTTCATGCGCTCACACGCGCCGGCTGAAGTTTCTGCCTCACGAGCACGCGCCTCCATGCGCCGTCAATCTCCTACACGCGCCTCACATACCGGTACATCGCCGTCACGCGCTTCCACGAGCCAACCCGTATCGTATCCTGCCACGTCAGCCCTAGAGTGACATTAGCATCTCACGTTAGCACACGTCAACATCCCACGAGCCGTTGACTATTAACTGAGCCGTTGACCAAAGTCAAAAATTTTTAGCAGGGCTTGTCTTGCTCAGTTTTTCGCGTAGATTCTGATTTTGGGATCCATTTCTTCATTTGAGGTCTCTAAATCCCACTTTTTGGTAATTTTCTTCATTATGGCTCAACAAAACGAACGAGATATCATACATCCTATCACCATGATGTTGGATAGTCCTACTAGCTATCATGCATGGTCTCAGAATATGACTATCTTTCTCAAGGGTCATAAACTGTGGAGGTATGTGATTGGTTCAATTCCTAAGCCAGTACCAAAACCTCAGTCCAAAGCCACAGCTACTGAAGATGCCTCTAAGACTGTTGTTACAGTGGATGATTATGAAGAACGCCTAGAGGAATGGGAGAGTATTCAAAATAAGATCTTGTCTTAGTTTATCAATACCTCTATTCCTTCCATTCATAATCTTCTTCCTCGTCTTGAGACTACTGAGGCTGCTTGGAAATTTCTGGCTGATTGCTATAATTGCACTAATGATTCAAGCTTGGAGTTCCACATTAAATCAAAGCTTTATCAAATGAGACAAGAGCTAGGTCAGTCTATTTCTGATTTTTATTCTCAAACTTCTACTATGTGGGAACAACTCTCTGCTGCAAATTCTCTACTAGTGTGTTCCAAGGACATTGAGCTCTTTGTCAATTATTGGGATCATCATAAATTTATGCATTTCATGACGGGTTTACGTGAGGATTTTGAGCTTACTAGGGCTTCTCTGCTTAGCCGATCTCCTACTCCTTCTATTGATGCTGCAGTGAAGGAGCTCATTTCTGAGGAAAACCGTCGGCGTACTTATCACCTATCATCATCTGATTATGTATTGGCTACACCATCTCCATAGCCTCCCATTGCTGCATTCATTGCTTCTCCACGAATAAACTTTGGGTGTCCCACCTCTCAGTCTTCCAAAGGTACTCGCTGTGAGTTTTACCATGCCAAAGGCCATGACATCTCAATTTTTTGCAAACTGCAAAAATTTATGCAAGAGCAGAATAAAGCCTTTCTTCTTCGGGCAGCTGCTATATGTCTTTTAGATTCATTGGTTCCTACAAGTCCATCTTTGGCTTCCTCACCTACTACGGCTGATATTGAGGCAATAGTTCAACAGGTTTTATCCCGAACTTCCACTGCCCTTTTTGTCACTTCAGGTAAACAACCTTGGTTTTTTGATATTACATGTTGTAACCATATGACTCCTGATGAATCCCAATTTTCTGATAAGGCACCCTTAGAACACCCTATCACCATTTACACTGCTGATGAAACTCCTATGCTTGTTAGTCATAAAGGAACAATTTCTTCTCCTTGTTTATCCCTTAGTGACACTTTTCATATCCCAAAGTTGTCCACCAAATTGCTTTCTGTTGGTCAACTTTGTGAATTAGGCATAAATCTTCTATTTACTAATCATGGTATGGATGTGTAGGATCCTTGAACGGGTCAAGTGCTTGGGACATGCCGTAAGGTTGGTTGCATGTTTGAGGTTTATAACTTGAAAATTCCTTCACAAGTTGTTTTTGCAGCTGCTACCACTGCCACCCCATCACCTGATTTATGGCATGCTCGTCTTGGTCATCCATCCTTATCTCGTCTCCAGTTGTTAGCTTCTCAAGGTCATTTAGGTTCAGTTCAGTTTCAAAAATTTGATTGTACTTTCTGTCATTTTGGAAAACAAACAAAATTGCCCTTTAATAATAGTGACTCATTTTCTTCTGCACCTTTTGATCTTATACATTCGGATATTTGAGGTCCTGCACCGGTTCCCACTGAGGGGGGATCTAGATATTTTGTCATATTTGTGGATTATTTTTCTCGATATACTTGGATTTATCTGCTTCACCATAGGTCTGAACTTGTGTCTATTTACCAAACATTTCATAAAATTGTTGAAACGTAGTTCAATCGCACCGTCAAAGTTTATTGGTCAGATAATGCTAAAGAATATAATGATAAATCTTTCCTATCCTTTTTAGATAGTTATGGTACCCTTCCTCAACGGTCTTGTCCTTACACCTTTCAACAAAATGGTTGTGCAGAACGAAAACATCGTCACATTCTTAATGTTGTCCTTACCCTTCTCATTTATGCCTCTCTACTTGAGCGCTTTTGGGGTGAGGCAGCACTCACTGCTGTGTACACTATTAATCATATTCCTTCACCAACTACACACAACAAATCACCATTCGAGCTTCTTTATGGTCAAAGCCTTGACTACTCCTCTCTTCGGGTTTTTGGTTGTGCTTGCTTTGTCTCTTTTCCTCCTTATGAATGAACAAAGCTCCAGCCTCGTGCTCGTCTTTATTGTTTCCTTGGTTATGGTGTATCTTAAAAGGGGTTTCGCTGTTATGATCCTATTTCTCATTGCCTTCGTGTCTCCTGTCATGTTAATTTTGGGAACATCGTCCTTTCACGAGTCTTCAACAGTTTCTTGTGTCCTCTTCCTTAGAGTCTCCCATTTTTACTGATCTTTTCCTCCCTCTCTATCCTAAACTTGTGGAGGATTCTTCGACATCGGTTGCCTCTCCAGACGACTCCTATCCGGTTCTGTCCTTGGCATCTGACCTGCCTGACTTGGATCCTGTGGCACCACCCTCATTTGAGTCTCTTGTTGGTCTTGAACTTTGTCGTTCCACTCGGGTAAGCATTCCTCCCCCTTATCTCATTGATTATCACTATTCTTTTGCCCTTGTCACCCTTTATGAACCTCACACCTATTGTGAGGCCCATACTGACCCTCTTTGGCAGCAAGTTATAAACGAAGAACTAGATGCGCTTCATAAGAATCACATTTGGGATATGGTTGATTTGCCTCCTTGTCAATCTGTAGTGGGTTTACAAGATCAAGACCAAGGCTGATGGATTTGTTGAACGACACAAGGCTCGCCTCGTTGCTAAGGGCTTTACTCAGGAGTATGGCATTGACTATGAGGAAACATTTGCTCCTGTTGCTCACCTTACATCTGTCAGATGTCTCATTGCTGTGGCTGCTGTTCGCCGTTGGCCTCTTTACCAAATAGATGTAAAGAATGGTTTTCTCAATGGAGACCTCCAAGAAGAAGTGTACATGCAACTACTTCCTGGCTATCCACACTCAGGTAGTCAAGTTTGTTGCCTTCGCCTTGCTCTTTATGTCCTCAGGCAGGCTCCTTGAGCTTAGTTTGAAAAGTTTAACTCCGTTGTTACTCAGCAGGGTTTCACTTCGAGTCTTCCTGACATTGCTCTCTTTGTCTGAAGATCCTCTACTGGTATCACTCTTATTCTTCTTTATGTTGATGATATGATTATAACTGGAGATGATTCTGTTGGTATTCGCTCTCTTCAGCACTTCCTTAGTTAGCATTTTGAGATGAAAGATCTGGGCACTCTCAGCTACTTTCTTGGGCTTGAGGTTACCTCATCCTTTGATGCATACTATCTTTCCCAAGCTAAATATGCTTATGATCTTCTCTCCAAAGCTGGTATCACCAACAACAAGACTATTTCCACTCCCTTGGAATACAATGCCAAGCTCACACCCTTGGAGGGTGAACCAATATCTGATGCTACTCGCTATCGACAATTGGCTGGTAGTCTGATCTATCTCACTATTACTCGTCCAGATATTTCACATGCCGTGGGTATGGTTAGTAAGTTCATGGATGTCCCTCGTTCTATCCACTATGCTGCCGTTCTTCGGATTCTTCGATATGTCAAGGGCACACTTTATCATGGTCTCCACTACTTCTCTCGGTCTTCTCTCCAGCTTCATGCTTATTCATATACGGACTGGGCAGGTGATTCGAATGATCGATGCTCTATCACAGGTTTCTGTTTCCTGTTGGGTACTTCTCTTGCCTCGGGGTGTAGCAAGAAGCAGGATGTGGTTTCCCGTTCCAGTACTGAGGCTGAGTATCGTGCCCTTGCTGACACTACTTGTTAGCTTGTCTGGCTTCGCTGGCTCTTGGCTGACATGGATGCTCTACAGCCCACTGCCACTCCTCTCTATTATGACAATCATAGTACATTGCTTATAATGATGTCTTCTATGAACGCACCAAGCACATTGAGATTGACTACCACATCACTTGCCAGCATCTTAAGAAAGGCAATCTCAAGTTGTTCTCCATCTCCTCTGCTGACCAGCCTGCTAATATCTTCACCAAGACTCACCTGCTTGGTCGTCTTCGAGATCTTATATCCAAACTCTAGTTGGCTTCCTCTTTGCCACCTCGAGTTTGAGGGGGGATGTTAGTGTATAGCTTAGACTAGATTAGCCCATTGGACTTGGCCCAGTATATTGTACTTGTAGTTTACTCATATTGCTTGTACTGCATACATACCTAGCCTATATAAGGCTCTCTATTGTACATTATTATTTACACATCAATATACAGATTATTCGGTATTTCTCTCACACTTTATATTGTTAACAATATGAAACTAAGAGAACCTCCTAAGAAACTATTATTAAAATGATCTCTGTTTAGATTAGTTCTCTAGGATGTGTGCATGTTTTTCTTAAGAATGAGGCCTCTATTATACTTGAGACTCTCAACTATCAATGGTTGTACTTTTCCTCTCTATTTTAAAAATTGTCCATTTCATGGTCCAAAATTTATGTCCTAGATCTAAGTAACAATGTATGACACATCTTTTCAAATTTAAAAATTTTAAATGATATGGCAAACTGTATACTTTTAGATTTGTATAATCCAATCCATACCAAGAAATTGATGAAATGGGGAAGATTTGAAATGGTGATGATCTTTTCCCCCTTCCTTTGGACTTGTATGACACTCGTTGTAATATTTCATATTTTGGAAAAATCGCCACCATGCAACTTGTCTTTATTTTGTGCACCAATGACTGCCACGAGAACTTGCAAATTTGCCTTATGTACTTGTTCTTGTATCTTTACAAATGTAATCCCTTTGTGGTGCTACTTGTCATGCGGTTAATTGATAACTTAGTAAATTTAAACTATGCCAACACCCCTATGGTCACTCTCTTCTTTCTTCCTTAAGAGGCATTGTAAGTCCTTTCTTGGTTTATAGATATGAAAAATGTATAGTTTTGTTTTTTCATGCAATTTCAAATCCAACATAAGTTGACAAAGACATTATATATATATATATATATATATATATATATATATAAAATCAAAGACATTTGACGTTCGGTTTACTTCATAATATTGTGTTACATAAGTTTATAAAGCCTTGCAAATTACAATTTTACACATCATTATTCTAATATATTTTAAATTAAATTTAAATTTTATTCTATATTTAAACTCTCCATAAGAATCTTAGTATATTATATTTTCTTCGAATAGTAAAATATATAGTTCCATATACAAGCACAATCATAATAAATGCTTAATGCTAAAATATATGATTCCATATATAGCAATACAAGTGTAAGGACACAATTTGAGTCCTAGCCCAAAAAGTAAGTGAATCTAGGCCCAATGAACCTAGTACAATGAATTTATAGAGAGTGGGTTGAAAAACTAAGTTATAATGAGCTGGGTGACAATTATAATGGATCTAGATGACAATAATAGTAAAAGTGGTCTGGTTTTATCTAAGGAAAATGATCCTCGGCACAGTTTGAGGATATTAGTTCTTGTATATGTTATTTGAAGTTGATTACAAATACAGTTCTAATTGCTATAGTGTTTCTTTTTAAATTCTCCTCCCCCTTTCTCTTAAGGCTTTCCTTCTAATTTATACTATTTCTCCCTTCTCATCTCTACCCACCACGTGGACAGTAGATTGCTTGTGTTGATCCTTCTCCTATCAGCAACCACCTAAAGTTTTTGAGGTTAGTTGTAAGGCTAAAAAGTACTGTTCACATATCACTTCCTTATTAATACGGCTAGAGAGTCAGCTACAGAGCATTCAATGCAGTGGTGGCAGCTTTCTCTTAGATATTTCTTAGCTCTCATCCCTTCTGTACGCTCATAATGCATGTCCTTATTAATAGAACTTCCTAGAACGTCACCCTGGATGATAGGACACACATTTTGATCTTCACCTTGTTTAGCCGAGGGGATATTCCTCCTCGGCCTATCTTCCCCAACCCTCTCATTGGCAGCTTACTCATGGGGCTCTGAGTCTTACATATTCAATATTGTTTATATGTCCTTGGACCACTCAGCGTCCTCAGCCAAGGCCCAAGGCCTAATATATATACTTTTGGGCCTTTTATACCTACAATAGCCCTTCAAAACTCCGGTTTTTCTTCTCTTATCCAAGAAGAAAATAGGGTTTTGACTTTAGAGAATTAAATCCACTTGTTTCTCTGATTTACACACGTGAGAATATTGCTTCGCGGGTCCCGTAACTGTTCCTAACGCTTCGAAACCCGCGATGTCTCATTAAATGCTCTAGGCGGCACTTTATTCCCAGCATCCTACGGTGAGATGTAGATCCTATGGTTAGCATTTCTCCTTGAATTTTGAGTGGGATAACTCCCCCTTAATTCCACCTCCTATATAAGGTGCTTGGAGGGTTTAATTTCTTCCACTTCACAAATTTGCAAACTCTTAATACTTCTTAAACTCTCAAGCCTCCAAGAATTTCCCAATCTCCCAACTCTCAAGAAGCTCCTGAAGCATCACCTGTTCTTATTCTCGTAAGTTTTCACGCTCCTAGGTTCTTTTATTCTCAGCCAGTCTCCTCGGCCTTCCAACCTTCACTTCCTTTTCAAAAACTTTTTCCTCATTTCCTTTTAGCTTATTTAAATGGGTAGGTTCAAATACCTTATAGATACTCATGCCTGTATAGAGGGCTTTAAGGCTAAATATCACATTTCATAGGGGGTTGTCATGCGGTATTGTGCTCCAGATCAGGTGATTACAGATAGAAAAGAAGGGGAGGTTGTCATTCCTATGATCGCCTTAATAAAAGGAGGAATGACGCTTCCCATGGGTAGGGTAACCCAAGATTACCTAATTAATCATAGGTTGTGTCCTCACCAGTGCGTGCCCAACCTATTTAGAGTCTTGGGCAGTGTCGATGCTCTCAATGAGCAGATGGGTTTGAGACTTACTTGGCATGATGTCGTCCACATGTATGAATGTCATTCACTTGCTGACTCGGGGTATTACCTCAAGTCTAGGTCCTCCATTATTAGGCTTATATTGTGTTTTCCCATGTCCAACAAGGGCTTGAAGGACGACTACCTAATCGCCTCTGCGGAACTCTGCAGAATGGCACAATAGTCTTTATTGCCCAACTCGGGAAGAAGAGCCAGGTGGGGTACCCTAGGGTTAGGACCCATGACATGGAATTTAGTTCTTTCAGCTTTGCTACTCTTTTCCCTAGCATTTCATTTCCCATTGATGATGAGTTTTATTGGTCTGACCATGATTTTACTCCTCGGTTGTTTTTGCAGATAAAAGGCACATAGCACCTCGCCTCAGTTTAGTCAATGTCGCGGACCTCAACAAAGTCCTAAGGTTTGAGGTGTTTGTAAGTGAGGACAGGCAGTTAAGAGCAGTCCACCTCATCCTCGATTTTGAGCCGCTGTCGGACGCTTTCCAGGACATGGGCCACGCAATCAGGACAGGCGATCCTTGGTTACGTAGGATAGATGTCTCGGTTCTTAGGTTCTTGGCCTGCAAGGACATTGTGCTAGTTGAGCTGCCATGTTAATGTGCCCTCCCTGAAGCAGCGGTTCTGAGGGAAGAGACTGCTTCCTCACGCTTATTATTTGAGAAGGAAATAGATCAACTCCAACTTAAGGAAGAAGAAGAAGTGTGAGCAAATCCCCCCAAGATCTCAAATTCTGAGGGTAAGCTTGACAGATCATTAGCAGCTCCTCCGCTTAGGTGATAATTGCCGAGGTAGATAGCAGCTTCGAGGAGGAAGATGCAATGGCTCTGAATCCGAGGAAAGGCTTGAGGGACCTCATGGCTGGGAGGAATAAAGGGTTGTCATCCAAGGAGGCCCCTAAATCCCAGCTTCCCCTTACTTTCCCCTCTCCCCCTCCTCCTCCTACAACCACAGTCGACCTGCTCCCCATCCCTAACTTGAAGAAAAAAAAAGGAAGAAGTAGGAAGTGGGGAAGAGTGAGGTGGTCCCTTAGAAGGAGGCCAAACAGCAGAATACGGCCAAGGTCAAGCGAGCCTCCTCTAAGGATAGTAGGGAGGACCCAAGTATAGCCAAGGTGTACCAACAACGTACTTGGGCTTCTCGGTTGAAGCTGGATGGCGCTGCCATCCCATGGAACTCCTCCATTAGGGAGTTCCAGAGAGGCTACTCCTCCAATGTTGCTGAAGCCCTAGAGCAGCCCCTTCTCTTGCCGAAAGACATGGATGCTTTAAGGCACATAAGGCAGCTAGACCTCTTCATGTCCCTAAAAAGGGATCTTGCCATGGTAAGTTCACCATCATATCCTTTAGCTAAATGCAAAGGTGCCCTTTGCATTCTCTCTTCTTTTTCGTTTTTCAGGGGATTCCTTTGTCATTTTTGTGCAGGCTACCTAGGAGGTTTTTGTAGCTGAGAAATGGGTCAAGGACGCTCGGAGCGAGGCCAGGGTTGAGGCCAATCTCTGCGCTGAGACCAACAAGGCCCTAGGAGCCATGAAGCAGGAGAACCAAGAACTGACCACCAAGCTGACCGCCGAGGAGAGGGCGCGGAGGAGCGTTGAGGCTGGTCTAAAGAATGCCCCGGACCAGGCTGAAGATCAACGTAAAAAGCTCTATTTTACTGAGATAGAGCTGTCCATACAGAAGCAGCTGGTCCTGGACTTTAAAGCTGACTTGGAGAAAGCCAAAGCCGCCGCTCGGATAGCCGAGGAAGCTGCGAAGGCCTCGAGGCAAGCGTCCTATAACCTCGGGGTAGAAGAAACTGAGATCTGGCTGGCTGAGGAGCTGGCTGAGGTATGCAAGGATTACTACAAAGAGGCATGGATGGACACCCTCAACCTTGCAAGGGTCCCTGCTACTTCGGAGTGGAGGCAGGCTGGGAGTATTTACTACCCTCCCGACATCTGCAAAGTTCCAAGTACCCTCCCACCTCCCTCTACCCTTGCTCTAGAGTCCTCTGAGCAGCCCTTGATTGCTCAGGCCCTTCTTCCCCCTTCCGAGGCTTCCAAAAGATCTAGCTAAGCTGGTGATCAAGGCCAATGGGCTGAGGTGGCCAAGGATAAGGGTAAGGGCAAGGAGGTCAAGCACCTCTTCGAGGCCAAGGACACTGCCAAGGCCAAGGATGCTGCAGTCAAAGCGAAAGAGGTCGAGGCAAAATCCAAAGAGGCTGACCCTAAGGCCAAAGATGTTCCTACCTCTCAGCCAAGCAAGAAAGAATACCCTCCTCCACCAACCAAGGCCTAGCTCTTAGGATTTTATTTCCTTTCTGTCATTTCATTTTTTTTTTTTTGGTAGTTTTCCTTTGTATCTTTTCTTTTGTGGTGGCAGTTTGCCATTGTATTATGTACCTTTCCTTTATTTAATGAAAAGGGCTGCCCTTTTACTCTATGAATCTTTCCTTTTTTGTAATATTTATTTTATAGTTGGTGTAGTTATTATTTTTCCCTCTGATGGGACTTAAAACTGCTGATGTTGTTGATAGTAGTGAATTATTGCCACCCTGACTTTACCAAAACTAACAATAGTGCATTGCTGCTAACTCAGACAAACTAAACACGTATAAATAATAAGGAAAATGACCATGTACTTAGACAAATAGCCAAGGACATTAACTTACCCAAGGCAAGTGATCCGAGGAGCTGGGCATAACTTGGGATCTGTTTTAACACTTAGAAAAAAATACATAGAGAGTGTTAATTTACCCAAGGCATGTGGTCTGAGGAACCAGGCATAACCAATGTTATGTTTAATACCTAGAAAGATGAATAAAGAGTGTTAATTTACCAAAGGCATGTGGTTTGAGGAGTCAGGCATAACCAATGTTTTGTTTAACACCTAGAAGATGTCATTAAGTATTAATTTACCCAAAGTATGTGGTTCGAGGGACTAAGTATAACTAAGGTTCTGTTTAACACTTAGAAAGATGTCATTAAGTATTAATTTAACCAAAGCATGTGGTCTGAGGGACCAAGGATAACTAAGGTTCAGTTTAACACTCAGGAAAATGTCATTAAGTATTAATTTACCCAAAGCATATGGTCCGAGTGACCAAACATAACTAAGGTTCTGTTTAATACTCTGAAAGATGTCATTAAGTATTAATTTACCCAAAGCATGTGGTCCGAGGGACCAGGCATAATTAAGGTTCTGTTTAACACTTAAAAAGATGTCTGAAAATATCAATTTACCCAAAGTATATGGTCCGAGGAGTTAGGTATGACCAAAATTCTGTTTGATATTCAAATAAAATGTAGGAAGTACAGCGCATAATGTAATAAATGAGAATATGACAGGGGAAACTTTTATTAATAATAATACCTTCTTAGGTTGTTTACATTCCAGGGGCATGGTATAATATTTTCATTTAGGTCTTCAAAATAATAGGCACCTATTCCAGCCACCGAGGTGATGCGATATGGCCCTTCCCAGTTAGGCCCTAAATTTCCCCATATTAGGTTCTTTGCAGTACCTAAAATCTTTCTTAATACCAAGTCTCTAGGTGCTAGTGGCCTCAGCTTCACATTGGCATCATACCCTTGCTTGAACTTGTATTGATAATACGCCAATTGAACCATGGCATTTTCTCTTCGCTCTTCAATCAAGTCTAAGCTCTTCCCTAACAACCCATCATTATTGCTCGGGGTGAAAGAACTCGTTCTTAGCGTTAGGAATTCAGTCTCTATAGGGATAACAGCCTTGACTCCATAAGTCATTGAAAGAGGTATCTCCCCCGTTGACTTACGAGGTGTGGTCCGATACATACAAAGGACGTGTGGCAGCTCTTCCACCCATTTTTCCTTCACATCATCCAATCTTTTCTTAAGTCCATTCAATATGACCTTATTGACAGCCTCAGCTTGTCCATTCCCTTGTGGATAGGCCGGGGTGGAATACTTAATCGTAATTCCCAAGTCACAACAATATCTCCTAAAGGTCTTGCTATTAAACTAAAGGCTGTTGTCTGAGATGAGGGTATGGGGGATCCTAAATCGAATGACAATATTTTTCCAAACAAACCTCTTGGCATCCACGTCCCTGATATTTGCCAATGGTTCAGCTTCAACTCACTTGGTGAAATAATCTGTGCTGACTAGCAAATATCTCCTATTCCCTGCTGCCTTAGGGAAAGGACCTACAATGTCCAAGGGATAGACAGAGGATTAAGGACTCCTCCTAGTTAGTGAATGTTTGGTGCAAATCTTTGGCATTGATCAAACTTCTTCACATACTCTTGTGCTTCCTTCTACATGTTCGGCTACCAGTATTCCTGAGTGAGGGCTCTATGAGACAAAGATCTGCTTCTTGTATGGCTTCCACAAATCCCTTCATGTAACATCTCAAGGAGTAGCTTTGATGCTTCAGGGTGTACGCATAGCAAGTATGGCCTAGAAAAAGAATGCTTGTACAATTTTTGGTCCTCGGATAGCGAAAACCGATGAGCCTTTCTTCGCACCTTGTCAACTTCTGATTTCTCATTGGGCAAGATATCTTCCTTGAGGAATAGCACTATAGGGTCCATCCAGCTAGGCCCCATCCTAATTTGATGGATATGGATCATCTCTCTCTTCACTTCAATAGGTCCGCACAAGTCTTCAATAAGGATGACCCAAGGCAAACACCAAAGTCCTTGATTGCTATAAATCCTTATCAGTAGAGGCCGATGACCCGGTTTCAAGCTGATGCATAATTACAGCCACTAAGCATTGTCTAGCCACGAATTGGCTCCCAACTAGCTCTTCGATTTAGTCCTCGGACGAATACTTCACTTTCAAATGGAGGGTGGAAGAAACAGCCCTTAGCGCATGGAGCCAAGGCCGTGCCACAATGGCTGTGTATGGAGAATAAGCATCCACCACAATAAAATCCACCACCACCTTTAAGCTGGCCTACACAGGTAGTCTAATCTGACCTTTTTGAATAATGACCTTCCCATCAAAGCCCAGCACTGGTGAATCATAACTTGTCAAATCTTCCGACTTCAAGTTTAGCCCCTTATACAAATCAGGATATATAATCTCTGCTCCACTACCCTAATCCACCATCACCCTCTTCACGTCATACCCCTTATCCTGATGGTGATCACTAAAGCGTCGTCATTTGGTTGTATGGTTCCAATCTTATCCTTATTCGAGAAGCTTAATGCCGGTCGGACCTCCATCCTAGCCCTCTTTGGCTCATGTCCAGAGTCCTAGACAGGTGGCTGAGCCATAGACATCACCCTAGACGGATGAGAACCAGTCCTCCCCGGAGCAGCGAGGATGACATTAATTGTGCCTAAAAGGGCTTACGAAGAAGCATCTCTCCGAGGCTTTGATCCTACCTGGCCCCCTTGACCACTGGGATGATATAGAAATTGCTTCAACCTTCCTTTTCGGACTAACTGATCCAAATAATCCCACAAAGTTCTACAGTCCTCTGTGGTATGTCCTCGATCCTGGCGATATTGGCAGTGAAGGCTCTAATTGCGCTTTATTGGGTCACCTCCCATCTTATTTGGCCATTTAAAAAAATGACTCATTCTTGATTTTATCCAAAACCTGGTGTATTAGTTTTTGGAACACCGTGTTAACTACCTTAGCATTAGTAGAACTCGATTGCCCAACAAAGTCTCTCTGAGGCCGGTTATTATTGTATCGGTCTGACTGAAATCCCTCCTCTCCTGAAGGATAACCTTAGCCTTCCCCTTCCCTTGTTGTTGGTCTTCCTCGACCCGCTTATACTTATCAATCTGGTCTATGAGCTGATGTACACTGATAGCAGGTTTCCCAGTCAAAGACTTCCTTAAACCATGCTCAGTAGTTAGGCTGACCTTGAAAGTCCTTACAGCTACATCATCAAAGTCACCATCTATCTCATTGAACATCGCCCAGTATCTGTCCGAGTACGTTTTCAAGGTCTCCCCTTCTCTTATGGTCAAGGACAGTAGGGAATCTAAGGGCCAAGGAACCTTACTACAAGGAATAAAACGAGGTCCTAATGCTCTGGTAAGTTCCTTAAAGGAATCTATAGAACTTACGCCTAGGCCATCAAACCATCTCATCGCCACAGGCCTTAAGCTGGATGAGAACATCTTGCACATCAAGGCCTCATTCCTGAAGTGGATAGTCATGCTCTGGTTGAAATGGTTTACATGCTTCACAAGGTTGGTTCGACCATTGTAAATAGTGAACGTTGGTTGAGTGAATCAACGAGGAAGTTTTGCCCTTTCAATTCTACGCACGAAAGGCAATCTGGAAATTTGGTTCAAAGCCCTACTCATGTCATCGTTTCCCAGGCCTCTGCGAGACAGGCCCCTGCTCCCACGTTTATGGTGGTAATCCTCGTCACACAAGAAAGACTCATTGGGTGGAGTTCTTGATTTGGGTCTATAGCTGGCATACCCCTCCTCACTAGAAGAAACATCAGAGTTAGGGGGAGTTTGCCTTCGTCGCTCGTGGCGCAACTTCCTCTTCAAATGATCAATCTCCAGTTGCATGGCTTTGGCATTTTCCTCATGAGAGACATGAGTCCCACCCCGAGACTGGCTCCTACTAGTATGGGTAGTATGCACACTTCCTTCCTAGTCCCTTCTTCGTTTAAGATTGCGGAAATGATCTTCACGCTGAGACCCCATAGATTCTGCCTGGTTTGGACCTGAACTTACCATAATTGACCGTTACACTCACTATCACACAAGGATTTCCCACAGACGGCACCAATTGTAAGGACGTAATTTGAGTCCTCAGCCCAAAAAGTAAGTGGATCTAGGCCCAATGAGCCCAATACAATGAATTTATAATGGGTTGGAAAACTAGGTTATAATAAGTTATGTGACAATTATAATGGATCTAGATGACAATAATAGTAAAAGTGGACTGGTTTTATCTAAGGAAAATGATCCTCGGCACAGTCCGAGGATATCAATTCTTGTATATATTATTTGAAGTTGGTTACAAATACAGTTCTAATTGCTACAGTGTTTCATTTTTAATTCCCCTCCTCCTTTCTTTTAGGGCCTTTCTTCTAATTTATACTATTTCTCCCTTCTCATTTCTACGCTCCACGTGGATAGTATATTGCTTGTGCTGATCCTTGTCCCATCAGCACCTTTCTGAAGTTTTTAGGAGTAGCTGTAAAGCTGAAAAGCACTGTTCAGATATCACTTCCTCATTAATGTGGCCAGAGAGTCAGTTACAGAGCATTCAATGTAGTGGTAGCAGATTTCTCTTAGATATTTCTTAGCTCCCATCCCTCTTGTATGCTCATTATACATGTCCTTATCAATAGAACTTCCTAGAACATCACCCTGGATGATAGAACACACATTTTGATCTTCACCTCGTTTAGCCGAAGGGATATTCCTCCTTGGCCTACCTTGCCCAGCCCTCTTATTGGTAGCTTACTCATGGGGCTCTGAGTCTTACATCTTCATTACTGTTTATATGTCCTCCGACCACTCAACGTCCTTGGCTAAGCCCAAGGCCCAATATATATACTTTTGAGCCCCTTATACTTGATGGAAAACATGTTTGTATCGCATACAAAACATATGCAGCGAAAAATTAACGAATCTACTTCATTCGCAATTAATAATATGCACTATGTAAGTTTCAGAATATAGAATCAAGAGAGTGTACCTTAGTGCAGTGAATTTCAAAACAAAGATCAGAAGTACTCGGGAACACTTTTAATCTTCATTCCAATTCCATTTGTACCCAAGATGTGTGGTCTTTCAATCAGTTATATGTGTTTGTTCTAGAGAGAATGAGAGAGTATCCAACACTCACATACATACCATTTGATGAAGATGTCTCTCATAAAATTCTGTATGTTTCTCCCTTAATAACTGATTATCTAATTGGGCTAGCTTTTTGGGCTTTTCCAATTGGGCTTTAGTATGTGGCTTAGAGTGAGACCAAAAGGGAATAAATAAGACACTAGCTCCAATGGGCCTTGGGCTTTTCTGTCAACTCTTGACAAGTCCAAAATTACCATTAATTATATTTAATACCACTATATAAATATAATTGCACTCTAGGCCTTATTAATAAATTATATCCCAAGACTTTATTGTACATGCAACCCCTTCATAAAATATTCATAGTAATACAAAGTCACGAAAGTAGACTGCCACTTTGTAAATTACTACATCTTAATCCTTGAGTGCCCTGTTTAATCCTTTAAGTTATTCATCATATATTTATGAAACCCAATTTCATAAATATATACTTTAGTAACTATTTACTAAAGTAGTTAGGCCTAACATTTAGAATAACAAACCCATTAAACTTATCTCAAGGGAATATTTTGTATCTCCGTTAAGAGACCATGAATTCCATCTTGAGAATATATATTCCATCAACACTAAATGTGGATTTCTAACATACTGAGGTTTTGACTGTTAATTTAGATCTCACTCTTGATATATCAAAGCAGCTTACACTTCATGATCATGTCCATTATCCTCTCAGGATTAAAAGTCCATGTAAATATAAGTCGTGAGATTTATTATTCAATTGACAGTTGTTAGGAGAATAATAAATCTCACAGCGGTCCAGTTCAATATGTCTTAACTCTTAAAACATATCAACATATCAACTAAAAGTCACCACTTCCATGATCAAGACAAATCATCTTAGTTGACATGTTATAGTCTTCATAGATGAAATGCCCAATTTCATCACCGACTATGAACTAAAATTTTGAGTTTACAAAGTGTAAGGTTGAATTTTATCAACCATTTTGTTGGCTTTATTCCATGCCAATTTGCTTGTATTTCAGTATTTAGAAGCCCTGTATTTAGGTGGGAATCATGTAAGGGTAGTGTGTGAGAGAGTGTGAAGAAATGCTCAAGACTGTGCAGCATAACAGGGACTCGCGAATGGATCTCGCAGGTGTATTGCGATTGTCAAGTCGCCAGATGCTGCACATGAGCGAAGCGTGCAGAAGAGAACTCACGACTGGATGTCGTAGGTAGCTCGCGACTGGCAAGTTGCCAGGAACTGAACCATCGTGCCAGCTGTTGCACTACAGGACAAAAATTCTAGTCTGGCAGTTCAGTTAGTTCATGGCTTGAACTCACGACTCAATCAAGTCGCGAGGTCAAGTCGCCAGCCAGCTCTGTTTTGAAAAAACTGACTCTTCGCATTCCTTTCTCACCACAGTATAAATACCCCTTATACCCACGAAATATAGAGAGCTTCCAGAGTGAATTTTGAGAGAGAAACCCTAGAGAAAACAAGATTGACTCATCCACAATCTTTACATTGCGACTTTTCAAATTCCTTTACTCTCATCGTCTCCATTGTTAGATCCTTGAGAGGTTCATTACCCAAATCCTTTTCTCACCTCACCCATATCTGTGAGAAGGTTATTTGGTGCTTTGGGAAGCAGTTAGGAAGGGACTAATTTCATATTGGTTGATGCTATGGGCTATAGCGGAATCTGGCAAGCTAAAGAAGAAATAGGTTCGGTGTAACCTCGTTGGAGTAGGAGCTTAGAGTGCTTAGGTACACTGGGTAGATTAGGCTTGGAGGGTCTATTGCTGTCCTTGTATCCCAACTACATTCTTTAGTGAATTATTTGACCACTTGGAGGGCGGTGGAGAGGTTTTACGCCGAAGGCTTCGGTTTCCTCTTCGATAACACATCGTTGTGTTGTCCTTGTGTTTGCATCTCTCTTCCCTTAATCTTTGTCATTTAATTTCTGCTATGGATGTGATTTTATTTGGCTTAGATTGTTTATCAATTCTGTTTTAAGCTTTTGTTCATTTTCCGCACGCACATCGTTTGATATAAAGTTTGAATTGGTAATTTGTAATTTGGGGGTCAAAACGTTCATAGTGTTTTATACACTATTTGAACTTTCACAAAGAACTTGTGATTTCTATTTTCTGTGACTTTTCACATAAATCACATACTATGCATCTCATGGACTATATGATAATGTCTGAATATTCATGTTACCATTATTTTAGATAATAATAAAACAACTTTATTAATTATAATATTAAGTTATATATCATGTCATACATAATATCATACACAGCATCATACAATAGGATTTAAGGGCACTAATCCCAACAATCTCCCACTTGCCCTAAAGACTATTGTGTACCAATCTAACTCCCATTCCCTCCAAATGTGACTCGAAAGTCCTTTGAGGCAAAGCTTTGGTAAAGGTATTTGCTAGATTATTTGCACTTTCAATCTTTGCTACCACTACATCTCCATAAGTAACAATGTCTCGAATGATGAGGTACTTTCTCTCATTGTGCTTTCCTTTCTAATGATTCCTTGGATCTTTGGATTGTGCAACTGCTCCACTATTGTCGCAAAACAATGTGATAGGAACTTGCTCCATTCTTACTACACCAAGATCAGAAAGGAATTTCTTGAGCCAGACAGGTTTTTTTGCCGCTTCACAAGCAACAACATACTCAGCTTCCATGGTGGAGTCCGCAATACAAGATTGCTTAACACTCCTCCAACTTATGGCTCCACCTTCCAAGGTGAACACACAACTTGAAGTGTACTTTCTAAAATTTAAATCTAATTGAAAATCTGAATCTGTATAGCCAATTGGAATCAAATCCTCATACCGGTAAACAAGCATATAATCTCTCGTTCTCCGTAGATACTTGAGAATATGCTTTACCGCTTGCCAATGTTTTGGTCCTGGATTTGATTGATATCGGCTGACCATGCCAACTAAAACCAAATAAAGATGGAGAAGACTAAGGAGTTTCTAAAATTGAGTTCGGAAGAATCGGATAGCATTTCGCGACTCACCATCCATCCTCACCGAGTCGGCCAGGAATTCAGTTTCTACGAGGACTTTGCCCTCTGAGGCATCCAGGTTGATTGGGTCGAACCCTGCTTCGTCGCTTGTACTTTCAGGATCCCTCCTCACCTCACTGTAAGAGATCATATCTCTCAACTCAACTCACTTTGCTGAACCACTTTGGTTTTACATTTTTTGCTTTTATTTAAATAATCAGTTTTTTTTTTCTTCTAATCAAATAATTAGTAGAGCACTCACGACAAAGTTACTAAATAAATATAGCTTTTACCAACTCAAAATTTTGGGCACAATTTTTACAAAGGGCTGTAAATGACTAAATTCTACTTTTACTGATTTTTATAGTTGCTTTTGGAACTATAGTATTTAATTTGTTGTTTTTTTAACAATAAGGAATTGTTTAGTCATGCCTTATAAACTATAGGTTTTTAAATGTTTTGTTTTTGTTTAATTTTTATTTTGATCCCTAATGTTTTTGTTAGGTGTCAAAATGATCCCTAATATTTCAAATGTGTGATATTTTTTAGTCCATAAGGTTTTGGTATTATTTCAAAATGATCCATATCATTAGGTAGTGGATGATAAAAGCTAATGTGATAAACAATAATATCCATGTCATTTTTTTTTTTCTAGTTGAGACCAAATGGCGATCCAAAGCTTTTGCTTTCTTGAATTTTACCTTTGTGAATTTGTACCCAGCCACATATATCTAATATGAATTTAATTTGTAGTTGATATTTTTCAGTAATAGTTCTTTGGAGCCATTTCAAATTTTGACTTTCCTTATTGTTGATTTTGACCTTCATTTCTTGGACATAAAGTTTGGCTCTAACTACCAATGAGAAGAAGACATTAGTTATTGTCATATGCATCTATTGATGCTCATTTTGGAAAAGCCTAACAGCAGGAAGAAGCCCAACAATATGGGCAAGAAAAGAGTTAGTAGATTGAGAGAAAAACCCATCAAGCCCAAATAGCAGGAATAATGGGTCATAGGCCCGTAAAGTAAACAAATGGGCCTTGGGAAAAGCAATTGGGCCTAAAGGAGCCCAAAGGAAGAAGCAGTAAACCCATGAGCATTATGTGATGTAGAAAAGTGAGAATAGGCTATAGTAGGCCTGAAGTAATGAAGTAAAAAAGTAAGAGGTTGATGGAAAGCCCATGAACCCCAAGGATGAAGGATATGGTAATTGGGTCAGGAGAGCCCAAAAGCCCATGGGAATGTAGAGTTGGAAATGGGCCAAGGATGCCCAAGGGAAGAAAATGAGCTGAGGATGCCCAAGGAGGAAGAAATAGGCCAAAGGAGCCCACAAGCAAAGTAATGGGTCAAGAAAGCTCAAAGTAACACGAGTATAAACCCAATAACAATATTAGGACGTTGTAACTAATTGAGGGAAGAGCATACAGTAGTCCCGAAAGAGGCCCAGCAAGCATGGATCAAATAGCACCGCAGGAAAAATAACAGAATGGCATAACAGGAATACTAGCAAGCTAACGGAAGGAACAAATAGTGGACTAAAAGAGAGAAGCCAACAATCGAGCAAGGCCCAGTCCTTGGGGGAAGCAAGCCATAAAGAATGGAGGATCAGAAAACAGTTCATGCCACAAGAGGTTAGGAATAAACGGCAGAATGCACAAGCAAGCCTCCAGTCCACGGCAAACGCATAAGCAGCAGACAAGCTTTGGACATAAACGGAAGTGGAGCACGCATAAGGCCCAGACACCATCAACTTGTATTCGGCCAATATAGGAGTGATGGGTCATGGTTTAGAGGTAAGAGTGGGTATGGTTTGGCAGTGGGGAGAGGGGAAAGCCTATTCTGGGGTTCCCGCTCAAACTCTTTTGGGAGAAATGTCTTACTGGGATGACATACCACCCAAAAGAGGGAAGGATGAGTTGGAACCACTAGGTGCATGCCATGAGGGACAGTAAGAGAGAATACCCACACTATGGTGGATAAGAATGCCACGGTGAACTAGCAAACAAAACAATTTTCTTTGTCTAGTAATGGAGAGTGGCACAGCCAGCACAGGTAAGTGGTGGTGGCTGGGCAGCTGACAAACCAGTGGATGGTCGGGAAGGACACCCACATCTAGACAAAGGTAGTTAAAGGGTAAAATGGTAAAAACTTGTCATGGAAAACAGTATATAAAGGGCTCTTGCCGTGCACAATATCATCACGCAACAATAGCAATCACTAGGAGAGAATTACAGCACCACCATTACCATAATACTACACGAGTAAGCACTAAGAAAGAAAGAAAAGGAGTGGAAGGGAATCAAAGTAACAAAAAAAGAAAAAAGAAAAAAAAAAGGAAAGAGAATCAGGAAGAGAAATAGAGAGTGTAGAATGGCTAGCATGCACCAATAGGCTAATCATTTCTCTCCCTCTAAAAGCTTACCCTCTGTTGAGGATAAATGATTCGTTTGGGCATAAGCCATTCAGGCCCATTCCTTCAAAGTGGATAATTTCTACATTAGGATCCTCTTGCGAGGTTACCCACATTGAGAAAGTGGTTCCCTCTTTGGCCTTAGTCTTGTAACACACGACTGAACACGGCAGACTAACCTTTTCCTTTTGATTTTATTATTTATCGGAATTATTTCCTTTCTTGCCTTTACAATTTCACTTATAACATGTTTTTATTTTATTTGATTTTTATATCGTTCTTTTTTCTTAAGGATTCCTTATTTTACATAATGGGAAGCATATTGCCTTTATTGTTGTCATATTGTACTTGTCTACCATAACTCTTCTGTAACAGCTACGCCTGCCATGGGCATGTGACCAAAGTTTCAACAAAAGGGGCATAATTTGTGCACAAGCCGGTCTAAGGTGGGTTGCAATTGGACCGGTCCCAACTCTCCAATCCAGAACACTTGGGCCTCAGTACTACAGGAGGTAGTCCAGCCCAAAAACACAAAAGGCCCACTACATTTTAATTGACGACTCCACTGGGGAGTTAGGAAACAGATAAGGACAGAACACAGAAGCCCTCGCAAGTTGTGCCTCCAAAATCTAGAACAACATGAAACATGAGTACCATGCCCTTGCAAGCCGAGTCTAGGCCAACAACACCTCACCAACAGTAGCCTAACCAGGCAGAAGGTATCAACAAAATGGGGGTTGAACCCCAACCACAACCAAGAATCCCCACTGACAATGCCAACGTTTTCATTGAGGTGTTGCAATGATGGAAGGAGAAGGGGAGCCAATATGACCCGGAGCATGCAGTAGACAAAGAGGAGACACCCGTTAGAGGTGCTCCGCAGAATGCGGAATAATGTTTCATCACTATGGCTGAAGTAGTAGCTTTCCTGAAGCAGGAGAGGGCCAGAGCACCTAAGGAGAGATTCTATGCACGAAGACCTCTTTACCCATTGAGGATACTCAGTAAACCATACCCTGAGAGGTATGGACCACAAGTTTTTGCACAGTACGGTGGCAAGAAGGGAAGTGATGTTGAGCACGTGAGTAAGTTTATTGATACTTTTGGCCCTTATGCGGTGGATGAGGACCTATGTCTTTGGGAATTTTCTAAGTCATTATGTGACCGAGCATAAACTTGGTACTTCGGTCTAAAACCAGGATCAATCCCAACTTGGGATGATATGGTGGATGTATTTTGCACTAAATACTTCTATGGAGAGGAAATAGTAACGATTGCGACCTTGCAAGCGACCAAGCAAAGAAATGGCGAGGATTTAATGGAATACATCAAAAAATTCAGGGACATAGCACTTGACTGCTATGATCATTGTGAAGAAAAGACATTGGTGAAAATGTGTATGACGAATATGATCAGGGAGTAAAGAGCCATCTTGGAAAAGTTGGAAATCTCTCAGTTTGCGCAGTTGTTACATAAAGCCAGAAAGACTGCTCAGTCAGTGAGGCCTAGTTTTGACAAAAGGAACGCCCCACAGGCTATGGCAGTATCTACTGGCGAAAGAAAGAGGAAAGCTGACGGAAGGGAATACGATACCCCTTTGCCACTGCCATGCACCTCAAAGGAGCTAGATGTGCTTCTGGACAAGTGGATAGCAAACAGGGTCTTTAAGCATAATCAAGTTTCCAGAGAGCCCACAGAAGAAGAGCGGAGGGACCCACGCTTCTGCCACCTGTAAAACTATGTGCAACATCCTACCACAGAATGTTGGGCACTTTGCAGGCTGGTGCACCACAGAATCAAGGAAGTGACTCTATAGCTGTCCCAGCCTGAAGTACAAAGAAACCCGCCCCCAAACCACAAAGGGAAGGGTGTAGCAGCTGTTGTGATTTGCGTAGATCCAAGGAAGGACGAAGAAGAATGTCTAGCCCTGCCTACTGCAGCAATTACCACCTTACAAAAGAGTTCCAAGTTCAAGAATTTGTTCTACTAATTGGGGCTCACAGTGAAAGAGTGAAGGGTAGCTATAGAGGACCTGGTAAGCATTGCCTCTAGGGTAGGGATAGAATGTCTAACAGTAGAAATTGCAGGTGACAAAGCTCTCCTGCAGGAGTCAAGTGAGATCACTTTTAGTGATGAGGATATGGAAGTGGGGTACTCAGATCACAAAAGGCCCTTTTACTCGGCAGCATTATAAATCAGACCCCCATCAAGAGAGCCTTGGTGGATACAGGAGCTTCCGTAAATCTTATCCCACTAAGCACTTTACAAGCAGCAGGAATTTTAGAGAGGAAAATTCAGGGATGTCCAATGGAAGTGACAGGATTTAGGGGAAAAGGTAAGTACAATGCAAGCCACATTCAGCTATGGCTGAGGGTGGGTCCAATAGCCTCCCTAGCTTGCTTCCATGTGGTGAAAACGGAAGTTTCATACCATGTGCTTCTGGGAAGACCATTGTTGCATAAGCACCGATTAGTCCAGTCCACCTATCGTCAGTGTGTGAAATGAAGGTTGAATAGCAGAATGATACGTATAGCCACAAATTCATCACCATTCAAGTAGGCGGATACTCATTTAGTAGAAACTTTGTTTTACAACCAGTGGGCACCATCTGGGGGGAGCTTAGTGTTGAAGCCATGAGGTACCTTTGTACCTAGGTAGGAGGACATCCAAAGTGATTTGGAACCCAATCTTCATAGAAGAAGAAGAGGAAGGAAGCACCCACTATGGAGTCAGATGACACACCACAATGTGTCAGGGTATGAGGCCCTGATGGCAGGATTGTATACAAGTTATGAAGGTGCGCGAGGCCCACATATGATATGCAAGCGAGCCCTAAACAAGGGTGGTAGCATAAAAGCTTAGTATGCTACGTGGCGCAAGAAGGTTCGAAGGAAGAAGTTAATGAAGAGAAAAAGGAGGAAATCGCGACAGAAAAAGATGTATAGGTTATGGTAGAAGAAAAGTTAAAGGAAATTGACTTGAATTCTAACCCACAGGAACCAAAACCTAACTCAATCAATTCAAGACTATCGGAGAAGGAGAAATCAGAATTGATGTTGTTGCTGAAAGAGTTCAGTGACATTTTTGCATGGGATTATAGCAAGATGCTAGGATTGGATCCTGGGCTAATGGTGCACATATTGAATGTGGACCCTGAAGCCAAGCCTGTGGCTCAGCCTGCTAGGGTCTTCTATACTAAAATAGAGCAGCAGATAGTCAAGGAAGTGCAGAAATTGCTGGCCGCAGGCTTCATTAAGCCTATCCAACACCCACGTTGGCTATCTAACACCGTGCCAGTAAAGAAGAAAAATGGGCAGATAAGATGCTGCGTAGACTTTAGAAATCTTAACAAAGTCTGCCTAAAGGATGAATTCCCGTTACCAAATATGGACTTGCTGATAGATTCTGCAACAAGAAACGCCATGTTTTCATTCATGGATAGATTCAGCGAATATGATCAGATTAGAATAGGGCCAAGGGATGCGGAGAAAACCGCTTTTAGAACACCCATAGGCAATTTTTACTACACTATGATACCTTTCGGGTTAAAAAATGCAGGCACAACTTATCAACGGACCATGACGGCTATATTCCAAGATATGATGCACCGGGAGTTAGAGGACTATGTAAATGACATAGTCGTGAAGTCAAAAAGGCGAGAGGAGCACGTCCAAATATTGAGAAGAGTATTTGAAAGATGCAGAGCCTTCAAATTGAAGATGAATCCCCTCAAGTGTGCATTCGGGATATCTTCTAGAAAATTCTTGGGTTTCTTGGTTCACAGCAGAAGGATAGATGTGGACCCAGCCAAGGCTACGGCCATAGCAACCATGAAACCACCAGCCACGGTGAAAGAATTGAATAGCTACTTAGGAAAGGTCTTGTACATCCAGAGATTTATCCCAGGATGGACATCAATTACTTCTGCTTTTGCCAGACTACTCAAGAAGGGGCAGAGTTTTGAATGGGGAGAAACATAGTAGTCGGCCTTCAAAAGGCTATAGCAGATTATGATGAACCTCAATACTATGCAAGCCCCAATCCGCAAAAATCCAATACTGTTCTACCTAGCCACCAACTTGTATGCTATAGGCATGTTAATTGCTTAAAAGGATGGGGGTGGCATTTAGCAACCAGTTTACTACATCATTCGTGCATTGAAAGATGCAGAAACTCACTACCCAAGGGCAAAGAAGGCATGCATGGCCATAGTATATGCTTTGCAAAGTCTACATCATTATTTCCTGGTTTACGAGGTGTGGCTGATGGCTAAGTCCCAGGCGATCAAGGCTTTGTTGCGGCAGCCAATTCTTTCCGGTAGAATATCCTAATGGTTACTACAATTGTCATAATACGACTTGAAGGCAGAAACGCCCAAAGCAGTAAGAAGCCAAGCTATAGTAGACTTGTTGGCGTAATTCCTAGGAGAAGAAGAATTCCCGCTGGACGATGAGGTCCCAAGAGAGGTAGCCATGGCAGAAGAAGTTAGAGAGTAGTGGGTGATGAAGTTTGATGGGCCTTCTACCACCCAATCAGGAGGAGCAGGAATAGTTTTGTATCATGAAGAAAACAAGGCTGTGGCGCTTTCATTCAAATTAGAGTTCCCTTGTTCAAACAATACAACAGAATATGAAGCCTAACTAATTGGGTTAGCTACAACCCTTGAAATGGGGATCAAGCACTTGAAAGTGCTGTGTGACTTGAACCTGGTGGTCTGCCAAACCAAATAGAGCTTCTCCTTAAAGGAACCCAGCCTAGCCCCGTACAGGATGATGGCCTAAAAGATGGAAGAAAATTTTTTAACGTTCGAGATAGAGCATGCCCTAAGGAACGAGAATTAGTATGCGGATGCGCTGGCCGCATTAGGCTCGCAAGTAATTTTTAAAGGAGATAGCACCAGAATAGACGTCAGCAAGAGGAAGGAATCTATTGTCGAGACACTAAAGGAAAGGTTCCAACAGGAACAATTTGAAGAAAATTGGAGGATTCCTATAAAAAAAAGCTTTGACAAGAGGAGAAGACATGGCTGAATTAAAGGCGCTAAAAGATTACGCCTTAGTAGAAGGGGTCCTGTCAAGATGCGTAGGGCAGGAGGAGGCTCGAAAAAAGTTGAAGTGCACGATATGACTTGCAAATTTCGCAGAGAAGTTAATCTTTACCATAGACTCCAAAGGGTAGATTTCTATTGGCCAAGCATGGGTAAGGATGCGAATCAAGTCCAAACTAAATGTGAGGCCTGGCAGCTTGCAGCAGACAGAGAAGAAAGTTGCGTTGTATTCGTCAGCGAAGACTGGAGGAGTCCATTCATGTAGTACCTGATAGAAGGTATCTTGCCACATAAGCACAGTGAAAGATACAAGCTTAAGAGGTTAGCGACACAATATTTCTTGCATGACGGAGTCCTTTTCAAGCAAGGATATGATGGGGACCCACTAAGATGTTTGGGTCCCAAGGAAGCAAGTGAGATGATAAAAGAAGTACACGCAAGAGAGTGTAGGGAGCACCAGGTAAGGAAAAATTTGAACAGATACCTGCTACAAATGGGTTACTATAGAGTTTGAAAAAATATGCCACAGCTGCTAAGTGCAAGCCAACCTAATTCATACTCATCCGTAGAATTTACATAGCATGGTCACCCCATGACCCTTCCACACTTGGGGGCTCAATTTGGTGGGGTCAGTTAATCCACCGTCACGCGGATACATATGGATCCTAGTGGCTACAGAGTATTTCATCAAATGGGTAGAGGCAGTGCCACTCCGTAAAGCCACAAGAGGAGCAGTGGCGAACTTCATCAAAAAGAACATAATTGTCAGGTTTGGAGTACCCCATAGGATTATCAGTGACAATGGCACGCCCTTTGTCAACAATGATGTGAGGAAGATGCTAGAATTTTACCAAGTTAAGCACCATAGGTTGTCACTTTATTACCCAAAAGGGAACGGGCAGGCAGAAGCAACAAACAAGATCCTTATAAAGATCATCAACAAAATGAGCCAGGAATATACGGGAGAATGGGCGATGCATTTGCCAGATACTCTATAGACTTAAAGAAATTCGACAAAGTCAGCCACAGGGTTTTCACCCTTTTCCTTGGTCTACGGAACAGAAGTAATGAGCCCGGCAGAAGTGATGACTACCTCTTTAAGAGTCATGCAGATGCAGAAGAAAGAAAAAGTCAAGGAAGCCTTTATGGCAGAAAGATGCGAGACCTAAAACGACTTGATGAAAAAAGAGAAGAAGCTCAAGAGTGTAGCCACAAATATAGACAAAGGATGACTGAAGCCTATGGCAGAATGACTAGGGAAAGAGTGTTTGCAGAAGGACAGCTTGTATTAAAGGTAGCAAACCATGTCAGGCAAGGAATGACAGGACCAACTAAGTTTTCACCAAAATGGGAGGGACCCCTTGTGATAAGAGAAGAGCATGTAAGTGGGTATTATCGTCTAGCCCAGATGGATGGCAATGACCTGATGGATCCTATCAATGGCAAGTGGCTAAAATGTTATTATGCTTAAAAGAAAGTTATGTGGTTATCCCCTTTGTTTAATTAAGTCCTGTGTTTTCATTTCTTTCAAGTGACTATGTCACAGGGCAGCGTTGTAACATGTTTTATTCAAGTATGTAATGAAAAGTATGAAGTATTATAAGCATATTGTATTATAGTAGTAATAGCAAAAGTAGTAGCAAAGTGTAGCATCGTACTTTCAAACCCGGACTATAGTAGTTATATCAGACTTACGAAATAAGTACTACGAAAAACATAAAGTGTACTAGACAGGAGAATAAGGAAAGAAAAACAAAAGGGAAACTACATAATCAACGAAGTCCGGAAATAAAAGTTTGATCTCCAAAGCGGTTGGATCCACTAATGCTAGAAAGAAGGCGCTCACGACGACCCTCCAAGTCCGCCACCTCCTTCCTCAGAGTCTCAATACGTGTATCTATGGCATCAACAGTAGGTTGAACCATCTTCATGAAGAAGGATTGGGCAATCTCACTAAGATGGTCCAAAATGAACTCTATAGCAAAGCCCACGCTCACAAGCTCCTATACCGTAGCCCTCCACTATAGGATTATCTCGGTGAAAACGGTATCAACAAAGTTATGCTCAATGTCATTCATTACACTCCCCAACAACTTTAAAAAGTGCTCTCTAGCGGAATAGCCTAGACAGAATCCTTGTATGAAGTCCCCACAACTGCTGGAAACTGCCTTCAAATGGGAGACACAATCCTCAAGAACCTCATGGTCACCATGGTCTGGGTCTCATGTTCACCACCCTCCTCCTCCTCATCAGAATCAGAAACCTTTTTCTTCATAGTAGGCTCATCATCAAAGTCCTCAAGAACCTCCTCAGAATCCTCAGAGGACAAGTTTGCATCAGGCTCATGTGTGGTAGAGCCAGGGATGGATGAAAGAGTAACCACTAGGGAGGAGCCATCCTTCGTAGCCTGAGACAAAGTCGCGAAAGGGTCACTGGTGGAGATGACAAGAGTAGCAGGAGACTTAGTTTCAGGCTGGGAGGCAATCAAAGAAGCAGCTCCCTTTTGGGGAGTAAGAGTTTCGACAGGAATAGGAGCAGGCTCACTAACCCTTTCGGTATGAGTACCCTTATCTATAGGTACTGGCTCGGTGGAAGGGATAGGACTCTCAGCAGGAATTCCCTGTGCAGCAGTAGGAGTGACAGAAGCCATGGCCTCAGCAACCACATCAGCCACATCAAAGAAACCCTCAGTGGGTGTGCCCATGGCTGCAGAAACCTCCTCGGTCGTAGGGTGGTAGATGAAGATAGGCACAGGCTCGGCCTGAGGGACACAAAAAAGAAAAGTGAGAAGGAGAATGTATAATCGTTAATGATGCGTATATGTATGAAAAGAAGAGGAGAGAGAGAAACGGGGCAATCATGACACATGGCAAGGGAAATACATGCAAAAAAAAAAAATGCCCGGGGGGGGGGGGGGGAGAAGAAGGAAAAAAGGGAGACATACCTCAAACTCAGGCTCATTAAGCAATATAGGACGGGTGGTAGACGTGTCCTCCTGTGCTTAGACTGCAAAAGAAAAAGAGAAGACAAGAAGAAGGGAATGAGTTAACAAGTATATGGGGGTTAGCCGCAGAAAATCCCTAAACAAAAATAATGAAGATGAAGTAAAATTAGAGATAACATACTCTCCTCTCGGTAGTGGCGGATGCAGAAGGAGGAGATGTCTTCCTCTTGCTACCTCGAGTCCTACTAGAAGGAGGAGCATCAACAGATGGCCTCAAAGCAGTGGACCTGGACTTGCCTACAGTAAGGCGCCAGCTGGAACGAGTACGAGCAGAAGGAGGTGGAGAACTCTCTAAAATTATGTTGCATATGGGAGGAAGGTCACCCTCGAAATGCACCATGTCAGAATTGGTCTTAGAGGAGCTATTGCCCTTCTTAGCAGATTTGGGCTTTGCGGACCGAGGTGCAGAACTTTTCTTCATAGGCATAGAGATGTTTGTCACCTTCACTCTCTTCTCCTAACCTGTGGGATAGTCACCAGCATACCAAAACCATCCTCTTTCCTCCTCAACCCACTCAAAAATAGCAGACTGACTTTGCTTCTTAGCATATGCCACCACAAATTTGGTGGGAACAAGCAACCAGGGGTTAGGGGAGAGAGCCGGGGGAGGAATGAGAGAAAAGCCACGGCTGCCCAATAACTCTTTCTCAAAGGAAATCATCACAGCCTGCCAGTACCCGTGCATAGCAGTAGTGCAAACACCCTCTCTCTGTGAGCCTGGGACAATGACTATAGTAAAATGCCTACTCCAAAACTCAAAGCTAATGTGCCACAAGAATGGCCGAACGGAAGTAGGAAACTCCATAATAACAGAAAAGTCATCAGGGATATCCTAATCCAACCTAAACTGCCTCCTCACCCTGTTGGCAGAATAATGTACAAATCAGACTCCCTCATCAGCCAAATAAGGCAACCACCCAACATTGGTGGCTGCCAAGTAGGTAATGCCCTTCTCATCAAAGCCAGTCAACAAGGTAGTGGTCCCAACAGTATCAACAAAAGGACCCACCACAGAATCAACACATGTAAAACCTGTGCTAAACTCCTATATGCTCTCCAAGAAAACCTAAACTCCTTATCAAAGAACTCAACGGCAAGATGCCCAATCGGCTTCAAACCAACCTAACAAAAAGCCAATGGAAAATCAGACTTAAATTGACCACAGAAAACAATAATAACTCCCGAGCATGACTGGTATCTCTCTTTGGCAATGCGAATAGGCCTACACTTTTCCAAATGCCTAGCACAGCGCTTATTCAACAGATGCTCTAGAATAGTACTATGACCAGAGGAAGTAATTATATGGCAGGAACCTGCCTGCTCCTTATCACTCCGCAGGATATCTAATTGAACATACAGATGTCTCAGAAACATAGGTGCCAACAGCAGACTCACCCCATCAGATATTTTAATGGCTAACCGAAAATACAAAGGCTTCACAGCATAGTGAGGATGAAAGCCAAAGATGAACTTATAGAGCCAAAATGTGACAAGGGCCGCACGGCGAGCAGCAATAGAAGCATTGGAGAAGGACTCGACCCAATGTGACAACTTAGCATTGCCACTCATCCCCTTCCTCAACTCGGCCTCCATGGCCTGCTCCTCTACGAAAAGCTCTAAAGTATCAGGGTTAACATCACTAAGAATGGACAGAAGCAACTGGTTTGCCACATCCTCGAAGGTCACGATGATCTCATCGCAAGAGAGAAAGAAGGTGTGGGTCGCAGTGCACCACCGGCAGACCAAATGACGAAGGTTGAAGAGGTCCCTGTAGTTAGACAAGCATCATGATGAAACAATGGCCTTCAATACATCAGCCAACTGTAGCACCTCCATGAAACCCTTATCGAACAACTCGATGTCCACCCATTTCTTCCAACCCAAAGCAGTGCCCGATCCAAACTCGAAAAGAATGGGCATGGGTAGCGCAAGACCTTAGCGAATAGTGAGATTGGAAATTAAAAAGGCCAACGGAGCCCAAGATATATCCGTTTTGTGACGACAAAGAGTAAGCCATACATGGCCTAGGGGCAGCGGCGTGTACTCACCAGGGACTTTCAAAAAGTGGGCATGGGTATTGTACCACGGGTCTATGAAAGAAGCGCACTCACTATCAAGATCGTGCCGTGCCTCTTCCTCATCAGAATGGTCCAATACGAAATGGGCAGCCTCTTCACCTACATCTCGAGTGGTAGGATCATCGGAGGCAATCTCTTTCCCTTTACGACGGGAATAACCTTGACCTTTCGCCGACGTCATGACGAAGTGGTTGATTGGAGTTAGTGGGTGAGAATGTTTGAGAGAAAGGGTACGGTGAAGAAAGGGAAAGGGAGAAAGCATTTATGTCAGGAATGAGAAGGGAATCTCTTAAGTACCAACGTTATTAACACTGACACGAAAGGATGCGATGGGTCAGCCATTGGATAAGGGATGGAATTAATGAAGCGGAAGCTATGTTTTAGAATAACCAAACTATGAAATTCGAAGAGACAACACTGTTCATGACAAGAAAATAATAATAATAATATGAAGGGGCCCACTGTTCGAAAATGCCCGTATAGAAAAAGAAGAAGGAAAGACAGAAGGGAGACAAAAGTCTTTTGTTCGCATATGAACCGCAAGAGCACTTCATATGCTCAGGGGGCTAGATGTTAATGCTCATTTTGGAAAAAGCCCAACAACAAGAAAAGCTTAACAATATGGGCAGGAAAAGAGTTAGTGGATTGAGAGAAAAACCCATTAAGCCGGAATGGCAGGAATTTATGGGTCATAGGCCTATAAAGTAAACAAATAGGCCTTGGGAAAAGTAAATGGGCCTAAAGGAGCCTAAAGGAAGAAGCAGTAAACCTATGGGCATTATGTGATGTAGAAAAGTGAGAATGGGCCACAGTAGGCCTGAAGTAATGAAGTAAGAAAGTAAGGGGTTGATAGAAGGCCCATGAACCTCAAGAATGAAGGATATGGTAATTGGGCCAAGGAAGCCTAAAAGAGTTAGTAAAAGCCCATGGGAATTTAGGGTTGGAAACGGGCCGAGGATGCCCAAGGGAAGAAAATGGACCGAGGATGCCCAAGGAGGAAGAAATAGGCCGAAGGAGTCCACAAGTAATGTAATGGGTTAACAAAGCCCAAAGTAACATGAGTATAAACCCAATGACAATATTGAGACATTGTAACTAATTGAGAGAAGAGCATATTGTAGGTCTGAAAGAGACCCAGTAAGCATGGATTAAATAGCACAGTAGGAGGAATAACAGAATGGCATGGCAAGAATACTAGCAAGCCAACATAAGGAACAAATAGAGGACTAAAAGAGAGAAAAGCCTACAATTGAGAAAGGTCCAGTCCCTGGGGGAAGTAAGCCATAAAGAATGGAGGATCAAAAAACGATTCACGCCATAAGAGATTAGGAATGAGCGGCATAATGCACAGGCAAGCCTTCAGTCCACGGCAAACGCATAAGCAGCAAACAAGCTTTGGACATACACGGAAGTGGAACATGCACAAGGCCCAAGCACCACCAACCTGTACCCAGCCAATACAGGATTGGTGGGTCATGGGCCAGAGGTAAGAGAGGGTATGGTCTGGCAGTGGAGAGAAGGGAAAGCCTATTCTGAGGTTCCTACTTAAACTCTTTTGGGTGAAATGTCCTGCTAGGATGACATACCACCCAAAAAAGGGAAGAATGAGTTGAAACCACTAAGTGCATGTCATGAGGGATAGTAAGAGAGAATACCCATACTATGGTGGATAAGAATGCCATCGTGAACAAGCAAACAAAACAATTTTCTTTGTCTGGTAATGGGGAGTGGCACAGTAAGCACAGGTAAGTGGTGGTGGTTGGGCAGCTGACAAACCAGTGGGTGGTTAGGAAGGACACCCACATCCAGACAAAAGTAGGTAAAGGGTAAAATGGTAAAAACCAATCACAGCAGGCAGTATATAAAGGGCTTTCATCATGCATAGTATCATCATTGCAACAATAGCAATCACAAGGAGAGAATTACAGCACCACCATCACCATAATACTACACGAGTAAGCACTGAGAAAGAAAGAAAATGAGTGGGAGAGAATCAAAGTAAGAAAAAAAAAAAGAGAAAAAGAAAGAGAATCAGGAAGAGAAATAGAGAGTGTAGAACGGTAAGCATGTACCAATAGGCTAATCCCTTCTCTCACTCTAAAAGCCTACCCTCTATTGAGGTTAAATGATTCGTTTGGGCATAAGCTATTCAGACTCGTTCCGTCAAAGTGGATAATTTCTACATTCGGATCCTCCTGTGAGGTTACCCACGCTGAGGAAGTGGTTCCCACCTTGGCCTTCATCCCATAACATGACTGAACATGGTAGACTAACCTTTTCCGTTTGATTTTATTATTTATCATAATTATTTCCTTTCTTGCCTTTGCAATTTCACTTATAACGTGTTTTTTATTATTTATTGTTATATAATTATTTTTTCTTAAGGATTCCTTATTTCACCTAACGGGAGGCATATTGCCTTTATTATTGTCTTATGGTACTTGTTTGCCATAACTCTTCTATAACAACTTCGCCTGCCATGAGCATGTGACCAAAGTTTCAGCAAAAGGGGCATAATTTGTGCATAAGCCGGTCCAAGCTAGGTTGCAATTGGACCGGTCCCAACTCCTCTATCCAAAACACTTGGGCCTTAGTACCACAGGAGGCAGTCCAACCCAAAATCACAAATGGCTCACTACAGCATCCATGACTCACTTAACCCAACTAATCAAGTGAGTTGTGCGAATTACACAAGATAGAATACATGTTATTTTCCTATTAGTGGTTGAAGCCAAACCTTTTTCTTGGATTATTTTTTTTTTAACACTTTGTTTTTGATAATTACTAGTTGGTAACATGTGTAACACATTGAAAAGTTTAACATGATATGATTTTTTTATCTATTTTGTCTAAATATGAATTTGATAATCGTGTTAATTATTAATAGACATTTATTATGATTTTATTTATATATGAAACTATATATTCTAGTATTATGCACATATTATTACTATCTTTGTATATGAAATTATATGGTCTATTATTTAAAGAAAATATGATGTAGCAAGATTCTAACAGAGAGTTTGAATATAGATTGTAGATGTTACTAAAAAAAACCATTGGATGAGCGATTTCTTCTTTCCTTTATTAATTGTTACTCGACAAGATAAATCGATACAAAGAGAGGGAAAGAAATGAAACTAAGGTCTTAGGATGGAAAAAATTTAAAGTGTTGTTTTATGGTCTTGATGGAGCTAGGATTTGGGATTTGAGATCCTAATTTCAGTGAGTTATTCTAAACAAGTTTTCATTTTCTAAAATGTAGGAGCATTGGGCCATGAATGTCTTATCCATGTACACGTTGGGTCTAGAGCCCAAGCCCAGGACTAAGATTTGCCCAAAGATAGGTAAACTCTGTCAAAGAAATTTGTGTTGGTAGATAAAGAAGTTAGAATTGAACACAGTGCCCCAAGATGTAGTGCCGAGGATGAATATCACCTCAGATTACTAAAGCCGAGGTCTGTGTTGGGGGTTTGCCGTATAGGAGAACATTCTAGGGAGCTCTATTGAAACAGATAAGTGAAGAAACGTATAGCAAAGGAAGATCATAAGATATCAAAGGAGAAAGCTGCTACTACCGCATGGAATGCTTTGCAGCTAATCCTCTGGCCGCATTAATGTGGATGTGATATCTGAACAGTATTTTTCAGCCTTACAGCTATTATGTAGAGATTTCTAGAAGGGGCTGATGGGACAAGTATCAACACCAACCATCAAACCTGCATGTGGAAAGTAATGGGAGGAGAAAAAGAGAGTATAAAAGGAAGAAAAGACTTAGAGAGAAGGGGATCGGGAGAGAGAAAAAGAAAGAAACACTGTAATAGGAGAGAATCAAGTCTGTAACCATTTGATATATCAATATACTGAAACAATTCTCCTCGGACTGAGCTGAGAACATCTTTTTTAGAATAAACCTATTCAATTTTTATTCATTTGTGGGTTTAAATCTACTATACTTATTTTCAAGGCATTATAGTCCAGTTTTTTCTAACCTACTCTCTACAAATTTATTGTTTTGGGCTTTTTGGGCCTAAGTCTATCCCCTTGGTGGACTGGGAATCCAAATTGAGACCTTACAATTGGCGCCGTCTGTGGGAATACTAGTATGGTAGTGAGTCTAACATTTAATCATGGTAGGTTCTGGTCCAAACCAGTTAGAATGGTCTCAACGTGAGGATTACTTTGGTGATCTTGAGCACAGAAGGGACCAAGAGGGAAGTGTGCATACTACCCATACTGGTAAGAGTCACTCTCGGGGTGGTAGCCACGTCTCTCATAAGAAGGCCAAGGCCATGCAGGGGAAGATCGATTACTTAAAGAGGAAGTTGCGCCACAAGCGGAGAAGACCCGTCCCTCCATTTCTGACCCTTCTTCTGACAGTGAGGGGGACGATGATTATAGGTGTAGATTGAGGACCCCTCCTAGCGAGACCATCTCGTTTGATGAGGATTACCATCATGAGCGTAGAAACAGAGGCATCCTCAAGAGGCCTGGGAAATGATGCCATGAGTAAAGCGCTTAACCGAATTTCTAGATCACCTTTTACACGAAGAATTGAAGACGGGAGGCTCCCTCGGCGGTTTACCCAGCCTACATTCACCATCTACAACGGCTGGACAGACTCTGTGGAGCATGTTAGCCATTTCAACCAGAGAATGGCTGTACATTCCAAGAACGAGGCCTTGATATGTAAGGTATTCCCATCTAGCTTGGGGCCCATGACAATGAGGTGGTTTGATGGTTTGGGAGTAGGTTCCATTGACTCTTTTAAAGAACTCACTCGGGCGTTTGGGTCCCGTTTTATCACATGCAGTAGAGTTCCTCGGCCTCTAGATTCTTTGTTATCCTTGTCTATGACGGAGGGAGAAACCTTGAAAACATATTCGAACAGATATTGAGAGATGTTCAACGAGATTAATGGTGATTTTGATGACGTGGCTGTTAGGACATTCAAGGTCGGCCTTCCTGTTGAGCACGACTTGAGGAGATCCCTAACCGGGAAACCTGTTACTAATGTACGCTAGCTCATGGATCGAATCGATAAGTATAAAAGAGTTAAGGAAGATCAATAGCAAGGAAAAGGTAAGGGTAAGGTTATCCCTCAGGAGAGAAAGGATTTCAGATCGGACCAATACAAGAATAACCGTTCGCGAAGGGATTTTGGTGGACAATCTGGATCCACAGCTACCTAAATGGTTAACACTGTGTTCCGGTAACCAGTGCATCAAGTCTTAGAGAAAATTAAAAATGAGCCATACTCCAAGTGGCCAAACAAAATGAGCGGAGATCCTTTAAGACGTAATCAGAGTCTTCATTGCTAGTACCACCGGGAGCAGGGGCATAAAACTGAAGATTGTAGAACCTTATAGAGTCACCTGTAGCAGCTGATACGAGATGGCAGATTAAAGCAGTTCTTGAACCGACCTAACGAGCAGGAAAGTCAAGTGGGATTAGGAACTCAGGGCAATACTTCTTCGAGGCCTCCATTAGGCACAATTAATGTCATCTTTGCTGCACTAAGAAAAACTGGTTCAGGCCCTTCTCGAGTATTGACTGTAGCTCGGCCACCAGCTGAGGATTCCAGTTTTGACCCAAAGAACGCTAGATTGGAGGTTCGACCAGAGATGAGTTTTTCTGATGAGGATAAGAGGGGAACTATCCAGCTGCACGACGATGCTTTGGTAGTCACCCTTAGAATAGAGGGTATGATGTGAAGAGAGTGATGGTAGACCAAGGAAGTGGTGCGGAGATAATGTATTCAGATTTGTACAGAGGTCTGAATTTAAAGCCTGAGGATTTGACAGCTTATGATTCACCTTTAGTAAGTTTCGATGGGAAGGTTGTCATACCAAAAGGTCAGATTAGGTTGCTCGTACAAGCTGGTTCAGAGGTGATAAAGGTGGACTTCATTGTGGTGGATGCATACTTTCCATACACGGAATTTTAGCCAGACCCTAGCTTCATGCCCTAGGGGCTGTTTCTTTAACTCTGCATTTGAAGGTCAAGTACCCATCAGGTGATCAGGTTAAGGAGCTCGTGGGAAGCCAGAGCATGGCTAGGCAATGCCTCATCGTAGCAATTATGCGTCAACTTGCATCAGAGTCCTCGGCCTCCATAGATGGAGGCTTATAGCAGTTAAAACCTCCAGTGTTACCTGACTATAGCCTAGCCGAGGAGGCAAAATGTGAGAATTTAGAGAAATTTACTATAGGTGATGACTCGGAGAAGTTTTTTCAGGTTGGGGCTCAGCTACCGCCTCAGAAGAAGGAAGAATTGGTAGGGTTTCTCAAGAAAAATGTTGATGTGTTTGCATGGAATGCCTACGAAGCTCCGGGGGTGGATCCGAGCTTCATCTGCCATCACTTGAACGAAAATCCATCTGTTACTCCCAACAGGCAACTACCTCAGCGCTCATCAAAAGATCACTCTGACGCTGTCAAAGATGAGGTAATGAAGTTTAAACAGGCCAGGGTTATCAAAGAGGTTTTTTACCTTGAATGGCTGGCTAATATTGTGGTTGTGAAGAAGAAGAATGGAAAGTGGCAGGTATGTGTGGACTTTACAGACTTGAATAAGGCCTGCCTAAAAGATCCTTTCCCTATTCCTCGGATAGATCAATTAGTGGATGCCACTGTAGGACATCCTCGGATGAGTTTTTTGGATGCTTTCCAAGACTACCACCAAATACCTTTGGCTTTAGAGGATCAAGAAAAGATAGCTTTTGTCACTCCCATTGGGAACTAGCATTATAAAGTGATGCCTTTTGGTTTAAAAAATGCGGGTTCTACTTTTCAGAGAATGATGACAAGGATGTTTGAGCCACAGCTAGGAAAAAAAATTAAAATTTATATCGACGACATGGTGGTCAAGAGCAAGTTGGAGACCGAGCACGATAACGACCTTGGAAATATCTTCGAAATCCTGAGGAGACACAAACTATGACTTAATGCTTCCAAGTGTTCTTTTGGTGTATGATCAGGGAAGTTTTTGGGCTACATGGTCACATACCACAGAATTGAAGTCAACCCTGATCAGATTAAGGCAATCAATAATTTATAGCCACCTCGGAATCCCAAAGAGGTCCAGAGGCTAACGGGGATGACTGCTGCTTTAAACTGATTCATATCTTGATCAGCAGACCGGTGTAGGCCTTTCTTTCAGTTGTTGAATAAATGGAAGGGATTTGAGTGGACCGATGAATGTGTCTTGGCCTTCCAGTAGTTGAAAGATTATCTTTCTCGACCACCTATCATGTTTAGCCCGAGGTGGATGAGGTTTTGTTTGCCTATATTGCAGTGGCCGCCCACATGGTGAGTTTGGTGTTGATATGGGTTGACAGTGGCATGCAAAAGCTAGTTTATTATGTGATCAAGTCACTGCATGAGGCCGAGGTCTGATATTTACCACTCGAGAAGGCCATTTTGGTAGTGGTGCATGCTACTCATAAGCTTTCCCATTACTTCCAATCACACACGGTTATTATCCTAACCTAACTCTCACTCAGGTCTCTGCTTCGAAGCGCTGACTATACAGGAAGGATTTCAAAGTGGGGAATGAGACTAGGAGCTTTTGATATCAAGTACATGCCTTACGCCTGTGTCAAGGGTCAGGTCCTCGTCAACCTAGTGGCCGAGTTTGCTGAAACCCCAACAGAAGAAGAGATGGAGAAGAAAAACATGGATGAAGATTCAGTTGGTGTAATCTCTGTACAAGAAACTTTGTCTTGGAGGGTTTATGTTGATGGCGCTTCGAACCTCAAAGGATCTAGGGTATGGCTAGTTCTAGTGTCACCTGAAAGGATCACAATTGAAAAGTCCTTGAGACTAGGCTTCTCGGCCACGAACAATGAAGTTGAGTATGAAGCATTGCTAGTTGGAATGACCATGGTTCAAAAGCTGGGTGGAAAGGCAGTGGAGATATTCTTTGATTCAAGACTGGTGATAAGTCAAGTCCGAGGAGAGTTAGATGCAAGAGATTCCAAAATGCAGGAGTACTTAAGCCAGGTTAGACATTTACTGTCTGGGTTTGAGTCCTTTAATTTATTGCAAATCCCTAGAAGCAGAAATACACATGCGGACTCACTTGCAACATTAACAACCTCCTCAGCACAGAGTTTACCTAGAATGATTTTTGTGGAAGATCTTGTTAAACCTTTTGGGTTGAGAAGAGAAGTGGTCTCTATTCATCAGATAAGGGTAGGTCCTGGCTGGATGGACTTTATCGTAGTATTCCTTAAAGATGATATCCTACCTGAGAACACGACTGAGGCGGACAAGATATGGAGGAAGGCTTCTCGGTTTTGGCTGTCTGAGGATTAAAAATTATATAAAAGATCCTTTTCTCATCCATATCTGTTACGCAGTGTAAGAGTACGTGAAGAAGTGTGATCAGTGCCAGAGATTTGCACTAGACATCCATCAGCTGGAAGGAGTCCTTAATCCTCTGTCCAGCCCTTGGCCTTTTGCTCAGTGGGGCTTGGACATTGTAGGTCCTTTCCTTAAAACAGCAAGGAGTAAGAAGTATTTGTTGGTCAGTACGGATTATTTCACTAAATGGGTTAAAACTGAACCACTGGCAAATATCAGGGATGTAAACGCCAAGAGGTTTGTTTGGAAAAATATTGTCACTCAATTTGGGGTCCCGTACACCCTCATCTCGAATAATGGACTTCAATTTAACAGTAAATTTTTCAGGAGGTACTACTGCGAACTAGGAATAACTAATAGAAATTCCACTCCAGCTTATCCATGGGGGAATTGGCAGGTCGAGGCTGTAAATAAGGTTATAGTGAATGGGCTCAAGAAGAGGTTGGATGATGCCAAGGCAAGATGGGTAGAGGAGCTGCTACACGTCCTTTGGGCATACCGGACTATACCTCGTAGGTCCACTGGGGAAACCCTTTTTTCAATGACTTATAGGGTCGAGGCTGATATTCTACTGGAAACTGGATCCCCTACATTAAGAACGAGCTCTTTCGCTTCGAGTAACAATGATGAATTATTAGAAAAGAGTTTGGACTTAATTGAAGAGTGAAGAGAAAATGCTATCGTTCAGTTGGCCTACTATCAACCTAAGCTTAAATAGGGGTATGATGCCAACGTGAAATTAAGGCCATTGCCGCCTGGTGATTTGGTGTTGAGAAAGGTTGTGGGTTTTGCAAAGAACCTAGCCTGAGGAAAATTGGAGTCCAATTGGGAGGGATCGTATTGTATTACATCTATAGCAGGAATAGGTGTATACCGTTTGGAAGATCTAGAAGAAAGGGCTGTACCACGCCCCTGGAATGTAAATAACTTGAGAAGATATTATTATTAATAAGAATGTGCTTTACCATGTCTGGGTTGGTTATCTTGCATGTCAGATATTATTTATCCAAGCATCAAACAGACCCTTGGTTATGCTTGGATCCTCGGACCACATACCTTAGAAAAATTGATATCTTTCTGACATCTATCAAAGTATCAAACAGAATCTTGGTTATGCTTGGATCCTCGGACCACATACCTTGGGAAAATTGATATCTCTTTGGCATCTATCCAAGTGTTAAACAGAACCTTAACTATGCCTGACTTCTCGGACCACATGCTTTGAGAAAATTAATACTCCATGACATTTATCTAAATGTCAAATAGACCCTAGGTAATGCCTGGTTCCTTGGACCAAATATCCTAGGAAAATTGATATCTTCCCGCCATTATTCTAAGTAATAAACAAGGCCTTAGTGTTATCCGACTCTTCAAACCATGTACTTTGAATAAATTAATACTTTCTGGCATTTTCTCCAAACATAAAGGTAAATAAGTGCTTCTTACTAATGCTTGAATGTCAAAAATAATTAGTTATTCTAAGCAGCTAGAAACTTTGTCGTAATAGACAAGTTTAAGTGGATGCTCATGAGCATCACTTAAGGCGTTTATAAGCAAATTTATATCTATTTAAAGATTAATTATCTTTTTAGTTCTTAGGACTTACTGATAAGTAATGGAAGAAATAATTTATAAACTTGTATGCATATCACATTAGCTCATATAGTTTTTGAAGTTTAGTTTATGCTTTGCCGAGGTGAAACACTTAGTAGAACTAATTTGGCTTACTGCTAACAACATGAAGTAGAATAAGTTTTCTACTAAGTTTGCATATTAACGAGATTAATTGTACCTCATTATCAACTTTGCTAAGTGTTAGGCAAACACTGAAGTCATCTCATTATCAGTATCAGAATCAAAGAAGAAAGAAAATGTTCAAAGTTTTCATTACTTAAAGTGTCGAAAAGAGGCAGGTCAAGTATAGAGTTACCATATCAATTACAAGCTTTGAAAGTAAAAACAAACATCTAAAAAATAAATAAATACATCAGAAACTATTTTTTCTTTATTACAATTTTTTCCTTGGGAGGTGCATGAGCAGGTTGGGTAGAAGTAACATCAGAGACCTTAAGGCCTTTGCTTACTGGGTCAGCCTTGGTAAAAAAAGGAAGGGTAGTCTAAACTATCTCCATCTTTTGTGAGACCTCCTTCTCTGTAGGAGGATCCTGGGTGACAATTGAAGGCTTCATTGCTTCAAGGGCTATTCCCTAGGCAATATCATTTTCTTTTTCTGTAACCCCGAGATGCTCGACCCCCTCAGTGGATTTGTCCGAAGAAGGTAAGACATTAGCCACGGTGTCCTTACCCACTTCTGCCACCTCAGAACCATAAAGGATAGATTCTCGGATGGCAGGGGGTAGAATACATTCTCCGCCCTCCTGAGTATAGATGAAGCATCAACTCCAGCTTGGTTGAGTGCGCTACTCCGTACTTGGGAGCAATATGTCCTACACACCCTGGACACTTCAGCCCTAAGGGCCTCTTCGGTCTCCGCCACACCAAGATCGTATCCATCCTGCTCGGCTTGATCCCGAGCCTTCTCGACCAGTACCCTTACCATCTTGGCCTCCTTCAATCTCTTTTTCAGGGAAAGAATTTGGGCTTTAGAGGCGGCCAGCTAGTTCTCAGCATTACACAAGAGCACCCTTTAGCCCTTTGCTTGCTTTTTTGCACTGTCAAAGGCTGCAACTGCACTCTTTCTCTCCCTCTCCTCTTCTAGTAGCTTCTTCTTGAGCTCTTGAATGCTCCTCTCAGCTGCATTGAGGGAGTACATGGCGGAAATGCGCTTTCCTTCCTTTTCCTTCATTTGCCAATGGCAGAAGTTGGTTATCTCCTCCACCCAGGAGGAGGCTTGGATAGCTTGCACAAGGAGCATAGGTTATAAAGAGAGGAAAAAGAGTTAAAAAAAAAAAAAACACAACGTTAGCAACAAGAGAAAAGGAAAAGGAGTATACCATTGCCATATATCTCTTAAGGTTGAGGAAGACCTTATGCCTCCTCAGAGACCGAAGCTTGACCATGTCCTTGGGGAGCAAAAGAGCCTACTCCATCACATCAGCAACATAACCGGCTTTGCCTCCTTGATAGTCCCTGATGGAGGCATTGGCCGGCAAAGGGGCCCCATCCAGCATAGGGGCAGGCAGCCAGGTAATGGGCTCAACCTGAGGGTCACTTCTCCTCTCAGTGTCCTTCTACCACACTTTGGCCTATTTAGCCACCCTCTGGGCCTCCTCCTCTTGGGAGGGGTGGATTTTGCTAGCTCCCACCACCTCTTTCCCTTTGGCTTCTCTCTTCCACTTTAGGTCGGCCGGTTCTAGTCGGAGGGGAGAAGCTGGTAGGGGAGTGGGGAGTCTAGTTTAAGCCCCTTTCCCAGGAGCTTTCCCCCCTGGTTGGGACTCCAGCAATTCTTGTAAGCTGGACCTTTGCTTGTGTTGTATCCCCATGTCACCTTGAACTTGACTTAACTCTGTGGAAGGGGAGTGACTGACCTCCTCGGCGAGTGTCTCTAGGGTGGGAAAACGGTTGCAAACTTCAAACTTATCCTCGGATTTAGAAATTTTCACTAGTTCTTCCTCCTCTTTAATGGTTAGTTAGGATGGTGTGGCAACCTTTTCGGCAACTCGTTGAGGTGGTACCTGTACTTTGGGAATACCTTTAAATATCGAGCTGGTAGAAAGACCTCCTTCTGGGACAGGGCCAGGAAGTAAGAAGCCCAGAGCCGCTACACTTATACGCTGCAAGCATGGAACTTGCGCCTTGATCACACACTTCGGCCCTTGGAAGGTGGTGGAGATAGGGGTGTAGTTCAGAATAATGTGGGCTGCCCTCAATTGGCCATCCAAGTGTGCGAACTCCTCGGACCTTAAGATCTTATTCAAACTGCTTTAGTTTACAAGATTGAGGTTGGGAACGTTTGAATTTTTATCTGTAAAATCATCAAAGGAAAGCAACTCGTTAGCAAAGAACAGATTAGATCAGAAGCATTTTCAAGTACTAGTAGAAAAAAAAAAAAAATAACTTGGAAATTATAAACCTAGACTTATAACCCCACCTGGTTCTCCCTTTTTTGTTGGGCAATGAAGGCCGTCGTGCCAATCACTCGACACAATCAAGAAATCCTTGTTTAAGCCCTTATTAGACTCGGGAAGGCATTGGATAAACCTAACCTCAAGGTATCTAGATTTTAGATAGTACCCTTGACCCTTGTGGTGGTGGAGATTATAGACCTAGTTAACATCATGGTGGGTTAATCCTAAGCTTAGTCTTTCGTTCAAGGCATCTACACAGCCTAATATTCTAAACATATTAGGTGCGCACTGAGTGGGTGCCAACTTATGAGCTCTAAGGTAGTCTCTCATCACTGTACCCATAGGGATCCTCATCTCTCCTTCTTTAAAAGGGGATTATTGGGATAACTACTTCTCCCTCCCACCTTTTCTCATGCTATTCACATTCTTTGCAATATCTAATCCCTACTCCTGGAGGAATCCTATACTGAGCTTTAAAGTTTTCTATGGCCTCCTTAGAGTCTACCAAATGCTTAAATCTACCCATTTTTAGAAGTGCTTGAAAGGGTCTAAGAAGATTGAGATGAAAAGATAAAGCCAAGGAGAGGAGAAATACAAAGAAAAGAAAATAGTATGAAAAAAGAAAGTTTAAGGACTTATGAAGACTTACAGAAGTAAAGAAGGTCTCCTCGGACAAGCTTTTAGTATTTTTAGGGGCATGAGTAAAAAAGAAGTGCTGACAGGTTCAGTGTATGTGCGCTAGAACTAGGTGAATGCTAAAGTGAGGCGGGAAATTGATTTAAGTGGTATTTATGTCGAAAAGACAGCCAAAAGCGGGAAAATTCCCGCCCATGCCCCAGTGGAATTCTTAGCCGTTCGATTTGCATCACACCGTAGAACGTGGGAGACAGGGAGCTATCAGAATTTAATGAAGTTCAAGCGCCGTATCATCAAAAGTGTGTCTTGGGTAGTTAAAAAGGTGCCTTCATAAGTAGAGGTGAACCAAAATGGGCATATAGCAGGGGCAGTGACATCAAAATCCTCCTTTCTTCCCGAGAATCCAGAAAGAATTATCTCGAGGGGCTATTGTAGGAGCATTGGGTCAGGAATGCCTTATCCATGTACACATTGGGCCTAGAGCCCAAGTCGAGGACTAAGATTTGCTTGAGGATAGGTAAACTCTGTCAAAGAAGTCTGTGTTGGTAGATAAAGAAGTTAGTATTGAACGCAGTGCCCCAAGAGGTAGTGCCGAGGATGAATATCACCTCGGATTACTGAAGCCGAGATCCGTGTTGGTGGTTTGCTGTACAGGAGAACATTCCAGGGAGCTCTATTGAAACAGATAAGTATTGAAGAAACGTATAGCAAATGAGGATCATAAGATATCAAAGAAGAACGCTGCTATCACTGCATTGAATTCTCTGCAGCTAATGCTCTAGCCGTATTAATGTGGAGGTGATATCTGAACAGTATCTTTCAGCCTTACAGCTATTATGTAGAGACTTCTGGAAGGAGCTGATAGGACAAGTATCAATACCAACCATCAAACCTACACGTGGAAAGCAATGAGAGGAGAAAAAGAGAGTATAAAAGGAAGAAAAGATTCAGAGGGAAGGGGATCAGGACAGAGAAAAAGAAAGAAACACTGTAATAGGAGAGAACCAAGTCTGTAACCATTTGATATATCAATATACTAAAACAATTCTCCTCGAACTGAGCCGAGAACATCTTTTTTAGAATAAACCTATTCAATCTTTATTCATTTGTGGGTTTAAATCTACTATACTTATTTTCAACGCATTATAGCCCAGTTTTTCTCAACCTACTCTCTACAAATTTATTGTTTTGGGCTTTTTGGGCCTAAGTTTATCTCCTTGGTGGACTGGGAATCCGAATTAAGACCTTACATAAAAAAAATATAAATATATAAATGCCACATGTCATCTGATGTTTTTTAATATTATTATTATTATTATTATTATTATTATTATTATTATTATTATTATTATTATTATTATTATTATTATTTTTATTTTATTTTAAAAATTAAGACCACATGACATTCCATGTTGGATCAAAATTAATATTACTATTAGTCACATCAATATATTTCTTCTACAATTTAACAGTTGAGATTAGTTTGACATAATACCACAGATTAGGAAATAAACATTTACTAAACTCATATGCTAGAGACCAAAATGGTAATTAAATATTTTTTTACCCTTTTAAATGATCAGAATCAATAAAAAATGAAAAAAAAATTATATGGGATTAGTATTTGCAGGATAGGACAGGAAAGTTGGCTTTAGGTGCAATTGCAAATATTGTAGATGTAGGGGTAAAAGGCCTAATGCCAGATCTTGGGCCGTGGGCCTGTCCGAGGAGACTTATACATCCGAGGACAACAAATCTTGAGGGATTTGTCTCGCCCAATTCAATTCTGAAGTGTAAGTCGCGCGGAAGAAGGACTAGTCCGAGGAGCCTTGCCTGCTCGGATTGTCTCGGATTGTCGAAAGGGTGTCCCGGATGAATGCTCCAACGTCAATCCTAGCTCCCCCGAAAAATCCCCTGATTTATATGGACAAAAAGGACATGTGGCGAGGATCAGATATTAAGCAAAAGGCTGCTGCCACCGCATTTATGATCCTGCAGCTAACATCATGGCCGCATTAATGGGAAAAGACACCTGAATAGTGACCTTCATCCTTTGCAGTTGCCAAATGAAGACTCCAGATGGGGGTTGATGGGACAAGTATAAAAAAAAAAACAAGCCCACGTAGTAGAGGAAGGGCATATAAATAGAAGGAGAGAGGAAAAAAAGAAGAGGGAGGAGGATAACAATCAAGAGAGAGAGAGAGAAAAAAAGAGAAGCATTCATAGCATTTGTATAAGCATACTCCTCGGACAATGCCGAGAAGAACACTGTAACAATCAAATATCTTATTAATACAAATTTGGTCATAATCATACTTGGGCCTCCAACTTATACGAATTCAGTCAAGTATTCTTCAGCTCACTCTCTTTACAAATTCATTTTAAGGATACCATACACAGCTTGGGCCTCAACCTATTCTGTTCAAAGGCCCGACCCATGATTTGTGTCCTTAAAGTAGATATAGTTGGTAGTTGTGTATTCCATGTAAAGGGTCTCCCCTTTAGTGTTCAGTGGACATATCGATCTCATTTCTTTCAACTGTGAGGCCTGATGTAAGCTAGCCTTCATTTTAAAACATCCTTAAGTGTTTAACATGTATTTGGTTGATTTATATGTCTTTTAATTAGACTGTGCATGTGTTGTCATAAAATAATCTCTAAGCTTTATTACAACTAGCTTGTAATCTCACGCGTATGCATGGATACACTTGAAAATATACAATAAAATGCATATCATTATTCCTATATATATATATATATATATATAATTTAAATACTATTGATAGTCATTCTTATATTTTGTTAACTCTTTAAAAAGTCTTGTAAGAATATTATTAGATATAAAAATGTAAACTAATCATGTCTATTTTTATTTATTTATTTTTATTTCTTCTTAATTTTTGTTATTGTGAAACACTTTTTTTTTTTTACGATTCATTTATTCTAGATTCTTTAGTTTTTGTACTCAATAACTCACTTAGATGAATATTTATGATGTGGTTCCATATTTGATACCAAATTGGGAAATAAAACTCTCTCTAAAGATAAATAATTTACATTAACTAACCTGGAAATTTAAAAAAATATAGATAGGACACGTGGCGCAAAATTAGATAACAGTTAGAATCCAATTTGAAATTTAATTGAATTTTCTCTCAGTTTTACCTATTAATATATGTATATAGATGACTCATAAATTTGAATTTTTTTTAGTTATATGATTATGTTTTTTATGGTTTATTATATTGGACTCCTCGTTTTCTATACTAAATTAATTAATTTGGTATAAAAATTTAAAAATTTAGATTAAATCGGACACATACCGCAAAATTAAACTCTAATTGAAATTTAATTATTACACTAAATCAACTCACTTCGCACAAAATTCTAAAATTTAAATTAGATGAGACACATGACATAAAATTAGACTCTAATTGAATTCCAATTTGAAATTTAATTGGATTTTCTCTCTGCTTTACCTATTATTATTATAACAATGTTAATGAGCCAACATATACATTGCCTCAAATGTGCATTAAAGCATGGAAACGGCTTGTGTCCAATGCATCTCTAGACACGTTTCCAAAACTAATCATGTTTTTTTTTTTTTTTTTTGAGAAAGTTTCAACCTATGGTGTCCGCTCCTAATGATAGTTCTTTATCATCAGACCAAGACACCAATCAGTTTTTGGTGTAGGCAGGGATTGAACCCCAGATCTCTTATACAACCATCAAAGACTTTACCAGTTGAGCTAACTGGAACCCACAAACTAGGCATGTTAAGATATGGACACATGTCCAAAATTGGACACGTGTCCACATCCTAACATGTCAAGTGCACTAATGCACTAAACACAATCTCAACCTTTTAAGCATGTTCTTAAAAATTAAAATTTTGGTTTAGAATATGGTCCCTAGGTGCCGACATTCAATTCTCAAGTATTCTACCTTTCAATATGAAGGACATATTGAATCACTTGGCAATCCTATTGGCTTTTCTAGTGTTGGAGCTTGAAAGAGAAAAAACTCAAAAAAGTAGAATAATAAGGTATTTAGTTCACACTGAGAAAATTTTCGCAGCCTCTGGCTTGAGATTTTCTTTTGCAATTGATCTCCCTATATGGCAAATTTCAGGATGAGTTAGAAATCACCTCAAGGGCTTTGAGACAGAGAGGTGGTTACTTTGGAACGATCGTGGTTATATGGAACAAAACTACAAGAAAGATTATTTCTGTAGGACGGCATTCATTGTTTGGTAAACGTTGCAGCAAACTCTAAGCTCTGGATCCATTTCACATCAGTGTTATGAAAGTTGACAAATGTGTTAGCGTTTTTTTATGTCGGGGGCTAACATAGTCATTGTCTTGTGTATTTAATAAAACATGAATTAGTTGGAGTGTATTTTAGTGACACAATAATAAATAGCGATCACCACATTGTTAATATTGGGTCCTTCTAGTGAACCTTATAATTAATAGTTGAATATTTACTTAATTATAGACAACTTTTTTCTTTTTCTTTTTATTTTTTTTATTTTTTTTATAAGATAGAATTTTTACTCTAGCCTAATCTAAGTGTATATGTGTGTAAAGCTCATTCTTGGAAACCTGAATCTCGACACTTGCCCCTCCACACCCCACAAGCATTTATACTTATGAAGTGACCACCGCACTAATAGTGTGCGGTATTATAGACAGCCTTTAATTAGATGAGTTTGCAATTTTAGTTCACATATTAAAAACGGCCCAATCCTCTACTTGCTAAAGTATTGGTTTGGCCCATTAAAACCAAAACACTTTAATACTCTCTCACCCGTATGTATACACCATTTTTTTTTTGTCTCGAGTGTGACCTGAATGTCTGTGGCAATTGGCTGTTTTGGCCATATATGGAGTGTGAGGGTTGCAAGGGAAGAGGTGTAACTAATTTTCCTCTCTCACACGTACACTTCATTCTCAAATGTTACTGGAACCTTTGGACTTCTCTCTTATTCTAGTTTCTAATCAGGTGTGTAATCCTTTATCTACACTTTTATTTTGTTACAAATCTATGCTAGTTGTGGCCGCAGGGGGGTTGGGGGTGGGGGGAGGAGACTCTGATTTAACTCTAGGGGAAAAACCCAAGAGGTAAACCTGAGAAGCATGCCCGACTTAAGGTATGATTGCAGATGGAATGTCAAACTAACCAAGAGAACCAATTAGATTCACAACCGTGGGAATCTGGGATGGTAACCCTCTAGAGATCATAATCGAGGTAACCCCCTTGAACCTTTTTCCCAAGGTCATCAAGATATCTTGGATAATAGCTCCTTTCCTCAGATATGACCATCCTCCTTCCACCTTTCTCCAGAGGGATGCAATGAAAAAAATGCAAAACCCAATGAAATAGTCATCTCCGTATTAATGATACCCCTTACCTAATGTCAACACATTGAATGCTAAATGACTAGCCTAGACAGTGGAAACACTCTCAAAAGTTAGCTTTCATGATTAAGAAATGGCAAAGTAGAATCTTGATGGGACAAATATCCCCCACATCTAGCTAGGAGCTAGACAGCTAAAGGTTAAGAGAAAGTGACTATAAAAGGAAGAGGAGAGCAATAAGAGAGGGGGTCCAAAAAGAAGGAGAGAAGTTTAAGCTAGGACTAGAGAGTGTTAAGAGAGATTTTATTCTGAATTTTTATCCTTTAAATCATTCTCATGTATCTCGGGAACATTGTTCCTTCATATATGAAAGCTTGATTCAATCTACATCTATCTTTATCTTACTATTTGATCTTCCCATTATGGATTTTTTCCCATCTTTTAGAAATTAGTTGTGTAGATAAAATATGTTTATCATAGTTCCCTTTTTGGGTGTTTTTGACCCCCACATTAGTGCTTCTAGAGAGTTTAAAGATTCTCTTATCCACTTTGGTTTTGTAGATCTGTGACAAAGTTATTCTATCAACATGTGCATATAAAAAATTATAGAGCAATAAATAGACTTAGGGTTTGTTTGAGATTTGCTTATTTTGCTGAAACTGAAAACTTTTTTGTTGAAAGTACTGTAGATAAAGATAAATGTTAGTTAAAATAGTATAGTGGGACATATGAATAGTAAAAAATTATTAGGTACTCTTGGAATACCATAAATGCGTATTCTCTCCTCTCACATGAATGGTGAGTCTCACCATGAATTTAATTAGTGGAACCCGTCATTCATGTAAGAGGAGGGAGTACGCATTTATGGTACTCCGAGAGTACACAATAATTTTTCATGAATAGTAGCAAAAACAAGCTAAATAGTAAAATAAGTTGGCAAAAAATAAACTAGCCAAATAGACACTAAGTCTTATTGAATGTGTGATTAATGTAGTATATGATTGTTAATTATTGCACTATGTCTGGACTATAAATTTATTCAGGCCTTATGACATGAAAAAGAGATAACCAATGCTCCAATGCTGGATTTTGTGATTCATTGGCAGCGCGGTGTGAGTGAGAAGAATAATAAGACACCATAGGTGGACTATTGCTCGCGCAAAAACTAAAACCCCTTTATCATGTTCACTGAAATGCACTTCGACTTCGATCCCAATCCATGTGCTGCAATGCTTCACTGTATCTCATACCAAGCAAGCTTATTTTGAACAAAAAGAAATGGAAAAATACTTACGAATATGAGTTTCACATCCAACCGCAATGGATTCAAAAAGAGAACAGCTGTAATTTTCAAAGTTTAGAAACGTAAAAAGTAACTGATAGTTCATTAAAAATCTTATATCTTAACTAGCATGTTTTGGGGTTTCTAAACGAGTCGTCCAAAGTTTATATCCCTCTTTTCGGTACCTTTGAACTAAAATTTTAGTAAGATAAGTGTATAGAAGTTTTTCAAGGACAAGATTACGAAAACTCACCTGTACGGAATTTGGTGTAAGGACAAGCATACGTGCAAACTCATCTATATATATATAATCTAAGCTTCTGGACCTCATATAATTTTTCACATCAGCATAATATTTAAATAAAATTATTTTTTTTAGTCCAAACTTAACAAGGATTGAAACTTTATTTCTTTTAAAAGTCCAACTAAAACTAAAACTCATCATTATCATTTTTAAAAAAATATTTAAATAAAATTATCATTTATTTAAATAAAATTATTTTTGTTTAGTCCAAACTTAACAAGGAGTGAAACTCTATCTCAGTAATAGGTCCAACTAAAACTAAAACTCACCATTATCATTTTTTTAAACAAAATTATTTTTATTTAATCTAAACTTAACAAGGAGTGAAACTCTATCTCTCTTATAAGTCAAACTTTAACTCAAATTCAAACATTGATAATTTATTTCCAAATTTGTGAGGTTAATCATGATTTCTAAGAAGCAAACTCCAATATATATATTGATAGTGTCCTGAAAATTACCCAACTCCATGCTCATCCGTAGGGGTCGTCCAAAGAAGGAGGAAAATGACTTGACCCAGGAAACGCGTCCATGTTAGGGTCGTCCGTCCATTAAGACCCTTGGACGGCCCACGCTGACTCGACATCATCAGTGCAGTCCCTGGACGAGGCTTATACACTTGTCTCAGGACGTGCAGTACCAAAGACTGCCACGAAACCGCTTCTAGTGACCGTTGCGGAACGTACGGCCTAATAAAATAACCTCCACAGCAGTTATGAAGGTTAATTCCGAACCTTCCGACATCCTCCAATTTAGGAGAAGTTATTAAATGAATAACTGCCCATGGCGTACACTATATAAAGACAACGATCGCCAAACGAACGAGGTATGAGACATTTTTCCCAAGTATTTGGTTATTCCAAAAGGTTAGGGATGACACTGACTTTATCATCGGAAGGTTTCCGGCCGGTCCACCCCGGTCACCTCTGACTGTTTATTCCTCTCTTCAGGTCTTCAACCAGATTACCATCGTCGCCGTTGACATCCGAAGCATCCAGTCTACTGATTTTGTCGTGCATCATCAGTTGGCGCCGTCTGTGGGAAAGTTCGTAAGTTTGTACTGACTACTTTCCTCCAACAAAAGGCTGTATGGTTCGGACAAGATCAAGGGCTACCAGCCCAGGCCACCAAGAGAGTAGGGATGCCTCCAGCAATCCTAACCGTGATCGACAGTCAGCGCTAGTCGCTCAATAGCCTGCCATCCAACACATACAATCCATGGCAGCCGCCATGGCAGAGTTAACCCGTCAGAACCAGGAGTTGACTAGAGAGATTCAATTGCGGAGGCAGCGCCAAGAGAGGTTCGAAGAAGGACAAGCCCAGAGTCAAGAGATTAGAGACAACGTCGACCCCGAAGGCCAATCGAGGGGTACCGTTTCACGAAGAGTGCCGCACTTGGAGAGGGAAATGGACCAAATACGTAAAGCCATGGACGAAATGAGGGAGAACATGAGGAGGACGAATCCCGTGGAAGACTTGGTTCACCGAACGGACTCCCCTTTCTCAGCCTCCATTAACAGCCATCCCCTGCCTGCCAAGTTCAAGATACCTTCCTTAGACTCATATGATGGAACACGTGATCCATGCGATCACATTGCCACCTTCAAAACCACAATGCATCTCCAGGGAGTGCTAGACGAGATCATGTGTAGGGCTTTCCCTACCACCCTCAAAGGACCGGGGCGAGTGTGGTTCAGCAAAATACCTCCAAATTCTGTAAGTTCGTTTGAAGAATTGAGTAAACTGTTTGTCAACAATTTTATTGGAGGGCAAAGGCATAAGCGTTCCTCGTCTAGTTTGTTAACAATTGAGCAAGGAGAAAACGAGAGCTTGCGCTCCTTCATTACTCGTTTCAACAGAGAAGCCCTCACTGTGGACGAGATGGATGACAAACTACTACTGGCAGCCTTCCACAACGGGGTCAATTCTGACTTGTTCATCCATAAGCTCTATGAGCAAGAGCCTTAGACCATGGCTGAGCTTGTCCATTCGGCCCAAAACTTTATGAATGCGGAAGACGCGATCATAGCCAAGAAGAGGAAGAGAGCAGAAAGAAGGGAAGTAGACAACCCCCGTCACCTGGAGCAGGCCCCCCGTCCAAAGAAGGCCCGCACTGGGGAGAAAAGGGATCAAGATAATAGAAGGCCAAGCTCGTCTTCAGGAAGAAGTCAGCATTACACGTCCCTGAATGCTCCACTTGACCAAGTGCTCATGCAGATCAAAGACGATCCGTCTCTGAAATGGCCAGAAAAGATGAAGGGAGACCCAAACAAGCGCAATAAGAATAAATATTGTCGCTTTCACAGAGATCACGGGCATGACACGGACGAGTGTTTCGATTTGAAGCAGCAGATAGAAAATCTTATCAGGCAGGGAAAACTGAGGAACTTCCTTGGACGAGATCAGAAGGATGAGAAATTGAAAGGGAAGTTGGAAGAGGTTCCGCGGCCCCCGCTGGGAGAAATAAGAGTAATCGTAGGAGGAAACCTGATGGGGCAAACTTCTAGGTCCCGGAAGACATACCTAAAAGTAGTGCAGAACGTTCAACTCTCAGGACAACTGGTCAGGACGAGGGAAGCTGAGGAACAGCCTATCACCTTCACGGACGAGGACGCCGCGAGGCTTCACCACCCCCATGACGATGCTATCGTTATTACCCTGCTCATCGCAGGTTATACGACCAGGAGGGTGCTAGTTGACAATGGCAGTTCAGCGGACATCTTATATTACCCTGCCTTCCAACAAATGAAGCTTGGACGAGACTTGCTGCGCCCGGTGAACTCACCCTTGGTAGGGTTTGGAGGAATGAAGGTACAACGGATGGGGATAGTTACGCTGTCTGTGGTAGTTGGGGCACATCCACAACAGATAACCAAAGAAGTAAATTTCCTTGTGGTAAACTGTTCGTCGTCATATAATGCCATCATTGGGAGACCTACCCTGAACAGTTGGAAGGCAGTAACGTCCACTTACCACTTGTCAGTCAAGTTCCCTACAGAACATGGGGTGGGGCAGGTTCAAAGAGACCAACTAGCAGCAAGAGAATGCTACCTAGCCATGCTAGCCATGGACGAGGGGACATCGACGATGAGCATAGAGGAAAGGATAGTTGCAGAGCCTACCAAAGTACTTGAAGACATTCTTTTGGATGAGGATGATCCCAAAAAGTTTACAAGAATAGGAACAAACATGAGAAATGAAACAAAGCAAGACCTCGTTCGCTTCTTACAGAGGAGTGTTGACGTGTTTGCATGGAGCCATGAAGACATGCCGGGAATTGATCCGAGTGTCATCACACATCGGTTGAATGTATGCCAGTCGTACAAGCCCGTCCGACAGAAAAAAAGGGTTTTTGCTCCAGAACGAGATAAAGCTATTAAAGAAGAAGTCCTGAAGTTGAAGGCGGCGCAGTTTATTCGGGAAGTCTATTACCCAGTATGACTGGCCAACGTAGTGATGGTTAGGAAGGCAAACGGCAAGTGGAGAATGTGTGTAGACTTCACTGATCTGAACAAAGCTTGCCCTAAGGATAGCTACCCCTTGCCACGCATCGATCAGTTGGTGTATTCAACAGCTGGCCATCAGTTGTTAAGCTTCATGGACGCATTCTCGGGCTATAACCAGATAAAGATGGACGAGGCAGACCAGGAAAAGACGTCCTTCGTAACAAGCCAGGGGTTATTTTGTTATAAGGTGATGCCCTTCGGTTTAAAAAACGCAGGGGCGACTTATCAAAGGCTGGTTAATCAGATGTTCCAGGAGCAAATAGGGCGAAATGTGGAGGTTTATGTAGACGACATGCTAGTAAAGAGTCTGGACGAGAAAAACCACTTGGACAATCTCCAAGAAACTTTCGACACACTCAGGCAGTACAACATGAAGCTGAATCCTAGCAAGTGCGCTTTTGGTGTATCTTCAGGAAAATTCCTTGGATTCATGGTTTCACATCGAGGCATTGAAGCAAACCCTGACAAAATTTAAGCGATCGTCGACATGAAACCGCCAGGAAATATCAAGGAAGTCCAATCACTCACTGGAAGAGTTGCCGCTCTCAACAGGTTTGTTTCCAAAGCCACTGACAAGTGTTTACCCTTTTTCAAGGTACTTAAAAAAGCTTTCGAGTGGACGGACGAGTGTCAAAAGGCTTTTCAAGACCTCAAGAACTACCTAGCCACAGCTCTGCTCCTAAGCCCATCCGTGCCTGGTGAAGAACTGTACTTATACTTGGCGGTGTCCCCGCATGCAGTAAGCTCGGTGCTGATTAGAGAAGAAGGAAAAGTGCAGAAGCCAGTCTACTATACGAGCCGAGCTCTGAGAGGAGCGGAAGGACGATATCCAATGATGGAAAAATTAGCCTTTGCTTTGATTACGGCCTCGAGAAAGTTGAGACACTATTTTCAAGCGCATGTCATTAATGTCTTGACAGACCACCCGTTAAAAAAGGCAATGAATAGGTTGGAAGCAGCAGGGCGACTAGTCCAATGGGCTATTGAACTTGGGGCATTTGATATCAGGTACCTACCAAGGAGTGCGATCAAAGCACAGGTATTAGCAGATTTTATTGCGGAATTTACTCCAAGCATCGAAGCTTTGGACGAGACGAGCAACGCTCGAAGATGGCTTGTTCATGTAGACGGATCCTCCACATTGCATACAGGTGGGATAGGAGTCATTTTGAAATCCCCGGAAGGAGATGAATTGGAGTACAACGTCCGCCTGCAGTAGGCAACAACCAACAATGAAGTAGAATATGAGGCTCTTCTGAAAGGACTGGAGCTGGCGAAGTCGTTGGGAGCAGAATCATTGCTCGTCCATGGAGATTCTCAGCTAGTCATGGGCCAAGTAAACGGGACGTATGAGGCAAAAGAAGAACGCATAAAGAAATATCTCAATAAAGTGAGGCATCTTATGAAAAAATTCAAAGAAGCCAGTTTCATTCAAATCCCAAGAGAAGAGAACATGAAAGCAAACGCTTTGGCAAAAGAGGCCTCGACAGGTGAGGCTTTGGACACCTTCGACGAAATTCAATATATGCCAAGCATAGATCTTCCGGAGATACATCAAATAAGGAGCGAAGAGAATTGGACAACTCCAATAGTGGCGTATTTGAAGGATGGACGACTACTAGAAGGGAAAGACGATGCAAGAAAACTAAGGATCAAGTCGGCCAGATACGTCCTCATAAATGAGGTACTATACAAAAGAGGTTTTTCTCAACCTTATCTAAGGTGCTTAGCTCCAGACGAAGCAAATTATGTACTACGAGAAGTTCATGAGGGAGCATGTGGAAACCGCTCGGGGGCAAGAGCACTGGTACATAAAGTCGTCCGTGTAGGATACTACTGGCCCACCATTCAAGCAGATGCTAAAGCTTATGTCAAAGTATGTGATCGATGTTAGCGATTCAGCAACATCCCCAAGCAACCCGCAGAGCACTTCACCCCTATGATGGCCCCTTGGCCCTTTGCACAATGGGGATTGGACATTTTGGGCCCTTTCCCACTCGGAACCAGACAGATGAAGTTTTTAGTGGTAGGTATTGACTACTTTACCAAGTGGATAGAAGCAGAACCATTAGCGAAGATAACGCAGCAAAATGTTAAAAATTTCGTCTGGAAGAGCATTTTATGCCGGTTTGGGGTACCCAAGGTGCTAGTATCAGATAATGGATGGCAGTTTGACAACGCGCTATTCAGGGACTTTTGCGAACACTTCGGTATCCAGAATCACTATTCCTCCCCCTCTCACCCACAAGCGAATGGCCAAGCAGAAGTAGCAAACCGATCCTTGTTGAAAATCATCAAGACTCGGCTTGACAGGGCAAAGGGTGTATGGCCAGATGAACTACCAGGTGTTCTTTGGGCTTACAGGACGACAGCGAGAACCCCCACAGGGGAAACTCCTTTCAAACTGGCCTACGGGAGCGAAGCAGTCATACCTGCAAAAGTGCACATGGCTAGCCATAGAGTGATGAACTACTAGGACGAAGAAAATGGTGACTAGCTTCGTCTTAACCTCGATCTCCTAGACGAAGTACGGACGAGCGTAGAACAGAGAACAACGAGGTATAAGAACTTGATGGCCAAGCACTACGATGCCATGGTCAAGCCCAGGCGCTTTAACATAGGGGACCTTGTCCTAAAAAAGGTTTCCTTAGCCACCAAAAATCCTGCTCATGGAAAGCTGGGACCAAACTGGGAAGGACCCTACAGGGTTATTAACTGTAAAAGGCCAGGATCCTACTATTTGGAAGTTCTGGATGGACGGAAGCTGGAACATCCTTGGAACGTTGAACATTTGAGAAGATATTATCAGTAAACACCATGGACGAGCATCAAACGTCATGGATGTCTGAAGAAGCTTTCTAGTATATGTTTACTACTAGTATTTTAAAAGTATCCTACTTATGAACTACTTTGTGTTTACTTATGAACTACTTTGTGTTAAAACGTTTGTAGGTCCCTAAAGGCACTAGCTCTCAAGCATGTGCCATTCCTATGGACGAATATTTACATTTTCTTAAAGCATATATGTGATGTATTTTTTTTAAGTATATCTGAGTATGTGTGAAAATGAAATAAAGACGAGGAAAATCCTTGGACGCAAGGATGTATCGTCCATGAGCTTTCCTCAAAATCAGGATAAAGCCAGGAAAATTCGTCCAAACCAAGCGGCGAGTTGACACATATATCGTCCACAAGCTTTCCTTAGAACAGGATAAAGCAAAAATGAGGCACGTTTGTCCAATCAGTAGACGAATTGATGCCACAATGTGTTAACCGAACCATGGACGAGGGATAACCCAACCCGACCATGGACGAGGAAATGCACAATCCAGAGTATATCAACTAAAACAGCCACAGTTTGGACGAGTAAAGGAAAGTTGAATTTTTAACAAAACTTGGAAACTCGTTCATAGGCAAACTCTCGTCCAACAAAAAAAAAAAAAAAAAAAAAAAAAAAAAAAAAAAAACAGGCGAAGAAATAATGTAGGGATCAACACTCATAGATGAGTGGATAAAGTTTACCTGTTTTAGCTAAACGCGAACAAATCCTTACGAGGGACGAGCCAAAACATTATTGGAATGCAAAACGAGTTCATCCATACAATAAGAATGAAAAATAAATGAACATGCATTCATTGACAATAAAGGGAGGACGACTTGCGCCCAAAAAACCCTTAAGTGAAACTGAACATTGTTTAAAAAGTCGTCCTAAAGCTGTGGACGAGGAAAATGTACTTATATTACATCCAAAGATCTTGAACAATAGATCACATAAAAACAAGAATACAAAGAAAAGCTAAGTCTTCATAGGGGAGGATCAACATTAGGGCCGTCTTGAGCAGGCTGAGTGGTGGCGTCGTCCTCGATGTTCACGTCCTCAGAGCTCGTCTGAAGAAGAGAGCTTGAAGTAGCACCACCAAGGTTGAGCTTTATGGAACTGAAGTCGAGGTTGGGGAAGTTCTCCATGGCATCAATCCTAAAATCCTCAAACCCAGCTGCATAGTTCGCGTCCAAAGAGTCAGTATACTCTTTAGACGCCTTGAACTCTGCAACTGCGTCCTCCCTAGCCTTCTCAAGAAGAGCACTCAGCTCGTCATTTCTCTTCTAGAGATGATCAAGACGAGTGTCCTTCTCTATGACATCAGTTTTAAGCTCCTCCATATGGTCTTGCAACTCCTTCGCCTCGTCCTTCGCCTTACCAGCCACTTCAGCCCACCTCTTGCTCTCGTCTTTGACCTCCTGAACTCTCCTCTCCAACAGAATCCTCGTCTTGTCCAGTTCAGTCGCTTGTCTGGACGCAGCAATGAACTTAGACATTGCCTGCACAAAATTTGGTTTAGGCAAAACATAAGTATTGGAAAGACGAGACACATAACACGAAGGACAAGATAAAATTATACTTACCTTAAAAAGGTCGTGAACACCAGAGTGCTCAAAATCTCTCAAGGACATGTTGTAGCAGGCCGCCACGTCCTGATCAGTCACTACCCTTTCAAACCTCTCCCAAGCTAGGTCCTCGTCTCCAAGAAGGGTCAGAGGGACTTGGCCAGAGGGTTGGGGTGAGACAGGCATTTGAGTTGTGGACGGCACGTGCTTGGACGGAGGATGGTAGGGCTCGTCGTCGATGTCATGGACATGGACGAGAGTCTGTCGGATAGGAGGCGCAGAGCTAGACTAGACGACCCCAGTTTTGGATGGTCCGTGCTTAACCCTTTTCTCTTTACGTCGACTTGGAAGTTTTCCCAAATCGACCCCCTTGGACAAAGCCTTTCTTTTGTCACCAGCTGATGGACGAGGTTGGGGTTGAACCCCCTGCCCAGCCACCTCGTCCACCACTTCCTTGCCTTTATTTTGGTTCATTGTAGCCATTCCTACAAAAATGGATGAAGATAATGAATAAATAAAGTAAAGACGAGGATAAAACAAAAGGAGAAAGGGCACAAAAATGAACATTTACGTCTACGGAGAGTACGTTCATGAGCAATGGCTTCAACAGACGGCTCTGGACCTAGGCCCCAAGCTGCAAGACGTCGCAAGCTTACTAGAAAATGGAACGTCCTGTCAGTGTAAAGACGAGCCTTTTGAACTTGTTCAATGTAGAACTTGCTTAAGTGAGGTCGTCTAAAACCTGAAAGAGAAAAGAAAATGTTAGACGAAAGCAAAACAAAAACTCAAACATACATAACATCTTAAGACAGACGACCTCATACCTTCAGGACGAAGGTTGCCTAGTTCTCTTGTGTAGGGACCAAATGGATCCCTATCAACTTCACTTGGCTTCCCAGCCCAGGGGCTAGAGACGAAGAAAAACTCCATCTTCCAGTTCCTGTCTGAGGTAACCAAGGACTGGATCAATCAGAAATCTGCCCCTCTAGCTGTGAATTGATGGAAGCTAGGGGATTGATTGATCTCAGAGGGCTTGTAGCAATAAAGGAACTCGTCCACAGTAAGAGGACAATCCCCCCCAAAGACTTCCCTCCATAAGACTTGCATAGAGACAATTAGTCTCCATGCATGAGGATTGAGTTGACAGAGGACCAAACCTAACCTAGAAAGTAACTCCCTAGCAAAGGCATTGAGAGGCAACCTTAAACCCTCCAAGAGGTAAGCCTCATAGATACCAACTCCAAAATGGGGTTGGCAACACCATTTCCCACGGACGGGTAACCTAGGGTTTAGGTTGTCAGGAATTTGATACCAAGTTTTCAGAGACTCTAACTTTTTGTCATCTGTCCTAGACGAGACATTTAGGGCACAACTATAGACGATCTCCTCGTCGTCCTGAGCCACGGACGAGGGAGCACTAGTGCCTGCCCTCGACCCAGACTCGGTCCTCGTCCTAAGCTCTTCCTGGAGAACCTCTAAAGGAACTCCAGGGACCTCGGACATGTACTCGTCTGAGGTATTCCCATTACTACTACTACTATTACTGCTACTGTCACTCGACCCACTAAAACTACTGGGTTCATGGAACTCGTCTATGGCTTTCTCAGTACTATTACTAGACGAGGAAATAACAATTTCAGACATTTTTTGGAAAGTTGAAACCTAAGGACAAGAGTAAGGAGAATACCGAGATCTAGATGACTATGGACGCGGAAAACTTCTAGACGAGGCGTTAAGACGAGGAGTGTCAGGGAAGAAAATTTTCAGAAATGAGGGGGTAGCTCAGGAATTGCACTATTTATAGGCGAAGACTTTAGTACCCGAAACGTCACAACCAATCATAAGCTAACACGTGGCACACTCCTCGAAAAATGAGTCAGTGTGCATCTCCACTACTAAGATCGTGACACGTGGCGGGTTTAAACGTGAAATACATACACAAACGTCCAAAGAACAACACCATGCTACGTCTTCCTAGACGACCCACGGACGGGGGGCAACTGATAGTGTCTTGAAAATTACCCAACTCCATGCTCGTCCGTAGGGGTCGTCCAAAGAAGGAGGAAAATGACTTGACCCAGGAAACTCGTCCATGTTAGGGTCGTCCGTCCATTAAGACCCTTGGACGGCCCACGCTGACTCGACATCATCAGTGCAGTCCCTGGACGAGGCTTATACACTTGTCTCAGGACGTGCAGTACCAAAGACTGCCACGAAACCGCTTCTAGTGACCGTTGCGGAACGTACGGCCTGATAAAATAACCTCCACAGCAGTTATGGAGGTTAATTCCGAACCTTCCGACATCCTCCAATTTAGGAGAAGTTATTAAATGAATAACTGCCCATGGCGTACACTATATAAAGACAACGATCGCCAAACGAACGAGGTATGAGACATTTTTCCCAAGTATTTGGTTATTCCAAAAGGTTAGGGATGACACTAACTTTATCATCGGAGGGTTTCCGGCCGGTCCACCCCGGTCACCTCTGACTGTTTATTCCTCTCTTCAGGTCTTCAACCAGATTACCATCGTCGCCGTTGACATCCGAAGCATCCAGTCTACTGATTTTGTCGTGCATCATCATATATTTTTTAAAACTGAGTATAGAAATGGACTATTCTTATGTTATTTTCTTCTCCTCTATTTTGTTAAAAAATTATTTTATGATTTTTCATGTATTTTTTTAAAAATAATTTTTGTACATGAACTACCAAACTCTCTCTAGCCGGTTTTTACAAGATAAAAAAATTTGCAATAATTAAAATTATTCTTTTGAATGTAACTCATCTTTCTCTTATATTTCTCTATTGTTTAGTCATATATATTTTGTTTTGTTTCAATAATTTCTAACAAGTGAATTATTTGATTCTTTAATATATTTTGCTCTTTTAGAAGTTTTAATATCTGAATTTTTGATTTTTTTTTTTACTGTATCTGAAACTATTTGACAAATTTTTGTAAGTTATTGTAAGTTCAAACAATAACTACTTCATCAAATTGTAATATAAATTAAAGTCATACAAGAATAAATCATTTAATGATATAGTTCCTTAAATTTTTTATAAAATTATTTTAATTTATCTGTGAATTTTCAAAGATAGCACGGAACAACGATTAGTTGCTCGTATAAAGAAAATTTGGTGAGATGTCTATGTTGTTATGATTTGACGTGCATATTCAGGGGGAATGAATATGCTTAGGTAAAAGCCCACTGGTTGGCCCACAAAGGACGGATGAGAAACTGAGGTACCTGGCCCATTGGCCTCTTAACTTGGATATGACGCAGTTTTAATCTTTTTTCTTTTTCTTTTTTTTTTTCCTTTTTTTTTTATATGAGTTTTAATCATGTTTTGAACTTTTGAGAGTATATTTTATTTTTCCCTAAAGATTAAGTTACATTTTTGTCACTCAAATATAACATCTATACCATTTTAGTCCCTTAATTTTAAAAAGTTTTAATCCGACCAGTTCTTTAAATTTAAAATTTTTTTAGTCTCTCAATATATATATATATATGTGTGTGTGTGTGTGGGGGGGGGGGGGGGGTGCCTAAAGATGAAGTTGAAAAGATGCAGTATTGGTGTGGGGATGCCATGGGCCCAAGGAGGAAGGTCGCCCGAGGAGAGGAAGGAGTGAGTCAAAGGATTCTGAGGCGCTCTAAGTGGGAAGAAGGATTTGACGAAAGAGAATTAGTGACTACAGGAGAAGTTTCCAATTTGGAATAACTTGTTGCCCCCGCATTAAATGGTGGGCAATAGCTTTATCAATTGTATTGATGAAGAAGTGATCTGAACAGTGTAAGTCGCAGCTAAACAGACTCCTTCTACTACCTTTTTCAGATGTAAAAAGAGACAAGCGTCATGAGTGAAGATTGATTAGGTAAAGATGGAAGGTTGAGATGTGAGAGAGAGAGAGTATATAAGAAAAAGAGAGTATACAGAGCAAGGGGGGCAGACACAAGAATCAAGATATAGAAAATAAACAAAAAGAACACTATGAGAAAATAGTGAACAATAGCATTTCTTGTATAACTGTAGCCTCCTTGGGCTAGCTTGTAGAGAGAGAGGAGCTCATCCATTTAATTACATCTTCTTTTTCTTCCTTATTTCTATCTTTAAGCAGAGCCTCCCTCTTGTTGTTTGTTTTCATCTCTTACAAATTCATTGTTTTGGGCCACGGTTGAACTGATCTAGTCACTATTCTAAGTGGGCCTAAGAGGCCGATTTTTCTAGTCCCTATATATATATATATATATATATATTTATTTATCCCTAAGTGGGGATAATTTAACTTTGGACCCACGTGAGGGGTAGATTAGAGGCCAAGCATTATAATTATATTATCATAAAATTTTTTTTAACTATATTATCATGGGTTAAATGATAACTATTATTTTTAAAGGTGAGAAAAGAAAAGAAAAAAAAAAAAGGTACTCCACTGATATTGTATTTAATGGAAACAACTTTAAATCCTCCACTCAAAATTATCAAATTATTTATAAAAAAAAATGGATAAACCATCACAATTATTTTAAGAGTATAATGCAAATTGCACACTCTAAATTTGACTGAAATTTATTTCAATTCTCTATCTTTATTTTAATTGAATTTTTAAAATTTTAAATTTATTCAATTCAAGTCTTTGGTCTAATTTTGATAAAAAAATTATTATTCACATAACAAAATCTATAAAATTAATAAAAATATTTTATAGAATTTTTTTGTGAGAATATTTTTAATAATTATTTGCATACTTATCCATGATTTTTTTTTCATACAAAATTAGACAAATTACTTAAATTAGACAAAAACTGTTGTTTAAAACAACCCAACGAATAATGCCCTAAAACTTGGGAAAAAACTAATATTAGCCGTATTTTTTAATCCACTGTGTCTGCACTTAACATAAAGCATTTCTCTATGCCTCTCTCCCAGAGAGTACTCTTAAGACTAAATACTCGCCATGAACATTGCAATACCTTTTCATCGCACAGCTTTCCCAAACACTCATCTCGATAAAACAACCAAACCCGAATTTCCGAAATTCCAAAACTCTTCGCGTTTCGCCGAATTGCCAAACTCACATGCATGCCTCAGAAACGTTTCTTTAACTACTACTACTACTACAACTTCGCCTCGGCTCAGAATTCAAACTCGCTCGTTCCGAGTTAGGGTTTCATCCGACGATGCCGCCCGGCTCAATTCGTCGCCGGAGGAGGACGAGGAGGAGGGAACTCCGCCTCCGTCGAGCTTCGCCGAGTTCATCACTTCGGAGAGAGTGAAAGTGGTGGCGATGCTTGGCTTGGCTCTGGCGCTTTGCAATGCCGACCGAGTTGTCATGTCTGTGGCGATTGTACCTTTATCACTCTCTCGCGGATGGAGCCGATCCTTCTCTGGTATTGTTCAGGTGGTTTCTGTTTGGTTGCTGAGAAACTAATTTTTCGTTCGTTATTGGAAATTTCGATTATATTTTTGCATGTTAAATGTGTAAACTTGTTTTAGTTTCTATAATAGTTTAGAATAAATTGGAAGTGATTAACTGAATTGGTTATTGTGGGTTCTAGTTAGCTCGTCCATTAATGGACTTGGGTTCGAATCCTTAGTGTCTTAGCATAATGATAAAGAGCAATCATCCTCGAGTGGATGCTATAAGTTCAAATTTGCAAAATCTAGATAATAATTGAAAATTTTGGATTGGTATCTAGAAATTATGAAACATTAGTTTTTGTGTGTGTGCGTGTTTATTTGTTTTGTTTCTTGGCTTCAGTGTTAGATTTTTTTTTTTTTTTTTTGGGGGGGGTGGGGGGGTGGGGTTGGCGGGAGAGGGAACAAAGTTGATAGTTACAATTGGGGGGGATTTGAACATTTCCGTTGGAAATAATAGGAGGTGCCAGTTGAGCTACGAGGCTGTTGGCGGCTTCAATGTTAGACTTGAATTATAATTATTATGATGAATGAAATGATAGGTTAAAACAACTAAGTAGCTTATGTGTTGATGAAATTTTCAACAGATAATTTTTAGTTTACCATGCCGATTAAACTCCACAATGAAGTGATTGAACTAAATGTCCAGACTTGGCTGATGGGTTCTGAAAGCGAATTGTTATTATTATTATTGTTTTTTTCCATAACATTTTTTCTTCTTTTAAATTTTAATTGCCCCTGACTCATTGATAAACATTTATGGCAGTCGTCTTTCTTGTGGGGTTACCTGATTTCACCAATAGCTGGAGGAACTCTAGTGGATTATTACGGTGGTAAGGTAGTCATGGCATGGGGTGTGGCTTTGTGGTCGCTAGCAACTTTTCTAACTCCCTGGGCCGCGGAGACTTCTTTGTGGGCCCTGCTTGCTATGCGAGCTCTGCTTGGCATCGCTGAAGGAGTGGCTCTTCCTTGCATGAACAACATGGTCTCAAGGTATAGATAATTGACAAACTGAATTCTTCACAATGGTTAACGATATATTGACAATGTTTATTTACTTATTAAAAATAAAAATAAAAAAGTATATTAACAATGTACATAATATGTTCCTGAACAGACCATTTTGGTAGTTTTTAGAAGTTGGTCAAGCTAAAATGTTGAAAAAGTTTAAACTTTGTCTTTTAGATGGTTCCCTAAAACAGAACGAGCCAGGGCTGTTGGACTTGCAATGGCTGGTTTTCAGCTTGGAAGTGCTATAGGACTCACACTTTCTCCAATCCTCATGTCAAAAGGTGGAATATTTGGACCGTTTGTGATTTTTGGATTATCTGGATTTCTGTGGGTTTTGGTATGGTTATCTGCAACATCAAGTACTCCTGAACGAAACCCTCAGATATCAAAATATGAATTGGAGTACATATTGGGCAAGGGGCAGAAATCTTTTCCAACAGAGAATAAAACTAAGACAACAAAAGTGATTCCTCCTTTCAGGCGCTTGCTTTCTAAACTGCCAACATGGTCCCTAATTGTTGCAAATGCCATGCATAGCTGGGTAATGCATTCATATCTTGCACTAGTTTCTGCTAAGGATCATGTTGTGAATGTTATTAATATATGCTATATAGTTGTTTGGTATGATTGTATTGTCTGGTAGCTATTGTTCTCCGCCCTGGATAAGTCTCTTCAGCCCTAAAAGTAGCCTTTTCCTAATATTGCTGCCCATTGTATGTGCCCAAAGAAAGGTGAAGAAGTTCATTTAGGTGTCCCAACTTTGTTTCCACCTCTTCCCCCAACATCTGAAGAATAAATCACAGAAGTACTAGTTTAAGCAGGTGCAGAGGGAAGCGCTGACTACCTTGTTACAGTGCAAAGTCTAAATTGGAAAAAATGATTATTGTGTGTGTGTGGGTGTGTTTGTGTTGTGCATACATCTATCTCTTATGCACCCTATGTCTATGCAATCTCATTACTGTTATTTGTAGATTATGCGTGTTTATGCAAAGTTTCATCTTTCTTCTTCTTTTTTTCTGCAGGGTTTTTTTGTTATTCTTTCCTGGATGCCCATTTATTTTAACTCAGTAAGTCCAAATAATTGGCTATGTTTTATGGTTCTTTATTGAGGGTGGTCAATGCCTATTTTAATGTTACCTACTATGTACTACAATTTCATCTGCAGATATATCACGTTGACCTCAGGCAAGCAGCATGGTTTAGTGCTGTTCCATGGAGTGTGATGGCTATCATGGGGTACTTTGGTGGTATGTGGTCAGATATGTTGATACAAAGTGGTACAAGTGTCACTTTAACTCGCAAGATCTTTCAGGTGCAGCATTTTTCTGTATCCTTACTTTAATTTGCAATCCAGGGCCAGTTTTCACTCGTATGCTTAATTTGAAAGGTTCTTGCTTTTAATCTGATTAAGAAATCAAGGGAGTAAGTAATATCTACTAGTATTTCTTTGAAATGGACAAATGGGCATTTTGCAACATCAATATCTTTCTTGGTTATGGTTGCCTTTCTTTGTCTTTTCCCCGTTTCTAGTGATACTGAAGATGGAAAATTGGTTGTTGATGGCATATTTCATCTTTCTATTTTATCTTTTGTGTATATGAACCAGTGCCCATTTTTTTCCTTACTTTGTGTTAAATTATATTAAATCTGCTTCTTCTCTGCAGTCAATAGGTTTTGTTGGTCCTGGGATTGCTCTTATTGGTTTAATTTCAGCAAAAAGTCCATCGATCGCTTCTGCTTGGCTTACTTTAGCTGTTGGACTGAAATCTTTCAGTCATTCTGGCTTTCTTGTGAATCTTCAGGTTGATGCAGTGAATACTCTTAATTTTAATTTTAAGCTGGAATGGATGTTTCACTTCCCTCTAACCTTCCACTTTGACTATTTGTTATCAGGAGATCGCTCCACAATATTCTGGTGTACTGCATGGTACTTTTATCTTATACCTCATCAATATCTAATTTGTTTGATCTAATTTATTCTTTTTCTGTTCTTCACATGTGATCTTATCTATTCATTTGAAAGGCTTTGTTACAGAATCACACTTCCTTTGAAAACTTCTTGATAGTGTGAAATTACATATTCTAAAAAGAAGTACAAAAACATTGTATAAAAATGGCTGAATGCATTGTAAGAAAGAGTGACTTGATTCAAGTAGATAGAACAAAGCATGTGGTGAGACAAAAGTGACTTTAAGCAACTAAGCCAACTTATTTGCTTAAAGTTGCTTTTTATGTGACCTTTAGGCAAATGAGCTGGCAGCAAAATAAAAGCTTCCAAACACACTTTGTAAAAAAAAGGTCATGTTAATTAAGAATGTGATGGAGAGTATAATTTTGGATAAGATAGTATGCAGAAAAGATTACATGTGGCCCAACCCTGATTAATCTGTTGAGAATCTTTAGGCACATCAAAGTATGGGAGTTAAGACTTTGTAGTTGTGGTATTATACTGGAGTCACCCCTGTTTTGAACTCAATTCTGTATACTAAAGAGTAGCTTCTACATGCTGTGGATGAGTGAAGTGTACTGCTTGGCTTTTTCCACTGACAATATCTGAGATTCCCCTCCTTGATGCTTGAGCTTTCGATATAAGATATAGAGAGATGGACTAAATATTCAAAAAATATGATTTGCCTTTGAACCTGACTAGAAATCAAGTACTGAGTGTCTCTGAGCATTAGAACGGTGTGATATATGATAACAACTTCATTGTGGTTTTAGGAATTTCGAATACAGCTGGAACATTTGCTGCTATTCTTGGGACAGTTGGAACTGGTTTCTTTGTTGAGCTGGTGGGTTCTTTCCAAGGGTTTCTGTTGCTCACATCAATCTTATATTTTCTTTCTGCCCTTTTCTACATCCTGTTTTCTACTGGAGAGAGAGTTAATTTTGATGAAACAGGTCTGTTTCATACCTAGTTATGTCAATTCTTTGAACTTGCTTATTTTTCCCTCTGGAGTTCTAAATTTATGTTTTGGTTATTTCCGGATAGTGTTACTTAAACATAATATCTTATGGACACTATTAATAGTTTCACTGGCAAAGCATTCAGATGATATATGAAAGAACTTTAATTCCATGATATTCTCATATGTAAGTACATTCTATGTAAAAACTAATGCAGCAATAACAGAATGTGTTACCACTATGTTCTAGTTTTCTTATGCGTAGTTAAGAACTCTCACTCACGTTATTTTATGTTCCTAGTGGACTCTATATTATATTATTGCTAAACAGTTTCTTTTGTGAGATGATGAGATCCTAAGACTCTTGCTACACCCCATAGGTGGTTGATGGTTTGTATGGTCAACTGTAAGGATTGGACCTGAAGGATGGTTAAAAATGTTGAACAAAGTGGGATTTTTCCTCCTCCCCCTCCCCCTTTCTCCAAGCAGGAGGCGAGTGCAGTGTGCAGGTTCAAAGTGATGTACAGTGGATAGATTTTTTTTTTTTTTTTTCTTTCTTTCTTAATTTCTTTACTCCGTTTTTTCCCCCTTAATTCTACCAAATGTAGATCTTCCAAGGAGGTATTGTACTGGGATCATCCACAGTTATTTTTCCTTGCTTTTCCCCATATTCAAATAAAGATTTCTCAATTTATTTGGAGAAGTCAGATCTTCCTCCATCTCAACCAGCTTTCTCAGAAGTGCCGGAGAAATTTTTGTTTAGAAGTGTTTCACAATGTTTTAAGGTGATGGACCCAAAAGACAAGCAACAAGAGTTGGTGAGATTGAGAATTATATTCCTGATTCAGTTAGCTAATAAGTAATAACGGTTAAAATTTTATTAAGCATCTTACTCTCCCACGAAATTCTGGGCTGGTTCTGGAAAATTAATTTCATCAGGTGTCATGGATCAACCATAAAATGGGAAGATGAGAACAGGCTTCACTCCCCTCTTCCAAAAAATTCTCAAGAGGGGGGAAGGGGTTCGTGGAGAATGAAAATAAACATGAAAATGGAGTTTCGTATAGGCTTTAAACATAAGCAATGGCCGAAAAGAACAGAGAATTAAAGATTTTGGGGCTCAATACTCAACGCCTTGATATCACACACCGAGCTGTGATTTACTGCATATGATCTACGATATATGAAGGAAGGAATTAGTCAGGCTATTAGATTAAAAGTAAGAATTAAAAAAATAAGCACATGCACAACCGCTCAGCCTCACGGGTGGGGTTTTGGTGTGGAATAATAGGTCTTGAATTCAAACCCTCATTGTCCCGACGGTGTGAAATTAGTTCAACGCAAGCATGTGCTTGCTTCCCATTGCTTGAAACTTTCATGGCTTGAAATCACGGGATTCTTGATGGCTTTGAAGTTAGGCTATTGCTCAACTCACCTAACCTAAGCGTTTACGGCTCGTTTACTGCTCTTCAGATTGAAATGCTTAATTCACCTAATCTAAAGAAGCTTTCCAAAACAAAAGAAAAAAAAACCAAAAAACCCTAAAGAAGCGTTTTAGGTTGAAGTGCTTGATTCACCTAAACAAGGGTTTACATCTTTTTTACCGTCTAGGTCCCCCAAAGCATTAATTCTTTGAGAGGTAATAAGTTACTATTATATTCATTCATGTTCATAACAATTAAAAAAAAAAATTAGATCAATACTTTAGGTGCAGTATATTAGGTTAGTCAATTAAATTCAAATATCTAGTTACATTGACCAATAAAACACAAACAATGTTGTCTGTTCAAAGATGGTTAAATTCAATCCATTTAAGTGTTTAAATTTAATTAGAATATCTAATGTATTGAAGCATTAAAGCTACTGTACATAAATTTTAATTATGTCACTCAACAATCAAGTTTCATTTAGTTATTTATTCTAGTGTATGCTAAGAATTCATAATTCAGTGATATTCGGATGCCCCTCATGGGGGACAACCTGGAATCAAATTCCTCACCCGCTTCTTGACTCTTGTAAGCAAAAGTGCAAAACAAAATAAAAACCCATTTGCACATGTGATGAGATTGTCTTTCCCGCGTTTATCTACTTATCCACATATATTATATTGTTTAATGTTTATTACAATGGGCTTATAATGTACAGTAGTACAAACCAGCCCATCCCATAGCGCAAATGTATCCCAATTCACCAACTTTGACATCAAAGTCAGCCCCCCAAAATTGGAACCTTCAACTCCAGAAGCCAGGACGAATTCAGAAGTTTTTTAACTTCATTGATTAATTCAAAATTTAATAATTTAGAATTCTGTCGTGCGAGCATGTCATAGTTTATATTTCAACGTTACTGTAAAATTATAAACGAGTAAATAACAACCATGGCATGAGTTGCTTGAACTAGTCTCATTCACATTAAATACGACAGCAATATGAGCAACCAACGAAGACAACAAAGAGACTATTCCACCTCAAATCTTGGGGAAGTGATATGATTAAACGCACAAACTCACAAAAACCCAAAAGTCCATTTTCTCTACAGATGAAGAAAACTCCAAGCCCCCTTAACTTTCCCTCGCCCTCAAACCAAAGAAGGCAAAACTTGAACCTGCAACATGGTTACACAAACAAGCACAATCGTACAACTCACAGCTCTGTTTTGGATTATGTCAAAGGTGCAGCCAAAAAAGTTGCTGGAGTTTTCACCAAACTTCTTTCCAGGAGGAGAAAGCAAAACCACCCAGAAGAGATTCTTATGCCTGATTCCAGCAGAAATACAGCTCCAGTAAGAGGGACTTCCTGTGAGTTTTCTGATTTCATTTTGTTCTAAATTATAGTTTTGGAGCCTCAGGGAAACGTCTCATACTCATAGTTATCTGCATTGGTCAAAACAACACCTCCTGTATAGCTTTATATACATGTTACAACTTCAGCACCAGTATTTTATAGAGTCAAGTTCGAACTCAGATTACCTACTCTTATACCCTGATGAATTTATTTGAAAATTTAATGAAGCAGTACTAGATGCACCTTTAGATTTGTTCAAATTTATAATTAGAATCATGAAATGGATCAATTTCAAGTGGAGAGGATCTTAATATGATATATTTCTATTTGTTCCAAAAGCTTAAGCGGTTGGAAAATGGTAAATTTAATTATTTAATCATTATTATAACAGTTTTGTCGATCCATGAAACTAGAATGAAAGCACTACCATTATTAAAAAAGCCAGAATTTCTTAACTAATAATATCTCTTGTAAATGGGCACCAATTCACTCGTATTTCCTATGCTTTGCTGTTTCAACAGATTTCTCTTCAGAAAGCAGCCTTAAAAGTTCATCAACATACGCATCCTCTACTTCACGTTGTTCGTCTGTTGTTGCCAATGGCCAGGTTGGGAATTTCTCCTTGGAAGAGATTTTTAAGGCAACCGAAAATTTCTCTCCAGCTAATAAAATTGGGGAAGGTGCGTTTGGAACAGTGTACAAGGGGAGGCTCAAAGATGGAAGACTAGTTGCAATAAAGCGCATGAAACAGGTATATTAAGATTAATAGTGGCGCCTTTGAATTTTCATGTTTAAAGCTAATGATTAGATGTGATTAAGGGACAAAAATGTATTAAAAGTATAAAGATAGGTCATTTGCCATTGGTGTGCATAACAACTTGAAAATATGTGCAGCACAAGTATGACAAGCGTTTATCATTGGAGTTCAAGAATGAAATACTTACCTTGTCAATGATTGAGCATCTAAATTTGGTAAGGTTATATGGATATCTGGAGCATGGAGATGAGCAGATGATTCTGGTTGAATACATCAGCAACGGAACACTTCGGGAACATTTAGATGGTAAGTCAAGCAACAACTATTTATAGCTCTGAAGGATGATTGTGAGTAGAATCAAGGAAAGCATAAGCAGAAGTCGAGTATACATCTGTGCTGTATGTGAAAAACTAAATAGTTCACAACTAATTCCTGTTGAGCTTTAATTCCATCAAGCAGAAGAACAGTATAAATCAAATGAGGATAAGAAATGAAAGAAAATTCATTCTAAGAGTATGATTCTACACTAAAGAACTAGCTCTTTCTTTCATTCTTATTGACTGGAAAATCTTTGTTTCCTGTAAGAAGAGAATCATGTGATAAAGTTTTGGCTTCACTCTCAATGCCAAAACTCCAATTCACTTCCAACTGCAAATTTAGAATCTGATACTTGAGTATTTGTTTGGATCTTATGATGGTTTGGTTAGAAATCAGAGACCATCTTCTTTGTAGAAGCTTTTTTTTTGTAACAATTACTTGAACAGTTCACCTATGAGCAGAAAGTGCAGTTGCTCAACTAACAGCTGAAATGTTAACTAGGAAAAGAAAATGAAAAGATTAATCATCTTTTTATGCAGGTAAACTGGGAAACGAACTTGAAATGGCAGAGCGGCTAGAGATTGCAATAGATATAGCCCATGCAATTACCTACCTTCACATGTACGCAGGTATGCATAGAATTTAATTGAAACTTGGGCCACTTAAGCTCCAAAAATTAACATTAAGCAACTTCATACTCATGGAATAGTGCAAAGATTTCTAAGAGTTTAGTAATCTTACTCTCCATCTGATACCAATTTATGGACGTATAATGTACAGATCCAAACAATTAAATCCTTGGGAATTTTCCACTTGTTACATTTTGAAAAATAAAGAATCATTTAAAAGTAAAACGTAGGCCTTTTGAGAAGTGTACTCCTTAGTCAACAACAAAACTCTTTGCGAGGCCTTTTTTCTTTTCTTTTTTGGTGACAGCACTTGGAGATCTGAACTTCTTTCATGTAATTCACAGATCATCCAATAATCCACAGAGATATAAAAGCGTCAAACATCCTCATAACAGAGAAACTGCGTGCCAAAGTGGCAGACTTCGGGTTTGCACGATTGGCTGCAAAAGATCCTGATACAAGTCATGTTTCAACTCAAATCAAAGGAACAGTAGGCTACTTGGATCCTGACTACCTCAGGACAAATCAACTCACTGACAAGAGTGATGTTTACTCCTTTGGTGTATTGCTTGTAGAAATGATGACCGGAAGACAACCCATTGAATCAAAGAGACCAACGCTTGAGCGAGTAACAATAAGATGGGTAAGTATTCTATCATCCCAGAAATACTACAAATACTACCTAGTAATTTTCTGAAGTAGCCTTACTTGCATCAAGATGTGTTAAATTTTCCAAGTATCTAATGAATTAGTTACAGCATAACTATTGCTTTGAACACAATGCAAGCCATGCCTTTTTTATTTTTCTTTATTTAAGTACAAAATTCAAAGCCATGCCTAGTCATTTGATTTTAAGAGTTGAAAATAATTTAATTAAGACCATATAATGTTTAAAGTCACATATAAGTAGATATGATAGTTGATACTACTGATTTTGTACCATGCATAATAAAAACTATATGTAAATTAAACAAAATAATTCAATAATAAAATTTACAATAAAATGGATAATAAAAATGAAACAACAAATATTGCCTTAAATTACATTGTAAAGCACAATGTGTAAGACCGAGTGTTTGTCAAAACCAAAAATTATAATAAAACTATTAAATAACTTCCAAAAAAATACTGGAACTTTTTAAATTTCTCAAAACTTTTGATAATTAAGTTTTAAATGAAGTAATATCTTAAATTTCTTGAAAGTTTTGTAGTAGAGTTTTACTTAGAGAAATTATTTAATAATTAATTTTTACTTATAGTGCACTATATAGCAAAAGCACATCATATGACATGTATTTCTTTCATTGAGACACCTGGTAGATTATTAAAATAAATAACGAAAACTCTTTTAAATTTTTATAAACTTTTGGTAATATAATTCTAATGGAAGTAATATCTTTTCACTTCCTTAAACATTGACTATAGAGTTTCATTTAGAACAAACTTTGTTAATAATTTTAATATACTCATAGTGTGGCACATAGGTGAAAGGATAAAAAAAATGAAAAATGAAATATAAAGAAAAGAGAGAGGGCATCCATTTGGTGCAATCACAGCGTGTAAGACACACCTGCATGTATGACTGGACACACTTTTTATGATATAATATATGATTTCACTTTGTATGATCAATATGCAGTACTAGTAGTTTGTGTTTTTTGTGTTAACTGCTGATTCATATATTGCACATGTACTTTGGTTAATCACAGAATTGATGGAAATACTAAAATATCGTAAGAAAGCATTCTATTCAAAACAAAATATAGGAAGTTTGTTTAGCGATGCCTAGATGGAAAAGCAAGAGAGGGTAGAAACCAATCTAGAAGCAGAAAAATGCATATAACAGTCTTGATCCTGTTTTTACTTTTTACAAGTTGAAAATAAGGCCTAAATTCATAATGCCCAAAGGTTGGATATGCCTCGTCAGTCACAATCCATTGCTCATGAAATTATAAATTGGCTTGTCAGTTGCATTCATCTTCATGATGATGAATTATTTATAAATTTTCACTTTTGACTTCTTTCAAGTTTAAAAAACTTCTCTTAACCAAATCTAAACTCAAGGTTGACCAGATCAATTCTAGGTTATCTGTTTGACACAGTCTTAGTTACCAGAAGAAAATAATAATACATTTGACTTATTAAGCTATTATATCATCAAGATGAAAAGATCAAACTTTTCCTGTCACTTTTTGTAGACATTTGTCACATGGAACTTCCTACATAAAACTGGAGTCGCATCATTCAACCTCTGCTGTCATCCACCTTTTTTCTAGTATTGCATATGAGACATTCATCACATGAACTCATTATAGTTGCCATGACCAGTCTCATCTACCCCTTCATATGTCCTGCTCCTGTGTCTTAGAGACAATCATCAGGTATGACAATATATATACCTGATTTGCTTACAAAGTGAAAAATGAAAGGAAAACATTTCGAATGGAAAAACCACTACGGCAACACAAACATTCACAAAGAAAATCCAGTATATAAGAAACAGTTACAATAGTCAGTGACTAACAAATCCTTTGTAGCTAAATTCTATGCAACCTCTGCCAACACTCCGCTTGCTTTTCTACCTTGATGGTCCCAGAACCTCTGGAATCCTTATATGTTGAATTCCTCTAAAGCCAGAACCTCTGGCACTCTAAGAAACCTCCCTGAAGATTTGACTGCAGTGAACCTCACTAGATATTTGGCTCTATGGTTTCAATTTCTCAAGCACTCTCCATAGGAACGAAATATGATTGTGCAAATAAAATGGGTATTTCTCTGAAGCACTAGGCATGATTCTTTTAGGATATTGGGTATATCATGGGGATGCAAGAACAAATGCATGAGATCAAGAGTCAAATTGAGAGAGAAGTGGGATAAACTAGCAAAATCTCACTTTTGGTTTTCTTCACAAATTTGGTTACAGAGCTCAAGAGCTCAACCTCAGCTCAAACTTCTCTGTTGCTTGCTTCAAATAATAGCTGAAGCAAAAAACCAACCCCCTCTATGTTTGAATAACAATGGCTGAGCTTTTTCTCAAATGCACAGCATTATGTCTTTGTTCTCTATTTGATTTGTGCTAAAGCTTCAGAGCCTCACCTCCAAAAAAAAAAAAAAAAAGTTCAATACTCTCTATATCTTTTTGGCTCAAGGGTGCAACCAATCCTCTGCCATCAACTGAGAGCCATTTAATGCAGCTTCTTCACTATTTACGCTGACAAACAACTTAAGTTTTACTTTATAATCTTTTAAACTCAAATATTAAACCTATTAGCTTATGTTGGTTAGGAAGTGATACTTTTTCAGCTCCTATTATGAACAACATCAAATGGCATTATTTATGAAAGCAACAGAAAATATATACGCATTTTGTTTTGAAGGATAAAAGGGCCTTACCATGTTAATCAATAAGGAGAATAAACTTGCATAGCATTGCACTATATCTTCGAACATTTATTATTATAATAACTGAATTAGTAATGGGAATTCTTATAATGTCAAAGACTTGCTTAATATTATGATATATGACATGTCAAAGAAACTCAGAATGAGATAAACAAATTCATGTTTGCAGGCAATTCAGAAATTGAAAGATGGAGAGGCTGTACTTGCCATGGATCCAAGGCTGAATAGGTGCCCAGCATCAGACATGGCAGTGGAGAAGGTACTCAAATTAGCTCAAACATGCCTTGAACCTTTGAGAAAATCAAGACCTTCCATGAAAAAATGTGCTGAGGAATTATGGGAAATACGAAAAGATTTTAAAGAAAGATTTGTTTCTCCTTCTCCTCCTCTTATTTCTCATTGTTCTGCAAACTTTCCTGAGAGAGATGCCCATGGATCTTTTAGTATTGAAGATGGTGAGAACATCAAATTTGATTCTGCCTGATTGAGTGGCAAGTGTGAATTTAAGATAAACAATGTTATCCTGCATCTTTACAATTTTTTCTTTTGTGTATAAACCCAGAGGTTAGCTTAGGGCAAAGAAAGCTTTAAAAAAAAAAAAATCAAATGTTATTAGTTCAAAGAGTCTGTTCATTCTTTTTGAGTCTAAGAGGATATGTAATGTAGATGCCAAATTGTTTGTACTTCTAATGATATAGCATGAGGAAGAAAACAACCTTCGATTGATTATAATAGAAAGTGAGACATATGTACAATGTGGACTATTTGAAAGTTTGATCCGAAGAAGTTAGATTTGTTCATTGAGATTTCTTGCAAATCATATATGGTATCATAGCTTAGAATGATGATCTCATGGTAGTGGTACCCCTCCCCCCTTTGTTTTTGGGAGGAGAGGGATTATGTTGAGATTTTAAATGACGTGGCGTAGTGTATATTGTTAGATCCATGAAAAACTAAATCTCCATTACTAAATGGATACTCTCCACTTCACGTGAAAGACATGCAATGCTAGTACTAAATTATTGAATCTAAACTTTCAATTAAAGGGTTAAAAAAAACCCAATGGATTGTTGGGTGGTGACAAAGAAAGAGAAACTTTAGGTTTTGTAGAGGAGTTATCTTACATTGGTTCTTACAGAAAGAGTTGTTCTCTTTTTATGAGTAGTAAATAAAGACAAATATAAGCTAAAAAGGAAGGTAGAACAAGTACATTGTTTTAGAGAGACTTTCAATTTATGACGTCCGCTCTTAGTGATAGCTTTTTATCATCAGACTAAAGTACCAATTGGTTTTTGGTGTAGGCGGAAATTGAACCCCCAGATCTCTTATTCAACCATTAGAAACTTTACTAGTTGAGTTAACTGGAACTCAAAATTGTAGATTATAATAAAGTACATAGTTTTTCATAACTTTATAAAATAGTTTTTATTTTTTGATATAAGTTGACACTTACTTTTTACAAAATGGCCACAAATTTTAGCTACAGTAGCCAAGGTTTACCCATATGAAAAAAAGAAGATGCAAAGGGGGTGAATTTTAAGTTTGAACAATGATAGTTACATTGTGTGTGCATGACACATAGCTTAAAACACGATTTCACTATTTCACAATTATAATTGAAATTGTGATTTGAGCTAAAATATGTACGGAATTGTAACTCGCCATTCGCCATTCGCCATGTGCAATAACAATTAGCGTTTTAAGTTTTAACTTTACTAGTTGAGTTAACTGGAACTCAAAATTGTAGATTATAATAAAGTACATAGTTTTTCATAACTTTATAAAATAGTTTTTATTTTTTGATATAAGTTGACACTTACTTTTTACAAAATGGCCACAAATTTTAGCTACAGTAGCCAAGGTTTACCCATATGAAAAAAAGAAGATGCAAAGGGGGTGAATTTTAAGTTTGAACAATGATAGTTACATTGTGTGTGCATGACACATAGCTTAAAACACGATTTCACTATTTCACAATTATAATTGAAATTGTGATTTGAGCTAAAATATGTACGGAATTGTAACTCGCCATTCGCCATTCGCCATGTGCAATAACAATTAGCGTTTTAAGTTTTAAGCAGGCTTATGGTATGGGTAGTCCGTAGTCCAGATCCTTGTTGCTAAAGCTGGGCTCGAGGTTAAGAGCCAGGCCCAATTAGTGTATTCTGGCCTGTATTAATAATCTTTATTGAGATTTATAGGCTGGTCCGGCCCATGATCAGAACTGTTTGTTTTCGATGAATCGCGCGTTCCATCCAGTTACAGATGAATCTCTCAATATCAGCTGAGTCAGTTGTATCCGTGAAGTCAAACACACTTATATATATATAGTTATACACAATAAATAATAACCGTCAGCTGAGGCTCAGGCTCAGATTCACTCTCGTGGTTCGCGCGACAGGTTGAAACTTGAAAGCGACCACGTGTCCACCGCCTCTCCTTTTTTAAATATACAGAAAAATCCACAGTCAGTCTGTGTCCACAGTCAGAGAGTCCCACACTTTTTGGTTTTTGGCTTTGCTTGCTTCCAGTTCAATTTCCATGTGAACATCATTGTGATCCTCACATTCAAAATCAAATCAATCCCTTCCCTTCCCTTCATAACCCGTCTTCTCCTTCAATCTCAGATATCCCCCGCATATTCCTACCCTTCACACACTCTCTCTCGGATTATACGTAAGAAAATATCTTCTCTCTTACGTTTGCTTCTACTTTCTGATTTCTCTTTAAAAATATCTTCTCTCTTTATTTCTCTATTAGCCTCACTTCACTTCACTTCACTGTATTTATATCATTATTAGTATTATATGTACAGTAGTTTGATTCTTTGTTTTACATACAGAACAGAACAGAACAGAACAGATTGATTGTTGATTGTTATTTGAGAGATGGCAGAAGAAGCTAACAAAAATGGTGGTGGCGTTTCTGCTGCTCATAAAGTTCCGGCGGTGGCGCATCCACTGGCGGAGAAGCCATCGGAGATTGCGTCGAACATCAGTTACCACGCACAATTCAGCCCTCATTTCTCGCCTTTCAAGTTCGAGCCTGAGCAAGCCTACTACGCCACCGCTGAGAGCGTTCGCGATCGTCTCATCCAAGTACCATTTCTCATCACTACAATTCAATTTACTCAAACTAGTCCTTTAAGGTTTTGCTTTTTCTCAATTCAGTCCCTCGCTTAGTGAAAATGAGTCGAGTCTATCTAGTCCTTCCGTCCACATCTGTTAACAAACGACTGTCACTTAAATATTTGTAATTTAATAGATCTTATTGTTTGATAAGTATTATTTAAAAATAAATAAAGTTTAAACAGCTTCATTTGCCTGCAAATTTGGACGGAAGGACCAGATTGATTCATTTTGCCAAACTGAGGGACTAAACTGACAAAATGTGAATCTTTTAGAACTAATTTGACCATTGAGCTAATTACAGCCTAATTTGCTTCCTTATGTGTAAATATTGGTAGTTTACTATGATAGTCTTGGAGAATTGTAGTGTGAAATTCTCATCTCCGATTCGATCCGTGCTCATTTTTTGTTGTTTCTCCTATGCCAATATAGGCGACAAAAATGCTTAATAGATTATTAGCAATATGGATACATGTTATGATCATTCACAAAATAAAATGAACGGAATTATTATTATTTTTTTTATTTACAGATATTTATACATGACTTGGTGATCTTAAGTTCAGTTTGTAATGGTTTTAGGAATAGCGGTCTGTACAATTATAGGCGCATTGAGTATTAAACTGCAGTGCTATTAGTATGTGGACCGACTGCTTTTGATTAATTTATTGTTTGGAAGTTTAGAGAGGGAGGAGAGTAGAGGGGAGTAGAGGAAAGAGAGTAGTGGGGAGGAGAGTAGAGGGGAATGAATCCTCTCTACATTGTTTGGATGTTTTTAAAATTAGGGAGGGGGAAGGAAGTAATTAGCCTTTTAAAAAGGGTAATTTTATTAATTTAGAAAGGGTAAATTAGGGAATTCATTTGGCTAATAACTTATCTACCCTACTCTCCCTCCAAATCTCTCCAATTTGGAGGAATTAAAAATGAGGGGTTAGAGGTAGTTGAAACCCCTCCAAATCCCTCCCTCTCCTTCCTTAAAAAAGTTCCAAACAAGGTAATTAAATTACTCTCCCTCCCTCTACTCTACTCTCCCTCCTTTTTTTAACTTCCAAACATGCTATAAGGGATGGTCTGAATTTTTAGCAGAACAAGACTGTCAAAATTTCAATGAAAGAAACACGGGAAATAACAATGAAGCAAGTTGGTGCATGGTTTTGAATTCGTATAATGATTATGCCTGTTCTCAGCAGTTAAATATTAGATTACTTGTATTTCATTGTTCATGGAGCTAGACTAATGTTATTACTGTTCATTGTTGGTCTCAGCAATGGAACGAGACCTACCGTCATTTTCACAATGTTGATCCCAAACAAACGTACTACTTATCAATGGAGTTTCTTCAAGGACGAGCTTTGACTAATGCAATTGGAAATCTTAACATTCAAGATGCATATGGTGATGCTTTGAAAAAGTTGGGACATGAACTTGAGGAAATTACTGAGCAGGTAGCCCTCCTTTTTCTCCAGTAACTAAGCTTTCATGGTCTAAAAAGTCATTTAAGACTTGTTTTGTGGAGCCTTTGTCCATGTAACCTAATCAACGAAATGGAGGATTTTACACTTTTCACTTGTGCAAAACCTAACACTAGCGTTCAATTATGATAATTCTAGTTAGTTAAATGATATGCAACTGGTCTTGTCAAGTTATGTATAATGTTTTAGGCATAAAAAGATGTAGTCCCATTTTGATACTTTTCTTATGAAGATTGAGTCCATATTTTTCCACATGATTAAAATGAATTCCACTTTCCACATATATAAACTGGCACTACTACCCGGTGGACATAAGCCGTCAATGATCGTTGTGCCTAATTCAAAAACATAAATCTGATTCCACTATCTCATCCTGTTATTCTCTTGATAAGAAATAGTTATTTTTACTTTATTGGATTTTTGTTTGTTTCACTTTCAAATGGATCTCGACAGTGGTTTTATTCAGTTTCTCGTTGTAGGAGAAAGATGCTGCTCTAGGAAATGGTGGTCTGGGAAGGCTTGCTTCATGTTTTCTAGACTCAATGGCAACATTAAGTTTGCCTGCATGGGGGTATGGTTTGAGATACAAATATGGGCTATTCAAGCAGCAGATCACCAAGGAAGGCCAAGAAGAAATTGCCGAGGATTGGCTTGAGGTTTGATTTCACCCAAAATGTCTGTCAAATACTGTGTTATTTATGGAATACTAATGATTTTTGTGGAAATTATGCAGAAATTTAGTCCTTGGGAAGTTGTTAGGCATGACATAATATATCCTGTCAGATTCTTTGGTTCTGTTGAGGTTAATCCCAATGGATCGTAAGTGCCAATTGAAGATCTGTCATATAGTTTTATATATTCACTATGTGGTACTTAATATTCCCTGTCATCCCAATTTAAATTTCTTGCTTCTTTTTGGGACATCCCAAAATACATGTGCATGATCTAAAGGGGGAAGTTCTTCAATTTTTTAAAGTACTCTTCGTTTTTTTTTTTCCCCCCAAAAAGCGAACAAAGAACTTAGTCGTAACACCTGTAATATAAAGGAATTTTTAGGAGGATCAATTATTTTTACCTTTTAATTAATAACGTGCCATTTCAAACCAAGACCACTGATAATGCTTCCCTGTGTATTGCAGCCGAAATTGGGTTGGTGGAGAGGTGGTGCAAGCTTTGGCTTATGATGTGCCAATTCCAGGATACAAAACTAAGAACACCATTAGTCTTCGCCTCTGGGAAGCAAAAGCTTGCGCTGAGAATTTTGACCTATTCCAATTTAATGATTCACAATACGAATCTGCTGCAGAACTTCATTCTCGTGCTCAACAGGTTGGTTATCAATTACTGTAACCATGAAAAATATGGTTACTCAGCCAAGGAAGAGGTAGTTGCACAAACATACTACAGTGATCAGGAGAATTGATTAATGGTTATTCTTTTTAATGAAAAGAGTAGTCTGCCAAGCATTTGTGGACCTACCCCTTGAATCAAAGAATCGGCACCATTCAGTTTATGAAAAAATAAATTTCATAATTAACTTTCTCATCTTGCTAAAAATTTTGGTTTTCTATTAATTAAATTTATGGCTGTTACTGGATATCCAACTAGACAATATTCTGGTGAACTTACTTTTATACAATTACATATGTTCGTGTATTCATGTTGATTTTTTCCTGAAATCAATTGAAAAAAATGGTGCATTGCAGATTTGTGCAGTTCTATATCCTGGGGATGCTAAAGAAAATGGAAAGCTCTTACGGCTGAAACAACAATTCTTTCTATGTAGTGCATCACTTCAGGTTGTCTAATTCCTTATCTTTTTTCTTTTTTTCTCTTTTTTTTCATTCATTCTTTCAGTATGACTTTCTCACTTAGAATATGCTGATGTGGTACTAAATTCTCATATATCATAGAATACTTCTTCCAGTGATGTAATCTGGAAGCACAAAAAAAACCATTTAATGTAAGGGAAAATTGCAAACCAATTGAATGAAGGTCAGTGGATGAGGATGCATAATGTAGTATCCTTAACTCTCTTAAATATAAGAACCAAGGGAGGTCATCACACTGAAATTATGCTTCCAGGGGATCTATTAAAATAATGTACAGTCGTCTTGCATTATGGATGCCCTAATTCGAGTACTTAACACTTTGTTTGTTGATTATTGGAATTATTTCAAGTTAATTTTCCTTTCATTTACTGATAAAAAGCCATGTACAGTTTTCCATTATGCAATTCTTACCATCTTTGGCCCTAATCATGGGACCAATTACAGGACATTATATTCAGATTTAAGGAGAGGAAACTAGGGAAAGGATCATGGCAATGGTCTGAGTTTCCTAGCAGGGTTGCAGTACAAATGAATGATACTCATCCTACACTTGCAATCCCAGAGCTGATGCGATTACTAATGGATGAGGAAGGGCTTGGGTGGGATGAAGCTTGGGATATCACAACAAGGTGCATTGTGTTTTATGTTTGTTAGAGCATTTTCACTGAGGGTGTTTCACCAGAACATTCTTTCTTTATTGGTCTTTCGGCATGTTTTAGCTGTGCATTTTTTAGTAGCTCAATTTCATACGTTAATGATTGAACCAGGACTGTTGCCTACACTAATCACACAGTGCTTCCTGAAGCACTTGAGAAATGGTCACAAGCTGTGATGTGGAAGCTTCTTCCTCGCCATATGGAGATTATAGGAGAAATAGATAAGAGAGTATATTCCTTACCTGTTTCTTCTTCCCCTATCTTCCCCCCCACCCCCCCCCCCCCCCCAACCCCCCCCAAAAAAAAAAAAAAACAATATCTATGATGTTTCATGTTAGTGTTTGAGTTTTAAGTATGAAATTGTGTATGTCATGCAGTTCATTGCAATGATACGTAAGGCACGACCTGACCTTGAAAGTAAGCTTCCTAGCATGTGCATTTTGGATAACCATCCCCAAAAGTCAGTTGTGCGGATGGCAAATTTATGTGTGGTGTCTGCACATACGGTAAGAGGTCTATTCTTTGGAAAATCTGCATAGAGAGCATCTCATGTAGCTTACTTGGCAGAGTCTTTTAGTTTTCTATAGAACTATTGGTATTTAGGATTATTCATATATCTTGTCTAAGTGTCATCCATGTATGATAGTACTGCCAAAAGCTGCAATGTCTTTGCACCCTTGAGATTGTCCAGATAAGTCTTGTTTTTATCACATTTGGAGATACTTTTTATTGGTTAATGTTACTCAGATGCTTTATCTTTTGATTTTCTTTTCTCTATTTCTTTCCCTTTTTTTGTGGAAACCCCATCTGCTTCTATTTATTCAAGCATTGAATTTATTTGAATTTTAATATCTTTTGTCGTCTATCTCTTTGTAGGTAAATGGTGTGGCCCAGTTACATAGTGATATCTTGAAGTCTGAGTTATTTGCAGACTATGTTTCTCTATGGCCAACAAAGTTTCAAAATAAAACTAATGGCATTACTCCTCGCCGATGGCTCCGATTCTGCAGTCCTGAGCTCAGTAGCATAATAACCAAATGGTTAAAAACTGAAGAATGGATTACCAACCTTGACCTCCTCACAGGTCTTCGACAGGTATGTTTAAAATATATATTTTAGAAATGTTTGAAATATTTTTCTTTTCTCCATGCTTTTTGTATTGTAAAAATTTCATAAGCATTGAGCTCTAGCACAAATGGCACTACCCACTCCCACAATAATGTCATAGAGAGTGAGGTCATGGGTTCAAGAACCATTGGGTGCAGGTGCTATTTACCAATCACAAAAATTTCACATTCATTACTAATGCTTTCTCCAATAGTTTGCCGACAATGCGGACCTCCAAGCTGAATGGGCCTCTGCCAAGATGGCTAATAAGCAGCGTTTGGCAGAGTACATAGAACGGGCCACAGGAGAGAGCATTGACCCAAATAGCCTATTTGACATACAAGTCAAGAGGATCCATGAATATAAGAGACAGTTGCTGAATATTCTGGGAGCAATTTATAGATACAAGAACTTAAAGGTATAAAAGACATCTCATGATTAAATAGAATGTAGTTATCATCCTTGATTTAGCATAATTTTTGTACTATCTTTGAGAACTTTCTTGAAACTGAATATGGTAGGAGATGAGTCCCGAAGAGCGGAAAACGACAACTTCACGCACCATCATGATTGGTGGAAAGGCATTTGCAACATATACAAATGCTAAAAGAATAGTCAAGCTGGTGAATGATGTTGGTGCTGTTATCAACAATGATCCTGAGGTCAATAGCTACCTGAAGGTAATTTTATTTAAATTTGATTTCCGTATAAAATTATCATGCCTGCACTGTTGACAAGGATAATTAAAACATACAGATTATGCTCATTCCTAGCATTGTCTAGGAAAAAGGGTTTGATCCTTCTTTTGATGGGTTTGCTATGTATAAGCATTCATATTTCTCCAGAAAGAGAATTTTCTGCTTAGATGTTTTGGAAAGGGATGGTCTGCCATGCATTTTTTTTTTTTTTCATTTTTCCATTTGTGTGTGTGTGTGTGTGTGTGTGTGTGTGTGAGAGAGAGAGAGAGAGAGAGAGAGAGAGAGAGAGAGATTTGTTATGAACCTGCTTAAAGGTAGGCTTATGATGCTTCTTACTCATTCATAGTCAAGATGATCTTTGATATCAATGCAAGGCATGGGGTGTTAAGATCCTGGTTGAATGTTTTTGATCAAATGGTTTATTTGGAAAGTATAGTACAGAATCTATAGAACACGAATAAGTGTAGTATGCTCTCAGATTTTCACAACCCTTAATATCCTTTCTCCGGACCTGTGTATGGCATAAAAGCAGCATGCAGTACACTTCATTCTCACCTTTTCTTTTCTTTTTCTTTTTTTATCTTTTGGAAAATTAGTAAAACCCTTCTCCATTGGGATTTTAGGACTCTGCAAAAGTCGATTAACATGAAAATCGAACTATAAATGAGCATTCCTTGTAAAGCAATATCAGACATTTTAATACCTATGTTGCTGTCAAAAATTTTGGCATGCCATATGTTGCTTAATTTAATATTATAATCTTTCTTCTTATGTTGTGCATGTTGTATGGGTGTTTATTTATACATACACATTGCTATCAAGGTCTATTCTAAACTAATCTTCTCTTAACTGGCAACATTTTCCAGGTAGTTTTTGTACCAAATTACAATGTATCTGTAGCAGAAATACTTATTCCAGGAAGTGAGCTGTCACAGCATATTAGCACTGCAGGCATGGAGGCAAGCGGCACAAGCAACATGAAATTTGCACTCAATGGTTGCCTCATTATAGGTACACTGGATGGGGCTAATGTAGAAATCAGGGAGGAAATTGGGGAGGAGAACTTTTTCCTCTTTGGTGCAACAGCAGATGAAGTCCCTAGGCTGCGCAAGGAAAGAGAGAATGGAAAGGTACAAAGTTTGCAATTTCTTTAAATTTGGTTAAAAAAAGAGTATTATCTTAAAAAGGCAAGTCGTCGCACAAATTTTTATATCTTATCCTATTAGAGAAATAGCATTAGTGCTTCAGAGCTTAGAGTGGCTAAAAGACATGCCAAAGCCTAATTGATATAGATTCAAGAAAAGTGTTACTATGGTTAAGTAAAGCCAAATTTATGATAGGTTGAATTCCATAAACAGATAATTACTGTAGGAACTGCACATTATTTCATGACAGAATGGTTTTTTCTTATAGTAATTTTCCTACAATTCTACTATTTATCTTCCTGTTTATATTTGAATATTCTGGTTTAATAGTGAATTGTGATATTTTCTTGATCTAAATTGGCCCTTATTATGAATCACACAGTTCAAACCAGACCCTCGTTTTGAGGGGGCTAAGGAATTTATTAGGAGTGGAGCATTTGGAAGCTATGATTTCAACCCACTCCTTGACTCTCTAGAGGGGAACTCTGGTTATGGTCGTGGTGATTATTTTCTTGTCGGTCAAGACTTTCCAAGCTACATGGATGCTCAGGCTAGAGTAGATGAAGCTTACAAGTAAGATATCAGCACCCGTAAATTTAAAATCATACTGCATGCTACTAGACCTACTAGACTATAATTTAGAGGCTTGTTAACATGTAAGCTTAAGCTTAGTAGTTAGACAGCTCCACCAGGCACCAGCCTAAATAAGTCAAGCCCATCTGTAGACTGGAACTACAACCTTTGTCTGGGTTGTTAAACTAAGCAGCTACCATTTGTAGATTTAGGTAAAATATGTGAACTTCATCCAATTTGCTGAACAGAAAAATTAATGGTGAACTGCTCAAGCTAGGATGCTTAGATAGCCCCCTCACCAGCCTAATCAAGCAAAGCTCAAGAGTCAAGCATGAGCCAAGACAAAAGCATAAACCCTTCCTGGCAATCGCATGCCTGTGTAGTCATTGGAACTAAATGCACCTATAAACTATAATACACGCAAGCACCATATGAGGGACTCTGCACATTATTAATTTTATATCACCTGAGCTATAGATTTTCCCTTTGATATAATATTGCATACAACGATTGATTATTTGCATTCATTTTTCAACTCAGTCTTTTAAAATGATATGCTAATGACAGAACTGAGAATATAGAACACGGCCAAAGCATAATGTGGTGGGCCCATCAAGTTAACTATAAGTTTGATCCTTATTTAACAAATTAAGGATTCTGGTTCTAGATAAACTTAGCAGTTAGCTCTTACATGTCACTGGACTTCGACATCTAGGTCGTAATATATGTTACAATACATATTTGCCTACAGGGATAGGAAAAGATGGCTAAAAATGTCTATACTAAGCACTGCCGGGAGTGGCAAATTCAGCAGTGACCGGACAATTGCTCAGTATGCCAAAGAAATCTGGAACATAGAGGAATGCCGTGTACCATAATTGCAACAACAATTCTGTTGGTAACGTCCTCGTATAATCTAATGTGCATAAGAAATAAGTACAGGAACGTATAATCTAATGTGCATAAGAAATAAGAATCTAATGTGCATAAGAAATAAGAAGTACAAGAACGTATAATCTAATGTGCATAAGAAATAAGAAGTACAAGAAGGAAAGAACCAGTAAGAGACATAAGTCACCAGGCGCTTGCCAATTAAATTCGCCATATTGTTGTTTTACTTAAAAAAAAAAACATTTGTTTTACGAATCTCTTTATCATGGTATTATTTAATAAATATGGTAAAGAGGTCAGTAATTTTCTTTTTGAATGAGTGTTATGCTTTCCTCCTCTACTCCTCCTGCCCTCCCCCTTCATCCAATCAGACCCCCGGGAAACTTCAAAGTCAGCTCTGCTTGTTAGATTTTTGTTGATATTATAATTTTTTTTCGTGCTTTAGAATTAAAAAAAAAAAAAAACAGTTTTAATAATTTTGACTAAAGAGAATCGCATTTTTTTCATTTAACACTAACGAAAAAATAAATTGAGGGTTGTGATGACAATTTGGTTATTAAGTGATTGATGTGGTATCACTTTCATGTTTGTAATACATAATGTTATTTTCATGCTAGTTATAATACATAATGTTATTTGACATACAACCAAAAGCGAATATATGGATCTTTTTTTCTCTCTTTTCCTAAGTGACGAAAATAAAAATGAGTTGACGAGGTTTATAGGTGTTTTTTTTCCGAAGCCCACCTAATGGGTGATGGTGGATGAGAATGTGTACTTGCAAAGTACCTAAAGTTTTCTCAAAAAAAGAAAGAAAGAAGTAAAGTACCTAAAGTACTTTTTTTTAGCAAAAATATTATAAATAAAAAAGGAAGAGTGGGAGAGGGCCAGTTCCATTTTTTGTGCGCAAGGAGGAGACCTAGTCGCGGAGAGAATAGATGTTTAGGGCTCATCCTACTTACATTAAGCAAGCCAGCATTCAATGTTGTGAGCCAAGAAATTAATATATTTTGTTTACGACACAAAAATCCCAACATACAAGGGTGTCTAAAGAAGGCAAAACATGGCATAAGATTGATAAGAAAATCAAGATTGCTAGTGGAAGGTTGATGAAGTGATTCAATAACATATTTGGAGTCTCCTTCAAACATAACAAAAGAAAGTTGATGATGCACCGCTAGTTTTAGGGCCAAAAGAGGTAGTAGAGATGATTGGGCAAAGATCACATCACCAATATCATTTCTACCAATTGCCGTTGCCATTAAAAAATCTGGTCTAATGGCTATGTTAATTTATCTTCATCCATCCTAGAGGGGGTGGTTGCCAAGTGGATGCTAGTGGGGACTTGAGGGTTGACTAAGCTGCAAGGTGCTCTTCATAGGATTTGTTATGTTCTTTGCTGCTATTCTGGGCTGTGTTGGTACTTGCAAAAAAACAAAATTTGATTTCGAATCCTCCATATATGTCAATAAAGATAGGCGAAAAGTGTGAATTCGAGACGCATCCTCATCTGGAAATTTAAGTAATTTGGAGGGATTCATCAATATTTTTGCAATGTCCCTAGCATTCATTGGCCCATTGGCCCATTGAGAGGCCTAACCGTAAGAGACATAGTAGTGATAGAGTACGGGCATCGCATGATAAGATGCTCAAGCATTTCTGCTGGTTGGGTGCAAAGCACATGGTTAAGAACTTAAGATCATCTCGAGGCCATCTCTTGTTTAGGGCATTTTTTACTATGAAGGGCATCCAATTCCAAGGCTATTTTCCAAAGGAGCTTTTTGAACCTCTCATTTAGTATCTGAAGTTTCCAAATGTGTTTCCACTCCTGTTCAGACAATATATTTTCCTCGGTGATGGGGGGTCCAAATGAGCTGGTTCGGTTGGTTTGATGTGTGGATGGGGGATCCAAATGAGCTGGTTTGGTTGGTCTGGTGTGGATAGGTATCGTAGAATATGGATGACAGTGAGAAGGTTGATGTCCCAAACTAAATCTAACTGGTTCCGTAATTGGAAAACCCAGTTAAATATTCCTTTTGACATGTATCCAACACTACCTAAGTAATGGAAAGTTACTTGGTAAAAATAGCCAAATACCCCGTTTTGGCAAAATTTGTGGCAATCTAACATTGTTTCAGAACTAATTAGCAATCTACCACTTTTTTAATACTCGAGTTTCTCAATCCCGAGTTCTAAATGGTACTTGAGTTTAGTAAACTCGAGTTCCTAGTAAGCATGCCATCGTGGCGCTGGCTGAGCTGGATTTTGGGCATTAAAAAATGCCACTTGGTACTTGAGCTTCTTAAACTTGAGTACTGTACATCCTGAACTCGAGTATTGTGTAATTTTGCATACACAGTACTCGAGCTCTTTAAAATCGAGTATGGCTCGGGTTTGTAGCTTCTGAATTCCCACCTTAAACTCATCGTTTCACTATCTCTCAATCTCTCTCACTCAGTCTTACTCTCTCAATCTCCCTCTCACTTTCTCAATCCCGCTCTTTGTCTCCCTAAGTCTCTCAATCTCCCTCTCTCTCACTCAGACTTACTCTTTTAATCTCCCTCTCACTGTCTCAATCTCACTCTCAGTCTTCCTTCAAAGTGACTTTGAGCTCCAATCCAAAGCTTCCCTTCAAAGTGTTTGTTCAAATCAAACTCTCTCTCTCTCTCTCTCTCTCTTAGCATTCCAGAGGCAGCACCTTTCATCGCCGTTCTCAAATTCGCCGCCAAAGAGTTCAAAGACTAGCTCTATCATCAACAATGGTACTTCTTTATCTCTCTCTCTCTCTCTCTCTCTCTCTCTCTCTCTCTCTCTCTCTCTCTCTGTGTGTCTAGGGTTTGTCTTGCATGTCATTTCTGATCTTAATTTTCATTTTTTTTTTTGGTATCTCGTAATCCAATTGATCAATTAGATTGTAAAATTTACACAATATGCAAATCCCACTCACTCCATACTTCATTATTTCTTAATTGGGTCATCATTACATTGTTGCCTATTTCTGATTACTTTCTATTTTAAAAAACATGAGTGAATTCCTAGACCATTGCAAAAACTGGAGTGAGTGGAATTCCTAGATCATTTCTCTAGAGGATGCTCTAGAGGAATTCCTAGAGGATATGGAGTGAGTGGAATTCCTAGATCATTTCTCTAGAGGATGCTCTATATATGGTTCCTAGACCATTGCAAAAACTGGGTGGCGACTCCCCCCGTTGTGTCCACAGTGGCGACTCCTCTGGGGATGATGAGTTTAATTCCTATATGTCCTATGTCTTAACCTTAATAAAGACTTACTCAATACTTGTTTGCACACACTTCACTTGGTTCTATTGTCCCTTTACCTTCGCTGGTGATGAGTGGGAAGATGGAAGATTCTATTTGGGCTCAAGTTTTTCAAAGTTCATCCCACCAACTCACAATTGGTGCCATTGCCTATGATAGGCTTTGAGTACATTAAAGGTTTGCCACCAATCCACAAAGGTCCACTTAGGCTCTCGGTTGGAATCATGGCCCACCTAGTTGTGAGTGACCTACTTATCTATCCCTTTAGCCTTAAGAAGCTTATCCACACTTAGAGAGATCCTAGATCCTATCAAAAGAGGGTACCTTTTATATATCTATTGTTTGTTCAACGATATATCTTATGATCACCTAATTCTAAAGGACAAATAAAAGATGCAAAAAATGGAAGGATGACCCTAAAGTTATGACATACCCTAAGACAATTGGGATATAAGAAAAGAAGCTCTCACATGTAAGAGGTTTATCCCTAAATCCAAAGGTATATCTTAACTTGAAAGTTCATAAGACCATAGCCTAATTGCTATCATAGTCCCAAACCAAAAAGCCTTTTTGAAAAATAGGACTTTGGCCTAAGATAACAGTATGCTATGGATTTAGCATCCAAAATCCTACAAATTCAATATGAGTTTGCCTAATCTTGGGCCTCTTTATTCTATGCCTAGGCCCAAAATGATGAGAACTTCATGGACCTTGAGAGGAAGGCTACAATATATTCTAATTAAAGGGTTAATTCAAAAAAAAAAAAAAATGATATAATGAAATGAAAGAGAAAAGCCCAAAGGTGGTGAATATATTGTAAGTCCATGTTTAAAACAAAAGGTTGAAAATTTCTAAGTATATTTTAATGAAAGCCCATAAGAGTAAGATGAGAGCATTATTTGTAAATGGACCAAAGCCTAAATGAAACAAGGGGCACGGTTCATAAGAGGAAAGGGAGTGATTTTGGGCCTTCATTAAAATGGGCTTAAAGATTTTCTAAGAACATCTAAAAATCTAAAAGGAACCTTTTAATTGAGACATAGACTTAATGAAAATGGGACTTTTTTTTAAGCACCATTGCACCACCAAGGTAAAAGAAAACATGTCTCCACTCCAATTTGGATTCGAGAAAAGCACGGAAGGCGCTTAGTCAAGATTGAGGACATGCATCAGAAGGGGAATCATCTCAAGAAACAATGGCTGCCCCAATTAATGATACAACGACACAAAAGATCCTAAAGGCTTTGGATGAATATGGTGATACCCTCAAAAAGATAGGGAGTCACCTCACCAAGCTAGAAGAAGCCAAGTTGAAAAAAGGATGCACGTGTAGAAAAGGCCCTAATCAAACAAAATTGACTTAAGGATGTTTTGTGTAAGGTTGAATTTTATCAACCATTTTGTTGGCTTTATTCCGTGCCAATTTGCTTGTATTTCAGCACTTAGAAACCCTATATTTAGGTAGGAATCATGTAAGGGTAGTGTGTGAGAGAACGTAAAGAAATGCTCAAGTATGTGCAGCAGAATAAGGACTTGCGACTGGATCTCCCTGGTGTCTCGCGACTGGCAAGCCGCCAGATGTTGCACACTAGTGAAACGTGCAGAGAAGAACTAGCGATTGGATCTCGCAGGTAGCTCGCAACTTGCAAGCCACCAGAAGCTAAATCGTCATGCCAGCTGTTGCACTACAGGACAAAAATTTCAGTCTGGCCATTCAGTTAGTTCGCGGCTTGAACTCGCGACTCAGTCAAGTCGCGAGGCCAAGCCGCCAGCCAACTCTGTTTTGGAAGAACTGACTCTTCCCATTCCAAACACCCACCAGTATATATATGCATTATACCCACGAAATGTAGAAAGCTTCCAGAGAGAATTTTGAGAGAAAAACCCTAGAGAAAAACAAGATTGACTCATTCACAATCTTTACCTTGTGACTCTTCAAATTCCTCTACTCTCACCCTCTCCATTGTTAGATTCTTGAGAGATTCTTTAGCCAAATCCTTTTCTCACCATACCCATATCTGTGAGAAGGTCATTTGGTTCTTTGGGAAGCAATTAGGAAGGGACTAATTTCATATTGGTTGATGCTATGGGCTATATAGGAATCTAAGAAGCTAAAGAAGAAATAGGTTTGACGTAACCTCGTTGGAGTAGGAGCTTGGAGGGCTTAGGTACATTGGGTAGATTAGGCTTGGAGGGTCTATTGCTGTCCTTGTATCCCAACTATATTCTTTAGTAGATTATTTGACCGCTTGAAGGGCGGTGGAGAGGTTTTACGCCGAGGGCTTCGGTTTCCTCTTCAATAACACGTCGCTATGTTGTCCTTGTGTTTGCATCTCTCTTCTCTTAATCTTTGTCATTTAATTTCTACTATGGATATGATTTTATTTGGATTAGATTGTTTATCAATTCTGTTTTAAGCTTTTGTTCATTTTCTGCACGTACATCGTTTGATATAGAGCTTGAATTGGTAATTTGTAATTTAGGGGTCTAAACGATCATAGTGTTTTATACGCTATTTCAACTTTCATTTTGTGAAAAAATCCCTCTTTGATTCACTACTTCTAGTGAATCTTAGTGTTTTTTCGTGGGATTTCTATGTGTTTTGAAAAGATACCATATATGGCTATTTATATTGTCAAAATGGGGGTTTAGAACGGCTCCCAGATGATATGGGATTTATTCCAAACCTCAGTCTTTAATGCAGAAAACTTGTCTTTCATAGATTTCTAAAACCCTACCTGCGTGCGCAAGCTCATGCCTACATACGCAAGCTTTAAGACTGCGTAAAGCCTGCGTACGCAGGTTCATGCCTGCATGTGTACGCAGGCCAAGGGTTTCCTTTGGCCTTTATTTTCTGAAAATAGATTTTTTGCTCATTAAAAATTTATATTTTCCATTTTAACATCTCTCAAGTCAATTCGCAATCTAATTGGGCCCTAAACTGACCTTGGGTCTTAGAATTCCAGCATCACTGAGGAACGGGAGCCCAAGTTGTAAGGGGTACAAAATGCGGTGTCTACACTTACTTGTAATCCTAGATGGCATAGGCTAGTTGCCATGCAATCACCCTTGTGCATGACCTCTCTTTTGATGCAAATAATACCACAGTCGGCTAGACTTTGAACCTGTGCTCTAAGCACTCCACACTCAAATAAGGCATGCCTATTCCCACTGTTTCAAAACGAACAAACTTCCCAGTCGAATCCTAGGGTTCCTATATGTTCTAAAGCAATATGGCTTTCCTGGGCTAGAGCCCAAACCATGGCTTTCCAAGGGAATGAGGGGGATGAGAAATTCGGAAACCTTTCTTCCACTGTAAAGATAGCATTCATATTCCCTTTTAGGTAAGGAGGCAAGGGATTGATAATGACATTCTGCCTCAAAGTATTCTCAAACTATATCAACTTGTTATTAATGAGATCCTAAATTCGGAGCCTCAAAGGTATGTATTCTTCCAAAGTATGCTCTTCGGCTCCAAAATGGTGTTTGCATTTCTTAAACCGGTCAAGCCCGAGCAGAGGAGGACCATCCCTTGGCCTAATAAATAGGGGAGTCACTAACTTCTTTTCCAACAAGTAAGGATAAAGCTCCGACATGGCATTGGCAATGGGGGAAACTTTCGTGGCTCTCTTTTAAGGTATTGGGGCTGAACTGGCCTTCCCCTTTAATTAAGTGCTTAGTTAGGTTCCTAAATTGGCTGAGCTTGCTGCTAATAAGGCTGCGAAATCGAGGTTGCATAAGCAGAAGTAGCACCCCTTAGCCTTTTAGGTGTCCTAGCAATCATATGGACATTGGCTTCCTTCCCCTTACGGCCAGTCACCTATTTCACTTGTTGTTCTATTATAGAATTCAGAGCCTTAGGATTAACTATCTTCTTGCTCCTGATACCCTCATCAATACACTCCCCGATTGGAATTAAGCTTGCAAAATGATTAACCTGAGCACTAATCATCTTCTTATAGTACGGAGGCTTAAGGTTATCAATGAACCACTTAATCATTTCCTCTTCAATCATAGGAGGAAGCACTTGTGCAGCCAACTCAAGCCACATTTGGGCATACTCGCACAAAGATTCCCCGCTTTTCTTTTCTGCTTTCTGAAAGACTGTACGGTTGAGAACTATCTCAATATTGAACCGATAATATTCCAAAGAGGCATTCGCCATCTCCCTCCAATTGAAGGTCTTTTCTAATCTCACATACCAAGTGGCTGCAGGGCTAGCTAGGCTATCAGGGAAAATTTGACAAAGCAAAGGCTAAATGTCCCCATAGGGTGTCATCTTTCTACAAAACATATGCAAATGGGCATAGGGATCTCCAGTGCCATCATACTTAACAAACTCAGGCTACTTGAAGTTGGGTGGCATAACAACTTTAGGGAAATTAGTCAAACTATCCAAATCAACATTTCCCCAGGAGCCTAAACCCTTCATGATGCGTATCTTTTCTGTCAAGATTTCGGCTTAACTCTAGACCTAACTATAGCTAGACTCTGAGGTCTTAACCTTCAAAGGATCCACTTCCTTGTTACCCCTTTACGGGCCAAGGGGCTCTATGGTCTTGTCATGGTTTGGATCTATTGGCAATTGTGCCTCATTTTCTGACTGAGAGGCAGGTTTAGACACCGTATTTTGTACCTCTTATGACTCAGGCCTTCATTCCCCAATGATGCTTAAACTCTAAGGCCCAAGGCTAGTTTAAAGCCCAATCAAATATCAAATTGACTTAAGAAGTGTTAAAATAAAAAATATAACTTTTTAAATAAGCAAAAATCTATTTTTGGAAATAAATGACCAAAGAGGCCCTCATCCTACGTACATGGGTAGCAACCTACATACATGGACCAAAGCATGCGTACGCAGCTAGGGTTTCAGAGACATAAATAGGCAAGTTCTCTACAATAATGGTTGAGGTTTGGAATGAATCCCACATCGTCTGGGAGCCATTCCAAACCTCATTTTTTTCACTATACAAAGCCTTACATGGTACATTTTCAAAACACACAGAAAATCCTAAGGGAAACCTAAGATTCACTAGAAAATAGTGAATCAAAAGGGAGTTTTTCACAAAACACCCTCAAGTCATTTTTATCTAATTATGACATTTTTTGGCCCCAATCCTTTTAGTTTAAAGTTATTAATCACATTTTTATTGAATCGTGATAAATTTGATTGAGGGGAACGATCAAAATCAAAGCTTGGGAACTCCTTTTTGAGGTATCAAGCTTCAACCTTTCTTTTTCTTTTTAGCCTTTCTTTTAATGTTTTAATCTTGTTTCTTTGCTTTGTTTATGCTTATATATGTTTATGTAGTTTAGTTTTATGCTCTCTTTATGTTTGTGAACATGTTTGGTTGTTAGAATTAAGGTTTTAGTTCATGCTCTGTTTTCTACTTAGTTTGTTTCTGGTGGGTTTTAAACAACCCTGCGTGCGTGTGCCATGAGCATGCATTTGCAGGTCAAATCCTGCGTACGTTTCCCAAAAACCCTAATTCTTCTGTTTCATTCTTTGCTTTATATAATATGTTTCTGTTTTGGATTTCTTTCCACATGTTTTATACTTCATACGTTCTGTTTGTTTTGTTCACATGCTTGTTTGTCCTTAACATGTTTAGAGTGGGGTTTATCTTTTTATTTCTTAGTTTTAATGCCATACTATTCATTCACATGTCCATGCATTGATGCCATAGGTGCTGAGTTGCTACAAGGTAAGTAAAGGTAAGTCATGCATTGGTATGAACATGCATTTGATATTTTTTGAATGTTCGTTTTATGTCTTTAAATTCCAATTGTATGCTTTATATAATTTCTTGATTGCCATGATTAAGTTGCCCCCTTGTTTTAGATGTTTGATAGGGTTTTTACATGCTAGATGAATGCTAGGGTTTGTATATGTGTGTGGCTTGGCTTCCTTTTGCTTTATAATTAGATAAGTATGTGTTTTGGGATAATGATGTCATTTTGTATGCTTAGATGTATGCTAGTGTGTGTATGAGTATAGTTACAAGTGTTGAATATGTTTTTAATAAGGTTAAGACGTAAGACACAATGATAGGAGGCCAACCTTAGGGTTGGGCGATCTTGGGTGCCTAACACCTTCCTAAAAGTGTACCTAAACTCCAAACCCATATCTCTGGTAGTAAGATCAAAAGGTCCTTCCTCAAGAGGACGCTATATATATGGTTCCTAGACCATTGCAAAAACTAGGTAGCGACTCCAAGAACCTCCCTTGTGCCTACAACAGGGCCTTCCAGAGGGGGACCAGATGAATCACGCCCTTCCCCTCGAACTAGATGTTGCATCATGTGCATCATTTCTACCATATGTTCTTTCATTTGAATGAACTCGATGACACTCACTTCAATGGCTGAAGGATAACTAGTATACATCTCTCTAGCACGAGACCTAGTGATAATGGGATCACATTGTGGTGGTAACTTGGATTGTTTCCTTTGAGAAATTCTTTCTCTTTTTAAACCTAGAAATGAAAAGAATGGGATAGCAAAGAGACGGGGGTACATTTGAAAATTTGACAGTGTGGAAACACAAAACGAACACGAAGTTAGTTTGAGTCCTTGCTTATTTAAAATACACCTACCATTTTCAAAAATTGGTGAAAACTTAAACCCATGATTGGGTTTTCATTACAGTGATGCGGATTTAATGCATAAGCTTGGCAAGTAACTGGAACTTTCACATCATGCTCAAAAATACAGAATGGATCTCTCTTTATATCACATCAAAAGAATACTTTTACAAAATTTAGCTATTTACAATGCCCCCAAAATTGGGCTATATACAATGGCTCCAATACTGGGCCTTTTACAATACAAGGAAGTTCAAATTTACAAAACTGTGGAAGCTTCATTCTTGATGGCTCAACCTTCTTGAAAGAGATTTTGGACTTCTGGCAACGTCCTTCTTGATGCGGAGTTCTGGCTACATGCCATCAATTTTATTTGTAAATATTTACATGACGGAGCTATTAGTGTATGTATGCATGAACCTATAGGGTTGGAAACTTTCCCTAGGGGTTGGTCACAAATGTTGTGCAAGCAGGTCAAAAAGAACCTAGAATAGAGCATAACTTTTCAACACAAGCAAAAAGGGCAAGCCTACAAATGGAAACTGGACACTTTCCCCTAAACTCATTTTGAAAGCAATCCTAATAAGGATATCCTACCCTAGGCTTGGATGTTCACTTGTCTTTGGCTCTTCTTAATTCTTATGGTATTCGACTTACTCTAGGCCAACTATATGAGACATTGCTTAATTAGTATGTTGGTCCTAATCTTAGGGGGGGACCTCGATCATCTAATCCCTTCCTTCATAGAAGTTGTGGGATACAGCGAATCAAGGGGGGAATTTTCTACTACTCCTATCCACCCATAGACCCAGAAGTGCCTACAAGTTGATGCCTAGTGACTATAGATGGTTTGCGCGTCAAGTGGTAACCTTAAAGCGCTGAGCCCGAGTTCGACTCAGAATGAGGGGTGATGTCATGCATTTTGAAATGAAATGGGAAAGACTTTCCAAGCACAATAGATATATGCACAGATAAAAGTGTAGCAGAAATTAAATCTACTACCCTAGGTTCGCATATGTGAAGGAAAGCTGTAAAGCATGCTTACAAAAATAAGAAAGCTTCACACATATGAAAATACCTCAAAACCGGTTTTTGAAAACCCATTAAAAACATTTTTGAATTTTTTTAAAAATAGTTTACTAGAAATATAGTAAAAATATTTTTCAAAAAAGAAAGCCCTGAAGGCTAATGCCAATTTCAGTATTTTTCAAAGCCAATTTCCAAATATTAAAATTTTATCAAAAGCTCTAAAGGCTGAACTCTCTAATTTTCCCCATGGAGTCACCATTCTGTTGATGCCTCAAGACGGTTGACTTTTGTGAGCTTGAGTGTTGTGAAAAAAGGATAGACCTCTGGTATGTGACTTGAATTGAGTCAATTTAACCTATTATTACCAAAGGTAGTGAAGTCGTCACCAATCATTGGGTTTTTTTTTTAAGGTGTGATTGGTCACTTGACTCTATTTGATTTTATTACCAATCCTAGGCTAAGAAAAACGGTTGTTTTTCCTAATCTAACACAGAAGGGTAAAAAATGTTGATTCTTGAGTTTGGAAGTTTGGTTACGTGTAGGGAAGATGTTAGACACCCCGCAACGCCTATCTAATGACAGTCCATTGTTTTGGTAAAATCTTAATTTTCAGACATTGGCAGTTAAAATAAGCTATTGGCATTAGCTTTCGAGACTTGAAAGGAATTGAGCTTTGAGGTTAGGTTTCGAAGAGGGTGTGGTCTCAATCAATGCTTTGCTAGCATATTTGGAATTATTGCCAAATTTTCATGACGAAAATTTGGCAGCATTTCGCCTCTGGTGCGTCTTAGCACACAAAACACTATTCTCACCAAACTTTTGCTATGAGAATATAGAAACAAAGGTGCCCCATTTTCACGATTAAAATCCGTCAGAGTTTTGCGTTTGGTGCGCTATGACACATCGACAGGGTTTTGTGCCTGTGTATATGACATGCGTCAGCGTGTTCATACGAGGGCAAGCCCAAAGCTCACCAAAGCATCAAACACGTTGATGCGTGTCGGCGGTGTCGCATACATGGGGAAACCAATGTCACTTAGCTGACATGGATCAGGATAATCACATTGCAATGATTATGCACACAATGTAGCATGAATGCACCTACAGTAATCGCCTTAAGCATATACCTACACTACAAGGTCAAGAACACCCACGATCACGAGAGGGTTACTATCCTAACCGTGAGAGTCCATCATACAAAGTGCATGATCACCCATAAACAAGCAGATATATATATATATATATATATATACATACATCACGCACAATGCAAGCACACAGAGCAAGAAAAGTAAAGCAGAAATTGCCAACGTTCCAAAGGTATGGCCCAACAAGGTACGGGAAATGTAAATCAGACATTGCCATACCCAAGGAACACGGCCCAAGCAAGGTATAGGAAAGATAAAGGATACATGCCTACATCTATAAAGTAAGGCCAGGAAATGTAAATCAGACATTGTCATACCCCATGAATGCGACTTAAAGCTAGATACAAGGAGAGGAGACCCTGATACATGGTTCTAAAGAAGAGGCTAATGGAGAGAAAAGAGATAACCACACGGGGAAGGGGGCTAAGCCCTCTACATCTACAGAACATTGCCCTTTTTGGACTTGCGTTCCCTACCCTTCCTAGCTTGCGTCTTAGAAGTTGCACCTTCGCTGCATGCGTGTACATGCAACAAAGAAAATAAAGTCCAGTAGACAAGCAAAATGAAAGACGAAGAAACAGAGAACACACACAAATGGGCAAACAAAAGGAAGAAAGCACACAAAGGGGCAAACAAGCATGTTATCACACAAACATGTTATCAAGCAAAAGAAGGTGCCCTAGGAGGTCAAATGTGGGTTTGGATTTGGGGTCCATAGTTCCATTATATTGGAGTATGGACGACACATGTGCCATCAAGAAAAGTTCCTAAAAGGGACTCGGGATCACATGTACAAAAGATAGGTACAAACCCGCACGAGATTATATGTAAAAACTAGGCTTGATGACACAAACAAGCACGCAAAGACATATGCATGAACATATAAAAAATTGTGCAAAATTGCTAACAAACAAAGAGAGCCAAATAAGATGGCACAAAGTGAACAAAGCAAGCAAAGCATGTTATCACACAAAGGGGAGAGCTAGACATGTTATAAGGTGCACAGAGGGGCCAGCATGAGAAACCTTAATGTGCAAACTAAACAAAGGAGAGAAAGGCAAGCAGCAAGCAAGCCAAACATCACTAATATGTACTCCCAAACATGGATGCCTCCAAGAAATCCACCAAAGGGGACGGATGCAACCAAGCAAACAAAATGGAAGGGAAACCACACAAGAACATGGCAAAGGCCTAGATCTAAGCGAACAAGCGTGGATCTAAAGCAAAAAGCAAGAAAAAAAGGGGAAACAAAGCACAAACTTGCATAAAGGAACTAATCCAAACCTTTTATTGAAAAGTGGGTGTATGGATGTAGGCCTAGACCACAAGATCTAGATCTACACCCTACCCATAAAGTCAAACACAAGGAAAAGGCAAAAACAAGATATAAAGCTATAAAGCACCAGGCATAGCATCCAAACAAAGTTTTAAGCACAACATGTAGATCCAAACATATAAACATGGGAAGAAGCACCTAAACATGTATATCTAAGCAAAGACAAGGGAAAAAACACCTAAACATGTTGATCTAAGCAAAGCATGGCAAAAACTACAAAGACATGTAGATCTAAGCATAAACATGGCAAAAAGCACATATACATGTAGATCTAAGCAAAAATAAGGCAAAAAGACATATCCTAGCTCAAGAAGGCTAGGCCAACAACATCAAAGCAATAAAGACATGTTACAAAACAAGTAGACATGCTAAGAAAGCTATATAAAGCTAGAAAGCAAGATAAAGCAAGAACATGCTAAGAAATTAAGTGGGTGTAGATAGTAGATAAAAAGCTACATCTACACCCCCTAAACCTCAAATCCAAGGTTCTAAAAACCAAGGAGAGGAAGATGAGAGTAAGAACACTACCTCTTAATTGTTGGAGAAAAGGAAGGAATCAAATACTTTTATGTGTGTTTTTTGGAGAGAATTAGAGAGAAAGAAAGAGAGAATCTACCCAAAAAATATTCAAATACCCAAAATTCATTCTTTTCTGTTTCTGGGGATGTAGACACCACATTTTGTACCCCTTATGACTCGGGCCCCCGTTCTCTAATAATGCTGAAATTTTAAGACCTAAGGTTGGTTTAAGGCCCAATCAGATGTTAAATTCACTTGAGAAATGTTAAAATGAAAAATATAACTTTTAATGAATAAATATATTTTTGGAAAAGCAAAGTCAAATAAACCCTCAGCATGCGCACGCAGGAATCAGTCTACACGTGCAGCCATGATGCATGCACACACAGGCACAATCCTGTGCGCACATGTAGGGTTCTAAAAACTATGAAAGGCAAGTCTTTTGTATTAAAGAATGAGGTTTGGAATGAATCCCACATCGTTTAGGAGCTATTCCAACCCCCTATTTTCTCAATATAAATAGCCATACATGGTGCCTTTTCAAAACACATAGAAATCTAAAGGGAAAACACTAAGATTCACTAGAAATAGTGAATCAAAGAGGGAGTTTTCACAAAACATCCTTAAGTCAATTTTCTTTTGATTAAGGCCTTTTCTGGCCTTGATCTTTGAGTTTAAGATTACTAATCATGTTTCTTATTGACTGTGAATAGATTTGACTAAGAGGAACGGTCAAAAATCAAGCTTGAAGTGCTTTTTTGTTTAAGGTATTAGTCTAAACTTTATATTCCTTTTCTTCTCTTTTTTGTACTTTAATCTTTTTGTTTGTTTTAGTTTTTTCTTGTCATATGTTTTAATATGTTTATATAGCTTAGGTTTATGCAGTTGTTATGTTTTATAGCATGTTAGGAAGTTAGATTTATCATTTTAAAGCATTGCTCTGTTTGTTGTGTTGCTAGGGTTTTTAGGCTGAAACCCACGTGCGCATAATCTTGGTTGTGTGCGCAAGCTTGATTATGTGCACACAAACTTGTTCATATGTGCGCATGATCCTACCCAGAAACTCTAACCCTAGTTTTTCTAATTTGTTTTTTATTCCACATGTAATGCTTCTATTTTAGGTCTTTCTTTTTATATTCATAGCTTCTGCGCCTTTGTTTCACATGCTTATCTGTTTGTTTGCATTTCACATGTTAAATTAGGGTTTATCTTGTATTTTCTTGTTTCGATGCTATGAACACGCATTCACATGTTCATGCATAATGCCATAGGTGCTGAGCTACTGCAAGGTAAGTGAGGTAAGTCATGCATTAGCATGAACATGCATCTTTGAATATGATGTTGTTTAATGATAGACTTGAACATGTTTGTTTGGATGAGCTATGCTTAATCAGATGTTTGCTTGAATCTTTTTATGTTGGTTCTGCCTTGATTTAATGTTTACATGCTTCTGCCTTGGATGTGATATGATGACATGATGATAGTAACATGCTAGGGGTTCATGTAATGCCATGCTAGATGAATGCTAGGTCAATTTGACATGTATGCTAGATGAATGTTAGGAGATGCCATGATTAGATATATGCTAGGGTTTGTGATGTGATGACAAGCATGATAGATGTATGGTTCAGGATGTTTGATGCCATGTTGATTGTTAGATGAATGCTAATGTATGTGTGAGTTAGGATACAATATTGAGTGTGCCTCTAATAAGGTTAAGACATGAGACATAATGAGAAGAAGCCAAGCTTAGGGTTAGGCAGGTTTGGGTGCCTAATACCTTTCCAAGACCGTACCTTAACTCTAAACCCATATCTCTGGCAATAAGATCAAAAATGTCCTTCCTCGAAAGGATGCTATATATGTGGTTCCTAGACCATTGCAAAAATTAGGTGGCGACTCCCCCCATTGTGTCCACAGGGGGGGGTCAAGGGGTATTCATAATAAATTTGTGACTCTTCAACTGCCAGTGCACCCTTTAGGGCTGCCGGCCAACTCCGGCAACCCTTTAGGGTGCGCTGAAGCTAATGTTGATGTCAACAATCCTGTCTTTTCCCTGGTTCAACTTTGAATGCATATTTGAATGCCTTTTCTGACTCCAATTGAGTTGATATTGGTGTCCCTAGAAGGGTATGGATTTCTAGTTTCCAAAACACTAAAGAAAATGAAATTCCAATAATCAAATCAAAAGTTATGGCCTCAAGAAGCAAGCTAACGTGCTTAGCACAGTTTTCGAGATATCTCAACCATTTTACCTCCGATTTTGACCCATGAATAGTTGTTGAAGAGGAAATTTAATAATCTTTGCAATGGCACTTGTTTCAACCGGTTCTAACAGTCTAATCAAAATTAGGGTTTCTAGGGCTCTTGGGAGTCAACTCCGGGTAAAAGTTAGTCAAATGTGACAAAAAATCTCTGAATAGCTAAATACTTTTTTGGAACTCAAATTCCGTTGAATCAAACACAGGCTAAAGTTGTATATAAATTTTATCCACCCTCTATTACATGATTTAAAATTCATACAAGTCTATTTGTCCAAGTTTTTTTTTTTTAATTTTTAATAATTACCTTTTTAAGGTTATACTAATTGGGTCTGGTGAATGGGGACAAAGTTTGGCTACAAACTTGGTTGTTACCTAATGCTACCACTTTTACTAAAATAATGAACATGACTACATATTTTGAAAATCTAATAATTAGTTTGTATGTTCTTTATGCTCTTAACATACATGTTAAATTTTGTGCCAACCAGATATTATTTATTATATGATCCATAAACTTATTTTTTGCGCATAATACTAAACTATAAAGACTTGCAATTTAAATAAATGATTGATGACATGGTGATTGATCTTTAATCTCTTGGAAATTTTGCAAGCATGGAGGATATAAGAAAAAAAAAATATCTAATGATGGATTAGTCAAAATTCATATTCAATAAAAAGATATTGAGTGAAGTTGTAACCTTAGTCCATAACAAAGTTTGTAGGCAAATTTTATCAGGTTAACGGGTGCTCTTATTGCATTTGTTATTAAACTATTTTAGAAAAATTCTAATACCAATTTTATAATTTTTAAGATGTAAGTCTAAACATTGTTTGGTTGTTGAGCATTATTCATGATCGCTAGAACTATCACCAAGGTATATTGCCATTGGTCTTTTTTTTTAACTCTCACTGACATTTGTGTGTGTTTAAGAACAATTTATTTAGCTTTTTTGTTGAAAACTTTTTGCTGAAAATATTCTGAAGCATACTTATACTTTGAAAAAGTGAGTAAAAATAAGAAAAATTGAGATTTTAAAAGCTATACATAAAAAACGGAAAAGAAAAAAAAAATTTAAGCTAATCCCAAGCTGTACATTAGATTTTTGACCTCAAGTTGGCTAGGCCTATCATTTGCGAGTTACTATTGTTTCATTCGAGAGAAATAAATGAAAACTATGCATGATTAATATTTTTAGAATTCTTGAATTAATGTCAATATATATATATATATATATATATTTTGAAATCTTATCAATATTTTAAAAATGAATTAAATTTTGTCCCTTTCAAAACTGATTATTTAAATTTTTGATGTAACCAAAAAAACAAAAGGCTAAAAATTAACTTTATAGTCTAATCCCAAAGGCACACTTCATTATATCTGTTAGGTTCTAAAAGTTTAGAACAATTGGCAAATCGTGAGCACACAAGAACATACAAGCTGCAGAAAGAAGATTTCAGAATTTGCCTGATTCGACCGATCGAAAAACAGGCTCGATCGATCGAAAGTCGTATCTGCAGAATTTAAATTAAGCCCAAACAGCAGTTCAAGCCCATTAAGGATTAGGGTTTCAGATCTACTTCTCCCACTATATAAAGGAAACTCTATGCACGTTTTTACAAGGTTTTTTAGAGAGAGAAGAGTGTGCCTCTTTTGTATTTAGGGTTTTGTTCCTAAAAAGCTCTCTTATATCTTCTACCGGTATTGTTCCTTGAAGAATCTCAAGATCTGGTATTTTTGAAGTTGCCGCCTTCTTTTATCATCAAAGGTGTTGATGATCTAAACCTTCAAGGATGATCTTGGAGTCACAAACAGGAAAGTTTGTGTTGCTAAACCTTTGAGTGGGATCTCAAAGTCACAAATGTGGGTGTTTGTGTTTGTAAAGGCCAAGGAAAGAAGTAGTCCGTGGACTCGGAGCTATCATGGGGTCGTGGTAGTAAGTTTCCTACTCAAGGTAGCAATAGGATGTTAGTGGTCTAAGTCGCTATTGTGTAAACTTCAATTCTTTCATAGTGATTTGCTATTTTACCTTGAGGATAGCTAGGTTAAATCCTTCCCAGGTTTTTTACCGGTTTAGTTTTCCTGGGTCATCATATCGTTGTGTTCTTTATTTTTCCACTGCTTTACATGATATGATTGTTATTGTTTTAACCTAGATCTGAATAATAAACCTAAATATTGACTTGGCTAATTAATTAGGTTAAACAATCTAGTTTACAGGGGTCTAAACAAACTTACAAGTGATATCAGAGCAGGTAGCTCTTTTGTGTTAGATCTTTTGATCTAAGAGCTGATCCTTGATCCATGTTATCATGGATAATTTGAAGTGTCATTCTGCTCATGTTTGTGATGATTTGAATAAAAAAGACACTGTTGTTTCAGTTGATCTTTTTGATGTTTGTGAAACTCTTTGTAAGGAATTATCTAAGTCTTTGAAAATTGCTAAGAAATTTAAAGAAGAGTTAAAATTGGCTAATCTTGAAAAAGAGGAATTGCTTGTTAGATTAGATGAATCTAATAAAAAGAATGAATTTTTGAGAAATCAAATTTCCTCTCAAGATGAGAAGATGAAAAGCTTGGAACAAGAGTTAGCTGAATCCAAAGCTAAAATTGAAAATTTGACTAGTACCAAGCCTGCTGTTGATAACAAAAATGTTTCTGTTTCTCTTAAGCATAAAGCTGAAAAAGTTTATATCCCTCATTTTAAGAAGAATAATAAAGAAAAGGCTTATTTTGTTAGGTTAGACAAAGACAAAAGTTCTAATGTAGACGCTAAAGTTTCTAAACCTAAGTCTAAACCTATTGTTAGAGAGCATAAGAAATCTATTTTTGTACCTACCTGTCGTTTGTGGTGTTGTTGGTCATATTAGACCAAATTGTTCTTTGTTGAGGCAAAAACCAAAATTTAAGACTAGATTTGCTGTTAGGAATACTGATGTTCCTAAATTTGTTCATGTTTGTCACTTTTATGGCGTCTCCGATCACATTCGTCCTAATTGTCATAAATTGAAATTTAAACATTCTGTATTTCAATCTAGGATATGTGATAATATTTCTCCTGCCATAAGTCCAAACAAATTGTTTTATATGCTTTTGAAAAATTTAAGCTTGTTAGCTTGTGAAAGGAAATTGCAGGATTTCAGTTTTTCTTAGAAGATTGGTGTAATCCCTCAAATACACTTTGCGTCTCATGGATTTTCACATACAAAGTTGAAAACTCATGTTATATGGGTGAAAAAAGATTCTCTAAGGTGAGTGTTGCTTACTTGTCCCTAATTTAATTCTTTCAATTATTTGTGGACATGTTTTGTTTCTGTTTTTAGTTGTTTTGTTTTTTAGTTTTTTTTTTTGTTTAAAAAAAAATCCAAAAACATTGAAAAATTTCAAAAAGACAAAAATATTTTATTTTGTGTCTTGTTTTATTTGTTTTGAGGATTACATGAATTATGATATCTCTCTCTTAATTTAGAACATGCTTGACATTGTGGAGAAACTTGAATAGCATGTGTTATATAAATGCTAAGCTATTTTTGATTTTGTGTATGTACTAGTTTGTACATGTACTCAAGGGTTAATTAAGAAATTGATATTTCTTGTTTGTGTACCTTCTATAGCTTAGTTAAGCACTGTCATGCATTGCATTTGTATTTTTAATCATTTAGCATAATGTGTGCTTTTAGTTTTGGTCATAAATTTTTTTTAAACCAAAAAGATTTTTTTTTGTGTTTTGTATTTTATATCTTGGATTTATAATCAAGGTTAGACATTTATCTTTACATAACATGTTTATGTACCTTATTTAACTTGGATGAGCTTCTTTATTGCACGTTACTAGTTTAAGCTTTGTAGTGCATGTTGCGTGGGAGTTGTTTATAGTTTTTGATCACGTTTTCTTGATCTTGAAGTCACATGCCTTTGATTGTTGGACTTAAACTTATTGAGAAAGGCATAAATAATCATCTCACCACTGTTTACTAGCCAATTATGAACACCTTAGTGCATATCGTAAGATTTTGTGCTCGAGAAAGTGTAGCACATGCACAAAAAGAACATAAGGTGCAGTCTCGGTTTAAATTCTAAAATTGGTGTGTACATTATCCCTGCTACTTTAATAAGTTTCTAATCAATTGAAATTGGTGTGTATATTATGAGGCAAATCAAGAAACTTACATGATTGCAAGCTTTTATTCTAGAAGATGTGAGAGTTATACGATGTAACTCTTTAGGTGATAATCTCTTTCAAATTTATGTGATGAATTTTGTAGACTTTGTGATTGATTACTATTTACATATCACCTCACATGTCTCTCAAGTTTTTGCTAGTTGCACACACTACACAAAGTTACTCTTTGCTAAACTTTGTACATGTTATTGTGTGTGATATTGTTGTAGCCATCCAAGATTGAAAATTTCTTGATTTTGATGCAAAATTTGAGTTTTAAGGTCATATTGATTGAAAAACTTGTTTTTGAAAGATCTGGGTTGAATTCAAGTGTTTTTGAAAAACTTTCAGTCTCATACTCATGCATTTCATTCATGAAATACTATGCTTTAAGGAGTTTCTGCATAAAATTGCTCTGTTTTTCAAAATTTGAGTTTTCCAGAATTTCGACTGATCAAGGGTGTTTTTCGACCGATCGAAATTGCGATAAAATTTTTGGTTTGATTCTGTCTGACTCGACTGGTAGTCGATCGATGCTCGATCGATCGAAACTGAAAATTTTTTTAGTTTTTAGAATTTTTGACCAAATATTTTTTTTCATGCATCATTTATGTTTAGGATTCACATGAGTTGCATTGTTTTTTTGTATCCATCATGCAGTTTTGCAGTCATATCTCTCATTGTTTTTACACATAACATGCATACACTTTGTTAAATTGGGTACTCAACTTGAATTAGAAATTGATTGATTAATTTTTGAGTCCTTTGTACATTTTAGTATATGCTATTTTTCTAGATGTGTGAATTGCAGAAAATATTTTTCTTCAGAGATATGAAGGATAATCAATGTGCAAATATTTTCTCTACTCATGCAACTTTTATGGGTCACATAATGTCAAGTTTGCATTTATTGAAAGAGATAATATTTTTCATCATGTGTTTCCTCAACTCCATTTTTTTTAAGTTTGTGTGTTTTTATTTATTCCCACCTCCTAAATTTTCCCCAAAACTGTTTTTTCCAAAACTTATTTTGTTTTTCCTATTTTTATAGGGGGAGAAAAGTTTTTTTTATATTTGTTGTTCACAGGGAGAGTTGTCTCTATTTTTTATAGAGTTGAATTGTTATGTATTCCCTTAATTCTCCATTTTTTCTTATTCTCTGTTGCGTATGTTTTCTGTCTACCTTTTGATTGGGTTGTCTTCGTCAATACGTGACAAAAAGAGGGAGAAATAGATGAAATGTGGGAATCCTGTTTTTCTTGTTTAGGGGGAGATAAAATTGTTTTTAAAAGGGGGAGAATATAAAAACTTTTTTGATGTATCTAACTTAGGGGGAGAGTTAGAATTTATTTTTGTTTTTATATTTCTATTTCATATTATTGTTTATATGTCTTTCTTTCTACACATGCGGTGATGTGTTTGTTGAGTGTTTCGGGAAAGACAAGTACATTCTGATCAAGACCTTCTACCTCTTCTTGCAACTTCTAGGTTAAGAGTCTTAGATTTGGATTTGTGATGTAATTGGGCATTTTATTGTATTGGGTAGTTCTTGTATTTTAACATTTCATTTTGTATAAAAGTTTTGTCACGAATTGCCAAAGGGGGAGATTGTTAGGTTCTAAAAGTTTAGAACAATTGGCAAATCGTGAGCACACAAGAACATACAAGCTGCAGAAAGAAGATTTCAGAATTTTCCTGATTCGACCTATTGAAAAACAGGCTCGATCGATCGAAAGTCGTATCTGCAGAATTTAAATTAAGCCTAAACAGCAATTCAAGCCCATTAAGGATTAGAGTTTCAGATCTACTTCTCCCACTATATAAAGGAAACCATATGCACGTTTTTACAAGGCTTTTTAGAGAGAGAAGAGTGTGCCTCTTTTGTATTTAGGGTTTTGTTCCTAAAAAGCTCTCTTATATCTTCTACCGGTATTGTTTCTTGAAGAATCTCAAGATCTGGTATTGTTGAAGTTGCCGCCTTCTTTTGTCATCAAAGGTGTTGATGATCTAAACCTTCAATGGTGATCCTGGAGTCACAAACAGGAGAGTTTGTGTTGCTAAACCTTTGAGTGGGATCTCAAAGTCACAAACGTAGGTGTTTGTGTTTGCAAAGGCCAAGGAAAGAAGTAGTCCGCGAACTCGGAGCTATCATGGGGTCGTGGTAGTAAGTTTCTTACTCGAGGTAGCAATAGGATGTTAGTGGTCTAAGTCGCTATTGTGTAAATTTCAATTCTTTCATAGTGATTTGCTATTTTACCTTGAGGATAGCTAGGTTAAATCCTCCCCAAGTTTTTTACTGGTTTGGTTTTCCTGGGTCATCATATCGTTGTGTTCTTTATTTTTCCGCTACTTTACATGATATGATTGTTATTGTTTTAACTTAGATCTGAATAATAAACCTAAGTATTCACTTGGTTAATTAATTAAGTTAAACAATCTAGTTTACAGGGGTCTAAACAAACTTACAATATCATCAATATTTTAACAAAAAGAATTAAATCTATTAAGTGTTAATGACGTAATAAAATCTAACCATGAAGTCTAACGGACAAATATCTCTAAAATTTTTTAAAAAGGTACGGAGGGTTGGATATAATATAATATCTATACTACTATTTAATGATTTTTTTGTTTGGGATCCTCAATTTAGATACTCAAAATACCCTCAAATTCATCCGTTTTTAAGGCTTAAATTATAGGGTTAAACAAGTAAAATTAATAATTTAAAAAACTCCTCATTTTTAGCTAAATTAAAATAAATAAAAAACAATTTTTTCTCTCATCTCCACATTTCTCTCTCACATTAGTTGTTAAGTACTAATACAACTTCTTTTTGAACATAAATAAAAAATAAAACTCTTTTTTTTTTTTCACAAACGTACCATTATTTTTTATCACCAAATTCTTTTTTTCTAACCTCCACATTTTTTACTCACATTAATAATCTGTTAGGTTCTAAGAATTAGGAACTAATGTATTAGAACTTCAATTTGTAATGTTAGCAAACCATAATCAAAACATTCTTTAAGTTGTGTATTAGACTTGCTCAAAGTATGGCTTTTTATGTAATGTTGGAATCGAGTTGACTGCAGAATTCACTGTTCACTTTCTGCCTGACTCGATTGATCGAGAATTAGACTCGACCGATCGAAAATCGAGCAAAACGTTTTTCTGCAGAAAATTCCCAACTCAGCCCAAGCCCATTTAATGTATAGGGTTTTATGTTTTGCCCTAGGTATATAAGGGAAAACCCTAGCCACGTTTTTAGAGTTCTGAATGCTGTGTTTGTGAATCTCATTGTGAGATCTAGAGGTGTTTACCTTCACATACACTTAGGGTTTCCAAACTCTAGATTCATGTCAAGAGGTTGGTAAATCATACAGTTGCTGAATCAAGAGAACTTAAAGATATACAAGCAGGTGCGCTTGTGGATTGTTGAAGAATTCAAGGAAAGAAGGAGTCCGTGGATCTCGGAGCTGTCACGTGGTCGTGGTAGTAAGTTTCCTACACTGGGTAGCAATAGGATGTTAGTGGTCTAAGTCTTATTATGTAAACTTCGATTCTTTCATAGTGAATTCGGTTTTACCTTGAGGATAGCTAGGTTAAATCCTCCCCAGGTTTTTTACTGGTTTGGTTTTCCTGGGTCATCAGATCTTTGTGTTCTTTATTTTCCGCTGCTTTATTGTTTTTGATATATTTGTGTTAACCTAGTTTTGTTTAAATTACCTAAGTTAATCACTTAGTTAATTCTCTAGGTTAATCTGTTGGGTTTAAGGGGTCTAAACGAACTTACAAGTGGTATCAGAGCAGGTAGCTTTTGTTTTTGATCTTTTGATCTTTGAGCTGATCCTTGACCCCTGTTGTTATGGATTTCTCTAAAATTTTCTCTTTAGTCTGCCACACTGTCTACTTGGTGTGCTTGTCCTTTACTTTTTGTGTTAAAATTTTTCTTGAGTGTCTTGGTTCAATCACATATGATAATAATTACATGTGCTATACTGCTTTAACCATCTTAAAGGCACGTGATTCTTGTCTTTGGTATCTGGATAGTGGTTGTTCCAGGCACATGACAGGAAATAAAGCCTTGTTCAAGACACTCTTCGAAGGAAAGATTGGAACAGTTACCTTTGGAAATGGAAGCAAATCTGTGATCAGAGGCATTAATACTGTGGATATTCCAGGACTACCAGTCTTTGAAGATGTTTGGTACGTTGATGGGTTGAAGCCTAACTTACTCAGCATAAGTCAGATTTGTGACAATGGACTAAATGTGTTCTTCGCTAAACAAGAATGCGAAATACTTGATGAAGGAGGTGACTGTATGTGTGTTGGTGTAAGGACAGCTGATAACTGTTATGGTATCACCCCAAGTATAAGCAGCAAATGCTTCAGTGCTAAGATCAATCAAGTTGACCTATGGCATCAAAGGCTGGGACATGCTAGTCTCAAGCAATTGGAGAAGATTTTAAAATGTGATGCAGTAGTTGGGTTGCCCAAGTTTGAGAAGATTGAAAAATGCATCTGTGGACCATGTCAGATGGGTAAACAAGTGAAGTCCAAACATCCGTCTGTAGCTGATGTTCAAACTACAAGACCTTTGGAGTTGCTGCACATTGATCTCATGGGTCCTGCCAGAGTTCAGAGTTTAGGTGGAAAGAAGTATATTCTAGTTGTTGTGGATGACTTTACCAGATTCACATGGGTTATACTTTTGAAAGATAAAGCTGAGGCTCTTGAAAAAATGATTCATCTGTGCAAAAAATTGCAAGTAGAAAAAGGGACTGTGATAGCCAGAATAAGAAGTGACCATGGAAAAGAGTTTGAGAACACAAAACTGGCTACGTTTTGCAATAATCAAGGCACACATCAGGAATTCTCTTCACCCAAAACACCACAACAAAATGGAATAGTGGAAAGGAAAAATAGGGTTGTACAAGAAATGGCCCGTGTCATGCTTCATAATAAGAAGATGCCTAAATCTTTTTGGGGAGAAGCTGTTAATACTGCATTTTACACTCTCAATCGGGTATATTTCAGACCTAACTCAAAGCAAACTCCCTATGAACTCTGGAGAGGAAAGAAGCCTGTAGTCAAATACTTCAGAATATTTGGTAGTGACTGTTACATTCTGCGTGATAGAGAGAACCTGGAAAAGTTTGATGCTAAGAGTGACAAGGGTTATTTTCTGGGATACTCTTCCACCAGTAGAGCATACAGAGTATACAATCTGAGAACTAAAACAGTCATGGAATCTTCAAATGTAATGATCAATGATGAATTAAACTCAAAAGGTCATTCAGAAAATACACCTCAAGTTCAAGAAAAGATTATGGAAGTTGATGATTCTCTACCTGAAAACTATGTGGGAAAGCATACAGAGGAAGAGTTGATGGTATTGAATGATACAGCAACTGTGCCATCAAGTTCAGAACCTTCAACACCAGTTCATGGAGCTCAACAAGAACAGAGAAAGTCTTAGAGTCCATCAGATCAGAAAGGTACCTCTACTTCATTGGTCAAAGGTCCATCTTCAAGAGTCAAGTTGAATCATCCTGCTACTAATATATTGGGGAGTTTGAATGATAACATGAGATTGAGATCCAAAGCATTAAATGTGATTACTCACTCATGCTATTTATCCCAATTTGAACCGAAAAAGGTGGATGAAGCTCTACAAGATGCTGATTGGGTAAATTCTATGCACGAAGAACTTCATCAATTTGTTCGAAATGATGTGTGGGAATTAGTTCATAGACCAAAGGAAGTTAATGTTATTGGAACTAAGTGGATCTTTAAGAACAAGTCAGATGAACATGGAACTGTTATCAGAAATAAATCTAGGCTTGTTGCTCAAGGATACACACAAGTAGAAGGGATTGATTTTGATGAGACTTTTGCACTTGTAGCAAGATTGAAATCCATTCGAATTCTTTTGGCTATAGCAAGTCATATGAACTTCAAGTTGTATCAAATGGATGTCAAGAGTGCTTTCTTAAATGGCATGTTACAAGAAGAGGTGTATGTTGAACAACCGAAGGGTTTTGTTGATCCTCACAGGCCAAATGATGTCTACAAGTTGAAGAGAGCTATCTATGGATTGAAACAAGCTCCACGGGCTTGGTATGATAGACTAATTGCATATCTCACGGACCATGGCTTTAAGAGAGGTTTTTCTGACACCACTCTGTTCATACAAAAGGATAAGAATCATTTTGTAGTTGCTCAAATTTATGTTGATGATATTGTTTTTGGTGCTACTAATGATTCCCTTGCTCAATTTTTTGCAGATGAAATGAAAGCCATGTTTGAAATGAGTATGGTTGGTGAACTAACTTACTTCTTGGGATTGCAAGTAAAGCAAACGGATGCTGGAATTTACATCAACCAAGCTAAGAATGCACGAAATTTGGTCAAGAGATTTGGTCTTGACAAGGCTGCACATGCTAGGACACCAATGGCTGCTAATGCTAAACTAACAAACGATCCATCAGGTGAGTCTGTTGATGTTATCCCATATAGAAGCATGATTGGTTGTCTTTTGTACTTAACTGCTAGCCAACTTGATATTGCATTTATTGTGGGTGTTTGTTCTAGATTTCAATCTAATCCTAAGGTTTTTCACTTAAATGCTGTCAAAAGGATTATAAAGTATATTGCTGGAACTTGTGATTATGGTTTGTTTTATAGCAAAGAGTCAAATCTTTCTCTTGCTGGTTTTTCTGATTCTAATTGGGCTGGTAATGCTGATGATAGAAAAAGTACAACTGGTGGCTGTTTTTATGTTGGTGCTAATCTTGTTGCTTGGATGAGTAAGAAGCAAAATTCTGTCTCTTTATCTACTGCTGAGGCAGAATATATTGTTGCTGGAAGTTGTTGTTCTCAACTTCTTTGGATGAAAAAACTCTTGAGTGATTATGGGATATCACAGGACACCATGGTTGTTTATTGTGATAACTCTAGTGCTATAGATATCTCTAAGAATCATGTTCAACATTCTAAGACCAAACACATTGAGATTAGATATCATCTCATTAGGGATCTTGTTGAACGAAAAATTGTTGCTCTTGAGTATATTCCAACTGATCGTCAGAATGCTGATATATTCACCAAACCACTTGATAGAGGAAAGTTTGAGACTCTTCGTCAAGTTATTGGTGTGATTCTTTATCCCTAGTCAATCTTGACTCCATGGTCCTTGTGCTTTATTACTCTATCTTTTGTGGCATTTGTTTCTAGGATTTGCATTGCATAACATTCATGCATTTCATTCTAGGATGTTTGTTTCTTTTATTTATAAAAAAAAAAAAAAATTTTGCAAATTGTGTTTTTGCAATTTTTTTCCTTGAACTTGAAGACAAGGTTGGTCAATCAAATTTTGCATAACATGTGAATATACCTTGTTTAGCTTTGATGCACTTATTTTTATTGCACTTTACTAGTTGAAGTTTTGTTGTGCATGTTGTGTGGGAAGATGCTATATTTGTTGATCACATGATCTTGATCTTGATCTTGAAGTCTTATGTCTTTGATTGTCAGACTTGGTCTTATTGAGAAATGCATAAATAACCATCTCACCATTGTTTACTAGCCAATCATGAACACCTTAGTGCATATGGTAAGATTTTGTGCTCGAGAAAGTGTAACACATGCACAAAAAGAACACAAGGTGTAGCCTCTAACTAAAATTGGTGTGTACATTATTGGGCTATAATAATTTCACATAATTCATAAAAATGGTGTGTACATTATCCCGGCTATATTATTAAGTTTCTAATCAATTAATTTGAATATTAATTTTGAGGCAAATCAAGAAACTTACATGATTGCAAGCTTTTATTCTAGGAGATGTGAGAGTTATATGATGTAACTCTTTAAGTAATAGTCTCTTTCAAATTAATGTGATGGATTTTGTAAAAATTGTGATTGATTACTATGTGCATATCACCTCACATGTTTCTCAAGCTTATGCTAGTTGCACACACTACACAAGTTATTCTTTGCTAAACTATGTACATGTCTTTGTGTGTTTTTGGTCTGACCAACCAAGTTTGAATATTTCTGGAAATTGATGCTGAACATGTTTGCCTGTTTAATTGGTTGAGGGATATTAAAAGAAAATCTTGCTTTGAGAGATCTGGGTTAGAAATATGGGTTTTTGGAAAACATTTCATCTCATACTCATGCATTCTATTCATAAAATCTAATGTTTTGAAAATTTTCAGCACTGAAATTGTTTGTGTTTTGAAAAATCAATTTTTCCAGAATTTCGATCGATCGAGTCTGTTTTTCAATCGATCGAAATTGTTTTTAAAATCTCAGTAAAGTCTCTGTGTGTTTCGATCGGTTCTCGATTGGTATTGGATCAATCGAAGGATTTTCGACTGATTGAATCTGTTTTTCGATCGATCGAAAATCGGGCTGAGTGTTTTTTAAAAAGGTTTTTCTCACGTGATTCTTCACTTTTTCAAAAAACTTTTCAAACATTTTTTCTCCCTACCAACCGGTCAAAGCAATCCTTGCTGTTTTTGGCATTTTCCTCCGTTCTTTTTGCATAATCTCTCTCTCCCAAGGCCGGTAAGACATTTGTGCCCTCTCTTTTGATTTTATTTTCATGTTTCATGCATTAATTCATGCATTTTTGGGTTATTTTCGCCATTTCGGTTTTTGGTATTTTTGGGTTTGATTTTGGCTCTTTCTTTTTCAAATGAATCATGGGTTTTTGTGGGGACACTATATACAAGCACTATATATGGTTTAATTTGATTAATTTGATGCTTTGTGAGAAATTTGAAAATCTAGGGCTAAATATTGATAAATTTGGGGTTTTTTTTCAATTTGATTAAAATTGATGAAATTGACTTGTTAGATTGATTAATTTGATCATTATATTGTGTTATTTAACTATTGTGATGATCAATTTTTCAATTTGTTGTGTTTTGAAAATTGGATTTTTCAAAATTGGGTATTTTTAATTTAAAACTCATGCTCAAGTCAATTTTGTTAATTTGGATTATATTTGAACTTGTCACTGCATTAGTTCATGCATCATTTGCATATTTTGTTCATGCATCATATAGAATTGATATTTCTATATTTTTATGTTGTGCTAACTTGCAGTCTGCCCTTGGTTTTTGTTTTTGCTCTTCTCTGTCTGTGTCTCTCTTCGCTTTCCTTAGCACCATGCTTAGGAAAAATAGAGCCCATAGGACTTCTGACCCTTCACCTTCGTTCGATAGTGATCGGTTCCCTAGTGAGTCGAACCAAGTGACCTATGAAACCCTTAATCTTAGGCGTCATATCTGGACTGAGCGTAGGGTCATACTAGATGAGGTAGATCCTGAGGTGAGACGTAACTTTGAGCGTCGGGGTTGGTTATCTTTGCTCGAGTTTGAGCATCCTCCTCCTCCTGCCACCTTGATTAGAGAGTTCTATTCGAACCTCTCTATCCACATCTATGATACCAACACCTTAGTTAAGGTTTGGTTACGAGGTGTAGAGTATCGCATTACTCCTTCGGTAGTGTCTGATGCTCTTGGGGTGCCGATTGTTGATTATCCCGTCTTTCCTTATGAGGAGTCTCCACCTCTTGATGACGTGATGTCATACATCACTGGATCTTCTATCCAGTGGGGTTCTGATCCTCGGATCACATCTGCTGAGCTCTCTGAGCTTCATTACCTTTTCTTTAGGATTGCTTGTCATTCCTTGTGGCCTATTTCTCATCTCTACACCATCCCTCTTGAGAGGTGTGTCTTTTTGTATGCCCTTATTACTGATGCTCCTATCAGTTTTCCTCATTTTTTCCTTCGTTCTTTGAACGAGGTACATCGATCTAGTTCTATGGCTCATGCTTTATTCTTTCCCGTTTTTATTCATAGGATTCTCCTTTTTCTCGGTTTAGGTGATTTTCCTGCTTCTGAGCCTGTACATGTCATTGCTTCTATAGGTGCTACCTTTTTGAGGCAAAGGGCTGGTCAACTTCGAGCTAGCTCTAAGCGTCCTAGGGTAGAGCCTTCCAGTGTCACTCCACCCCCTTCTTCTTCTACAGATGCTCCCGCAGCTGAGACATCTGTTGATCCTGCTGCTGCTACTACTGCTAGTGATGTTCCTCCACCTTTTGATGATGTTTCTGACCTTCGTCAGACTTTAGACACTGTCATGACCGTTCAGGCTGCTCATGGTCAGCTACTGGTGGACATCCTTGATGAGCTTCGTGCTTTGCGAGCAGATTTGAGGAGTTCTCATCATTCTCCTCCACCTCCTTTTGCTGATGAGTGAGTGCTCTTTGGCAATTCGTCACAAAAAGGGGGAGTATATCTTGGAGAGTTTTGTAGATGAGATTTTTGTTTTAGGGGGAGTTTTTGTACTTTGTTGTGATACTGCGGAGCTTGTGGAGTTATTAGATTGTATCTAGGCGCTTCACCTTGTATTTACTTTTTTGGCTCTTGTTAGGAGATATTTTTGTTGAGATACATTGTTATGTATTATGTTTCTTATTTCACTATGCTACTATGCTACTTTGCTTATTGATTTATATTTATGATGTTATTCATGATATATCTCTTTATTTTGTGTCATGTGAAATCAAGAGGTTATTTTTTATATTCCTTGTATTTTCCACACATGCGTTTATGTATTTGTTAAGTGTTACAGGAATATACAGGTTGATTCAGTCGTGCTGCTGTCTACTTTGCAACTATTAGATAGTAGTTAGGTCGAATTAGGAACTATAATGGGCTGTTTCATTTTGTAAACTTTGAGCTTTTTGTTAAGTCTGTGTTTTGTCACAGATTGCCAAAGGGGGAGTTTGTTATGTTCTAAGAATTAGGAACTAATGTATTAGAACTTCAATTTGTAATGTTGGCGATCAAAACATTCTTTAAGTTGTGTATTAGACTTGCTCAAAGTATGGCTTTTTATGTAAAGTTAGAATCGAGTTGACTGCAGAATTCACTGTTCACTTTCTGCCTGACTCGATCGATCGAGAATTAGACTCGACCGATCGAAAATTGAGCAGAACGTTTTTCTGCAGAAAATTCCCAACTCAGCCCAAGCCCATTTAATGTATAGGGTTTTATGTTTTGCCCTAGGTATATAAGGGAAAACCCTAGCCACGTTTTTAGAGTTCTGAATGCTGTGTTTGTGAATCTCATTGTGAGATCTAGAGGTGTTTACCTTCACATGCACTTAGGGTTTCCAAACTCTAGATTCATGTCAAGAGGTTGGTAAATCATACAGTTGCTGAATCAAGAGAACTTAAAGATATACAAGTAGGTGCGCTTGTGGATTGCTGAAGAATTCAAGGAAAGAAGGAGTCTGTGGATCTCGGAGCTGTCACGTGGTCGTGGTAGTAAGTTTCCTACACTGGGTAGCAATAGGATGTTAGTGGTCTAAGTCGTCTTATTGTGTAAACTTCGATTCTTTCATAGTGAATTCGGTTTTACCTTGAGGATAGCTAGGTTAAATCCTCCCCAGGTTTTTTACCGATTTGGTTTTCCTAGGTCATCAGATATTTGTGTTCTTTATTTTCCGCTGCTTTATTGTTTTTGATATATTTGTGTTAACTTAGTTTTGTTTAAATTACCTAAGTTAATCACTTGGCTAATTCTCTAGGTTAATCTGTTGGGTTTAAGGGGTCTAAACGAACTTACATAATCAAATACTAATACAGCTTCTTAAAATAAAACTGTCATGAGTAAAATATGTAAACTCAAAAAAAATAAATAAATAAATAAATAAAGAGTATCATCCAGCGCGTATGTGATGAGGCTAATAATATCTTGACAGGAATATGAAGTCTTTCTTTAAAGAAACCAACAACTCTTATGGATTCCTGATTTCCTTCTGAAAAAAAAAAAAAAAAAAAAAATCTATGGACTGTTTACCTTCGCAAAAAAAAATTCCGCGTGCCAAAAATAGTTCATATAATATATTGACTGAAGTATGAAGTCTTTCTTTTCATTTTTCATTTTTAGTTTTTTCCTGAATGAGAGGAAGAAACTTGAAAGTGAAACACACGTCACATCGTGCTTTTGCAAAAAGGGAGGGCCAAAAGAATCCATGTGTTCCTCGCTTTGTGAGTAGGCAAAAGATGAAGGGCTTTTCTGAAAACCCATAGACCTGCATATTCACGTGGTATTATGGTAAAGGCATGCATGATTAACCCTAATAGTCAAACTTTCGTTGGCAATTGCGAATTTTCATCACCTAACGAATTGACATGGACTAATGTAGAAAGTTCAAGACTGTGCATTTAAACTAATTAATAAATGTTAGGTGTAACAATTTATCTCAACGTGCCTCTATCACAGTATAACAATTATTTATTTAATTTTATTGGCATTTTATGAACGTGGAAAATGAATCAGACTAATGGTGCACTGTTGCTTGACGTGACTAAAATTATTGCGTGGTGATTAGGAGAAAAAAGGAGATTTGTGTTTGGGATTGGAACAGTCTGGACAGACCATACGTACTCTATATAAAAGTGTAAGCGAAAGAGATCAGGGCACATATAATCAGCAAAAAGAGACAGACTACAAATGAGTGTGATAGTATTTTAGAGGAGGAAATTCGAGAAATACAAGCATTTTTTTTCAGTGAAGTTTGCAGGTTCTTACCTTCTCATTTCAGTACTTACTATATATTCTTTTGGAAAAGATTTATTTGGAGAGAAACCATGGTTTCCTATATATATATATATTTGTTGAATGTGAATTTTAAAATTTTAATACTTAGATTTATGTTTTTATTATATGCTTCATGCTTGTAAAATTTCAACAACTACAAAAATTAAAAATTAATAGCTATATCAGGGACGGAGGCATACATTGACCATGGGGGCAGTGGCCCCTCTAAAGTTTTTTAAAAATATATTAGTGTGTATATATATATGCATTAATTTTAGTAATTTTATTCTATAAAATTACATTTTGACCCCTTAACAATATCATTGACTCTTTTTAGAGTAACGTTACAGTTACAAACTCATCAACAACATTTTTATATATTGTTGAGGTACAAATTCTTATTGGTTCATATTTAGGTCTATCACTTACACTTTTTTACTTACGAATAATCACATCAGCAAGAAAAATCACTTACACTTTTTGTGTAACAACAAAAATCACCAATAGCAAAGCTAGAAAAAATTAAGTCCAATTAACCAATTTTACTCAAACAAAAAACTAGCCCTTTAAAAAGTTTTAAACTAAATAATTTTGTCATTACCTAGCAAACGCACACATCACAAAAAAAAAAAAAAAAAAAAAAAAAAAAAAAAAAAAACCTCAATGGCTAAGAAGCCACCGAGCTAGAGGTCAGAGTTGTCCCCCTTAACTCAAAGTCCTAACTCTTTCCTTGAGCTATATCATCAATCAAATGTTTAAATTTCAAAAATAAGTTACTAATCAAATAGTAAATAACATCCGATTTGAACAAAATTTAGCATGCGTATTAAGAAAATAAAGTAAATGCAATCAAATGGTTAGGTTTTTAAAAGTAATATCTAATAAAAACATTTATAAGGAGTTTGAAGGGTTTTTATCCAAACTAGTTTAGATAAAAATCTTGTCCTATTCTTTTTTGGAAAATTTGATGTGTTGGGGTAGAGGGGAGGGGATGGGATGTAGCTGTAGGATATTTAAATTAGCCTTATTTCTTTTTTTTTTTCCTTAAATAAATGGGGAAGAGATTTGGATCCAAACCCTTTATTTTTAATCTCAAAAATTGGGGAAGAGTTGAGGTTTTACTTATATTAAAAAAAAAAATATATATATATATATATTAAATTGTCAATTTTACACTTATAATTGAACATAAAAGAGTCATATATATATATATATATATATATATATATATCTTATCATTTCTTTCTTTCCTATTTTATTTTATTTTATTTGTGAGAAACAAGTACGCGCACGCACACACAAAGGAGAATGAATGAGATTCTAACACAAAAGCACAACATAATAAAGAAGCATACTTCTCCCATTTTAAATTTTAAAACGTCTAAATAAAGGAGATAGATATTTATTCTCCTACCCTCTAGTAATTAATTTCTAAAACATTCAAACAAGGGAAAAGATAACCATTCGTCTCCCCTCTCCTCTCTCAACTTCTCTACCTTTCTGTGGCTCCAGAGTCCAAACTTTCAAACACAGTATTAATTAATAAAAAAAAATTTAAATGAGTAATTACTTGGTATTTTGGAAACAATATTCCTCAACAATAACAGGTTTGATAAGAGATATTCTATATGATCTACGTACAACTTATGAAAGAGAAGAAGAGATTGGTAGGTAGTGGAGAAGAAGTAGATGAAATTCAAATCAAAGAAATGGGGCAACACATATTCCACATTATTATGAATGTAGAATAATAGTTTTATTGAAGAAAGAGAAGTACTGCTATGTTATAATAGTTTCATTGATGAACATATATATATATATATATATATATATATATATTATCTCGACTGAAAAAAAAAAAAAAAAACATGCACCATGGCCGTATATGAAAACATAAGTGGATGCTTTTTCTTTTCTTTTTATTTTTTTAATAAATATAATACATTTTCACTTATCGTGTCTATTCCTTGATAATTGAGTTTTATTATTGGGCAAGACACTAGTTGGTTTTTAGTATAGGCTGGGTTCGAATCTCAGATCTCTTATTCGACAACAAGAACTTTACTAATTAAGCTTATTGGAACTCACTAACTGCTTTTTATTTAAATGTTCATAAAAGATTTGAATTCATGTAAAGAAACAACCAAATTTATATTAATAATGTCTTTAGCAAACAAACAAACAAACATTTAACCTAATTTCAAGTTATATTATTGGTCAAGTTATGCTCATACATAATAATGTGTTTATAAATTAGTAAGCATGAAGCTTCATTTTATATATATATATATATATATATATATATATATATATATGAGACAATCAATTTCCTTTTCTTTATTTTTTCCCCTGTTATACAAAATTTCTTTTTTGGGTTTGTATTATAGGTTTTACTACCAAAAAAAGCAAAGGATGAGGTACTGCTGTTGCCGACCTTTTAGATTTACAATACTAATACAATTATTACATACATACAAACAGCTGGTGCATGTGCCTATGTTTTCCTCTTTGGTGGTGAGCTAGAAGGACTACCAAGGGTCAATTATGATATTTATGAGAACTTAGGTTTGAAATTTCTAACGAACATTTTCAGGCCATCTCAAAAGATCATTCTTGTAATTACTTAGTGCAGTGGTGTAGGGACTAGGGAGAGGACCCACACCCCACCCCCCTCTATATATATATATATATATATATATATATATATATGTATATATATATATGTTGTATTTTGTCACCCATAAAAAAAGTAAATTATTATTATTATTATTATTATTATTATTATTATAATTATTATTATTATTATTATTATTATTATTTTATTACATTGTATATGTTAAGGCATATAAAAGTAATATTTATTAATTAATGTATTTGAATTAATTTACTTTATACATTTCATGTTTTCTAAAACTATTATTATACTTTAATGTGTAATCTTTAATTTATTAAACACAAAAAAATTATTTAAAATATTCAAAGGATTAATTATAATTAATTCAAAGAATAACTACACAACTTAGTGAAAAAAAAAATTCTCTTAAACTATATAAAATTGACTTGATCAAATTTTATATACACAGAAAATTAATATATATATATATATATATATATCAAATGTTATATACACAGAAAAATTATATATATATATATATATAGACACACACTCAATCATGTAATAGACACATTTTAAGCACAAATTGATATGTGTGGGTATAAATTATAGGTATATTTTGCTTGGCCCTACTGGAAAACATTGTTGGCTTTGCCACTAACCTAGTATATGTGAGACAAGGAATTACACTCATTTGAGAGAATAGTGAGCTGCTCATATCTCAAAGGCTCTATGTACTCTCATTAGCAAGCAAAAAAAACAACAAAAAAACAAAAGAAAATGCGGGAGGGGGTCAATCATTCACAAAAAATAACTACCTCTTAATATTACTTCGGGTCTTTTTTTGGTTGGGGTAGGTGCCTTTACAATCCTCGGATTTATTATTCCTCTCCCTTTTTCTTTTCTTTTTGTCTCTTATCTCCTCTTGTGTAAAGCTTTCTAGGTTTGGCTTACTTGGTCAGATTTCCTTATTCCCTCTTTAAACTCTTTTTCCCCCCTTTTCGAACACCTTTTTGGATTATCGAGAACCATTTGAGTTAAAAAGATGATTAAGATATATTTTGTCTAATGGTTTTCAAATTAATTATTCACAAAGCCTACCTTTATTACAACTTTATGAAGTCTTTTAGGTCATTGCTCAGAAAGCCAAGGGTTTCTTTGTTCTTTTACCTTTCTTAGTTTTTTCTCTCTCTTGCATCAAAAGTTTTCGGTGTTATGTCCTATTTTGTTTAAGAAATCCTTTCTCACTTGGACAAGGTTTAGTTACAAACTTGATTAGAGGAGAGATGACATCCACCTAAATTAAACAAGTGTCTTGTCATGTGAATCTCATATGATGACCTTAAGTCATTTAATAGACCCATTATGGTATGTTATGAGAGGCTTGGTTGAGTGGATCTTAGCTAGATATGTGTGGCAGTTGATTATTTGACTAGCAATTGGTGGCTAATTAGGTAAGGGAGTAATCGGATTTTTTGTGGGTGATTCTGGTCATGGGTTTAGGTTGAGTTATTGAGCTCAGTTGACATGAACTTGGGTCAAATTGGATGTAGTCGATGGCTTTGAAAAATGATATAGGTTCTATGATGTGGTGACACTATGGAGGTGAAGGGAGTGGGGATAGGGAATGGCAAAGAAAGACAAGGGCTTGGGGGTGCCGATGGAATGAGAGAAAGTGGTGGACTAGAGAGAGAGAGAGAGGGATGGAAGAGTAACGAATTAAGTTATGAAACAATCACATTAAACTTAAGGAGGTTGGGTGAGATGGCATGTCCTCCGACTTGGTCATAATTTGTAATTAAACTTTGTTCTTGTTAACATTTCATTTGTTTTTTTTTTTTTTTTTTGTTAATCTTTTGTGTGTATTAATGTATGTGTAACAAGTTTTTGCCAATTGAGAGGTGAGCCTTACCTCTGCTTGTTAATCTTGTTTTTTGGCTAGAAAAAGAAGAGCTGGACAGGTGGAAAAGCAGGAAAGGTAGAAGAACGCGAACGCAAAGAATTACTATTCCCAGAAATGGAGCCAGACAAGTTTTCCGAAGACCAAGAGTTGATTTTAAGCATTCCAGTCCTAGCCCTAGAAGAATGGAACCTGAGAAGTGGCTTGAGTGTTGTATCTACAAGGTTCCCCAGAAACTCCGTAAGGTAAAAGAAGACGCCTACACTCCAAAGCTAATTTCAATAGGCCCTTATCATTATGGCCAAGAAAATTTGAAGAAGATGGAAGATTTGAAAGTGAGGTATTTCAATGAAGCCGTTAATCGGACTAAGAAAAACCAGGCTGATTTTACAAAATGCATCCGAGAAATTGGATACAAGAAGATCCTTCATTGTTATGCAAAGGTCAATGACATGAATGAGAAAGATTTCATGAAAATGATTCTTTTGGATTCTATTTTTATTATTGAACAATTATGGAGGACATATAAAAACCAACAATGAGCCCCCCAGCAATGACTACCATTTCCCGCAAGTGTGTGTGGAGTATGTGGGATGCATGTGTAATAACCTGCCAAAAAGAAACAAAAGAAGATGACCTAGAAAAGAAAAACCCAAAAGAAGACAACCATGAAAAGGAAAACCCATTGCGAAGCTATAATACTATGCAGGACTTGATATTACTTGAGAATCAGGTTCCATTTTTTGTTCTAGAGGAATTATATGATTTTGCCTACAATAACCTTTCTATGTACCAGCAAAATAAGGATAATTCCTTTCTTAAGCTTGTCCATGCATACTTTTTGCATTTTTGGAATGGTTCCGGTTTAGTTCCCTGTTCTGGTTTCAAGAAGATATTCTCTGGTAAGAAGAAGAAAATCAAACATTTTACTGATCTCCTTAGATATTTTCTCCTTCCACAGAATCTAACATGTGGAAGTACTTTTGAACGTGTACCTTGTGCAACCAAGCTGTTTGAGGCAGGAGTGGAATTCAAAGGGTCCAAAGTAGGAAAATCCAAGACTGAAAGCTTACTTGACATTCAATTTCGAAAGAGTGCCTTATTGAAAATTTGTCCATTTTTAAACATGTCATGGCTCTTCAGTTGCTTTCCTTGCTTCAAATGCTTGGAGATCATGCAACCTGTCTTGGAACTCAAATCCTTTATAATAGGGGATGAAACTAAATCTGTTGTTCGAAACCTCATGGCCTTAGAGCAGTGTCATTATCCATGGGAAGCTTACGTATGTAATTATATTGTATTGTTGGTAAATCTTATCAACACTGCAGCGGATGTGGATCTACTGGTTGAGAAAAATGTTATCATTAGCTTGCTAGGCAACAATAAGGCAGTAGCAACTCTGATCAACGCCCTTTGCCAGCAAATTGTAGAAGGTAATTCTTGTTACTTTGAACGCAATGAAGAGATTAAAGATCACTATACCAGCCGTTGGAGCAAACTCATGGAATCCTTTACAAATCTATATTTCAAAGATTTTTGGAGAGGGACAGCAACTGTTGTTGGAATCATGGCCCTATTTTTCACTTTTTGGAATTTCCTTAGGCCTTTTGTCTTTCACCCTTGAACATCTGTGTGCTTCAGAGTTTGTTGGAGACTTGGTGCTTTGCTTCTGCTTATTGAGATGCATTCTGAACTTTGTAAAAATGCTTTGCTTCTAGCTTAGCAAATGTTTTTTCGTATGTTTGTGATGTTTCCACATCTATAAACTGGTGTGGTGAGTTTGTATTTTAGCAAATAAAGCTATATGCTATGTTAACGAATCTTGCGACATGCATCTACGCTAATATCATTATCCTTGTTTACTCCAAAAATATTTTATTTCACATCTAACGATTTCTTTTGCTGATTTTTCCCCCTTGGAATTTGTTGGGCAGTTGGGTTTGCAAAAATATTGCAACCATTACAACATTACACATATATGTGACGTACAGTTTTTTTATATATGTTCGTATTACATTATAGAATATAAAACCATATGTTACCATAAGTGAAAAATGTATTTAGTATCAAATAATACATCACTACGTTAGTTATATCAAAATCCAATAAATGAGAGACATATGTGCAAAAAATAATTACCCACTAACAATATTAAGTAGTGGTAGAATGTTGATATGGTTATTTTACATACGTCTTTCAATTATTTGATACTAAATACATTTTTATAAGTATGGTGCCACTCTTTGATTAGTTTTATTGGACTTAGGATTGGTTTTGACATGATGCTTGGAGTGGTATTAGTCATTTGGCTCCTTTATTTCTTAAGCTATTCTTGGTTTGCTACTTTTGATACATGTGCAGGTACAATGTGATTTGGCCATTACAAGGAATATTTGTGTTAATGTATGCTCACTAAATTGTCTTAACTTGTATTTGAAATATAAAATTGGTTAAGCTTGTTTAGTGTGTGTGTGTGTGTGTGTGTGTGTGTGGGTGTGTGTGTGTGTGTGTGTTTTGGGATCTATGTTCTTTACATTTTTCTTGTTGAGAGATGTTGTTAAGAGCTTAACATGTAGTTTGGATCTTTGGTTGAGTAGCATGTTTGATTGCATTCATGTCTGTGTTTTTCTCTTCTTTGAAAAACTGTTTTAAGAAATCTCAACAACTTCTCGACACCTCTCGACAACTAGGTTATCTATCGAGCTCTTCAACTTCTTTTTATGACATTCTTGATAGCTTCTTTACAGCTTCTCGATCCATCAAGAAAGTTTCTGTCTCCTCAATAGCTTCTTGATAGCTATTCGATCCATCGAGGTTTGCTCGATAGCTGCTCAACACCTCTCGATCCATCAAGATCCTCCTGCGTGCATTGTTTTCCCATGTCTTGTATGTTTCTCTTATCTTGTCATCCATAGCATCTTGTTTCATTACATTCATGCATTTTTATGGATTCCTTGATCATATTTATGTTTCTCTAGTGAAGCTTTCTAGCTTCTTGTACCCTTTGTCAATCATGACAAAAAAGGGGAGAAATTGTGGAGAATATGTGGTTTCTTTTTACAATTCTACATGTTAGGAGGAGAAATACATGCCCTTGTAAGGGGGAGGTGTTTCATCTTGTAAGGGGGAGGTGTTTCATCTTGTTAGGGGGAGTGCTTACCTCCTTCTTGTACACCGATCTTGTAACTATGTTTACATACATTGTGCTTATCTTTGATATATATATATATATATATATGATGTATGTCTTCTTTCACCTATCTCTACATGTGTTGTTTCTTTTCTATCTGTATACACATGTTTCTTATATTCTTGTATGCAATCTATTATTTCTATTTCACACTAAGATGCCTTGATGAGTTTTGTTAAAGTGTTTTAGAAATACAGGTTGTCAAAGTCTACTTGCCATAAACTTTCTTCTTGCAAAATTTTTCAAGAGTTTGTGTTAGGATAGATTTTATTGTATTCAACAAATGAGTATGAGTTGAGTGATTTATGACTTCTCTCATATGTTCATTTGTTTGTTGTGGTTTTGTCACAGATTACCAAAGGGGGATATTTTTAGGACATATGTGTTTCACATGTTAGGAACATATGTTACTATTTTGTGTAATTGGCTAATCCTTAGACAAAACACACTTTACTTGTATTTGGGTAGATCTAGGATGTGTTTAATACTTCAAGAAATATTGTTTGAAGTTCAAGTGTTAAAGCCATGCAAGTCTGTCCAAGATTCAAGTGTGAAAAGTGTTGTTCATTAAAACTCGACAGCTAGCATCTATCAAGCCATAAAGAGCTGTTCCAGCCCGTGGCTCAACAGCAGCTTGACAAATAAGGTATCTGTCGAGGTTTATGAAGTTCAAATTTTCAGGACTGTTTTTCATCCAATTTGGGATTATGTGTTTGAGCTTTCTTTTCTCACAACCCTAAACATATATAAGGATTGTTTTAAGGGCCGTCAAAAGTTGCTCGCATGTGTGGAAAAGATTGTTCATGCAAATTGTGACCAAAGACAGAGTTTGCCCTAGTTCATCTCTCTCTTAAAGAAACTGCTATGTTTGTACACCGTAGGATTTTGTGACCAAGTAACTTCATGATCTTCATTGTCTAGATGAAATGAAGAATTTTGCAACCAACATCCTTCTCTAGTTGGTCAATCAAGTCGCGTATTAGGATATGCGCAATTGGTTAGTCACGTACTGAGAGCCGTGCATTAAAAATGAGAGATTGCCACTACAAAACAAGTCTAATTGGGTGTTATAGTAAGGGTTCAACTGTAGGTTAGTATAAGGTACTGGAATTCCTTTACTTGTAACTACTTATTGTGATAATAGTGAATTCTCGGGAGTGGTGACCTTAAAATCACTCGATGGAGTTTTTGTCGTATAGCTTTTCCCCATTCATAAACAAATCACCGTGTCAATTTATTTTCCGCTGCATACTTAGTTTAATTGGAGATTTGTTTGTGCTACTATGCGTTTGCATGTTAATTTGATTAATTAATAAACTTAGCTAATTAATCAATTAATTCATCACAAGGGGTCAATACATTCTTGGCCTATCATGGAAGATGAGGAGTTAGTAAGAATGTTTAATCCCACATTGAAAATGAGAGAGTCTATTTTATTCTTTTTAATTGTGGTGATTAATGGGTAACATGAATTATCTCAGATATTGGGCTAGATACGTGTGCAAGGGTGAGGTGAATGGTAGAAATATCAAAAAATGAAAATGAATCAGCCTCTTGGATCCTCCGGACTATCTGTTTGGGTTTTTTCATTTTTCAGAAACTCCTTATCTCCCCATTAATTATGTAACTCTAGCCCATCAGATTAATATTTAGCAATTAATTTTGTAACACCCACTACATTAGAATAATGGACCTAATTAATCAGATTAATTTGAGTAATAATTTCGTAAGGCCCATTGAGCCTATAAATAGACACATCAGACCCAATCCAAGTTACTGCAACATACACTAAAAAAAAAAAATAGAGAGGTTCTTGGCAAGGAAAGGTGTTCTTTCAGGTAGAGCTTTAGGCTTGAACACTTTGTGCAAAAGCTGTTCTAGCCATACAACATTTACTGGGCTGTTGTATGCTGGGGGAGACAAATCAGAGAAGGCCTGCACCGGTTACAAAGTTTAGCCAACCAATGGTTTGAATCTCCTTAAAGTGAGCGAGTGTCACACCTCAATCCAATTAGTGTTGTGTATTTTCTTTCTCTTCAAATTAATAATATTCAGAAGTAGTATTCAATTTCTCTTTGTGTTATTTCCATTATTATTGTGTTTGCACCAACACTAGGCATACCATTTCTAGACATGTAATTAGGTAGCTCAAGCTCTAGGTGAAGGACTCTCATTTTGGCTTGAAGAATATCCTTTTGTACAACCAAATTCTTTATAAATGAAAAAGATAAAATACAAGAAAGAAAGAAAGAAAGAAAGAAAGAAAGAAAGAGAAAGAGAAAGAGAAAAGAAAAAAAAAAAAGCGTTGAAAATTTATCTCCAAATTTGCGAGATTAATCATGAACACTATAAAAGCATTGCAAACCTTAATATATATATATATATATATATATATATATATATCTATATATATAAAGCCGAGTAGAGTTATGCGCTCTTTTTTTGTTATTTTCTTCTCCTTTGTTTTGTTATAAAAAAAATTATTTTATGGTTTTTCATGTATTTTTTAGAAAGTAATTTTCATTCATGAATCACCAAACTCTCTTTAGCCGTTTTTTACAAGATAAAAAAAACTTGCAATAATTGAAATTTAAGGTTTAAACTCGTTAAAATTTAAAACTTATTGCTTTATGGGTTCATGTATTTTTTCTTTTTCTTAATTTCTCTTTTGAATAGTCATATATTTTTTGAATTGTTTACATAACTTATTCTTTAATTATATATCTTTTTTAGAATTTTGGAAGTTTTAACTTTTAACATCTGAATTTGTGTAGTCACACACACACACACACACATATAATCTATAATTTATAGGCTCTGAATCTTTTGATTCTTTTTAATAGTTATAGTCATGGATTATTCTTTTGAATGTAAGTCATCTTTATCTTATATTTCTCTATTGTTTAAACACACACACACACACACACACACACATATATATTGTTTTGTTTCAATAATTTCTAAGCAGTGAATTATCTGATTCTTCATCAAATTGTAACACAAATTGAAGTCATATAAGAGCAAATCATACAATGGCGTAGTTTTTTAATTAATTTTAGATTTTATAAAATATTTTAGTCTACCTCATAAATAGGCAGATTCTCGTGCTATGCACGGATAAGCGACTAGTATACTATATAATAAAAGTTGAACTTAGAAGATGTGGTTGCGCCAAATGGCTTCACAAAATAGCAATAAAGGCTTAAAGGCTGTGCCAAGTGGCTTGACTGAATTGATGTAATGTTTTAGATAAAAACAACAATTTTTTATTCTTATGATCAATCACATTGGATAAAGTAAGTGCAAGTGTTTTAACAAAATATGCAACCTATCTTTTATTCATATCAACTTCTTTTCTTAAAAAAAAAAAAAAAAAAAAAAAAAAAAAAAAAAAAAAAAAAAAACTTCTTTTTCTTTATCTTCTCAAATTTTTTTTTTTTTTTTTTTGAATTCCAATGAAAACATGAGATCTTTCAAGTTTCAATTTTTCTTATTTTCTTTTGAGAGATCAAGAAAGCTTCATCACCAAACATGCTACAAGATAATGATAAAGCCTAGCAATTCAATGGATAATGATAAGCCCTTTGAGCTGTGTTTATCTAAAATCTTATATTGATAAGTTTTTAGACAAACACCATGTAACAAAGGCAATCTATGTTTGAAACAATTTTGTATAATAGTAATTCATATATAAATAGAATTATAGACACTCAGTTAGGCAGTCAAAATACTTCTCATTAATATTGTTGCTCCCTTAATTGGCAAAGCAAGGTATGTTATATGTATTTCTCCTCCTCTTCCTCTTTTCCTTCATTTTATTTTTATTTACTTATTGGCCAGAAAATAAATTTAATGTATGCGAAGTCCACGGTACAATTATCTTCAATATAAATAGATCAATTTATTTGAACGCTCCTAACAACAAATATCTTGAATGATTCATGTTTGATTAAAAAATTATATGTTCTACTGTCTACACCCGGCCTCTATCGGCTAGCAAAAAGACTGCTACCACCATGCCTTCGTTTGACCACCAGCCGTGGCAATAGCTCCCACGCACGCAGGGCCCCGTTGGAGGGCCCCTCTCGATGATCGGTGTGTGTGTTTCGCCTGGAGCTTCGGGTGCTCTCTCTCTCGGTGAAGGAAGGTAGGTCTACCTTTAGTCTTATGGCAAGAATCTGAGCCAAATTTTAAGGGATTACCAAAGTTAAGTGGAGTTGCCATCAATCATTGGGTTTTTCTAAGGTATGATTGGTCACTTGTTATTACTGATCCTAGGTTAAGAAAAAGGGCATTTTTCCTAATCTGATGTGGATAGCAAAAAATCTTGGTTCTTAAGTCCGGAAGTTTGGTTACGTGTGGGGAAGGTGTTAGGCACCCTACAACGCTTGTCCAAGGACAGTCCTTTATTTTGATAAAACCTTAATTTTCAAAAATTGGTAGTAAAAACATGATCTTGGTATTGGCTATCAAGGCTTTGCATGCATAGGGGCTTTGAGATTTGGTTTTTGAATGGGTGTGGTCTCAATCTATGCTTTCCTAAGGCATTTGAGCAGAGTACCAGATTTCCACAACGAAAAATTGGCGAGAAGTCACCTTGTTTTCACAACCGAAATTAGGCATTGCTTGCCTTAGGTGACACGGACTGTGACAATCACACCGAAAGGGGGTAGCAAGAAGGAAAGGGAGGAGGAAGAGAGGGGTTTAAAAGAGTACAAAACCAAAGGGAAAAGCTAAACCTTAAACCTACAGAACACAGTCGCTTGGCTTGACCACATGCTTGCATCTGTGGCTTTTTTGCTCGCGCCTGGGAGATCGTGCCCTAACTCCATGCGTCCTCACTCCATGTGTGTACATGCAAAGGCAAAGACAAGAAATTAACAGACAAGCCAGGGAAAGAAAGATGCAAAGAGTATATGAAAAGGCATAAAGCAGATAAAGGTGATAGACATGCCAAGCATAGTGGGAAAGCAAACAAACAAGCCAAAAGGCAAACAAGCAAGAAAACGAACATAAGGTGGTGTCTACGAGGGACAAATATAGGTTTGGATCGAATGTCCATAACTTCATTGTGTTGAAGCATGGACGACACACTAGCAAGCAAGACTTATGCATGGACATGTAAGCAAGCCTGTAAAGATGCACATAAAGCCAACAGGTGGCACAAACAAGCATGGTAAACGTATCATCGCACGAAGCGGAAAAGGGGAAGGTACGCACAAAGCACCGGCACCATGGTGATGCATCCCAAATGTCTACATCCAAACAAGGTCACATGGGCGTCGGATGTAACCACACAAACATAAACCCGCTAAGGGCGTCAAGCGTGGCAAAGCCTAGAACAAGAGAGGCTAACACAAGCATAAAGCATAGAAGCAAATAAGCATAGACATGAAAATAGGGTAATCCAAACCCTTTAATGCGGGCCTTGGTGTATGGACAATGACAAAGACCAAAGGGTTTAGATAAAGTCCTAGCCAATAGGCCGAAAACACAAGAAAGAAAGATAAAGCAACAAAATGGCGGCAATAGCATATAGCATGACAAACTTAGCCTAGGTCTAAGCACACAAACATGGCATGGAGTGCACAAGCACATGGAAGATAACATAAAGTAAATAGAACATAGAAGCAAGGGAACAAGCATGTAAAGACATAGATCCAAGCACACAAGCATGTGAAAACATAAATCTAGGCATAACCATAGACATGATAGAACATGGATCCAAGCATATAAGCATGTACGAATGCGAATCTAAGCATAAAACATGGCAAAAAGCACATAAACACATAGATCTGAGCAAAGCATGACAAGCATGTGAGCATATAACCCTAGCATCAACACAAAGCAAAAAGAGGAATGAAACAAAGGAAAGCATGTCAAAAAACCCTAAGTATATAGATTTAAACATATAAGCATGTAAGGATGTAGATCTAAGCATGGAACATGGCATAAGACATAACAACCGAGAAACTTAGGCTAGAAACACAAATGAAGCAAGAAACATGCTAAAGAAAGCAATAAATCATGTTATTCAAGCAAAAAATAGCAAGAAAAATGCTAGAAAAAGATTTAGAAGGTTAGGGGTGTGAATGATAGCTAGAAAAGCTACATCCACACCCCTAAACCCCAAATCCAAAATGTAGAACCAAGGAAAGGAAGATTGGGTATAAGAACAATACCTTGTGTTTTTGGTGAAGAAAGAAGAATCAAGAAGTTTTGATGTGTTTTTTGGTATTTGGAAGAGAGAAAAAACGTGTAGAGAAGCTGGGCCGAAAGCAAACTATAGAAAAAATGTGGTCTCCTCTGGTCTGAAGGGTGCCTGGGGCTATTTATAGCATCAGCACGCTTTACGAGGCAACAACCCTTCAAGGGCTGTAGGCCTCAAAATGCCTCAAAATGTGTGAATCTAGGCACCCTTGGAAATATCTTGACTTTTTGTTTCTAAAAAGATATGGATCTTGAAAATCCAACAGTCGAATGAAAAATTATGGCTCTCGGAAGTTTGTGGTGCATCAATCAGTCGTTGGAATGAAAATTTGATAATCTCCACAATGGCATTGATTTTAACCCGTTTTGACAACTAAATCAAAATTAGGGTTTTTGGGCTCACCTAGGATCGACTACGGGTCAAACTTGGTCAAAGTTGTTAAAAATCTCCGAGAAGCTCGGATTTGATGTAAAACTGTGAAAAACATTGTTTTGTGAGAGTTTGGACCTCGTTTGACCTTCAGTCAAATCTAGGGCTGACTAGGGGCATTTTGGTCATTTTTGCTAAAAAAGGCACTTTGAGTGCTCCGGTGCCCTAACGAGTTGCGTCACATCATTATATACATTCTCGTGACCCCATGGAGAGAAAATAGTATTTTTGAGTTTTTCAGGGTCCGACACGCAAATCGAGGGCAGACAAAATACGGTATCAACAACTACTATATATATATATATATATATATTAATAAAGTATAAAAATGACAACAATATTAATTTATTTTTAAATGACAAAAATAGTTATTGTTTTTCAAAAAATTATATAGAAAAAATTAATGACCAAATACTTTTTTTTATTATAAAAATAGATATAATTTTTTTTTTAAGTTATATCTTTTTTGAGGAAATGGTAAGGAAAACTTTTGGATTTAGCTATACTTCCTTTCCAGTAAATACAGGAGAGTTAATCCTCTAATCTATTCCGCTTATATTGCTCCCTTAATATATCTTTTAATTAGTTTCCTTTGGAGTGCAACAAGCGCTTACATTTGCCTAAATAACTACGTAAGTAGTGCAAGGATGAGTTCATGCGCCAACAACAATATCATTCGTTGCTTTGCATGATATCTTTGGGGCATAGCATGAAGATGTAAAGATGGTTACAACAAGTATGAGAGATTGGAGTTCATTGATTCTATTTTGTCGTATGTGACGTCTTTGGGCACATAAGTGAAGATGCAAAGATGATTGCAATAGGTTTGAGAGATTGTGATTAAAGCTTTATTTGCAAATATCATGCTACGTAGTTTTATTATTATTATTATTATTTTGGTTGATCAAACACAAACTTAGATAATATGTGGGGTAGAATTTGAATCCAGTGCTTCACACGAGGATTAGAAAGTGCCACTAAGCTAAAATGCAAGGTATGATGGACAACTTTGTTATTAACATAACATATTTTTTTCTTTTTGTTAGGACATATGTAGAACTTGTTAGAACATATGTCATATAGAATTGGCTAATCTTTTGACAAAATGCACTTTGCTTGTAATTGGGTAGATCTAGGATGTGCTTAATACTTCAAGGAACAAGAGTTCAAGTCCAAGTATTGAAGCCATGAAAATCTATCCAAGAATCAAGTGAAGAAGTGCTGATCATTAAAGCTCGACAAATAGCTTGACAGATGTATCTATCGAGACTTAATAGGTGATTCTCGACAGCTTTCAACAGAAGTTGTATCTGTCAAGAATTACAAAATTCAGATTTCCAAATCTGTTTTTCACGCATATCCAAGCTATTTGTGTAAGGTTTCTTTTCTCACAACCATAGACATATATAAGGATTATTTTAAGGGCCGTCTAAGGTGATGCAACTTGATGCAAAGTGATTTTACACTCAAATTGTGATCGGAGACAATTTGCCCTAATTCATCTTTCTCTTGAAGGAGCTGCTGCGTTTGGTTGAAGAACTTTGCAACCAACATCTTTCTCAAGTTGATGTATTAGTCACGTACTTAGATCTGTGCATCGATTGGTTAGTCACGTACTGGGAGTCGTGCATTGAAAGGAGAGATTGTCACTACATTACAAGTCTAATTGTGTATTGGGATAAGAGTTCAATAGTAGGTTGGTATAAGGTACTGAAATTCTTTTACTTGTAACTGCTTGTTTTTATAATAGTGGATTCTCAAGAGCGGTGACCTTAAATTCACCGGTGGGGTTTTGCCTCGATGGTTTTCCCCATTCATAAACAAATCATCCATGTCAAATTTAATTTCTGCTGCATTTAGTTATTTGGTGATTTGTTTATGCTACCACGCGTATTGCATGTAATTGAATCTAATTAATTCACTTGGCTAATTAATTGATTTAATTTACCAAAGGGGTGGGGTCAATACATTTTTGGCCTATCACTTTTAAAATCAAATATAGAATTTATAAATTATAAATATGATTGTAGTCATTATCAACCCCTAAACCCCCCCCCCCCCCTCCACACACACACACACACACACACACATATATATTGCTAAATTGATAGAGGATGAGATCAAATAATACAAACTTATTACAATTATCAATACATATGATTGTTCAAATTGTTTTCCAATTATCAATACAAACTTATTACCAAGGTCGTAACTCTAAGTTTTTCTCCAAAAAAAAAAATCCTTGATTTTGAGCCTTAAAGTTCAATGCATTATTCAAAATCCTTTTATATATTTTTTTTAAGGTATATCTACCATCTTCCATTCAATTATTATTATTATTATTATTATTATTATTATTATTATTATTAAGAGGATTCAGAAAGTTAGTTATTGCTTTTTTTTATGTCAAAAATACCCCTAAATTAATTAACCAACAACTTAAAAATGGGGTTAAAATAGTAAATTGACAAAAATAATAAATTCATACTTTTACATTGAAATACCTTTCTGCTTCTAATAAACTCCTACTTTTACGTTGATTTAAATTCCTACTTCTACACACTAACTCCCTACAAAATAGGATTATTCTTTTGTTAGTTTTAAACTCCTTTAATCTACCAAACTCACCCCACGTATTCATTTTTTTTTTTTTTTTTACTTCATCACGATGTATTTGTTTCTTCCGTCCCCCTTTTTTTCAATTTTTTTTTTTAAATTTCATTACTCTAATCTCACGTTTTTATTTTCCCAAATCTCTTCTTTTTTATTAAACAAAAAAAGACTCCCACTATAAAACTAGTACTATAACTTCTATTCATCATTTTCATCCCAACATCTCCATTAAAAAGCAGTTGCTACTATGTAATTTCTCACGCTATTATTTTTGTTTTTCACTTTCTCACTCACAATCTCCTTATTATCACTAACCTCCACTTTTGTTAGTCAGTTTTATATTTATCTTATATTTGTGAAGGCTAAGTTTCATTCTCATCAATCTCATATTTCTTTTTCTCTGTAAATTTTTTTTGACAATTTGTTTAATTTGTGCTTTTCAATGGTTATTTTTTAAAATTAAGCCAAACTTTAGTCATTAATTGATAACTTCAATGGATTTGATGTTAGGGACACATTTTATGAGGTCTGGAATTGAGATTGGCAAATGTAATCAAGACTCAAACCATTCGTTAAGCAAACAAGTATCTTCCCAAATTCTTGGTAGTATTGGTTTATGTATTTATAGGGAAATAATTTCTTCATCACACCCTTAGAATTTTTTTTTTTTTTTTTTTTTTTTTTTGGTGATTGGAAAAAGTAGAAATCCCAAATTATAATAATTGCAAATTATTAATCTTTACCCAAAAAATAGAAGAGCCTCTCAAAGGCTAGTTATTATTATTATTATTATTATTATTATTATTATTATTATTATTATTATTATTATATGCATTTTAGTCTCACACAATATGCATTCATTATATAACTTAAATATAACTTAAAAGTAAAATATTCATTTATTTTTATAATCTATTTATTTTTTAATTTTAAGTAAATTAATTAAAAAATTATTTACATATGGATTTTGATTAAGCCGTGCATCGCACAAGCATAATGCTAGTATCATATACTATATAATAAAAATTGGGCTTAAAAGTCGTGGTTGCACTAAGTGGCTTCGCCAAATTGACGAATTATTTTTAGATTTTTCAAATATATATAATTTTTCTTCTCCTATAATTTCTAAGTTGATAAAAATCTTAATTTGATTACAATCCAAATTATTCATCTAATCCTTATTTTTTTTAATTAGTACACGTAAAAAGAGCTTAGAAGCCTTGCAATTAGATAGAACTAACAGTTCTTATCAACTTCTCCTTAGTGTTTTACAAATCACTGCAACCTTTTTTTTTGTCACACCAAAACTTAATAGTCAATATCATGTTTTAAATAAAAATAATAGTTTAATTTTACTTATCAATAATTTTTATCAATAAAATACGTTTGTGACTAAGAAATAAGAGAGGAAAAAAACAAAGCCATGTAAACCATGTTATCATGCAGGGGCCAGGGACCCATATATTAACCAAAGACTTTATTTTTTCTAAGTGGAAATGTTGAATTAAAAGTCCAACATTGGTTCAAGATCACTAAGGTGCTATTTGATAAAGATTGAAATATAACTCCATGATTTTCTCCTATCATGATTCTCTACTTCTTGAATTAAGACGTAAATTCTAGCTCATCCATGATTTTTCAGATTCAGACATAACTCCTTGATTATCAATATACGGAATGGATATTAGAATGAACAAAAATCTTAAATCATGTAAATAAAAACTGATATTAACCTTTTGTTTTCTTCACTTTTTATTCTATCTCATAGCTTCTCTTTTTTTCTTTTTTTCCTTTTTATGTTTTGTCGCCGTAGATCCTTGGATGATCAATATTACAATCCTATACTCTACTTTAATTTGGAAGATCAATATCCCAACCCTAAAGACATTTTTATATTTCAATTGTTTCTCCATACCTAAGAAATCTACATATGTTGTCTGTTGAAAGTCCTACTACATATCATCGTTAGTATTTCATCAATTATCTTCATCCTTCTCTTTTTTCTTCCTCTCTTAGTCTCATGTGTAGACTACAGGTTTTTTTTTTTAATATTATTTTTAAGTAATTGTTTTTTTTTTATCTGCAAATTATTTACTTTTTTTTTTTTTTTGAGAAACTGCTAATTTATTTACTTAGAATTCTATCTACTAATTGTTTTTGTTTTTACATTATGGTTACAAAAAGACTATGGAGAAAAATCATTGAATAAGATTGAGGAAGAAGACAAGCTTCCCTTACAAGCATAACATCATCATGCGCGTGCTCAAAGGCTAGTACCATATAATTAATTTGAGAAATATTGAGTAAATAAATTTTTTTTTTTTCAAAAATCACAACGATGTGATTAAATCTAGAATTAGGCTATACATGAAAAAAGTATACCATATTATCTTAATAAGGTTAAAGAAATTAAAGTCGTACCTTGTGAAAGAGAAACAATTTGTGATAATTTAAGCATTATAAAGTATAAACTTTTTTTCTTTTTTTTTTTTTAAGAAACCAGTCTGTGGGACTGGGACTTTTATTAAACAGAATGAAAAACAAAGGAGCTAGTGAAGACCAAACAATGCAAGGGGAATAATGTCCCCATGAACGTCATCTACCCAAATCTTAAAATCTAACCCAACCCGAGCTTTCTTGACAAAAGCATCTACAACCTTATTACAACTTCTTGACACCTGACAGAACTTGTGAAACCGCAGCTGCGATGTTAAGTGAAGGATGTCATCCACAATGTGACCATAAAGAGCTGGACTTAATAGACCGCTATTGATGGCCTGATTGATGATTGCCGAGTCGCCTTCGAAGATAACCTCAAAAAGACCAAGGTCGACAGCAAAAGATACCGCATGACGACAAGCAAGGGCCTCCACCTCTGGTACAGAATGAGGAAGCGAGACACGAACTGACATTGCTCCCAAGATATCACCTCGGTTATCTCTGATAACCACTCCTAGACCAGCAGCGTTGCTTGACATGAAAACGGCACCGTCGTAATTAGCTTTGTAGCAATGTTGATCAGGTGGACACCAGCAATTTATGGAGGTTGTCACTACGGGCCTTGGGACCAATTCTTGCGCATTGATGAAGTCTTGAAGCATGCCACCAGCCAATGAAGGTAGCATTTACAACAGGTGAACTGGTTTGCTCAGGCGCAGCAAGTTGCATCTGTTCCACAGTAGCCATGCTATAAGAGCAAAAATTTCAGCTCTGTAATCATCGTGTACCTGCAAAAACTTAGAGATAAGGTCAGTAAAATTCAGGGAAGGGGAGGTGTTTGTGAAATTGGCCCAACTAAGAGACTGCCACACCTCCTTCACTCCTTCACAGCTCCAAACTGCATGTGCGGTGTCTTCAACATGGATTCTGCAAATATTGCAAGTGGCAGAGAGAACCACCTTACGACAAAGGAGGTTATCCATGGTTAGGAGAGCATTGTTGCTTGCTCTCCATACAAAGTGCTTCACTTTACTAGGTACACGTAGCTTCCATATGCCTCTCTAAAAGCTTTTCTAGGGGTTAGGATCTGAGCTACTTGCATTGCTGGCTGAAACAGTAGAGACCAGCAACTTATATGCGCTGCGGGTGCTGAAACGACTCGAAGAAGAGGGGGACTAGATTAGGCGGTCTTGTGGGAGTCTGATGCTTAAAGGAATGCTTAGGATCAATCCTGCTTCATGGGGCAAGAAACTTTGGTTAATTAGATCTGTTTTCCATGTTCCTGTGTTGGCATCGATGAGGCTGCTCTCTTTGGCATCAGGGGTTATGGAAGGAATGGGCGAGCTAACCTTCCTGTAAACCTCATTTGGCAGCCACTTATCCTCTCTGATGCAGACTGACTGACCATCACCAATGCGCCATACCGCCCCTTTTTTTATTATATCTCTTGCACTTAAAATGCTTTTCCACGCATATGACCCAAGGCTAGACTCCTTGGCATCGAGGATGGAACCATTGGGGAAAAATTTGGCTTTAAAGACCCTATAACATAGAGAGTCATGGTTGTTCATCATACGCCAAACCTGCTTGGCCAATAGAGCATCATTAAACTTCTCTATTTCCTTAAAACCCATACCTCCAACCTCCTCGGCTTCATAAAAACACTCCCATCTAACCCAATGGATTTTCCTATTGTCCCTACTGTAGCCCCACCAAAACTTACGAATCAAGGTCTCAATTTCTTGGATCAACCCTCTTGGTAGCTTAAAGCAACTCATGGAGTAGGTGGGAATGGCTTAGATCACGAATTTGATGAGCACTTCTCTACCGGCTTGTGATAGAAGCTTTTCCTTCCAACCCTGAAGCTTCTTCCAAATTCTCTCCTTAATATAAATGAAACTCTGTTTTTTTGCTTCGCCAACAAGGGCAGGAAGACCCAAGTATTTCTCATAATTCCTGATGCAGGGGATACCCAAGATCTGTTGTTTACAGATCTGGAGGCCAAGATCGGTATTTGAGCTGAAGAACAAGTTGGTTTTATCTTTATTTATCTTTTGACCAGAGCCATTTTCATAAGTGGCCAAAATATCAAGGATAACTTGGCATTCAAATTCTTTAGCACGATAGAAAAGAACATTATCATCAGCAAAAAATAGGTGTGAAACCCGAGGTCCATTTCGACATATAGAAATACCACGAATGCGACCTTCAGATTCAGCTGTGTGTAGTAGGCCCTGTAACCCAATAGCACAAAGCAAGAACGAATATGGGGACAAAGGATCACCTTGGCAGAGGCCTCTGAAGGGTTTAACATTGCCAACAAGTACCCCATTGAGAAGCACTGAATAGGAAACAAACCTGATACATGACATAATGGATGTTACCATTTTGCCTCCAAACCCCAAATGCCGCATGACTTTCTCAAGAAAAACCCATTCCACCCTATCATAAATCTTGCTCATATCAAGCTTAAGAGCCATGAAACCTAGCTTCCCTTGTGTTTTTCGCTTAAGCTAGTAGAAAGTCTCAAAAGCCACCAAGACATTATCAGTGATAAGGCGACCCAAAAGGAAAGCACTTTGAGAATCGGAGACTACAAAAGGCAAAACCAATTTCAAGCGGTTAACCAAAACTTTTGATATAAGTTTGTCAGTTCGTTTAGACCCCTGTAAACTAGATTGTTTAACCTAATTAATTAACCAAGTGAATACTTAGGTTTATTATTCAGATCTAGGTTAAAACAATAACAATCATATCAAGTAAAGCAGCGGAAAAATAAATAACACAACGATATGATGACCCAGGAAAACCAAACCGGTAAAAAACCTGGGGAAGATTTGACCTAACTATCCTCAAGGTAAAATAGCAAATCCACTAGAAAGAATCGAAGTTTACACAATAGCGACTTAGACCACTAACATCCTATTGCTACCCAAGTGTAGGAAACTTACTACCATGACCCCATGATAGCTCCGAGATCCACGGACTCATTCTTTCTTTAATCTTTGCAAAACACAAACACCACCGTTTGTGACTTTGAGATCCCACTCAAAGGTTTAGCAACACAAACTCTCCTGTTTGTGACTCCAAGACCACCCTTGAAGGTTTAGATCATCAGCTCCTTTGATGACTAGAGAAGGCAGCAACTTCAACAATACCGGATCTTGAGATTCTTCAAGGAACAACACCGATAGAAGTAATAAGAGAGGTTTTAGGAACAAAACCCTAAATAACAAAGAGGCACACTCTTTTCTCTCTAAAAAGCCTTTTTTAAAAAACGTGCTTAGGGTTTCCTTTATATAGTAGGAGAAGTAGACTTGAAACCCTAATCCATAATGGGCTAGAACTGCTGTTTGGGCCAACTTAAAATTCTGCAGATGCGATTCTCGATCGATCGAGCCTGTCTTTCGATCGATCGAACCAGACAGATTCAGAATTCTTCTTTTTGCAGCTTACATGTTCTTGTGTGCTCACGATTTGCCAATTGTTCTAAAATTTTAGAACCTAACAATCTCCCCCTTTGGCAATTCGTGACAAAACTTTCATACAAAATGAAATGTTAAAATACAAGAACAACCCAATACAATAAAATGCCCAATTACATCACAAATCCCAATCTAAGACTCTTAACCTAGAAGTTGTCAAAAAGAGGTAGAAGGTCTTGATTAGAATGCATCTGTCTTTCCTGAAACACTCAACAAACACATCACCACATGTGTGGATAGAAAGACATAAAAAAAAAATGAAACACAATATAAAAACAAAAATAAATTCTAACTCTCCCCCTAAGTTAGATACAACAAAAAAATTATATATTCTCCCCCTAAACAAGACAATCAGGATTCCCACATTTCATCTATTTCTCCCCCTTTTTGTCACATATTGACAAATACAACTCAAACAAAGAGTAAAGTGACAGTAAACATGAGAGAGAAAAGAAAACCAAGGGAATATAAAACAGTTTAGCTCTATAGAAAAAAGAGATAACTCCCCCTATAAAGAGCAACAACTCCCCCAATAAACAACAAAGGTTAAAAAAAACTTTTCTCCCCCTATAAAAATAGGAAAAACAAAACAAGTTTTGGGAAAAACAGTTTTAGGGAAAATTTAGGAGGAAGGGATAAATAAAAACACACAAATCTAAAAATAATTGAGTTGAGGATACACATGAAGAAAAATATTCTCTCTTTTAATAAATGCAAACTTGACACTATGTGACCCATAAACAGTTGCATGAGTAGAGAAAATATTAGTACATTTATTATCCATCATATCTCTTAAGAAAAATATTTTTTGTAATTTACACATAAAAAATAGCATATACTAGAAAAGTACATAACTCAAAAATTAATCAATCAATTTTTAAATCAAGTTGAGTACTCAATTTAGCAAAGTGTATGCATGTTATGTGTGAAAACAATAAGAGATATGACTGCAAAACTGCAGGATGGATACAGAAAAACAATGCAACTCATGTGAATCCTAACCATAAATGATGCATGAAAAAATTTGGTCAAAAACTCAAAAAACTGAAAATTTTTCAGTTTCGATCGATCGAGCATCGATCGAATACCAATCGAGTCAGACAAATTGAAACCAAAATTTTTATCGCAATTTCGATCGGTCGAGAGACAGATTCGATCGATCGAAAATCTGGAAAAATCAAATTTTGAAAAACAGAGCAATTTTATGCAGAAACTCCTCAAAGCATAGTATTTTATGAATGAAATGCATGAGTATGAGACTAAAAGTTTTTCAAAAACACTTGAATTCAACCCAGATCTTTCAAAAACAAGTTTATCAATCAATTTGTCCTCAAAACTCAAATTTTGCATCAAATCAAGGAACATATAATCTTGGATGGCCACAACAAAACACACACAATAACATGTACAAAGTTTAGCAAAGAGTAACTTTGTGTAGTGTGTGCAACTAGCAAAAGCTTGAGAGACATATGAGCTGATATGTGAATAGTAATCAATCACAAAGTCTACAAAATTCATCACATAAATTTGAAAGAGACTATTACCTAAAGAGTTACATCATATAACTCTCACATCTCCTAGAATAAAAGCTTGCAATCATGTAAGTTTCTTGATTTGCCTCATAATATACACACAAATTTTATTTGGTTGAATTAATTATAGTCCAATAATGTACACACCAATTTTAACAATTTAACCGAGGCTACACCTTATATTCTTTTTGTGCATGTGCTACACTTTCTCGAGCACAAAATCTTACGATATACACTAAGGTGTTCATGATTGGCTAGTAAACAGTGGTGAGATGATTATTTATACCTTTCTCAATAAGTTCAAGTCCAACAATCAAAGGCATGTGACTTCAAGATCAAGACAAAGTGATCAAAAACTACAAACATCTTCCCACACAATATGCACTACAAAGACTTCAGCTAGTAAAGTGCAATAAATAAGCTCATCTAAGCTAAACAAAGTACATAAACATGTTATGTAAAGATAATATGACCAACCTTAATTATAAATCCATGATATGTAATACAAAACACATAAAAATATTTTTGGTTTTAAAAAAAATTTTATGACCAAAAACAAAAAGCACACATTATGCTAAATGAACAATGCAAAAACTTATGCATGATAGTGCTTAACTAAGCTATAGAGGGTACACAAATAAGAAATATCAATTTCTTAATTAACCCATGAGTACATGTACAAACTAGTACATACTCAAACAAAATTAAAAAATAGCTTAGCACTTATAGAACACATACTTTTTATGTTTCTCCACAATATCAAGCATGTTCTAGATCAAGAGAGAGATATCATAATCCATGTAATCCTCAAGAAAAATAAAACTAGACACAAAATAAAATATTTTTGTCTTTTTGAAATTTTTCAATGTTTTTGGATTTTTTTTAATAAAAAAACTAAAAAACAAAACAACCAAAAACAAAAAACAAAATATGTCCACAAATAATTGAAAGAATTAAATCAGGGACAAGTCAACAACACTCACCTTAGAGAATCTTTTCTCACCCATATAGCACGAGTCTTCGGCTTTGTAGGTGAAAATCCATGTGAAGTAGAGTGTGTTTGAGGGATTACACCAATCTTCTGAGAAAGACTGAAATCCTGCAAATTCCTTTCACAAGCCAACAAGCTTAACTTTTTCAAAAGCATATGAAATAATTTATTTGGACTTATGTCAGGAGAAATATCATCACATGTCCTAGACTGAAATACAGAATGCTTAAATTTCAATTTATGACAATTAGGACGAATGTGACCAGAGACACCACAAAAGTGACAAACAGGAACAAATTTAGGAACATCAGTATTCCTAACAGCAAATCTAGTCTCAGATTTTGGTTTTTGCCTCAACAAAGAATAGTTTGGCCTAATATGACCAACAACACCACAAAGGTGACAAGTAGGCACAAAAACAGATTTATTATGCTCTCTAACAGTAGGTTTAGACTTAGGTTTAGAAACTTCAGCGTCTACATCAGAACTTTTACCTTTGTCTAACCTAGCAAAATAAGCCTTTTCTTTATTATTCCTCTTGAAAGGAGGAATATAAACTTTTTCAGTTTTAGGCTTAAAAGAAACAGAAACACTTCTGTTATCAACAGTAGGCTTGGTATTAGTCAAATTTTCAATTTTAGCTTTAGATTCAGCTAACTCTTGTTCCAAGCTTTTCATCTTCTCATCTTGAGAGGAAATTTGATTTCTCAAAAATTCATTCTTTTTATTAGATTCATCTAATCTAACAATCAATTCCTCTTTTTCAAGATTAGCCAATTTTAACTCTTCTTTAAATTTCTTAGCAATTTTCAAAGACTTAGATAATTCTTTACGAAGAATTTCAAAGGCATCAATAAAATCAACAGAAACAACAGTGTCCTTTTTATTCAAATCATCACAATCAAAAACAGTAAGACACTTAAAATTATCCATGATAACAGGGATCAAGGATCAACTCTTAGATCAAAGGATCTACAACAGAAGAGCTACCTACTCTGATACCACTTGTCAGTTCGTTTAGACCCCTGTAAACTAGATTGTTTAACCTAATTAATTAACCAAGTGAATACTTAGGTTTATTATTCAGATCTAGGTTAAAACAATAACAATCATATCAAGTAAAGCAGCGGAAAAATAAATAACACAACGATATGATGACCCAGGAAAACCAAACCGGTAAAAAACCTGGGGAGGATTTTGACCTAGCTATCCTCAAGGTAAAATAGCAAATCCACTAGAAAGAATCGAAGTTTACACAATAGCGACTTAGACCACTAACATCCTATTGCAACCCAAGTGTAGGAAACTTACTACCATGACCCCATGATAGCTCCGAGATCCACGGACTCCTTCTTTCTTTAATCTTTGCAAAACACAAACACCACCGTTTGTGACTTTGAGATCCCACTCAAAGGTTTAGCAACACAAACTCTCCTGTTTGTGACTCCAAGACCACCCTTGAAGGTTTAGATCATCAGCTCCTTTGATGACTAGAGAAGGCAGCAACTTCAACAATACCGGATCTTGAGATTCTTCAAGGAACAACACCGATAGAATTAATAAGAGAGGTTTTAGGAACAAAACCCTAAATAACAAAGAGGCACACTCTTTTCTCTCTAAAAAGCCTTTTTTTAAAAACGTGCTTAGGGTTTCCTTTATATAGTGGGAGAAGTAGACTTGAAACCCTAATCCGTAATGGGCTAGAACTGCTGTTTGGGCCAACTTAAAATTCTGCAGATACGATTCTCGATCGATCGAGCCTGTCTTTCGATCGATCGAACCAGACAGATTCAGAATTCTTCTTTTTGCAGCTTACATGTTCTTGTGTGCTCACGATTTGCCAATTGTTCTAAAATTTTAGAACCTAACAAAGTTTATAAAATACGTTGCACAGGCTAATAAGCCTAAAATCTGAAACTTTCTTAGGGTTCTGAATTTTTGGGATAAGGGATATGAAAGTGGTGTTAATAGAGTCAGGAATCATGCCTGAATTAAGGCTGCCAAAACAGCATTTGTGATATCACCACCCACAACGTGCCAAAATGATTTGTAAAAAATAGGGGACATACCGTCAGGACCTGGTGCAGTGAGCGGTGCCATTTGGTGAAGAGCTTGAACAACCTCAGCTGCAGAATATTCACGGTTAAGGTTAGTGTTCATGTCTTCCGTGACGGTGGGAGAAATGCCTTCTAAAATATCATCAAGGCCCAAAGGATTAGATGTGGAAAAAAGGTTGGAAAAGTATTCCTCAACAAGCTCACCTATCCGGCCTTCATCCTCAGTCCACACCTCATTGTCATCTTCAAAACCCAAGATAAAATTGCACTTATTTCTTTGATTAAACCTGCAATGGAAGTACCTACAGTTCTGATCTCCCTCTTTCAGCCAATCCGTGTGGGACCGTTGCTGCCACATGGCTTCTTCTCCGTTTTTCAGCACTTGTATTTCATCCCGAAGTTGATAAATATGGGCTGGATTGGACCTGTACAAATCTGCCTCCTCCGCCTTGGTTAATTCCTTGAGTTTCTTTGCCAAAGTGAGTCTAACATGGCCAAAAACCTCACGGTTCCACCTTTGCAATTTGTCCTGACAGGTGGTTAGTTTTATAGGTACCATTCTCAATGGAGATAACCCCGGACAGCCACTCCATGACTCCTTAATCACCCCTTCACAAGTTTTGTCCTTCAACCACATGGCTTCGAAGTGAAAGGGTCGTCCCTTCCGGTAAAACCATTTTGCTTCAAAATCTGAAATCAAAAGAATGGGCTTGTGATCTAAGTGGAAGGCATCCAAGTAGTGAATTCTAGAGGTAGGGAACCTTAGAATCCAATCAATGGTAGCTACTCCTCTGTCAAGCCGAATCCATGTGTTTTGAGTGCCCGGTCTTCAATTGCACCAAGTGAAAGGGAAGCCATTGAAACCTAAATCTTTAAGACCACACACATCCAACGCATCCCTAAACCCCTGCATTTGTCTTTCTGATCTGTCCAGCCAGCCTTGCTTCTCTTCCACCCTTAGAATTTCGTTGAAATCACCCAAAACAACCCATGGAAGTGTTAATCGTCTACTCAAAGTTTTTAGTAATGACCAAGAATCTTCCCAGTTGGCGGTATCAGGATTTCCATAAAAACCCATGAACTACCAAGCGTCATCCATCCCTTGGTCAATTACTACATCAATATGGTGCTCAGATGAAGAGAGCACATCAACTGTAATCGTATCTGTCCATAGGAGAGCCAGACCCCCTCCCCTATTTTGGCGTGGCACAAAATGGCAATCTGCAAACTGAATCTTCCTCCTAATCTTTTCAATAACATCTCTGTCAACTTTGGTTTCCATTAAGAAAACCATTTTGGAAGCTTTGTTACCAATTAAGGCAACGAGTTCGTCTTCTGTCTGTGGGTTCCAAAGCCCACGACAGTTCCATCTTAAGCAACTCAGTGATACCGGTGGTGCTGGTACCCAACAACCACCTGTTCATTTTCTTTGTCCTCTTCACTCTTTTCTCCCACACATTTTCTTTTTGACTGTTTCATATCTGCTACATCCAAACTTGGTCGACGGTCTTCCACTTTAGTCATATCAACACCCTCATTGTCATTGTTCTCACTCCTTTTTATCTTCTTCCACTTCCTTGCAGAAACCGTGGCACTGACTGTACTCAACTTGTTTGAAATATCACATAATTAACCCTTGGTAGCATTAAAGGCAAAGACATCATTCATGCTAGAGTGAGGGCTGTTATGATTAGGAGATGCAGTAACATTCTGTGCTCTGAACTCAGGAAAAACCTGCGTACCATTTCTAAGACAATCCAAAGAGCTATGAACCATATCAATATTCAAACACAAGTTGGTATTAGAGGCAGAAACATTATCGAGCAATAGAGAGAATCCCGCATCCTTATTACCGTGATCCAGACTCTCAACATCCACCATGACATGCTCTGATACAGGAACTAAAAGTGAACGTGGCCTAGCATCCTTGTGGACCACTGTTGCAAATTGGGAACAAGGTTTCTTGGGCATTGCGGGACCCTTTTTCCATGTTGTTTTCCCTCTAGCACAACCAGCCACAGTCACTACTGATTTTTGGAGAGATCTCACTGTATCAGCTCGAAGCCATTCACCGTACTGTTGATTTTCTTTCTTCAAATTTCCCTTACCCCGAAGCCAAAGTTCACATTCCCTCTCATTATGAATAACTCTACCACACCAATAGCAGAAGTTCAGTAAACACTCAAATTTCAGAAGCACCCAGCCAATATGTTCACCTTCAGACCATAGTTTGCAGCACCGTGGGAGAGTTTTGGAGATATCAAGAGCCACACGCACCCGAAGAAACTCACTACCTAATCCATCGTCCTCAGGGTCAGCCACTTAGACTGTAGTACCCAGCATATTACCCACTGCCTCTCCTGTTTCTTGGGTTAAAAATCGTTTAGGGATATTATGGAGTTGCACCCAAAACACCGTTTTTGTGAAAGGCAAGGAAGGTGCTGATTCCGCATCCACAGCCCGTTCAAAAGCCACCAAATGTTTATCATAAGACCAAGGTTTTAACTCTAAAACCCTCTCTAAGTCCAACACATCCTCAAATTCAAAGAGTAAGATATTCCCTCCCACGTCCCTGATTTTGAGTTCACCAATGAGTTTCCAAAGGGATTTGAAAGCACGTGCCACTGCCTCTGCATTCACAACCTACTTAGTGAAGAATTTTCTTGCGAGACGATGAACGACATTGCCGCCCTGACTTGGTACATCAGCGCCCAACTCCTCTTCTTCAATCAAGGAGAAACGAGACCACATATCTTCTAGGGTACGTTTGGTACGCTGAATGAGTATTACAATAGAAATTGTAATCTTTATTACTAGTAACAAAGTGTGTTGTAATGTAATAACTAAACATATTCATTAGTTTGGTTGTGAGTTATAATATTAGAATGAAACTTAACATTAATTTTAGGAAATATCTTACTTATACAATTATATCTCCTGAAAAATTGTTATTTTTAAATTTAAGAGAGATATGTGTTATTTTTTATGATTTTTTATTTTTATAATTGTTAGATGTATATGGAAAGTTTATTTATTTGGAAATATATTAAGTTTTGAAATTATTGCACTTACTAAGGAATAACTAATATCACATTTTAAAGAGGAGTAGTTATTCCTCATTTTAAAGAATAGCTATTCATAAGGAATGACTATTCCTTGTAATAAAAACATAACCAAACTAAAGAATAACTAAACTATAGGAATCACTATTACATTACAACGCCTATTACGGTCTACCAAACATGCCCCTAATCCTCCCATTGAGAACCAACAAGAAAACAAAGCCCAGCGTCTGGAAGAAACAAGGATTACAAAGAACCCACCCCACCGTCCTATTAGTGTTAGGAAAACTGAAGGGAACTGAGACCTAAACAAGGTTAGGGACAGAAATTCTACATGGCACAAGGGAAGCCTAACAAGAGAAAAACCCTAGCAGGAAAACCCTAGCGGCGAGAGAAACATTCTTCAAGTAAAGTATAAACTTTGACAACCTTGTGGAGTGCAAATAATATTTTCTTGGGTGTGTTCAATACTTATTTCAAGATTAAATATAGAGACAAAGAGAGATTAATATTTGGAAACAAATCCATTTAATGTTTTTTGTTTACCGGATAAGTTTGAGGCTTTTTTCGAGTGTGAGTATTGCTGCAAAACTCACAAAATAATTTAATAATTTGCATAAATTATAATTTGAAATTACTACATTTTCCAATCACAAAATACCTAGGGGTGTGATGAAAAAAATATTTCATTCACAAATGCATAACACTCATCACACCCCTAGGTATTTTTGTAATTGGAAAATGTAGTAATCCTAAATTATAATTTATGAAAATTATTAAATTTTACTCAAAAAATAGAAGGGCCTCTAAGCACGCGCTCACACGCGTACTCAGAGGCTAGTATTTCTTTTAAAAAAATGTCACAACACCAAATACCACAAATAACTAAACATGAATTTATGAAATTAGTCAAAATTAAAGCTACTAAAAGTATCTAATAGGCTACCACTTTATTTGAAAACTTAAAGTAAAATACAAATTCTACAAACTCAATGGAAAAATACCGCGTGAAATAAAAAGAGACTCTATAAATTATTACGTGTGTGAAAGGGGGCTTTTTTTTTTTTTTTTTGGATTTAGTGTCATAAATTAATTCAAAAAAATGATGTAAAATGAAAAATTATCTTGCATTTCACCTGAAATGTGACCAACACCACCCAATGCAATGGACTAAAGCATCATTTAGAATCAATAAATAATACATCCCAGTAAGTTAAACTTTGCACATTGAAAAACATAAAAGTAAAAGGTTGGATTAATTTCCAACTAAATACAGTGAGCTATGAGATATGTAAAGCCTTATCTTTCAAACACTCAGATAGTCAGATTTATTACAAAAATCAAGTGAAAATGTAATGACCCAATGGATCAATAGGAGGCAACAACCGTAGTTTTTTTGTTCATTAACGTTTAGACAATTTTTCATATTGTTGTATAACGCAATCAATGAACAAAAGCAAAGATTAAACACAAAATGAATTTACTTTTTAACTTTCCTTTTTTGTTTGGTGGGCTTTGTTGAAATTTGCTATATAAATGAAATGTTTTATTTCTGAATGTGGGATTTGAAGAATTTTTACTTATTTTGTAGTATTACATAAAGCCTAATTCGTGAAAATGCAAATTGAAACATATGGGAAGAATAGAAAGTAGTTTATATAAATATATATATATATATATATATATATATATATATATATATATATAATCAAGAAATGTATGTGTGAATATGGAGACGATGGCAAATATTAGATGGTTGATAAATCTTCAAATTTGAAAATAATTTGGAGCCCATGCTTAGCAAGTTGTTATATTTAAAGTTGCTTTAATATGTGGTTAAATGGTATCCTTTATTTTGAAGCAAACTGATTGTGTTAGATAGTTGGCGTGTTGGAGGAGAATAATTTTTGTTTTGGCTAGGAGGAGAATGATTGTTTAGAGTTTTGTTTTTACATTTGGATTATGCATTGATTCATGATTTTTGTGCTACTATTTAAACCCCTATTTTAAACTAGGATAAAAGACCATTTTCAATGATTGCACATTTTCATAGTGCTGTTTCTTTTACATGTGCACAAACTGTTTGATAAAGTTCTTAAGTGATGTTTTGCTGGCCTTTTAAAAAAAAAATGGCATTTTTCATACAATATGACAAAAGTTGCCAACAAACATTTTTATTTGGACTATGTTTCTCCAACTTAAAATGAATTACAGTTTTCTTTGGGTTGCACCTATTATTTGAACTTGATTTTAGGTTTCTTTTGATTCTATTCTTTTTGAAAACATATACATTTTCCAATTGTAAAGTTTGGTTTAGTTAACAGATATTGAATTGGCAAGCAAACAGAAGCTATCTTTAATAGTTTTATGGTTGGTAATTAAAGGCATTCATTAACCTAGCAGATGTTGAAAAGCTAATGGATGATACTGCCAAAGCCAAAGCTTATCAAGAGAATGGAAAAAAAAAAAGAAAAAAAAAAGGGTTTTAGATCTTAGGTCTCATTATTATTATTTTTTTAATTGTTTAGGATTGTGTTTGGTTCTAAAGGGGAGTTTCTCTCTCTACTATTTGATGGTTTATTTTTATTTTAAAAAAAACTTGGGCCTCATACTGTTTTTCTCATTGTTCAATCAAAATGCAGAATTTCAATTTCAGGGTCATCAAAGCTGTTGGCCAATATCCTTTACTCATGGGCCTATTTGTTGGGAACTTAATTGTTAGATGAGATGAAACAGTAAGTGTTTTTTCTTGAATCATCTTTTTGAGTTTCTTTGAATTAACCTATTCTATAAGTGTTCTTTTGGTGTTGCATGACATATGATCAATGAAATCTCTTTTAAATTTGATGTGACATCTTTCCATTCAATTTTGTTTCCCCCCCCCCCCCCCTCATGTTGTGATAAATCTGAGTAGCTATACTATGGTTGTAAAAAATTAATTTGTTAATGGAAATGATTAATTTGGTTATAATAGAAATTTCCAAAATATAATTATTTAAATAAAAAATTACATGTTCTTTTTGTGTTGCATGATATATGTTCGATGAAATTCCTTTTAAATTTGATATATGATCATAGAGTTGAGTAGTTATACATATACTCTGGCTATTTAAAATAATTTTATATGGAAATGAATAATTTGGTTATAAATATGGAGAGCATGATTCTTCCTTTACATATGACATAATTAATTTATGTTGTGATTGTAGACAACTTAACTACTTTTCTAACTCCATGAATTGACTAATATGTCATTTACTTTAATATACTACAAATTTTGTGCATATTTTTTATAGGTTTAATTTTCTTTCTTGCCTGCATTGTAGTTCCTATGAATGGTTTAAATTTTTTTTCCTTTGCTTGCTTTGTCTAATTTTGCTTATTGTTGACTTCTTCAAAGAGAAAATGTAGAATTTTGGTGAGTTTTATTTGGTTTCAATTTATTTATAATGTATAAATTGTGTTTCACATCCCCGGCCTTATGAAGTGTTGGGTAGTGCTTACTTATAAAATACGTGTGACTATTTTCATTTGATTGTTGTTATATAATATGCATTTACAGTAACCCATATGGGCTAAATCCAATTGAATGCAGAGGGTGTGGCTTCTTCTTAATTTTGCTTCTTTCTTATAAATCTTATTTTTCCACATGCTGATTAGTTTCTCAGTCCCAAAAAACCAACAAAACCTTAAGTGAGGGAAAAGAAAAAAGAAAAAAAGAAAAGCCAAACAAGTGTTAATAGCCATGAGTAGTGGAAGTCGTGGTTGGTAAGTGATTTTATTGATAGGTTTTGGCTTTGGGAAATTTTTTTCCTAACATGCATTTAGATCAAAATAAATTAGGGTTTTTTTTTTTTAATTTTCATTTTACACAGCCACCAACCATTGTATGAAGACACTTATAGATAACAAGAATCCCCCCTTTAAAAGGAGCAATGTGGGTTTGAAGGTTTTATCTTGGTTCTTTGGTATTGCTATCTTTGTGTTTGTTCAAATTTCTCAGTGAATATATAGAACATGCTGAATGTATATATTGTGAGAAAATTTCAGTACTACCTTTGAAGATCTTAATTTGAATTTCTCTGATATTGTTTCCTTAGTATTCAAAACCAATAATGACTAGGACTGATTGTGTATGACATCCAAAGTTTGCAAACATAGCTTCTTCTTGCATCAATTCTAGATTATCCATAGAAGTTATTTTTTGCTGTTGGAATGAAGCTATTAGTATGGGGATTGTACAAATTTTTGGTAAGTTTTCCGTTGTTATAATACGCAAAAATGATCCATTAGTGACAAGTCAAGATTGGAAATAGTAGACACTGATAATGAATCCATCAACTAACATGTTTTGATCATTCACTTCATTAGTTTCTTCGAAAACTCTTAGACCAAAATCTAAAATTAAATATTTTTCCTTTAGTTTTTATAAAATTTCTATTCTGTTTGGTTGTGTGCTAAGTTTTTAATTCAAGTTTTTCATTCAAAATGTGATTTTGATGGTTCAACCTATGATCCTCCAAATTAAGGAGGCGTTATGAAAATTTCTTTGGTGATGATGTCGCTTTTGGTTAAAGGAAAAATGAGAGTGACTCCCAGCAACTCCCATAAGTCCCATGGTGAGTCACATAGATTCCCACACTATTTCCACAACATATAGCATAGTGACTCCCTTAATGACTTTGGTGAGTCCAAACAGTGACTCCCTCAATGACTTTGATGAGTCCAAACAAGTTCCTGTAAGTACACTTTGGTGAGATTTTTTATCTTCAAATAATTGGCATTACAATTATCATGGATTTTGATTCTATATATCTATTATACCAAGCAATGATTGATGCTTTTGAATGCTTCAGATTCTATCCTCAATTTGTTTGATTATCATGGATAATCTATTGTTTCATGTTTAGGTTATTCATGCTATTTAGATTCAAAGTTTGAACTTTCGGATTTATTGTAAATGATGGCATCCTTGTGGTGCCCTTCATTGCTTTGAGAAGTAAATTTTGGCTTGAATGAAATAAGATAAACTAAAGTTTATATGAATGAAATAAGATGCATGTGGCAGTGTTTTCAATTGCCATTACTCTGTATTCTATACTATATATTAACTCTACAAATAACATAGCTCTTCACTATATCGAAGTCTTGGTTGATGAAAGTGGAAAAGCATTGCAGACAAAAATTGAAACTACTATTTTTAATTTGAACTCATATAAGCTCAATTAGGATTTCAATTGCTGCAAGCCTTGGATTGTTGGCATAACTGCACACACACAAAAAAGGTCCAATTTAGGATTTAGGGAATATTCAAAATTCATCAGTTGCTTTAATTATATTTGGGTCTTAAAAAAAACACAGTTTTATCTTTTTAAGCCTTGGTATTGAATTTGGGTTGAGTTTTGTATCGTAATTGTTTTTATGGGTTAGTTGAATGGTGGGTTAGCATGCAAAGCCAAGATTAGCACCATTAAATAGGGACAATGTGCCATTGTAAAGGCTTTGCTACTAGATCCTATTCTGCTTTGCAGAGGGTCGGTCATTTGAAGTTGAATTTAACTAAGCGCAAGAACATAGTGTTTGCCCACCAAAAACTTAAATATACTTCAAACCATTAAATATTGAACCATCACTAGCTTCTATTCTATTGTTCTATTGGGAAAGTTTAAAACATAGAACATTTATAAATATACTAAAAGTTGAACATTTATATGTCTGCAAATTACATTTACAAATATGCAGATACAGTAGAGTGTGCAACTAAACCAACTATTCACAACCTCCACTTGCAATGTTGTTGAAATAGAGATCAAGTATGAAATAAAGAAGCAGAAGAAGGCGTAGCCATCGGTTTCCATTTTCAAACTTTAAAATATTACTTTATTTTTACTAAAAAAACCCACCCTTGATCTCATTTCTAACATCTTTTTACTAATTCTGCTATATGATTTTCATGAATAGAAGGCAATAGAACAACTTCATTTTATATGCACTCAAAAAAATAATTTTATATACACAATCTGTTTGATAAAATTCCTGAATGTTATTTTGTTTGATTCTAGAATTCTTATATGTAGAGAGTTGTCAGTTAGAAGGGAAATAAGGAGGGTGGTCTTGGTAGGAGTAAAGTAATGCTCCTCGATGAAATGCTGATGGAGGTTAAGACCCTTCTTACAACTCAGGTACTACCATTTATTTATTTTTTGAATTTGGAATTATGGACCTTGATTGATTACTGAAGTATTTTGTTTCATTTAGAAGCACACAAACTCTACAAGTAATTTTTTAAAACGAAAAAAATCATGATTTGTTTTTTTATTAATGTTATTATTTTGTGGGAGTGCTTCAAATCTTCTATGTTTGGATTGGTTCTCAAAATTTGAAAATATAGATTGCCTTAAGAAAAACTTTGACCAATCTCACCACATTTTGATTGATTTTTAGGAAATTGGAAGTCCATAAAAACTTTAACCAAACTCAACTGAATGCATGAGAATGCTTCAGATCTTCCTTGTTCTCCTGAAAAGATGATACACATTGACATATATAGACTTTGAAACTGTTAACCAAGATTGAAGGCCAAATTATTGGATGAACTGATCACCAATTTAAATGTACATGGTATCAGATGGAGCAATCTACTCTAACAAATTCAATTATCTCTATACTCTTAAGAGTGCTAAAGCTAAAGCTTGATGAACAATAAGAGGACAGTGGAGTTCTAAGTTGTTTGTAATTATTGTAATGCTTATGAGAAATTCATCTTTTGCAATTCAACGATTGTATATTTGTTGTTGAAGACTTGAAGCAATCAGATGGGATTATATATTTATGGTTAGGATAGTCTTTATTCATAAGACACTACAATCCTTTGGTTAATATACTCCAAATCAAGTTCCAAACTATGACTAATGTACTTTTGCAAAAATTGGTATAATGTACAAATGTTTTCCTTTTTTATTATTAATTTATTCACATTTATGCCTCAAAATTGGACATTGATATTAATTTTGCTGCTTTATACAAGTACTCGAAACAATGTCTACTGTGTTGATAACTCTGAAGTTAAGGACAGGACATCGAATGCTCTGATTTAATGCTCAAAGGTCTTTTAAATTTTCACAAGACAATGAATCTTTTGAGTACTCGAAATGCCCTTTAGAGAAGATAATTCTTTCATTCCTTTGACGTAGAGCTTTTATAAAGATGGGGCTGATCTTAGCACTTTCAATACTATCAAGTTTGCAACACAATAGTTCACCAAGTAATATTAATACAATAATTTGATATTTTTTTTGCTCTTAAGATTCACATTTTAAGAGTAGACTGGAAAAATCTTTTGAAAACATCATAGCTCTTTCACATGTTTCTCTTTTTTATTTTAGTGACTATGGCAGCCAAAACTGGATCAGTATTTTAACTTGCTGCCTCCTTTAAGATCTTGGCAAACATAGATCAACTGTTAGTGCTTTATAATCAATATTTTGGTCTCTTTTGTACCAAAACCATGATGTCTTCTAGGAATCAATTTCATTAAATTATTATGCTGCTATGAGTAGGTGCACATCAATCAATCATTAGATTCATGCTTTGTTGATAATTTTTTTTTTTAATATCATGTTTACAAATTTGTTCAAGATGTGTAAGGAGTTGAACTATGTGGGACCCTAAAAAATGTTGTTAACTTAGCAGCATTTTAGTAGAGTACAATTTAGTTCTCTCTCTTTTTCTTTAAAAAAATTTGAGTTTCTCATTTGCTTTACTGTTTTTCTTAGCTGCTAATGTAAGTTTAGACTACAATAATAAAAATTAGTTTATAAGAGATGTGGGAACTTTCCAAGTTATTTTTTTCATCTCTCAAGGACTATGTAGCATAGGTGCATTTCCGGATTCGGGTGCGAGACTCGGCAATTTGTGAAAAAGTAGGGTGCGGCGATTAAAAAATTTCTAAAAATATTTTTCTTTATATTTTTAATATATTGCTAAGCATATTTTTTGGGCTAATTTTTAGAACTACCAACCCAAGTAGCTTAGATTGGATTGAAAATTGTTTTTCCACTATCTCAACAGAAATTAGCCCATAGATAATGAATACAGGCCCAAAGGGTTTAGCCGTTTAGGTTTACTTTCTCTTTCTATATAAATGTATATAAACATATCATTTAGGGTTTTTGCCTGCCTCCTCCACCATTCTTCTTTCTTAGTGCCGCAACTAGAGACAAACAAAGCCAAAATAAATGAAGACCATCTTGTCATCAGAAACCATGGACATCCACTACAAAAAAAAAGGCTTTAGGCCGCGTTTAAAAAACGCGGCCTAAGGTTCAAAAAACGCGGCCTAAGGCTATAGCCGCGGTTTTTTAGGCCGCGTTTTTAAATGTGGCCTAAACCCCGCGACTATAGGCCTCCGGGATCTCTGGCCGCACTTTTTAAAACCGCGGCCTAAAACCGAAGGCTATGGCCGCGTTTAAAACGCGGCCTAAGACCAAGGACTATTCCAAAAAAATAATTCTGAAAATATTCAAAAATATTTTTGAATATTTTCAGAATTAATTTTCTCAATTTTCAGAATTAATATTCAAGAAAAAATAATTGAACCCAAACTCAGCAAGATTTGAACACAAACCCAGCGGAAAATTAAACACAAACCCAGCAAGAACACAAATATTTAAACACAAACCCAGCAAAAAATTAAGCACAAACCCAGCAACTATATACAAGAATAACACTATTTGAACACAAACCCAGCAAAAAATT